>OX451739.1:1636277707-1636877707 GCA_948472305.1 Vicia faba | reverse complement strand
TTCATTGAAATGTTTTAAAAAAATTTCAGCTAATTACATAATATAAAGATGGGGTTACCGGATGTATGCGTGCATAATACTGATGCCTAATTCTTTATGACGGAAAATATGTTCCACGTCCTCATGTCCAATTATTTCGGTGCAAGGAAAACCAAAGATACCTTGATCCATATCCATTTGACGAATACCACTATCCATCAAATTTGTTGTTCCCACTATTGTTTCAAGACACTTCCGGTATCGAGGGAAAAATCTAGTAGGAACCCTTTTCTTGGGTGGTACGCCAACGATTTTCTGGCTCACTTGTTGTGACCCTTGAAAAGGTACCTAAAAATCATATAGACTCAGTTAAATTATAAAATTATGCAGTTTTTTATTCGGATCATATAATTAACACTTTAAACGTACCTCTTTTTGTGATACATCAGACTCGTCGTGCCGCAAAATCCCTTTACCCTTAGATGCGAGTTTTGTAGGAGTCTATAATTATCGTGGAAATAACTGAGGTCAGAACTGACAGTTGAAGACTTAAAGATTCATAATGGTTTTCAATATACCTGATCATCTATGAAAATGAGGTTCGATGGCCATGCAACAAAAGGTCCTATTGCATCTCGCAGCAATGTGGTCTCAGCAACAATGTCAGGTATCGGCAGCAACGCATCCATATCTAAAGCAATATCAACCGATACTTTCATGTGTCCATCCGGAAGCGGTCTATGGTGAAGTAAATCTCCCAAAGTGTTATGGACTTTTCCCTTGCCAACTAGTCGATAAGTCGACGACGATAGGTATAGCTGGCAAGATGAAATGCCCTAAACCAATAATAACCGTTAGAAGTGACTAAAAATATTCTATAATAATAACGGATATATATTGAAAATTACCTCGGGAAATTTATGCTGACAGTTGATACTAGCTTTGTCACTAGTTTCTTTCAACTGTGAACTGCTCTTTTCCGCCATATATCTCTCTTTATCCTTCTGCAATTCACGGACTTGAGCTTGTAAATCCTTCAATGTTTGCATCACTTCTACATTGCTAGGATTTCTTCTCCTTGGATGCTTATACAAAGAGGTTGGAGTGACACCATGACCTTTACCCCTCACCCGACCCGGATACTCAGCAATATTTAGTGCTCGACTAAGTACGCTCTTGGTATCCTGATCCTCACCTGGGGATACCGATTACGACAAGGTCTCCTGTAATTCATTTACATATCGAAAATTATTAGTGGAGATAAAAAATTATTTAAATATTAATAAACATTTGATTTAATTAAAGACACAATATTATACTTACACATTCATCATACACATGTTGAATATCGGGATTAACAACTTGATCCTTGCCCACACGAGCTTCCTTCCACAACAAATGTGCTGGTAGTGATGTTACGTCACTTTTCGTCTCTTCTAACTACGCATTGACACAAGTCTTAAGATCATCAATTATAACACATTGAGAGAATTAATAATATCATAGAGTTTATATTTACTTGCAATTTTTTCCTCTAAGCGAGCATATCCCAAACGCCCTTTTTTGTATGGATATGCGGGTTTTGACGCTCTATCGCGATTGATGGCACTCACTTTCTTGAAATTCTCGTCTCTTCTTTGGCCTACAAAACCAACCCATTCTTCAGGTGTAATGAAGTTCTCATATTTCTTTGGACGTTCCGGATCCTCTTCAAGAAAATTTCCTTCATCATCTTTAAGATACTTGTTTGTTAAAAATGTTCTCCACCCTCTGTGTCTTTTTCCAGCCAAACCCTCTATATACTTTTTACGGGTATCTTCAATGTTAAAAGACCTCTACAAAAAAACATACGCATAAAGTGTGTTAGTAAAATCAATTTAAACACATATTATCGTCAAGATAAAGCAAATAACAAAAACCAAATATGTACCTTTATCTCAGTCCAAACTTTCTCTTTAGCCTCATCCAATTCTCCTCTTTTCCATCTAGGAGTGGTGATCGGAATGTGTATACGAACAAGCGTACCAATGTAGCTTATCAACTTTGCAGCATTAGACCCAATTAGTTGGTCATTATCATTCCAATCTACATTATATGTTACTCCTCTATCTCTATCACGGATGATTCCCCTCATAATAGTTATACCTCGTGTAATATCTTTTTCTGAAGTCTTTTCTGAAGTATTTTCTGGAGCATTTTCAGGAGCATTTTCAGGAGCATTTGCATCTTGTGAGTTTTCTTGATTACTAGCCATTTGACCTGTAATAATGAAAAAAAATAAAAATGAAATGACAAATATAAAAATGAAATGACAAATAAAAATGAAATGACAAATAAAAATGAAATGACAAATTAAATTTTATTGAATGATATAGGCTATAATTATATATACTATTACCTTTTTCACTAAGGTCTCTTTCTTTTCTTGGTAGGAATATGTTCTACTCGTCTCTTAACAACGCGGACAGTTGGATTGATCCAAATACCCTCATTGTGATCATTTCTAATACATGATTTATTATCATTTTGATCAGTTATGGTTAAAGATTCAATATCAACACCAATATCACTTTGATCTCCAATGCTTTCATCAATTACTTTGTTAGATAATAGCACTATAGACCATTTCGTACTTTTCGGATCATTGACATAGAACACTTTTTTAGCTTGAGAGGCTAGAATGAAAGGCTCATCTTTGTACCCCACCCTATTAAGATCCACTTGCAAAAAACCTGACTTATCCATTCGTATGCCATTATTATTTTCAACCCACTTGCAACCAAATATAGGAATCTGAAACTTCTCGTAATCAAACACCCAAATGCGCTCGATAACCACAAAATATGACAGATTTGCAAATTTTGGGTTTAAGTCCTTCACACTTGATATATGCATTGCTTCAGCGATCAAGGTGACACCACTATTTTGCATAGTAATTTTGTCATCCTGTTCTTTGGTATAAAATGTGTATCCATTAATTGCATATGCGCTATAAGAAAACACAACTAAACTTGGACCGTATGCTAAACATCTCAATCTTTCTGTTACTGAAGCAGGATCTGAACGATACTTTGAATAAATATGTTCCTTAAACCATGGTATGAAACTTCGATTGTGCTCTCGTACAATCCAATTCTCATTTCTATTCGGATTTAAACCTCGAAGAACACCCTTGTGCATTTCAACATACGGCTCAACTTCAAGATCATTGTGCAGAACATACAAATGCACTTGATCCCGCTCGACCTTTGATACTGTCACAACTTTATTTCCAATTAGCTTCTTACCTTCTTTTTTTCCAACAACATGAGATTTGGGGAGTCCAATTGATTGAACATTTGACATATATTCAGTACAAAACTCAACCGCTTCTTCAACAATATATCGTTCAGCAATACAACCCTCTGGTTAACTTTGGTTTTTCACATACCCTTTTAATATTTTCATATAACGTTCAGTAGGGTACATCCATATCATATAAGCTGGTCCGTACAGTTGTGTCTCTTTGACAAGATGAATGACAAGATGAACCATTATGTCAAAAAACGAGGGAGGGAAATACATTTCAAGATCACACAAAGTAACAATTATTTCTTTTTGCAATGTTGGTAAGATCTCAGGATCGATCACCTTGCTGCAAATTGACTTGAAGAAAAAACACAGTTTAGTTATTGTGCTTCTTACTTTTTCTGGAAGAATATAACGTATACCTATCAGTAGAAAATGTTCCATTATAACATGGCAATCATGCGTCTTTGAACTCTTTAACTTAAGGTCTTGCATAGACACAAGTCTTCTAATATCTGATGAGTAGCCTTCTGGAACTTTAACCTCACTTAGGAACTTACACAATATTTTTTTCTCCTTTCTGGATAGAGTGTAAACAGCAGGTGGTAGATATGTTCGTCTTCCTTTTTTCACGGGTCCCAATTCAATTCTTATTCCCATCTCTACCATGTCCTCCCTTGCTTTAAGGCCATCCTTAGACTTCCCTTTTATATTGAGTAACGTACCAATAACACTGTCAAATACATTTTTTCAATATGCATAACATCAAGAAAATGTCTTACGTACAAAGATTTCCAATATGGCAATTCAAAAAAAATCGACCTCTTCTTCCACCCACCTGTGACAACTTTATGTGCAAAAGGCTTGCCAAACTGAATACTCACGTCTTTCACCTTTTCAAATATTTGATCACCTGTCAATCCAAGCGGAGCTCTACGTTGTTCGGTATCTCCGTTGAACGCTTTTCTCCATCCACGATATTGATGTTTAGAATTTAAGAATCTACGATGACCGAGAAAGACATTCTTCTGACAAAGTTTCAATCGCATCGTATCGGTTGCATCTTCATAGATAGGACACGCTTTTTCACCTTAATGCTATACCCGGATAGATTTCCGTAGGCTGGAAAATCGTTAATTGTTCCAAACAACATCGCCCTCAAGTTGAAACTTTCTTTCCTATACCCATCATAAACCTCCACACCATTCTCCCACAAAATCTTCAAATCTTCGATTAAAGGTTCCAAATATACGTCTATGTCATTTCTTGGTTGTTTAGGCCCAGAAATTAACATAGATAACATCATGTACTTACGCTTCATACATAGCCACAGAGGTAGGTTATAAATCATAAGAATTACAGGCTATGTGCTATGCGAGATACTTTGAATACCGTGTGGGTTCATTCCATCAGTAGACAATGTCAAGCGAAGGTTTCTTGCTTCTTTTCCAAATTCAGGATAATCATTATCAATTTTCATCCACTGTGGTGAATCTGCTGGATGTCGAAACTATCCATCAACAATTCTTTCATTTGCATGCCAAGTTAAGTGTCTTAAATTGGTTTCACTATGATACATCCGTCTAAATATCAGAATTATAGGAAAATACCATAAGACTTTTGTCGGAGACAACTTTTTCTTATATCGAGGGGCACGACATTTAGGACACTCATTTAACGATGCATACTCGTTTCGAAACAAAACGCAATATTTTGGACAGGCATGTATCTTGTCATAGCTCATGCCAATAAAGTACAACATCTTTTTGGCCTCATACGTTCGATTGGGGAGAACATTATCCTCTGGTAGCATATCTTTCATAAGCGTTAATAACTCTGTGAAACTTTTATCTGACCATCCATTGCCCGCCTTTAAGTTGTACAACTTTAATACCGCAGACAATATCGTGAATTTTGTACAACCATTATACAACGGTTTCTCTGCATCGCTTACCAACCTCTCGAACATTTTGGGACAATCATTAAGATCTTCTTCAAGCGCTTCTGAAATCTCTTCAACTCAATCATAATCGTATGTATCTGTGCCATTGTCGTTTGAAGCATAGGTCCTATTATCCCCCGATTCATCATTCCCGTCACTTTTCTCACCATGCATATTCCAACATGTATAACTTCTATCAATTCCATACCGTATTAAATGCGATGCCAACTGAACCGTGTCAACCTAATTCCCATAACAGTAACACAAACAAGGACATGTCATTCGATTGGGGTCTTCGGCGTGCACAATAGCAAACTTAACGAATTCCGATACCCCGTTCTCGTACTCTTTCGATAATCGATTAGAATACATCCATGTCTTATCCATGGTTTACGGTTTCTGAGTCAATCTGAGCTAAATGATAAATTCAAAAACAAAACCAATACTCAAAACTTGCACTTGCTCTTGCACAACCATATAATAAAACCAATACTCAAAACTTTTCACTAAATTCATTTTATTCTATCAACTAATCACATTTTATGATTACGTCACTAATCACAATTCTTAACTCTCACAATTTTATATAAGCATACATTATGTTACCTTAAAAAGTTGTTTTTGTTTCTTTATCCATCTCATTAACAAGTTAATTAATCACTTTACATTATCTCTAATTAAATATACATATAGATATAGATATATAGATACATAATAATGAATGGTAATGTGAAATGGGGAACCCCGTTTGTTAATAAATCATAATTTCCACCACCATTCACTAACACAAGACAACATCATTAGCACAACCCTCTACATGTCCGTTTCTTATATACTAGTACACCCTTGTGTCATCAAACTCAAGGGCTACCCTATACCAAACTTCATATATTTCTTATATATGGCATGGCCTCATTTTAGTCTAAGATATGTTTTCTGCTACGAAATTTTTCAATAAACAAAAAGGACAAAATATTTTGTATAGATTGAAAAGAAGAAACAATCACCTGACGGTTCTCCTGTGGCAAGCGGTTCTCCGGTGAGATATATTGCTCTTGTTTTCAGACGATTTGACACGTTTGAGTTCTCCGGTGAGATATGTTGCTCTGAATCGGAAGGTCCTGAAGAAGTTACAGAAACCGATTAATTTCTAAAACACATTAAACAAACATCAAAAGACAGAGAGCCTTAATCGGGAATCACAACCTGTCGTCCAACTAGTGTGAGTGAGAAACACTAATTGTGCTTGCTAATCAATGAAACGAGAATTTTGTATGTCACTATGGCTTCCAATAAAATAATATGTGCCCGATTATTCAATAAACCCTCAATAACTTTTAAAACATAATCACCTAACACCAAACCGTCCATTGCTCCCAAAAAAAGGTAACAAAAAAATCATCAAAGGGTTTAAGGAAACATTCAAAAATCATCAAACAACAACAACAACAACTACTACACTGTGAATGATAAAGAAAATAAAAATCATCGAAAACCTAAATTGATTTCAGAATACATAAATTAAAGGGTTAATACCTATTTTCCCCCCTGACATATGGGGTGTATTTGAAAAACCCCCCTGCCAAAAAAAAAGTTCCAATTGTTACCTTGACAAATTTTAAAAGTTTCAGTTTTTACCTTAATGATGCCAAATCACCTAAAAGGCTGATGTGGCTTATATTTTTGTTACAGTTGTAAGTTTTTTTTATGCCATGTCACACAATACTCAATAAAATGTCCAAAATTCCCTTTCTACATTTTTCTTAAAATCCCAAATTATTTGGCAAATGCTATGTTTCAATTCAGACCCTCCACCTCCAAATTAGGGCGCAACCATCTTCATCTCATCAACCCAACTTTTGCTTTCCTCTTCATCTTTAAGTTTTCTTTGATTTCCTAAACATGAGTCAACCAAATTGTTCTACTTCATGCTTATCTTCAAATGGTAGAGTAACTCCCAAATGCGGCCACAATGTCTCCATGAAGTTATTTGTTTCAAAATCGGTTGCAAATCCCGGGAGAAAATACTGGAAGTGTAAGTTCTGGGGTAAAGGAGATGACTGCAACGCATTTGTTTGGGATGATGAATTTTCTGATGATTTCGGTGATAACGGCCATTCGAATGTAGTTTCAGTAGAACTGATGAGCAAACTGGAGAGAGATGTCGCACTGAAGATGAAAGCCATGGAGAAAAAAATGGATGAGTTAAAAAAGAAGCTGAATTATGTTTTAGTTGGGTTTATTTGTCTTTTGGTTCATTTCTTACTTAGTTCATGTAAAAATTCATGAAGCTGTGGCTTATGTTCTAGGAAGTTGTAACCTATGTAAAATTTAGTTCATGAATTATATTTCTTTGTTATGGAATATGGAATATATTTCTTTCTTATGGTTTCTTATGGAATATATTTGCTAAGTCTGTTCTGATATATTGTTAAGTAAAACTGTTTTGGAATATTTTGGAAATCTGTTCTGATATTTTGGAAATCTGTTCTTAAGCAATTCTGTTGAGTAATTCTGTTGTACAAAATCTGTTGTTAAGCAAATCTGTTGTTAAGTAATTCTGTTCTTAAGCAAATTTGTTGTACAAAATGACAATAACATAGTTAAGCCAATCTGTTGTGATACATAGTCAAGCAAATCTGTTGTACAAAATGACTTTAACATTGTCAAGCAAATCTGTTGTGATACATAGTCAAGTACATGTGTGATACAAAATGACAATAACATGATACATAACTTAAGCCAAGCCTGTTCTGATAATAAGTCAAAGTAACAAAATGACACAGGAAACTTTCAAATTGAATTTTACAAAATAGCACACTATGTGCACAACTACTGATCAATGCCGTTCCTCTTCTTCCTTGATATCTTCTTTGAGGTACTACCACCAGTTTCTTCATCTATGGTCAAAGGTGCATCAGGTGTTGATCCAGGCCCACCATGTCTTTTGGCATTCCTCACTTCCTTCAATCTTTCACTGACTCTCTTTCTTGATCGCTTCCAAGGCACGACCACGGCCTTTTTCCTAGCTGAAGGTTTTTTGACATTAGTAGCAGCAGGGTCAGGTTGCATTGAAGCAGGTTGTGAATCATGTGTTGGGGTAGGTTGCATTGCAGCAGGTTGTGATTCATGTGTTGGGGGAGGTTGCATAGCAGTAGGTTGTGTGGGATTGTCAACTTGTGATTGTTGTTCTTCATAAAGATCCATCATATTATTCAGCAATGCATCCATCTCTGGGCCTTCATCCACAGTTCCACCTCCAGTTTCAGTTGTATCAACATTTGCATCCATCTCTGGGCCTTCATCCACAGTTCCACCTCCAGTTGCAGTTGTATCAACATTTGCATCAAATTTTTTTGACACTTTGGTCCTGGGTGTCTTTCTCTGCATTATTCAGAAACAGATATAAATAAAGACATTTCAATATGCTGAACACAATATTATTCAGTAACAGATTCATGAACACAATACCTTTCTCTTTAGTGCATTAGGATCTTGCTCCTTAGCTTGACACTTCCTAGAATTATGGCCAAATTTGTCACAATGCGTGCATCTATATGCTACACCTACCCTCCTCATCCTTGAACCATTCTCATCCAACTCTCTAAACCTCAGTTTCTTAGGCCTTTCAGGTCCCTTCTTGTATTGTGGTGGCAACAATTCTTCAGCATCCACAGTTGGCCACATGTCCATGCCATTTATTGGACTAACATTGTTTTCATAACATGCCCTGTAAGCTTCTCTCATGTAACAAGAGTCAACATATTTCTCAGGATCTAAGTTTTGATACTGTAATGCAGAAACAGCATGCCTACAAGCTATGCCCACAAGATCCCAAAAACAACAAGTACAGGTTTTTTTCCCAATATCAACAACAAACTGCAATCCATTATATGGGTGATGGACTTGCCACAAATCACCACTGCTCCATGTAGGCAGCCATTCTCCACTAAGATATGTTTCCTTATCAAGCCTTTTCCTAGGATTAGGCATGACATTATGCTTCCACTTATCAAGCTTAACAACACTATTAGCAATCCTATTCATCACGTAGTTCCTAATCCATTCTACCATAGTGAGTATTGGCTTATCCCTAGCTTGTAATATTGTACTATTGAAAGATTCACTCAAGTTATTCATCAAAACATCACACTTAGGGTAAAATGAAAATGAATGCTTACACCATAGTTTTGTTGGCACTCCCATCAGCCATTCCCATGCCTTCTTATCAATTTGTTTAAGCTGATTCATCTTCTTCTCCCAAGCCTGGAAGTAAGTAGCCTTTGCAGCCCCCAATAACAGGTCTCTAATGGCAGCTCCCCCTCCAAATTTCTTCTTGAAATTTGCATACAGGTGTCTGTGGCAGACCCTGTGTTCAACTTGCTGATGCATTTCCTCAAAGACACTAACAAGTCCCTAAAAACAGCAAGACAACAGAAAAAAGCATGTACATATTAGCAGAGTTAGTGCATATTAGTGCATGTTTCATAAATGTGAATAACAAAGGTAATTAGTGCATATTTGTACCTTTTGTTGGTCTGAAATAAAAACATATTTTCTCTCTTCTCCAATGTCTTCCATTAGCAATTGCATAAACCATCTCCAGCTTTCTTTTGTCTCAGTCTCCACCACACCAAATGCCAAAGGATAATATTGGTCATTCGGGTCCCTTGCTACAGCAATTAACAGCTGACCTCCATATTGTGTCTTAAGATGACACCCATCTACCCCTATAAATGGTCTACAACCCTTGGTAAACCCTTTCTTGCATCCATCAAAACAGAAGTAAAATCTACCAAATCTTAGTGGTAGTGTTGGATGTGGTCTCTCAGTATTTAGTTTGACAGTGTTCCCAGCACAATGTTTTCTCAACTCAGCTGCATATCTCCATAACATGTTATATTGTTCCTTTGCATCACCTTCAATTATTTCTTCAGCCATAGCTTTGGCTATCCAAGCTTTCCCTTTGGTAATGCCCACTGAATATTTCTGTCTAAGCTCAGACATAATTTCAGACAGTTTAACTTTCCCTTGTGACTTCCTCTTTTCAACCACTAACTTAGAGACCCACTTGGAATTGGCAGACTTGTTATTTAATACCCTTGCACATGTGTGGGTCCCCACCCAAGTCTTTATCTGGTAAGTGAGGCTACCTCCCACTTTGCTACACAATGCCAAAAACCCACATTTACTCTGACACTCAACCCTAACCCTACAGCTCTCATTCTTAACAAACCTTATTTCTCTACCATTTAATACTGACCAATCCCTGATAGCATCTCTAAATTCAGAAAGAGAAATGAACTCCATACCTAATTTGAATTGAAAGTATTTGTTAAGCAGCTCTGATCTGAACTTCTCATACTTTGGCTTGGAAGGTTTGTCATCCATGTCACTTTCATCAGCATCTGAACTTTCAAGTTCCTCACTAGCATAATCCACATCTTCACATTTCCTTGTAGCCCTCTTTGAACAAGATCCTAAGACACTTTTGGGCACCAAAACACTGACCTTGTCCCTTTTGCTCTTTTCTTTCATCTTTTTGGGATCCTTGGATGCACAACGCTTGAATCTAAATGATTTCCCTTCGATCTCCACCCTATTCCCACTAACTGGAACAGCTACCTCCACTCGTTCAAATTGCTCTTCTTCTACGTCAATTACTCTTTCCTCTTCACTGTCATTGAAACATTGGCTTGCATCAACATAGTCACCACTACTATCATCTCCACTAGAGGTGCTGAAGTCATCAACATTAGGTACCAGAACCTTGGTCATCATGTCTTCTACACCGTGCTCTACCCAAATATCACCGTGAACCCTACAAGTCATACAATGCTTAGCAACTTCTACAGCTCATGCATCATCAACAACATTTGTAAACCCTTCATCCGTTTGCGGAATATTTCTCCATAGCCTAAAACCTTCATAACCCCAATCTTTAACCAGACTAACAGCTTCAAAAAAGCTCCATTTATCTTCGTCCTGACCTTCAACAGTAGTCTCACTACCTCCTCTATAATACGTATGGCCGTCTTGCACGAAACTTCCCCCATGATGAAACACTAAATTAAACACACCTATTTGCAAGGATGAAGAACCCCAATCGCAGGGTCTGAATTGAAACTGGCTTTTTTTGTAAAATAATTTTGCAAACAAATGAAGATGGATGGCTGCGCCCTAATTTGGAGGTGGAGGGTCTGAATTGAAACATAACATTTGCCAAATAATTTGGGATTTTAAGAAAAGGGCATTTTGGACATTTTATTATGTATTGTGTGACATGGCATAACAAAAACTTACAACTGTAACAAAAATATAAGCCACATCAGCCTTTTAGGTGATGTGGCATCATTAAGGTAAAAACTGAAACTTTTAAAATTTGTCAAGGTAACAATTGGAACTTTTTTTTTGGCAGGGGGGTTTTTCAAATACACCCCATATGTCAGGGGGGAAAATAGGTATTAACCCTAAATTAAATAATCGGTGCAATTCGAGAGAGATTGAACCTTGTGAAGAGAGGGACGAGTTGTGCGGCGGCGATGAGAGTTGACGATGGTGGCGATTAAACGGAAAGAGGCTACCGTGAGAGTACGAAGAAGGAACGAATTTGGGGGTTGGGTTGGAAGGAAGGGAAACAAAATAGCTACACACAATACAAACACACCTTTAATAAAAATCAATAAAATTTATTATAAAACAACCTACAAAAGCGCTTTCTAAAGGTCATCTATAACAGCACTTTTACATCAAAAAGCGCTTTCGTAGCATATCCTATAGCAGCGCTTTTAAAAGCGCTTTCTAAAGGCCAGCTTTAGCAGCGCTTTGGAAAAGCGCTTTCTAAGGCTGACCTTTAGCAGCGCTTTTGAAAAGCTCTTTCTTAAGGTACCCTCTGAAAGGCCAGCTTTAGTAGCGCTTCTCAAAAAGCGCTTTCTAAGGGTGACCTTTAGAAGCGCTTTTGAAAAGCGCTTTCTTATGGCACCCTTTGAAAGCGCTTTTTTAAGTGAATTTTTTTAAGACCTACAGCAGCGCTTTTTTCCAAAAGCGCTTTCTTTTATGTGCTGCTAAAACTTATTTTTGGCGTAGTGAATATAGGGTAATACTACCTTCTCGTTGGTGTGATTGTGGCAAGTTTCAAGCCTTTCGTATGTCTTGATCTCATGTCATTGCCGCTTGTGCTTATACCCATCAAGACGCGCTACAACTTCTTTCACACATTTACAAATCTGAAACGTTGCTCAACGTTTACAACAACGGCTTTCCTTTGGTAGCAAAACTAGATTATTGGCCTGCATACGACGGTGAAATAGTGTGGCACAATGACCAAATGCGAAGGAACAAGAAGGGTCGTCCCAAAAGTAAGCGCATCACAACTGAAATGGACGAACTTAATAAGCTAGAAAGAAAGTGTGGTTTATGCCATCAGGTCGGACACAATCGCAAAAATTGTCTGAATCGAGCGTCTGCCTCGACCACATAAAAATTGTAATATATAAAATCTTTCCTTAATTATGTTGTAAACATTAGGGTTTTTCGTTAATAGTATTTGCTACAATAAATATTCCGCGTACAAGAAAAAAAACACAATATTCCGTCTACGAAATTACAACTGTTAAAACAATTTCATCTGACCCATGCATCATCAGCATTACGTCGCTGTCTGTTTTGACTTCCTCCAACCATACATTAGGTCTCCTTGTCGCATATGAGGTTGTTGTTCGTCTTCGCTGGATCCTTCGAATTTTTCCCCCTCCACAATGTCTCCATCTAGCCATCGCATCAACTCCCGCTTCAGACTCTCCATGGAGTGAATGTGCCAAAATTTCATTTTCATCGCAGGTTTTGTGGCGGAGAAGATAACGTAACCATCTCTGGTAAAAATCATGGGCGACGTCATGACACAAATAACAGAGTAAAAAATAAAAAAACAGTGCGAGAAAGTGTGAGAAATGACGGAGAAACGGACGAATTATTTATAAAACAACATTTTGCCCTAGTTTTGCCCTAGGAGTCAAGTGAGATGACGCCTCCTCTCACTTTTAAAGTGCATGCGCCATCTCACTTGGCTAAAAGAGAGAGGAGGCGCCAAGTGAGATGGCGCCTAGGGAAAAACCCTAGGTGGAGGCGCCAAGTGAGATGGCTCCTCCTTTGGGGAGTCATCTGAAACATGGTTATTTGCGTAATTTTTTCCGAAACGTGGTTTTTTGCGAAATTTTTTTTTAATACCTGGTTATTCAAAAAAAATTTCATTTTTTTGAAGGGTGTGAAATTTATAAAATAAAATATAATTTGAAACGAGGGAGTAAAAAACTTCAAAGTTAAATAAAAATTAAATTAAAAATATTTTAAAATCAATCTAAATATTAATTTTTTATTCTTAAATATGAATAATTAAAGTATCATGAGTTTGAATATGTTTCAAAAATTAAATTTTGCAACTATCAACTCAGGCTCGTTTGGTAAGACACATTTTTGAGTTTATAGCATATATTTTATAAACTCATATAACATTTTAGACCTATTTGATAACGGTCTTTTTATGGCAAGTTTATAGCTTATTTTTCTAGTTTATAGCTTATTTTCCATATGCTATTTCAAATAGCGTTTTAGTTTATAGCTTATAGTTTATCATTTTTTTTCTTCCTTTTTTATTCTTATCATTTTAACAAAACCCCAATTTAATTTAAAATAAAATAATTATATTAAATATTTTTATGTCATTTTACATTTATAAGTTAGTTGAACCGCTAACTTTACCAAACACTTCAATTAGCTTATCAGCTATCATCCTCAACCATCAGTTATAAGTTATAGCAAATTATTTTTCCATCCATATGCTTTCTAGGAAGCCATTGGCGAAAAACCAAAAATATCCCCAGACTTCAGATGTACATATTCGAACTCAACTTATTTACAAAGATAAGGTGACTTCACATATGCATCTCTGAAATCACCACATTTAATTTTCTTATCAAATTGATTTGGATATGCTTATCTGAAACCACCAGTTTGCGAAATTCGGATAGACATTATCTGAATTCATCTATGGGACAGTCATAATTAAATTCCTTAAAACCAAAGCAACAACACATAGATTCAACATAGATTATCGAAATTACATTGGTAGTTCAACAAAAAATTAACATTACATATTTTTATAAATGGGTATTTGAGGACGTCATAACATTTTGATAACATTTTCTTCTGATCTTTGAAGCTTCGCATCCACCTCAATCGGATCCTTAGAAGAGTATCATTGAAAAATACTCCACATAACCTCTAAATCATCATCGTTCTTGAGCTCAAACAAGGTAAACTTTATGTTTCCTTCAGTGTCAAGGGATGGTGAACGATACTCAAGCTTGACCACCTTTTGATTCTATGGATATTTCAAGAGAGAATTAAGTGTGGTAATCAACTCGGGGAACGAAGTGTCCTACGAGAACCTGAATTGAAATGACGAAACCGCACCATTGAAGTAGACAAAAGCAAGGTGTGGATATGTTTGTGCCATTTCTGTTTGTGGTTTGTGATGATGATGAAATAGTTTGGAGATCCTATTTATAGACTTTTTGGAACAATTTGGACCTAAGAAATTTTATCATGCTATAAGAACTTATTTCGGATATGAACATTTGAAATAATCATTTTTACCAAAATAGAAGGTTAATTCAGAAGTACATATCCGAAATAAGCCTTGTTGTATTGTTTTATTTAAAATAGAAGGTTATTACGGATGTGCATATTCGAAGTATGCAGAACTAGAAAATCATTTTTAGCAGAATTAGTACCAAAGAGGCATGGAAAACATGAAACCGATAACATTAAATAGTTGTAAAACTAAATATAGATATGTTATATATGTATTGAATTATATGGATTTTATATTGTGCACACCAATACATTCAAAAATTGGTTAAATTACATTCTGAAATGCACCGAACAAATTCTCACCGCTTAAATCTAAAACCGGTTCTTTTTTTGACTTCTTCCTATTTGATTCTCTCTCAAGCTTCATCAAATTAGTGAACTCTGTCATCTTTTTCAAAAAGTAATCCGACCAATTTTCCGCCTCTTTTGCGGGATATGCTCTTTTTATGTAACAGCCCGAGCCTTCAGCATTTCCGGCACTATTACCTCACGATCTTCTCTACCCCCCTCACTAGTAGAGTTTTTTCCTTTCATGGGAATCGAACCCTGTACCCTGGGGTTCAAGTACATGCTTAATGCATTCCCACTACCAATTGAGCTATGTAGCTCAATTGGTAGTGGGAATGCATTGAGCATGTACTTGAACCCCAGGGTACATGGTTCGATTCCCACGAAAGGAAAAAAATCTACTAGTGAGGGGGTAGAGAAGATCGTGAGGTAATAATGTCGGGAACGCTGAAGGCTCGGGCTGTTACATATGTCATCCACTCCACTGATGTAGCCATAATAGGACACCCTGATTTTAAATAAACCTGAACAAATGGCGTGATCTAAGGTACCCAATACACATGATACGGCTGGATGAGTCTTTAGGCGGGGGAGTCCGAAGTGGAAAAAGTGTTTCCGAAAAACCATATATCGATCGTCAAATCGATAGACACTTTATCATATGCACATGCTATAAGATGACCCATTTTAGGTAAGCTCATCCACTTTTCAACTGGTGTGCGAACGCTAACACTTGGAACAAGAGCATTGTGAATTTTATTGAATGCTTTCTTAGTCACATATAGTCGGCTGTAAATTTCTCTATGCGCCATCAACTCTGAAATCAGTGTTTGGCGTACAAGAGTGTGATTCTCCTCTGCTTTACCAAGTAAAGCAGACACTGCCCGAAATCTGCAATTACCATCACTCCCCACATCTATGATTCTTTCAATGTATTTGTGCATAAAAAGCGACATCTCATCAATGTAGATAATCGGAGGTGGACGTGGTGGTTTGGAAATCGAAGGTGTTTGTGGTTGTTTTTTAATAGACAATGTAAGAGGTGGTTGAATTGCCATCTTGTGTAGTTTTCACCTTTTTAGGCGCACCTTTGGTTTTTACCGATTGCGAATGAGGTTTCAAATCTGTGGTTTCTGGAATTGCAATTTTTCTCAACTGTTCTTTTATGTACAATCTCATAGAGTCACCCGCTTATAAAATCTATCCATTATCACTTCCAACTAGGTTTTGATGGTTATATTGGATGTACCTTCCTTTGTCGGTTCGTAGTCATCTAATCAAAGTATTTTCCAATGAACATAGACCTCATCCATATGTATGGGGAAATTGAGCTTCATCTTTTTAGAAATTAGACAAGCACATGGAATCCCGTAAGTTCTCCTAATTGTACACCCACACTTGGAACTATCTGGCCATGTCATCTCCGCTCGCATCGCTTCATGAAAAATGAAATTCAATCCCGCCCAAGATATATTGTGAACCAACTGCGAGTAGAAAGTGTTGTCTTTGAATTAGTATTCTACCACAGTTTTGCTCCTACCAAAAGTTGTTTGAATTTTGTTATGTGTTCTACCACAACTTGATACTTCTGGATGAGTCCAAAATATGTCACGAATACTAACGTTGTCCTCACAAATTCTGTACTTTGAAACATAGTGGTTATTGTCCAAAAGTTTCAAAAGATGTTACATTTTGGACCTTGGACCTCTTTGTACAATGATTTGTTGATATCGTTCATTGTATACCTACTTGATATTTGAAACAATTTGTGATCTTTTCCGTTTCAAACTAGAAAGTATGTTTCTTTGCGTAACTTTGATTAACGACAACTCTAAAATAGATTCCTTCTCTTCCAGGTTAAGTCGACATACAATGGGGTGTCCTTGTAGCTTGGTGTCCAACGCATGATTATGCATACCATAAATGATATTAAACTGTCACAAAGCATCAATCCTACAAGATGCACGCAATTTAAACGGACACTCACATTTTCTCGAACCTGTGTCATGATGTTTTAACTTTCGAATTTTTGTAACATATTTCCCACTTCTCTCGCATGTCATCATAATAAATGCTTGTCTTCTACTACTGACATTGCCAGACCTTTCAATCACAACACCAAACCCAAGTTTGCTAGCTCTCATTCTGACTCATTCAAGCATATGTTGACGAAAGGTGAAACTTTTTTCATTTGTAAATTATTGTCGAACATCTATCACGACATCAATCGTTTTAACACCGTCCTTCACCTCATTCGGCTTATAATCTTCATTGACCTTGTTTGAAATCTTTAATACAACTTTAGAAATCATGTCAGGGTGCACCATATCTAACACGGGCAAAAATAAAAATTCAGTTAAAACAGAATTATGTTTTTGTAACAGACATGTTTTCGGATATGCACATCTGAATTATGGTAGGTTGAATTCGAATATGCATGTCCGAAGTGACGCTGTTTTTTTCATCTTAAAATCAACATCAATGCAAGGAATGTGAGATGAAATGAGAAAACTTTACCTTAAATTGCTATGATCAAACACTTGAAACTTGGATTGGGGACGAAAAATTAATTGAAATTGATTGAAGTTTTGTGGAGGATTTTGGTTATGGGGGGAATGAAGTGAATGAAATAATGGTAGAGGTGATCATGCAGCAAATTTATGTAGCAAAGATAGTTTCGGATATGCATATCCGAAATTACAAAATGTTGGAAAAAAGGGAATTTCAGATATGCATATTGAAAACATCTTGAAAGGTACGTTTGGAAATGCATATCCAAAAAATATTTTCGAATTTTCAAAAGTGTTTTTTATTGTATAAAGATGGTTTAAGAAATTCTCTAAACTATAAACTATTAGTCATCAGTCATCGACTATAAACTATTAATTATAAGTTATCAACTATCTTATCATTCAACCTCTATTTTTACTTAAAAAACATATCCTAAATGAAAAATTAGGGGAATAAAAGTCCGGACATGTTATAGTTGAAAAATTAATATATTGAATCCTGAAAAATTAAACCTAGGAGTGGAGTATAGCTATTTTATATGTCAAGAGTATAACCAAGTCAAAGACGGGGAACGGAACACGTCGAGCTTTGAAAACCAAGTCAAAGATGGAAAACGATTTGAGTCATAATTATATTCACAAGAATAGCATGAGAGCATGGAGATCAGAGATTGAATGTACAAAAAAGTGACCCCATATGTTACTTACAAAATTTCAAGAAAATGGAGCTGGGTTTTGTCTTCTTTTGAGGGGGAATCTTGAAGAAATGACAATACAAATGCTAGTATAAAATTTTGACTTCTAACAACTTTCTGCTAGTATAAAATTTTGACTAAGCATGTTTAAGTGTCATTAGAGACGAGGGTGACATTGTAAACATTGTGAAGTGCTATTTTAGAAATGATTTTGTTAGAAAAGACTAGACATTTTAGAATATTTTTGGATTTGTGGTGTGAGAAGTAGTAATCTAATAAGTTAATAACTAATGAGGTTTTATATACATAATTGATGAAATGCAATGTAACATTTGAAGTCCGATTACAAAAAGTCTTGATTAATACATGAACATTAATCGATATTAATAAACTTATATTACTAATTTTAATGAACTATGATTTTCATTGAAGCATGTGTATCCCTTTTGTAACTCAAGTTTCCTTATGGGAAAAGTAGCCGCCAGCAACCCTAAAAATACCTAGTGAGTAAAAAAAAAACTAATTCAAGCCACAAAATTCGGAAACGCATAAACCCTCTAACGAGTTATTCAAATTGAAATGTGTAACAACAAATCTCTCATAGAACATAAAAACAATAACCAATAACAATTTCCTTTTTTTTTTTTTGGATCTAAGCTCAAATTTCCTTCTATACATTACATAGAAGTCATTAATGTACAAAAAGGAAACAAAAATTATATAAAATAAACAAAACAAACGAATTAAAAATATAAAATAATTTTTATTTTCGTTGCAAATTGATTCATCTTCCCCAAACACACCATCGAAACCAAACTTTTCCACTAATGAATCTCATAAGCTTTCTCACTGAACCTAATTTCTCTTCATTTGCATCTTCAACTTCAACCGAATCAACAAAATCTATTTCTTCACTAACATCAACAACATCACTACTACCACTAGTAGTATTACTCTCCGTCACCGGCTCCAACGATTCCAACTCGGAACGATTCAACTCAGACGATTTATTGTTTTTCTTGTTGTTGTTGTTGTTGTTGGATGCTTTTCTGTTTTTCTTCTGCTTTCTTTTATTCGCGGTTTGAGAGAGAAAATCTTCAAATTCATCGATGATTGTGTGAATGAGTTGGTGATTCGGCGACGAGTTCCAACGAATCCAATAACTCATGTAGCAATGGAAGCAGTTGCAATGGAAGAGAGGAAGATGTTCACCTTGAACGGCGTCCTTGGTTTTCCGGTTAGGGTTTTTGAAAAATGAAGAAGAAGATGAAGAGCATGAGATGAGGTAAGCGAGAACTTCTTTATCCTCCGGTGAGAGAGCGACGATGAGAGTCAGAATTGTTGCCGGAAGGAATGATAGTTGCTCCGACACCGTTGACGGCGGCGATGATGGATGAACCGCTCCCTTTCGGTACAGTTTTTTCATTTTTTTTGTTTCACTTCAAAGTGGAGAGAAAAAATAACAGAGGGTTGTTATAGAGATTGAAGGGCTTTATAGTATTTTGGGGAATGTTCGTGTGTTATGCGGCTCTTGGTGAGTTCCTGCACCTTTCTCAACTCAACTTGTGTGAGGTTTCAATTTTCGAAGACTTGTTTAATACACGCGCCGCTACATACACATACTATCTTAACGGTTGCGATTATCCTGGCTACATATATTGAAATTGATTATTAGGGTTTTTGTTTACTTGGGAAGCACGCTAACTATAAATACAAATTTTCATTTTTATAAAATTAATTTAAAATTCAAATTATTTAAGTCGCATAAGCACAAAATTACACATCAATAGTAATTTTATTCGATAGTAATATCTTTTTGAGGACTTTTCTTTAATAAGGCAAATATATATTAAAAAGCAAAAGTGATACAATCAAAACAGGAAGATCGAGCAACAATCAAACTTAGACAAAAATAAGAGAATCTAAAGAAAGGTAAATCTAATATATTTTTTATAAAATTTTCTCAAATCTCTAAAGAAGGGTAAAAAAATAATCGAGGAATTTGTGTTGAGATTAATATTTACAAAAAAAAATCAGCATAAGAATTTCTTTCTCTATAAATGTGCGTAGTGACTAAGTTAGAGATGTTACAGGGCCCAGTGTACGCCAGCGAACGATTTCTCAAACTGCGAAGAATAAGATTGGGGTTGGAGCCAGTTTTGACAACCATTAGACAATCGATTTCAATCCAAAGCTTTTGCCAACCACGACAAACCGCGATGTCAATGGCCTTCAAAACTATAGAGAATTATGCAAAGATCACAGAATCAGAACTAAGCTTTTCTGCGAATGTGATCAATGGTTTTTACACAGATATTTAACATTTATTTTTGTTATTGTTTCCTTTACTTATCAAGTTTTTATTTTGTTTTATCGTGCTTTGGTTTTGTGTTTTAGTGTTTTCAGGTTCAAAAGAATAAAATAGGACAAATCGGGATGAAAAAAATGCATAATTCAAAATTTCGAAGAAAATGCTACAGGAGCCCTGACACGGGTGGTCGTGTCACCTGACACTGGCCGTGTGAGGGGGAAGACTTGGAAAGTGTGGAAAACAGGGGTTGACACGGGCGGCCGTGTCAACATGCTTGAAGTAGAAAAATTCCTAATGGACAACACGGGCGACTGTGTCGGCCAGTGACGCTGATTTTAAGTGTTTTTATGATTTTTTACTATTTGGGACCCAAATGGGCGTTTTGGATATTTCCGACCAAGACAAATGGATTGTTCACTATTTAGCCAAGTTTGAAAGAGGAATTAGGAGACTTTTTTGTGACACGAAGAATTCAGACGATTGAAGATTGAAGCCTATGCAAGTGTTGGAGAACAAAGACCTTTCATGAGCATAGGAAATTGAAGATCCCAGTTCACCATCAATTTGTAATGTCTCTCGTTATTGTTATTGAAATTCTTTTGAACAATATGAGTAGCTAAACCCCCCAATGCTAATGTGGTGTCCCTGATTTGGATCTGTAATGACTTTGAATTTCTGATTTTATCAATTCTATGGTTTTTAATATTCAATTTAATCGTGCAATATTTTTATGCTTTCATGATCGGGCCAATTAGGATTGATATACAGTTAACAACTAGTTGGGCCGCAGTTGTTAAGGTTTTTATATGATTAGACTATAATAGATATCACCTAGGACTAGGGATACCCTATAAGTTACCAAAACCTCTTGATAAAACAAATGCTTGAATCCATCAGATATCTCTAAGGACTTAGGATGTATGATGAATGTTCAAAGGTTTTCTCACTAAGGACTTAGGAGAAAATAACCTACAGGGCTGGTAATTGGTTTTATGAACTTGTTGAAGAAATCAGGATTCAAGGTTGTCATAGGGAAAATTACACACCACACTCTAGCATGTTGCTCATACTTGCGAAAAGCCATAATTTACATTTTGTTTATTTTTAATTTCTGTTAAGTGACAATTCCTAAACCAAAACCCCAATTAAGTTTTTGTTTAATTGAACATGAATTGAACTCAATAATTGTACGCAGCCCTTGAGATCGACATTCAGGGAATTTCTCTATTATTACAAGGGGCAAAAATAGTACACTTATTATTTTTCCTATCAAGTTTTTGGCATCGTTACCGTGGACTGCCTAGTTATTGGGTGTAATTTGAGTTCAATTAGAATTTTGTTGCTCTACAACTAAAATATATTTGCTGTAATTTTTATATTTTTGTTATTACTGATTTTCCCTAACCTTCGCATGCGAGGAAAACCCTCAGCTGAATTTCCTTTTGATATACAGAATCAGAACCTGAAATTATGGGTGAAAACCCACCACCACCAGAGAGACTTCTTGGGGAATATGGATGAGCAAATGCTCCAGCAGGTCGGTTGACTATTGTGAATCAATCGATCAATGTTGCAAATTTTCAACTGCGTCCTTCAACCATCTGTCGGCTTGAGAACAAATCTTTCACCGGAAAGATCAATGAAGATGCCAATAAGCATTTGTAGAAATTCCTCACCATGAATACTACTTTGAAGATTGAGGGGCACTCTGAAGAAGCCAAGAAATTAAGGATGTTCCCGTTCACGCTGTCTGAAGATGCTGAAGAGTGGTTTTACTCATTGTCCGCTGGAAGTATCACCACTTGGGAACAGATGGAGAAGACTCTTCTTGATGAATACTTTCCTACTTCTGTTTACATTCGCAAACAATATGAAATTGTGAATTTTAAGCATAAAGAAGAAGAGTCACTAGGTGATGCTTACAAGAGGTTCAAGAGGTTACTGGTAGCCTGTCCCACGCATAACATGAGTCAAATTGAGCAAATGCAGATGTTTGTAAATGGCCTCTGAATGAAGACAAAGCAGCTTATTGATACAACAATCAGTGGCTTATCCAACTTTACAATAGCCACTGGTGTGAAGAAGATTATTGAAGCCATTTTTGCAAACGAGCATCTAGAGCTATATGACAGAGTTGTAAGAAAACCATAGGGAGTGGTTGATTTGAAGTTGGAAGTGAATAAGTGTTGTACCCCAAAATTTGCCCTCCCTTTTTCACAAGAAATCACAACCCTAGGGTTTTCTCTGATTTTTTAAGATTGGCTCAGGAATTGATCAAACAGACTTTTCTTTGGCAGTAAATCAAGAATCAGGGTTTCTCTCAGAAGAAATTGAATCCACAAAAATCCAGTTTCATGTTACTTTGTTTTCACGCTTTTTAAGCCTACTGAAAGATTGTTGTTTGTCCTCAAGTTTTGTTTGTCTGGGATAAGAGATAGGAGCTGAAACTGTCTAATCCAGATTAACCAGATGATGTATGTCTATTAAAATTTCTGCTTGTTAATGGAATAAAATGTTTGCCAGTTAATGGAAATGCTTGTTTGTTTGGAATGCACAAGACGTATGTTGATTGGAATACTGATGCAAAGAGATTGCAGAGTTTTTATGGATTACTTGGATTTTAAGTTATCTGTATTGGAAATGGTCGAATGCAATTTCAGTCATTTTTAATCAGGAATCTTAAATAAAAAGTGAAGAGGCAAAGGGAAAGATTGAAAGATATTTGACAGTAGAAAATTCTTGGATAAAGACTTTTTATTCATTTTCAAATATTGCTACAAAAGAATAATTTATTATTTTTAAATATTGTAAGTTTTTACAACTTATAGTATTTTAAAAGAAATAAATATTTACAATAAATGAAAAAAAGAGCCTATCTAATCTAAGCCTAAATCTTCTAAGCTTCAGTGATCCCATGCTTAAGATCTTTGGTTTCTACTGCTTCCTCTATCGTCCAATTAGTACGCACCTACAAAAGGAGAAGGAAAAGAAAATTAGTACAAGAATTTTCAAATGAAAAGAAAGAAAAGAAGGTCATCATTAAAGTTTTCCGGTCGGAATCAGAATGCTATTTGTTCATCATGTTTTTATTTTTCTCTTTGCAAATCACAAGAAGATCGCTCTTCTTGGTTCACAAAGAGAAAAGTAAAAGATAAGAATGCAAGCATACATTTGGTTCAAATGCTAAAACATGGTAAGGTACAAAGCAAGATACAAAGCAAACTTGCAGCAAAACTGAATACCAAACTGCAGTAACTAAACATTGCAAACATTGCAGCAAATTGCAAGGCAAACATAAGCAAGTCAGCAAAGCAAACTAAGCATGTCAAACTAGATGCAAAAAGCATACAAGTACAGAAGGTACAGCAGAAATGCAACAGGTAATACAATGCAGAGGAAAACCAAATTACAGGCCAAAGAGGCTTGTAATAGCCATCATCATTTTCTAGCCTAGACAAACTTTTCAGAAAAATATAATAAACAAAGCAAAAGTGCTTATTAGAGAGAGAGAGAGAAATAGAGGACCTTTAGTGAAAAGTTTTGCAGTTTGGCTAAAGCAGGCTGTCTCAAGTTAACAAAAACAAAACAAAAGATATATAATAGTCTAGCATCAGACACAGAGGGGATAGGAGAAAATACTTAGCCAATTCAAAAACAGTTTCAAACAAAGAGCTTGAAAACACAAAAGCTCAAAACCATAGCAAAAGTGTTAAGCCAAGCTTGCTCAAACTTCAAAACTAAAGAACCAACAAGCTGCATCAAAACCTGTTTACACAAACCTGCAGTTTCAAAACTGCAAAACCAAATCATCCAGCCTGCAGTTCAAACTACAAATTCAGTAAACACCACAACTAGCCAAAGATACAATAACAAACCTGCAGTTTCCAAACTGCAAATCAAACATTCCAAAACTGCAAGCCAAACTACATAATTTGTCAAACCTGTACCAAACTGCAAACAAGCTTTGCCAAACAATTTCAGAATCAAATGCATCATCCTCAACCATCAACCATGAACATTCAGAAAGAGGAAGACAATATCAACAAAACCCAGTAGTTTCAGAATCAAATCATCATTAACAAGTCAAGAAAGAGGAAGAGGTTCAGAAGCATATTCAAAAACAACAGAGTTTCAAAAACTTCAACAACAAATTTCAGAACCCTTGTCAACCACAAAAACAACAGTTTCAGAGTGGTGCTCATCATTAACATACAAAGAGAAAGGAAGAGTTTTTCAGAAGCGAAGCCACTTTGTTTCAGAATCAAGATCATCATCAACATCAACAAAAGTTTCAAAATAGTTTTCAGAAGCATATTCATCATCAAACATTCAAAATCTTAAAGGGACAAAGACAAAGATACCAGAAGCGTGTTCGTTATCACATTTCTCCTCCACCCCTAGCCTCCAAGGAGCGCCTCCAACTCCCATCTCTCTCCCTCCATCTTTTTTTTTCAGAAACAAAAACTCAAGGTAAGCTTTTTTCCTCAAGCTTTCGCTGCATCTCACACATAAACATCAAAGGATTAAAATGAAATAAATCATGAAGCAAACAATCAAACCATGAAACTGTAAAAACCCTAAAAATCAAAACAAAATAAAACTGTACCGTTTACAAACAAATGTCGTGGGTCACTGTAAGGAGATAGAGAGTGAGAAAGGGTGGCGCTCCGGTAGCTATGTTTATGGAAATAATCAACACCTTGTTTGAGAAAGATGAAAAGGGTGAAGATGAAACGGAGAAGAAGAGCAAGAGCGGCGCCGCTGTAACCCTAACGTATAAACCCTAAAACTGACCAAACCCCTAACAAAATGTTGCACAAATTCATATTGGGCCTGACTCGCCCCAAACAAAATGCTTAAGCCCAGCGTTTTTTGCTAGCACCCCCCCTCCTTTCTGACTTTTTCTTGGGCCTTAAACACTTTCCAAATATTAAGGCCCATATATCAACTCACTCCATTTTATTTTCTTTTGTTTAAAACACTTTTTTTTAATTAAATCATTTTAACTAATTTGTTGTTTTCTTTTAGTAAATAAAAACACTAAGTAACTTTGTTTTATTAAGTTAAGTTTTATTTTATTATTAATTAATCTTGTTTAATATAATAAAAATACAAAAAAAAGAGAAGAATATTTAGTTTAATTTAAATAATTTTTGGTTTTCTTTAACCCTAGTTATCGATTAATAAAAATACGTAAATAATAGGGACTTAGTTTAAAGTAAATTTTTCTTTTAAAACTTTTTCTTTTCATAATTCATAAAACACAAGTAATAATATAATTTTTAATCTTTCTTTCTTTTAGAATAGATCTTTATTTGTAAATAAATACATGCATCTCATAACTTACTGATTCTCCTTATTTTATAATTTGTTATAATTTTATGTTGAATTGCGACAATTCGATTTGGCTGTAACACATAATATTTGGGCTTTATTATCCTTGTGAGATTCATCCCCATTTGTAAATAATTGTACCCCCATTCCCGAATACTTTTTTGTAATAACTTAGACTTTAAATTCCCGCAATTTATTGCTTTCAACATACTGTATAGTAATTAGGGTTTGTATGAGAAAATCTAAAATCAATCGCTAGATGACCTAATACAAGAATAAATGCATGAAAATCAATACACAGTTCACACTTGCACCTCTAGGGTAACCTCGCTTGTTGCCTCGGAAATGCAATCATGTCCCTCGAATATGAGGCACTCTAGCAAATGCCCCTTCGATAAACAAATATCGTAGTCCCTCGATGACCCTCGATGTTGCCTTCAATAAAACGATCTCGTCCCTTACAAAATTGCTAGAGCGTTTCACAAGTTACCTTCAATGATTGTATGCGATGACCCGCGCCTGTCCCGTTTAACATCCTAACACAAGGTTGTTCACCAAATACAATGGTGGAATAACACTGTCAAAAGGGTTAAAAAACATAAGAAAAGATCTTTGAGTAAAATAGGGTAGATAGCTCTTAGTTACTTGATCAAAAGCTTGCAAAACATCCTTGTTACTTTCAAACACACATTACAACATAATTTCAAAACATTTCAAAATAAACTTTCAAACATTGAAATGTCTTTTCAAAAAGATACACACTTTTGTGTATATTCAAACAAGAATCATTACAAAGGTTGCCTAGACAAGGCCTCTTTTTCAAAGCATTTTCAAAACCACACACACAAAGCACCATTTCAAACAATTGGAAAAGCAAAGCAAGTGATCTAAACAAGTAACTAAGAGCCCATGGATAACCATGGATAAAAAGGGTGCTAGCACCTTCCCTTTTCATAATCTATCCCCCGAACCCAAGAAAACATCTCAAAGGTCTTTCCTGTTCTTTTTTACCTTTCCTTAGGATAAAATAAAAAGTCGGTGGCGACTCTTGCTAAACCGAAACAATTGCGAACACAAACACAAAACCTCAAGTCAGGTCTCCCACCGTATCACAGAACTGGCGACTCTGCTGGGGAATATAATTCTAAAAGTGGGGTTACCTTAGGGTTTTAGATCACCTTTACATGCTTACCTTGATTGCTTTGATTGCTTTACTTTTTGGTTCCTTGCTTGGGTTTGTTTTAAATCCTACACCCGGATTTGGGGACACCTTTTAGGTAAGTAGCAATAAACTGTGAGGGAACTGTGCGGGGTATACCGACATGGTTGAAGCAGTAGCTACGTTAGTGTGACATATTTATGGGTACCGGTAGCCTTTGAGTCAATCAAAGAGAATACAGGGCCGCTGAGTGATGTCATAAAGCACTAATGAACTCTTAGAACCTTACTTGACTATCTTGGCCTTATTAGGGGTAGTGAGATGACCGGCTTTGGTGCAGTCCGAAGTTGGTAGATACTCGATACTACACTCATTGAGGGTTGTTTTCTTAGAATATTTCGGTCGCCAGTAAAGTGGCTAAACTGAAACAATGAACACAGAAAATAATCCGGTGATATTGAGCTCCTTAGAACCCGATTACTATTTATAGGATAGGTTGAGCCAACTAACTTCAAGAGGGTACTTACCTACAAACCCCATGAGAGCCTAAACCTAAGGACTTGGTTGCTTTGTGTGAATGTGATTATCTGTATATACACTTTCTTACTCTTTCATACTTGTACATAACATCATAACATCACACCATAGCATTTTCAATAACCATTTCAAGGACTCAAGGGTCTTTGATGCAGGGTCACGTTGAACCAGACGTCTACCAAAGGGCAAGAGGATCCATTTCCCTCTAAACAAACGCCATCAAAGATCAAGTACAACAACTTGAATCAAGGTCTATGACCCACTTGACATGGTGAGCTTGATTCTCGTGGAAAGACATCCACCGATACAAAGTTCTCCAATCAAAAATGTTGATCGAAGTTCAACCTCTAACATTTTCTTGTGTTTACCCCGCAAGATCCTTGAAAACATGCATCCACATATCATGCATTGTGTGATCGGTGGATCTGGAACTGACTGTTTAACGCTGGTTCGCGAAATGTCGCGGAAGCAAGAGTCGCCACCGTCTTTTATTTTCTCCAAATGGAAAGGACAAAAGCACAGAAAAATTCCTTAAAGAGATTGCTCTCGGTTCGGGAGGTAGGTTATAGAAAGGAAAGGTGTTAGCACCCTTTCTATCCATGGTTATCCATGGGCTCTTAGATACTTGCTCATTTGTGTTTTCAAAATTGGTTTGTTCGCTTTTCAATGTGGGTTTTAAAAAGTTTCTTTGAAAATTCCAGTTCGACTCTTGTATCAGTCCTCAAGAGTGTTTGAAAAATTGCTTTCGAAAGCTTTTTGAAAAGGTGTCGGTGTGAAAAGTATTTTTGATTTTTTTTGAAATTAGAGCAAGTATCTAGAGTCGTCTACCTACCCTAAGGAATTCTTCTGTGTAAATGTCCTTTAAAGTAGTGCCATCCCACCATTGAGAGGTAGGTAGCACCACCGTTGGAGGTGTTCGGGTCAATTCGAAGGTTCGGGACGTGGTGATCACCAGAGCAATAGGAAGATACCTTAGAAGCTACCCTCATTCCAGGTTCCCAGATCATGAGGACTTACTAAGACATCCTCTACTCGACGATCACCTTTCGAGAGGCAAGGCAACAATGAGGCGTACCCTAGGGGTGGTGTGTGATTTGTGTGTCATGTTCATTTATTTTTGTCTTGTCATGTCATGGGTGATCTACGCTTTTGTTTTTATTTTATCATTCATTCTTGCATGCAATTATTAGCAATAAAAAAAAGTGCGGAAATATAAAGTTCCTAAACTATTACAAAGGCGCGGGTCCACATCGCCAAATTTAATCCAAGACCCGATTTAACATAAAATAAAGAAATAAAGTGCGAGAAATATAACATGTCCGAATTACATGGCTTTGGGAGAATTACATTAATAAATTATAAGAAAGGAAATGAAACGTGCGAAACAAATTAATAATCGAAAACAAGGGCGTTGGACCCTTTTTAATGAAATTAAAATATATTAACAAGTTGATTAATTAAAATGAAAGGAAATTATTTTTTGAGGTTTTTTGTATTTATGATTTTTTTAATGAGGAGATTAGATGAAATTAAAATTAAATTAACCCTAATTCTACAACTTTTATTTATTAAGAGAAAAAAATTAAAATTGAACCTAGAATTAAACCTAATTAATTAATGCAATTTTTATTTACAAAAATAATATTAAATAATTAATTATGGTGAAAAAAAAAGGAAAAAAAAAAAGATAAAAATGCTTAAAACCCTAATTCTACCAATTTTTAAGTTTATTGAAAAATATTAAGTTTAAGAATAAAACTAAATTAATTAACGATTTTTATTTACAAAAATATTAAAATAAAATATGTTTTTTGATTTTTTTATGACTTTCTGATTTTTTGTTATTTTTATATTTTATAAATTAATTTAAAGATTTAATTAGAAAATAAACAAAACAAAGAAAATATAAAAAAGGAATGAAACAAGCAAACCTATGGGGGTGCTGTCCCCAAACTGGAGGTAAAGTCCAGCATTTTTGGCCCAACGTCTAAGGCCTTATTTGACTTTCCCTGGGAGCGTGCAGGTGCGTTGACTCAGGTCCATGATGGTCTCCAAATCATAGCCCTTTGATTGATCTCAATAAGCGCGTGGCACGCCTGGATGAGGGACGTATGGTGAACGCTTGGACTGAAGCTGTATTGGGTTAGATTGAAACAAAATACATGAATGAAGTGAGGGACCTGGGAATCAAACCCAGGTCCCAACGCCTTATGAGACAATGCCTTTACCACTCGTACCAAACGCGCGTTCTGAATATATAATGACAAATAAATAACATAAGAGAAAACTGGGTTAGTGGTCTGGAAAATAAAAAAACACGCGTGGAATTCAAATGATCCAACCATCATTCGCCACCTAATCTTCTTCTTCCTTGTTGCATTTTTTCCTGAAACATAAAAAGACTTAGCGGGGGTTTTGAACCCCCCCAAAATACATCCTTTTCCAAAATAGCGATTAGGCTATGGTGCTTTATAAATTAGGCGCGGGGGGTGTACTATATTCGTCCAAGCTTCCTGATTTCAACCATGGCATTGAGGTGTCCTAATTTTACAGTATTCAAGAACGCCCAATTTGGAGCTTGAAGAACCCTAGCTGGCTTTAATGGTGAAATCACGTACAATGCATAAAAACTCAATCAAACTATAGGGTTAGCTTCAGAATCATCTCATTAGTGCAAATCAAGAATAAAAATGCATGGATATGGCCTGAATAATAAAACACGGCTATGAAAAAAAAGTGACACAGGCTGACTTTTAATTACCAATTCTTGATGTTAGGAATGATGTTTTTGATTCAGAAACGTCCCTTGAGACCTTTGCAAGCTAATGGAATCAAAGTTTTCCTCTGAATCGTGCTAGAATAGGGTTTTCAGTATTTGAGTTTTCTTGAAAAATGCAAACTTGGCTATGGTGTTTTCTGCGCAGCTTGGAGGTTATTGGCATTAGGGTTTTCATGAGGCTTATGTATGGAACGATTAGGGTAAGGTTTTTGGTCCAAAGAATCAATGAATTGATGTAGAGAATATTTGATTTTCATGCCATAATTTTTCAATCTTTTTCATGCTAATTTGATACCAATCATGTCCAATCAACTTGATTCTTTCCATATCTGATTATGCACGAAATCTTGAGACTATTTCATGCACAAAAAGATTTGATTGCATTGGTTTGGTATTTTTCATATATTTTAATTAATTAAATGAATTATTAGTAATTAAAAATTCAAATAAATAAATAAAAATGATGAAAAACTTCCCTTTGGGCCAAATGGTCGTGCACATGCTTTGGATGATGATTCTTGGAAGAAAATGTGGCCCATTAGCATTTTTAAGACATTTGAAGCAATGTTGACTTTTCAAAATGCCCAAAGATTTCCCAACTTCCACAAGGCATATCTTGCTCAATGTTTAAGCTTTGCTCATGTTCTTGGACATTTTGGAAAGGTCTTGAAGTCCTCTAACCAATGCCTTTGGTCCCATGTCATTTTGATTTACCAATCTCAAGTTATGGCCTTTGACTTAAAGTCCCTTTTTGTTGACTTTTGAAAATGACCTATAATGTTGAAATTGATAACTTTTTGTGAGAGCATTTCTTAGACTTGAAGTGTGAAGAGGAGTTGTAGGAAATGTCTTTCTCTTCAAAATGAGCTTTGGATGGAATTTTTCTGATGAACCATGTGAAAGTTATGCCTTGGTCAAGTTACAGTTGACTTTTTCAACTGTCCAAATATGGAAACTTTTGCATCTTGAGACTTTTTGAGCCAAGCTTTGAGAATCATGATCAAGCATTGATCAAATGATGTTTGTGGCTTCAAAATGAGATGTTGACCAAAAAATTTGAACTTTTGACTGTCAAATGACCATTTTGCCCCTACAGTTGACTGTAGTGCAATTAGGGTTTTTGACTGTGCAATTTTGTGATGTAAGTATTGAAACTTGGTATGATGATGCTTGACCATGTTTGTAGGCATGTGGGACTTGATTGGACCCTTGGAAACTTCATTTTCTTTTTCAGAACCAAAACCCTAATTCTTGACTGTTAGGAGGCCCTTGAACTGTGCAACCCTTGGGGCTTTTTGAACCTTTGACTTGGCAAATCTTGAAGAATATGGGAGGGCAAATTTTGGGGTACAACAGTTGCCCCTGTTCAATATTCTTAAACCTGAGGATGCAGATTGGCTGACGTGCCTTTCGTAATCCGAAGGTGGAAGATGATTGAACACTAGAGTGCCCAGAAATTTGCGCTCACATAGTAGTAGTATGATGGTGGAATGGGCTTATAGATGCAATTTGGAGATTGATGGATAGGATGATGGGCTTATAGATGCCATGCTGAGAGATGATGGAGGGGCTGATGGGCTTATAGATGCCATCTGGGCGTCGATCGCGTAAGAGATTCCTTAGCGAGAACTTGCGTACCTGCAAAAGAAAAGGATTACCTGGCCTGTTACAGGAGCTGGTCTTCAGATTCTTTGTATAGATGTGTCCTGACTGGTTACAGGAGCTGAATTTGGAGCTTCAAACGGTGATGAATGAACCAGTGATGGTTACTACCTCAACAGAACGGTGAGAGAACCTTGGATGATTACTACCTCAACAGTAACACTGAGAGAATCTTGGGCGACTTCAACCTCATCAGTAACGCTGAGAGAATCTGGGGACGATTACTACCTCCGAAGTAACGGGGAGAGAACCATAGGCGACTTCAACCTCAACAGTAATCATTGAGAGAATCTTGGACGACTTCAACCTCAACAGTAACGCTGAGAGAATCTGGGGACGATTACTACCTCCGCAGTAACGGGGAGAGAACCATAGGCGACTTCAACCTCAACAGTAATCATTGAGAGAATCTTGGGCGACTTCAACCTCAACAGTAATCATTGAGAGAATCTTGGGCGATTTCAACCTCAACAGTAATCATTGAGAGAATCTTGGGTGACTTCAACCTCAACAGTAATCATTGAGAGAATCTTGGGTGACTTCAACCTCAACAGTAATCATTGAGAGAATCTTAGGTGACGATTACTACCTCCACAGTAACGGGGAGAGAACCATAGGCGACTTCAACCTCAACAGTATCATTGAGAGAATCTTGGGTATCTTCTACTGAGTCTTTATCAGGAAAATCTGTTAGGGGTCGATTTAGCTGGACTAGAGAAGGCCTTTGACTGGATAAGAAACAGGAAAATCTTAGGGTCGATTTAACTGAACCGGTCTAGGTCTTGAAATCTTCAACTGGATAAGAAACAGGGAGATCTTAGGGTCGATCTGACTGAACCAGAGAAGGCCTTGGACTGGATAAGAAACAGAAAAATCTTAGGGTCGATTTAGTTGAACCGGTCTAGGTCTTGAAATCTTCAACTGGATAAGAAACAGGGAGATCTTAGGGTCGATCTGACTGAACCAGAGAAGGCCTTTGACTGGATAAGAAACAGAAAAATCTTAGGGTCGATTTAACTGAACCAGGATAGGTCTTGAAATGTAGCTGAGAACTTAACTGGATCTTTCCTGAAAGGTAAAGGTCAGTCATATGCAAGGCATGATATGAATCAAGCAATGATGTTCTCAACATAAATGAGATTTGTAAGATATGATGCGTATATGCATGCTATAATGATGTATGTGATGTTTATGAATGTATGTTTTCGTCTTAGGAAAGTAAATCCTTGACGGGTGCCGGGAAGTCACGTCCTGGGCTGGTGTTGAAGAATATATCTTTGCTTTCGTTGGGGATGATAGTTGCAAGAATACCGGTAGGAGAAGATGACTCTGTTGGGGAATAAACTTGACGAATGGAATACCCTGCGGGGAAAAAGTACTCTAATGATCTTGTTGGGAAGCAATACTCTGTGGGGAGAGGGATGCTTTGCTGGAATGTTGATGGTAACTTCGCTGGGGAAAATACTCTGTGGGAAGAGAGGTACTTTGCTGAGATGTTGCATGAGAACTCCGTTGGGGATACCATTGTTGAGTTACGTTTGGGAGGTTTGAGGAATTCCGCTGGGGATAGGAATACTTCACCGAGGACGATCTTTCCGTGGCAATTAGCTGAGGATAACCCAGTTATAAGCTCTGACGAGGAATAACCTTCTGAATAAAGACGGGGGACGCGTTCGTGCTCTGCGAGGATAAGCTTCCAGAATCTACTGGGGATAAGCTTACTGTTTGGGGAGATGGATTCCAACTTTTCCTGGGGGAGCTGGATTGGACTCTCCTGGGGGAAGATTTGAACTGTATTGGGGAAGTGACTCCATTGAATGTCTGATATACCGCCGGGGAACAATCTTTAGACCAAGACTGTCGGGGATGCTTGTTAAGAATGCATATATACTGCTGGGGAATGTTTGAGATCTGCTGGAGGATACCCAACTTACTTAAGGCTGGTAACTGCTTTGCTTGGGGAGAGTGCATTGACTTGCTGGACCACACTCTGGGGAATTAAAATATCTGGTTATGTTCTTCAGCTGAACCTGCCTTGATATCTTGGAGGACAGAACAATTTAGATTGCTTGGACAACTCATCATTGCCCCTGTTTCTGAGGCGGGAGAGGAAGACCTATGAGGTGCTGATAGTTGTTGACGGGCAAACCTTCTTCTGGTAGGCAGGTGACAAGATGACAGAACATAGTCGTACGCTTCGATCCCTAACTTTTGCCTGGACCGCCCTTTCGGGTTTTCAGTCCACCAGGATACCCATTTTTGCCCACGCCGCCTTTTCAGGTTTTCGACTTGCCGGGTGTACAATTTTTTTCATTTCATCCCGTATTTTTGCCCGAACCCTTTTGGTTCGCCGGGAAGCCCTTATTTTTGCCTAGGTGTGTCAACCTAGCGGGTCTTTAATTTTGCATAGTATTTTTTCGACTATGTCCATGCTCTCAGGATATAGGGAGTTGCCCCTGTTAGAGGTGTTTTGCCATGCCACCAGAAGGTGTTTGATCAAGCAAGATTCGTTGTTGGAATGCCCTAAGTGACTCAGGTGGAGATTTGCCCCAGGCTATTTGTCCTTTGAGAGATTCTCCGAATCTTGATTGGACTGCCCCAGATGATGGACAACGATCCTATCTGCCCCTTGATTGGAAGTTCCTTTGTTCATTAGGCATTCGTCGTGCGAATTTCTATGTTGTTCAAACAAAAAGTCATATGCAAACAAAGTTATGCAAAGCTTATGTCTGTCTTGAAGATTTTGAAAATGCATTCTTTTTCATAAAACAAGTGAATGTTTGTAAAACGTGATGTCATCTCCGTATTTACCGTAAGCCTTAAGGAGTCAGGATACCTTTCGTACAGTATGCTTTCGAACTAACCCATGCTTCAGCTAGGACTTTTAAGGGTTATAACGTGGCCTGGTTCATGGTTTAAGAAACAAAGGATAGAGGCTCAAATTATTTGTACCCACCCGCTCTTCGTGATGTTCTCCAAACCTAAACTCAGTTGATCATATGTTATACCTTGTTTGAGTCTTTGCTCTGATTTTCCGGTGATGATTCGGATGTTGATAACTTATTTTGAATAGGCAGTCATTCCTTTTTTGTTGAGGGTTTGTAAGACCTCTTTCTTGTCTGATTTTTGTTATCCCTTTCTTTTTTTTGCCTGAACTGTTTCCTTTTTTTGGAATTACAGTCAGCGGGATGCCCCAGTTTTGTAAGTCTCCTTCATGGGTTTTGACTTAATGGTTTTTTTATTTTTTTTTGAGATAATGACTGCCTTTCTTTATTGATTATTCGAAACCATCACTGTCTTTCCTTGTTTTGTAAGGACCTCTTTGGTGCCATTCGTTATGCACTTGGATCAACTGAGAGACTACACTGCCCCGGGTTATGATTAAGGGTTTCAAATTTCGAAAAGAAAAACTCCTACTTCTTTGGCTCAGAGGGGTTGACGATGGATTATCATCCTTATAACTCCAGTGTTTAGGGATTGAAATAATGCCTGTACCTCATCAGCGGGGTCTGTTCAAAAGCATACTGTAGTTTATGGTATCGTTTTCGTCATCCTCTCTCAAGAGGCTTAGAATTATTGAGAGTTGATCATCAGAAAAAATATGAAAATAATTTGCGTATAGTGAATACGAATATATTGCTTCAAAACAGACATATGCGATGCATTAATGAAGTAACAACGTTTAACATGAATAAATGTTTGAACAAAAGAAAATTACAACTTGAACATTCGAATGAACAAAAGTTTTCTAGTCTCAGGGCTTGTCACTTCAAATGGTGAGCCTTGGAGGGATGGTAGAAAAATTCAGCCTGACTATCTTGTGTGAACTCCAATGCCCCTTCATCAATCAGGTCCTGGATCTTGTTCTTCAGAGCCCAACACTCATTTGTATCATGTCCTGGACAGGCAGAGTGGTAAGCACACCTTTTATTGGGATCATAGATAGGAGATGCTGTGTTGGGGTTCCGGGGATGAGCCCTTAATGTGATCAGATTCAATCTCAACAGGCATTGTAAAGCTTGAAACAGCGACATGTTGAGCTGGGTGAATTGCCTCCTGGGCTTGTCTTGCTGAAGTTGATGAGATTGATACTGAGTTTGTGACCCTAAAGCCAATTGAGGAGTTCTCCCCTTATTTCCTTGTCTCAAAGGTGGTTGAACGATGACTGGCTCTTTACCTTTAGATGTTTGCCCCAGTTGGTTACCCTGAAGCAGTTGGTTGACGAGAACCCCGAGCTCATCTTGTCTTTGAGCTAAGTCTTGGATGATAGTCACCTGCCCCAGCATTTGGGCTCTCATTGCATCCATCTCAGCTTGCAGATGTTTCAGCCGTTCGTCCTCAGCGCTGTTTCTGACCAACGTCCCCATGAGAAGTGTTCTCAACTCCTCCTGCCCCTTGGATAGATTCAGGAGGATTTCCCCGAACCGAGTCTCTTGAGCCTGAAGGTCTTGGTTATCAAATTGGGAAGCCATTGCTGAAATAAACAGCGAGAAGGGTAAGTGACCTGCGACGAGGGTACCTGTTATGCAATGATGTGTATGATATGCATGTAATGTTTTCAAGGACCTCGCGGGGTAAACAAGAAAATTGTTTAGAGTTTGCATTTTGTAGCTTGATTGAAGGAGCTCCATGTTGCTGAGAATCCTTCTTCAAGGGTCAAAGCTCACCATATCGAGTGGGTCATAGCCCCTGACGACCTTGGCTCGGGGAACTTTCTTCAAGTGTCAAAGCTCACCATATCAAGTGGGTCATAGCCCCTGACAACTTTGGCTAGAGGAAAATAAATCCTCTTTGCCTCTTGCTAGATGTTTGATTTATCATGACCTGCATCACAGACCCTTGAGATCCTTGAAATGGATTAGCCTTTATGTGGGATGCATGTAATGGTATGATGTTATGGTATGCATGGGGTAATGTGAGTAACCCTGTTATGAGTCCCAATTAAGGACTGCAAACCAAAACCTGCAAGAAACTCAAGTGAACCCTGTTATGAGTCCCAAGTAAGGACTAAAAACAAAACCTGCAAGAAACTCGGTAAACCTTGTTATGAGTCCTAATTAAGGACTACAAACAAAACCTGCAAGAAGCTCAAGTGTTAGACAACAAGCATGCAAATAGTCAAGTACGAAGGCACACAAGTCACACAAGAGAAGCCCTTAGAGTTTAGGCCAGCATGAGGTCTAGGTATTACCCTCTTTCAGTGTGTTGGTTCATACCTGTCCTATCAAAGTAACCGGGTTCTTAGAGGATCCCAATATCATTGACTACCCTCAATCGGTCATAACTCCAGCATCACAATCTTTTCTTGCAGCCAGAACCATCACGAGAGTTTAGCCTCAATGGGCGTAGCATACTGCTACTGTTCTAATGGCCAAGTTGTGTCATTTAAGGTTCTAAGGTTGTTGGTGCTTAATGACTCCTCAGAAGACCCATATTCTCCTCGTTGCGACACAAGGGATATCGGTACAGACCAAGGCGCCACACCAACGTAGCCACTGCTTCACCCGTGTCGGTCTACGCCGGACAGGTCCCTCACAGCTTATGCTACCTAAACAGGGTATCCCCATATCCGGGTTAGGATCTACGTAACTCCCATGCAACCCACAAATTTAAAGCAGACAAGTCAATACAATTGAAAACACAGTTATGAACTAACCCTAAGGTACACCTCACTTTAAGTTTTTCCCCAGCAGAGTCGCCAGTTCTGTGATCGGTGGATCTGGAACTGACTGTTTAACGCTGGTTCGCGAAATGTCGCGGAAGCAAGAGTCGCCACCGTCTTTTATTTTCTCCAAATGGAAAGGACAAAAGCACAGAAAAATTCCTTAAAGAGATTGCTCTCGGTTCGGGAGGTAGGTTATAGAAAGGGAAGGTGTTAGCACCCTTTCTATCCATGGTTATCCATGGGCTCTTAGATACTTGCTCATTTGTGTTTTCAAAATTGGTTTGTTCGATTTTCAATGTGGGTTTTAAAAAGTTTCTTTGAAAATTCCAGTTCGACTCTTGTATCAGTCCTCAAGAGTGTTTGAAAAATTGCTTTCAAAAGCTTTTTGAAAAGGTGTCGGTGTGAAGAGTATTTTTGATTTGTTTTGAAATTAGAGCAAGTATCTAGAGTCGTCTACCTACCCTAAGGAATTCGTCTGTGTAAATGTCCTTTAAAGTAGTGCCATCCCACCATTGAGAGGTAGGTAGCACCACCGTTGGAGGTGTTCGGGTCAATTCGAAGGTTCGGGACATGGTGATCACCGGAGAAATAGGAAGATACTTTAGAAGCTACCCTCATGCCAGGTTCCCGGATCATGAGGACTTACTAAGACATCCTCTACTCGACGATCACCTTTCGAGAGGCAAGGCAACAATGAGGCGTACCCTAGGGGTGGTGTGTGATTTGTGTGTCATGTCCATTTATTTTTGTCTTGTCATGTCATGGGTGATCTACGCTTTTGTTTTTATTTTATCATTCATTCTTGCATGCAATTATTAGCAATAAAAAAAAGTGCGGAAATATAAAGTTCCTAAACTATTACAAAGGCGCGGGTCCACATCACCAAATTTAATCCAGGACCCGATTTGACATAAAATAAAGAAGTAAAGTGTGAGAAATATAACATGTCCGAATTACATGGCTTTGGGAGAATTACATTAATAAATTATAAGAAAGGAAATGAAACGTGCGAAACAAATTAATAATCGAAAACGAGGGCGTTGGACCCTTTTTAATGAAATTAAAATATATTAACAAGTTGATTAATTAAAATGAAAGGAAATTATTTTTTGAGGTTTTTTGTATTTATGATTTTTTTAATGAGGAGATTAGATGAAATTAAAATTAAATTAACCCTAATTCTACAACTTTTATTTATTAAGAGAAAAAAATTAAAATTGAACCTAGAATTAAACCTAATTAATTAATGCAATTTTTATTTACAAAAATAATATTAAATAATTAATTATGGTGGAAAAAAAAAGGAAAAAAAAAGATAAAAATGCTTAAAACCCTAATTCTACCAATTTTTAAGTTTATTGAAAAATATTAAGTTTAAGAATAAAACTAAATTAATTAACGATTTTTATTTACAAAAATATTAAAATAAAATATGTTTTTGATTTTTTTATGACTTTCTGATTTTTTGTTATTTTTATATTTTATAAATTAATTTAAAGATTTAATTAGAAAATAAACAAAACAAAGAAAATATAAAAAAGGAATGAAACAAGCAAACCTATGGGGGTGTTGTCCCCAAACTGGAGGTAAAGTCCAACATTTTTGGCCCAACGTCTAAGGCCTTATTTGACTTTCCCTGGGAGCGTGCAGGTGCGTTGACTCAGGTCCATGATGGTCTCCAAATCATAGCCCTTTGATTGATCTCAATAAGCGCGTGGCACGCCTGGATGAGGGACGTATGGTGAACGCTTGGACTGAAGCTGTATTGGATTAGATTGAAACAAAATACATGAATGAAGTGAGGGACCTGGGAATCGAACCCAGGTCCCAGCGCCTTATGAGACAATGCCTTTACCACTCGTACCAAACGCGCGTTCTGAATATATAATGACAAATAAATAACATAAGAGAAAACTGGGTTAGTGGTCTGGAAAATAAAAAAACGCGCGTGGAATTCAAATGATCCAACCATCATTCGCCACCTAATCTTCTTCTTCCTTGTTGCATTTTTTCCTGAAACATAAAAAGACTTAGCGGGGGTTTTGAACCCCCCCAAAATACATCCTTTTCCAAAATAGCGATTAGGCTATGGTGCTTCATAAATTAGGCGCGGGGGGTGTACTATATTCGTCCAAGCTTCCTGATTTCAACCATGGCATTGAGGTGTCCTAATTTTACAGTATTCAAGAACGCCCAATTTGGAGCTTGAAGAACCCTAGCTGGCTTTAATGGTGAAATCACGTACAATGCATAAAAACTCAATCAAACTATAGGGTTAGCTTCAGAATCATCTCATTAGTGCAAATCAAGAATAAAAATGCATGGATATGGCCTGAATAATAAAACACGACTATGCAAAAAAAGTGACACAGGCTGACTTTTAATTACCAATTCTTGATGTTAGGAATGATGTTTTTGATTCAGAAACGTCCCTTGAGACCTTTGCAAGCTAATGGAATCAAAGTTTTCCTCTGAATCGTGCTAGAATAGGGTTTTCAGTATTTGAGTTTTCTTGAAAAATGCAAACTTGGCTATGGTGTTTTCTGCGCAGCTTGGAGGTTATTGGCATTAGGGTTTTCATGAGGCTTATGTATGGAACGATTAGGGTAAGGTTTTTGGTCCAAAGAATCAATGAATTGATGTAGAGAATATTTGATTTTCATGCCATAATTTTTCAATCTTTTTCATGCTAATTTGATACCAATCATGTCCAATCAACTTGATTCTTTCCCTATCTGATTATGCACGAAATCTTGAGACTATTTCATGCACAAAAAGATTTGATTGCATTGGTTTGGTATTTTTCATATATTTTAATTAATTAAATGAATTATTAGTAATTAAAAATTCAAATAAATAAATAAAAATGATGAAAAACTTCCCTTTGGGCCAAATGGTCGTGCACATGCTTTGGATGATGATTCTTGGAAGAAAATGTGGCCCATTAGCATTTTTAAGACATTTGAAGCAATGTTGACTTTTCAAAATGCCCAAAGATTTCCCAACTTACACAAGGCATATCTTGCTCAATGTTTAAGCTTTGCTCATGTTCTTGGACATTTTGGAAAGGTCTTGAAGTCCTCTAACCAATGCCTTTGGTCCCATGTCATTTTGATTTACCAATCTCAAGTTATAGCCTTTGACTTAAAGTCCCTTTTTGTTGACTTTTGAAAATGACCTATAATGTTGAAATTGATAACTTTTTGTGAGAGCATTTCTTGGACTTGAAGTGTGAATAGGAGTTGTAGGAAATGTCTTTCTCTTCAAAATGAGCTTTGGATGGAATTTTTCTGATGAACCATGTGAAAGTTATGCCTTGGTCAAGTTACAGTTGACTTTTTCAACTGTCCAAATATGGAAACTTTTGCATCTTGAGACTTTTTGAGCCAAGCTTTGAGAATCATGATCAAGCATTGATCAAATGATGTTTGTGGCTTCAAAATGAGATGTTGACCAAAAAATTTGAACTTTTGACTGTCAAATGACCATTTTGCCCCTACAGTTGACTATAGTGCAATTAGGGTTTTTGACTGTGCAATTTTGTGCTGTAAGTCTTGAAACTTGGTATGATGATGCTTGACCATGTTTGTAGGCATGTGGGACTTGATTGGACCCTTGGAAACTTCATTTTCTTTTTTAGAACCAAAACCCTAATTCTTGACTGTTAGGAGGCCCTTGAACTGTGCAACCCTTGGGGCTTTTTGAACCTTTGACTTGGCAAATCTTGAAGAATATGGGAGGGCAAATTTTGGGGTACAACACATTGTATCATAACAGGTTTTCCCTTTCAGGTCTCCTTATTCTCCTACTGTTTATTTCAGTAGAGATGGCTCTAGAGAGGACTGTCGAAGATATCCAGGCTCAAAACGCTCAACTTCAGGAAATGTTCTTGAACCTGTCCCAGGGGCAAGAAGAAATGAAAGCTCTCCTCACAAGGGGCATGGTCCTAGGGAATCCGGGTTGCGTCAGAAATGATCAATTGGAAGGGCTACAGATTGAGCTGGCAACAATGAAGATCCAGATGATGGGACAACTGGTGGGCCAGATGGCTCTCATTTAAGACCTGGCTCAAAGACAAGAGGAGCTCAGGGTCCTCGTCAACAAACTGCTTCAAGATAACCAAGTAGGGAAAACAACTAGGGTTGAAGATCAAGTCACCATTCAACCTCCTTTGAGACAAGAAGACAAGGGAAAGGCTCCCCAGCTTGCTTCAGGGTCACAAGCCCAACAACAACCTCGCCAACACCAACGGGTAAATCTGCGTAAGCAAAATACATCTAAAAGGAGCTTCATTGATATTGACATACCTTTATCTCTAATATTGGAACGCTTGTTGGAGGTCAATCTGACTGCTTTAAAGGATCCTCTTCGGAATCCCAATACCTCTGCTCCTGGCTATCACCCCAACGCATTTTGTGTATACCACTCCTATAGTCTTGGACATGACACCGATGACTGTTGGGCTTTGAAAAACAAAATCCAAGATTTAATTGACAGAGGAGTGCTGAAATTCATGCCGGATGGCGAGATGAAAATCTTCCGCTGAGGGTTCTCCACCTGAAATGACAAGTTTGAACTAAGAGACTTTTGTTTCATTTGAATTTTCAAGTTGTAATTTCTTTTGTTATTCAAACAATTATCTGTTGATGTCAAACTCTGTTTCATTAATGCATTGCATATATTTGTCTTGAATTCATCCATTCGTTTTCAATATTCTTGAATTATGTTTTCTACTTTCTTTATGACATTTAACTCTTGCTAAAAGTTACAAGTCTTTAGAGGGAGGATGACGAAAATAATGCCATAGTCTCATAGAGTATGCTTTTAGACAGACCTTGCTGACGATGTACATGCGTTTCTTTCAAATACTAAACGCTGGAGTTATAAGGAAGATAATCCCTAGTCAACCCCTTTGAGCCAAAGAAGTAGAAGTTTTCTGTTTTAAACAAATTGAAACCTTTAATCAAAACCTGGGGCGGGGTAGTCTCTCAGTTAATTCAAAATGCGCGTTGAAGTCGCAAACTCTCAGTTCATAATACAATGAATGACATCAAAAATTTCCTTTAAAACCAAAGGACAGTGATGGTTCCTTATCTCATAGGCAGTCATTATCTCTCAAAAAGAAAAAGCCCACGGAGTCAAAACCTACAAAGGAGACTTAAGAAAGCTGGGGCATCCCGCTGACTGTAGTCTCGAAAACAGAAACAGTCAGGCAAAAATTAGGGATAACAAAAAAGGAAGAAAGAGGTCACTACAAATCCTCAACAACATGAAAAAATGTTGTAAAAAAATGATGACTGCCTTCCAACAAATTCAACTTGTGTGAACCATCACCAAAACGTCATTCCAAACTCGAATAGAGTTCGATGCACAATTAACTGAGTTTAGAATTGAATAACATCATGAAGAGCGGGTGGGTGCCAATATACTTTGAGCCTTTATCCTTTGTTTCTTAAACCGTGAACCAAGCCACGTTACAACCCTTCAAAAGTCCTAATTGAAGCATGGGTTAGTTCGAAAGCATACTGTTACGAAAGGTATCCTGACTCCTATAAGGCTTTGCTCTAAATCTTGAGCTGAATTTTTCTTATAAAAAGTTTTCTGCTAAAAAACTCTTTTTTCAAAACTTCGAGACAAGAATGAACTTTGCATCATTTGAATATCGTTGTTTGCACATGGTTTTTTGTTTGACAGCAAAGAAAATCACACAATGAATGTTCAGATGAACGGAAGCTCTCTCAGTGAACAAAATCACTTCAAGTGGGATGACACTCCCGTTGCAAAAATCCCCTATCAACAAAAGGGGACCTGACATGGCAAACCTGGGGCAATCCAGTCAAGATTTCAACAAATCTTTCAAAGTCCAGTAAACTTGGGGCAGTCCAGTCAAGATTTCAAGAAATCTCTCAAGTATAGAATAACCTGGGGCAAGTCTCCATCACCATCACTTGGGGCATTAAAACGTCAATCTCATCAAAGGCTCACGTACATTCCACATCTCCTGGCAGTGTCACAAACATTTGATACTAGGGGCAATGAAGAATCTCTCCAAAGTCCTTCTAAAAAGGAATTCAAGCATCCTCGAGAAGTTTATCACCTCTCTAGCAGACCAACAGTCATGGGTTTAGTTCCCCAACACTTGTCAAGGATTTATTCGCCAAAATGAAATTACATTTCAAAAACATTCATAACATACGTAGATTGATCGGCAGTCAAAGATTCCTTCATCACCTGTTGGAAGTTACGGTCGTCGAAGATTCCTCCATCATCCGGTTGAATCAAAGTTAACCCAAGACCCTCTTTGTTTTGGTCAGATCGTCACTAAGATCTCCCTGATTCTTATGCCAGTGGAAGATATTCCGGGTTTTGATATTTCAGATAAATCTCTCAGCGATTTATTCTAATTTTCTTCACTACCAGAGATGAAGAATCCAACTCTTTTCTCCTTCACCAGCTCGGGATTTATTTTCCCCAGTGAAAGGTCGTCTTGAAAAACATTACACCTCCGTGCATCAGGACATCATGCAACGCAATCTCATTTATTTTGAGAACAACATTGTTTGATATATGCCACTAACCTCTACCTTTCAGGAAAGGTACAATCAAATTCAAGCGACTAAGCTTTTCTTCAGTCGAATTACGAACAAGTTCCTAAATCTCGACAAAACTTTTACTTCAGTTGAATTACGGACGAGTTCCTAAATCTCAACAGAAACAACCCACCAGCAGAATAACGGACAAATGAAGCTCCTGAAATTCTTTTTCTCTCAAGAAGGAAGATTCTCATCCTTGAAACCTCAGAAGTTTGGTATACTCCCAAGCTCCTGATACCGTTAACAGAATGAAGATTCTCATCCTTGAAACCTCAGAAGTTTGGTATACTCCCAAGCTCCTGATATCGTTAACAGAATGAAGATTCTCATCCTTGAAACCTCAGAAGATTGGTATACTCCCAAGCTCCTGATATCGTTAACAGAATGAAGATTCTTATCCTTGAAACCTCAGAAGATTGGTATACTCCCAAGCTCTTGATACCGTTAACAGAATGAAGATTCTCATCCTTAAAACCCCAGTAGATTGGCATACACCCAACCTTCTGACCCAAACGCCTGAATGAAGATTCTCATTTTTGCTTCCCCAGTAGGTTGGCATACACCCAACCTCCTGATATTCCCGACAGAATGAAGATTCTCATTCTCAAAGTGGCATATTACCTGAATTACTGATATTCCCGACAGAATGAAGATTCTCATTCTCAAAGTGGCATATTACCCGAGTTTCTGATATTCCCGACAGAATGAAGATTCTCATTCTCAAAGTGGCATATAACCTGATATTCCCGACAGAATGAAGATTCTCATTCTTAAAGTGGCATATAACCTAAGTTTCTGATATTCCCGACAGAATGAAGATTCTCATTCTCAAAGTGGCGTATAACCTGAATTCCTGATATTCTCGACAGAATGAAGATTCTCATTCTCAAAGTGGCATTCAACTTAACTTCTGAACTTCTTCCAAACAGGATTAAGCTTTTCCCAGAATCCCGAGCTTATTCTCCAGCAGGATAGCTACTCTTAAGCAGTACAGCTACTCCCCACAGAGTTCTTACTCCCTAACAAAAACAAGATTCTTATCCTTGATTCCCCAGTAAAGTTGCCAGAACCTTCTTTACTCTCAGCATAAGTTTGACAGAGTTTTTAATCCCCTGCAGAATGAAGATTCTCATTCTCAGTTCCCCAGCAAAGTTCTCCTCAAAACAGGAACCCCCAGTAGATTGGCATACAACCCAAACCCCTGACTTTCCTCAGCAGTATAACTTCTCCCCACAGAGGTTGTCAAAAGAGCTTGAAGACACACATACTCTTCAACAGTGGTCGCAGGACTTCTCATTCTCAAACAATCAAAGGATTTTCAATTCCCAGCAGCAGTCAAGGATTTATTTTCCCCGACAGCGGTCAAAGATTTTATTATCTCCAGCTATCCAAGATTTATCTTCCTCAGCAAGACGGCTAATCAGCTTACATGCGCATTCATTACATTCATATAATCATAAGCATTGATATAACACATACATTGCATCATACATTTCATGCAACATAACTTTGTGTTTCAGCTAATATTTTACCCGTCGTAGGATAAGTTTAGCAAGTTTCAAACTTCAAGGATTTCTGAAAACAGTTTACGGATGCTTCCTAACATGGATGTTAATCTATCGCTTGTTCAACTCCAGACTTCTGAAAACAGTTTACGGATGCTTCCCAACACGGATGCTAATCTATTGCTTATTCAGACCCCCAGCTCAGAGACGTCCCAAACATGGATACCTTTCTGATACTCAACATACAGTTCAATAAATATTCTTGGATGGCATCTTTAAGCCCATCTCCGACAAGATTTTGTCACATCTCCAAATGGCATCTTTAAGCCCATTCCCTCAACTATGCTTTGACGAGTGCAAATTTATGGGCACTCTAGTGTCCAATCATCTTTTACCTTCGAGTCACGAACGGAAAAATTGCCAATCTAACTCTTCAGGTTCAAGAAGATTGAACAGGGGCAACTGTTGTACCCCAAAATTTGCCCTCCCTTTTTCACAAGAAATCACAACCCTAGGGTTTTCTATGATTTTTTAAGATTGGCTCAGGAATCGATCAAACAGACTTTTCTTTGGCAGTAAATCAAGAATCAGGGTTTCTCTCAGAAGAAATTGAATCCACGGAAATTCAGTTTCATGTTACTTTGTTTTCACGCTTTTTAAGCCTACTGAAAGATTGCTGTTTGTCCTCAAGTTTTGTTTGTCTGGGATAAGAGATAGGAGCTGAAACTGTCTAATCCAGATTAACCAGATGATGTGTGTCTATTAAAACTTCTGCTTGTTAATGGAATAAAATGTTTGCCAGTTAATGGAAATGCTTGTTTGTTTGGAATGCACAACGCGTATGTTGATTGGAATACTGATGCAAAGAGATTGCAGAGTTTTTATGGATTACTTGGATTTTAAATTATCTGTATTGGAAATGGTCGAATGCAATTTCAGTCATTTTTAATCAGGAATCTTAAATAAAAAGTGAAGAGGCAAAGGGAAAGATTGAAAGATATTTGACAGTAGAAAATTCTTGGATAAAGACTTTTTATTCATTTTCAAATATTGCTACAAAAGAATAATTTATTATTTTTAAATATTGTAAGTTTTTACAACTTATAGTATTTTAAAAGAAATAAATATTTACAATAAATGAAAAAAAGAGCCTATCTAATCTAAGCCTAAATCTTCTAAGCTTCAGTGCTCCCATGCTTAAGATCTTTGGTTTCTACTGCTTCCTCTATCGTCCAATTAGTACGCACCTGCAAAAGGAGAAAGAAAAGAAAATTAGTACAAGAATTTTCAAATGAAAAGAAAGAAAAGAAGGTCATCATTAAAGTTTGTCGGCCGAAATCAGAATGCTATTTGTTCATCATGTTTTTATTTTTCTCTTTGCAAATCACAAGAAGATCACTCTTCTTGGTTCACAAAGAGAAAAGTAAAAGATAAGAATGCAAGCATACATTTGGTTCAAATGCTAAAACATGGTAAGGTACAAAGCAAGATACAAAGCAAACTTGCAACAAAACTGAATACCAAACTGCAGTAACTAAACATTGCAAATAATACAGCAAATTGCAAGGCAAACATAAGCAAGTCAGCAAAGCAAACTAAGCATGTCAAACTAGATGCAAAAAGCATACAAGTACAGAAGGTACAACAAAAATGCAGCAGGTAATACAATGCAGAGGAAAACCAAATTACAAGCCAAAGAGGCTTGTAATAGCCATCATCATTTTCTAGCCTAGACAAACATTTCAGAAAAATATAATAAACAAAGCAAAAGTGCTTATTGGAGAGAGAGAGAGAGAGAGAGAGAGAGAGAGAGAGAGAGAGAGAGAGAGAGAGAGAGAGAGAGAGAAAGAGAGGACCTTTAGTGAAAAGTTTTGCAGTTTGGCTAAAGCAGGTTGTCTCAAGTTAACAAAAAAAACAAAAGATATATAACAGTCTAGCATCAGACACAGAGGGGAGAGGAGAAAATACTTAGCCAATTCAAAAACAATTTCAAACAAAGAGCTTGAAAACACAAAAGCTCAAACCCATAGCAAAACTGTTAAGCCAAGCTTGTTCAAACTTAAAAACTAAAGAACCAACAAGCTGCATCAAAACCTGCTTACACAAACCTGCAGTTTCAAAACTGCAAAACCAAATCATCCAGCCTGCAGTTCAAACTACAAATTCAGTAAACACCACAACTAGCCAAAGATATAACAACAAACCTGCAGTTTCCAAACTGCAAATCAAACATTCCAAAACTGCAAGCCAAACAACATAATTTGTCAAACCTGTACCAAACTGCAAACAAGCTTTGCCAAACAGTTTCAGAATCAAATACATCATCCTCAACCATCAACCATGAACATTCAGAAAGAGGAAGACAATATCAACAAAACCCAGTAGTTTCAGAATCAAATCATCATTAACAAGTCAAGAAAGAGGAAGAGGTTCAGAAGCATATTCAAAAACAACAGAGTTTCAAAAACTTCAACAACAAATTTCAGAACCCTTGTCAACCACAAAAACAACAGTTTCAGAGTGGTGCTCATCATTAACATACAAAGAGAAAGGAAGAGTTTTTCAGAAGCGAAGCCACTTTGTTTTAGAATCAAGATCATCATCAACATCAACAAAAGTTTCAAAACAGTTTTCAGAAGCATATTCATCATCAAACATTCAAAATCTTAAAGGGACAAAGACAAAGATACCAGAAGCGTGTTCGTCATCACATTTCTCCTCCACCCCCTAGCCTCTAAGGAGCGCCTCCACCTCCCATCTCTCTCCCTCCATCTTTTTTTTCAGAAACAAAAACTCAAGGTAAGCTTTTTTCCTCAAGCTTTCGCTGCATCTCACACATAAACATCAAAGGATTAAAATGAAATAAATCATGAAGCAAACAATCAAACCATGAAACTGTAAAAACCCTAAAAATCAAAACAAAATAAAACTGTACCGTTTACAAACAAATGTCGTGGGTCACTGTAAGGAGATAGAGAGTGAGAAAGGGTGGCGCTCCGGTAGCTAGGTTTAGGGAAAGAATCAGCGCCTTGTTTGGAAAAGATGAAAAGGGTGAAGATGAAACGGAGAAGAAGAGCAAGAGCGGCGCCGCTGTAACCCTAACGTACAAACCCTAAAATTGACCAAACCCCTAACAAAATGTTGCACAAATTCATATTGGGCCTGACTCGCCCCAAACAAAATGCTTAAGCCCAACGTTTTTTGCTAGCACCCCCCTCCTTTCTGACTTTTTCTTGGGCCTTAAACACTTTCCAAATCCTAAGGCCCATATATCAACTCACTCCATTTTATTTTATTTTGTTTAAAACACTTTTTTTTAATTAAATCATTTTAACTAATTTGTTTTTTTTTTCTTTTAGTAAATAAAAACACTAAGTAACTTTGTTTTATTAAGTTAAGTTTTATTTTATTATTAATTAATCTTGTTTAATATAATAAACATAAAAATTTAAAAAGAAGAAGAATATTTAGTTTAATTTAAATAATTTTTGGTTTTCTTTAATCCTAGTTATCGATTAATAAAAATACGTAAATAATAGGGATTTAGTTTAAAGTAAATTTTTCTTTTAAAACTTTTTCTTTTCATAATTCATAAAACACAAGTAATAATATAATTTTTAATCTTTCTTTCTTTTAGAATAGATCTTTATTTGTAAATAAATACATGCATCTCATAACTTACTGATTCTCCTTATTTTATAATTTGTTATAATTTTATGTTGAATTGCGACAATTCGATTTGGTTGTAACACATAATATTTGGGCTTTATTATCCTTGTGAGATTCATCCCCAATTGTAAATAATTGTACCCTCATCCCCAGATACTTTTTTGTAATAACTTAGACTTTAAATTCCCACAATTTATTGCTTTCAATATACTGTATAGTAATTAGGGTTTGTATGCGAAAATCTAAAATCAATCGCTAGATGACCTAATACAAGAATAAATGCATGAAAATCAATACACAATTCACACTTGCACCTCTAGGGTAACCTCGCTTGTTGCCTCGGAAATGCAATCATGTCCCTCGAATATGAGACACTCTAGCAAATGCCCCTTCGATAAACAAAGATCGTAGTCCCTCGATGACCCCTGATGTTGCCTTCGATAAAATGATCTCGTCCCTTACAAACTTGCTAGAGCGTTTCACAAGTTGCCTTTAATGATTGTATGCGATTACCCGTGCCTGTCCTGTTTAACATCCTAACACAAGGTTGTTCACCAAATACAATGGTGGAATAACACTGTCAAAAGGGTTAAAAAACATAAGAAAAGATCTTTGAGTAAAATAGGGTAGATAGCTCTTAGTTACTTGATCAAAAGCTTGCAAAACATCCTTGTTATTTTCAAACACACATCACAACACAATTTCAAAACATTTCAAAACAAACTTTCAAACATTGAAATATCTTTTCAAAAAGATACACACTTTTGTATATATTCAAACAAGAATTATTACAAAGGTTTCCTAGACAAGGCCTCTTTTTCAAAGCATTTTCAAAACCACACACACAAAGCACCATTTCAAACAATTGGAAAAGCAAAGCAAGTGATCTAAACAAGTAACTAAGAGCCCATGGATAACCATGGATGAAAAGGGTGCTAGCACCTTCCCTTTTCATTATCTACCCCCCGAACCCAAGAAAACATCTCAAAGGTCTTTCCTGTGTTTTTTGACCTTTCCTTAGGATAAAATAAAAAGTCGGTTGCGACTCTTGCTAAACCGAAACAATTGCGAACACAAACGCAAAACCTCAAGTCAGTTCTCCCACCGTATCACAATAAGAAACTAAAAATTGAAGAGGCTATTGTTGCAGAAATGGAGAAAAAGTTGAAAGCAATGAACATGGGTACTCAACAGGTAGCTCAGGTTCAACAGGCATACAAGGCAGGTTGTGAAATATGTAGTGGACCACACATGACTGTCCATTGTCTTGTAACTCTATAATAAATTGAGGAGATTAAGTTCTTAAAGAAGAATAATCTGTATTCTAACACCTATAGTCTTGGGTGGAAGAATCATCTAAATTTCTCCTGGAGAGATCAGCAACAACAGGCTCCTCAGAAGGCAGAGTGGGAGGTAGCTATTGAAAAGATGGTTGCCCACACTTCTCAATTTCCAGAAGAGACAAGGAGCAATCAAAGAAATACCACAGCTGTAGTAAAAAAATTTAGAAGTTCAAATGGAACAGATTACATAACAGGTAGTGCTGCAAGTACAAGGAAATCAGAAAAATCATGAGAACGTTAATGTTGTCACAACAAGGAATGAGAAAGCTGCTGAAGAGAAGAAATATGAGGTAAAATTTGATGATAGTATCATAGAAGTAGAGTTGGAAGTGAGAGAGAATAGGAAAAAACTGGAAGAAGTTGTATCACATGTGAAGCCAATTGAAGAGAAGACTAAACCAATAATAAAGTTATTGTATCTATCACGAGTGGAAAATAAGGACAAAAAAGAGAAAGAATTTGATAAATTTTCCCAGTTGTTCAAAAAGCTAGATATCAATATTCCATTCTTTGAAGCACTCAATAAAATGCCTTTTGATTGGGACTTTATGAGTCTATCGGGATACTAACTGCAAGTATACAGTTTAGTCGTTCTAGTTTTAAATGATTATCGAACCCACAGAGATTGAGGATCAATCGCATACGATCTAATGTTACAAATGTTTAACTAAGCGATGAATATTTGGTTTTAGGGGAAAAAGGTTTTAATTAAAAGCAATAGTAATAGTTATACCGATATGTGATAGTCGGACTTCGGGAACTCGGTGAATCACTTGTCATATAAAGTATTTCGGTAAAAACGAATTGTTTAAAAACTTGAGACATACACTCTTGTGTTCATGAAATAAGTTATGCTACTAAACCTAGTGGATGCACTTTAAATTTAATAACACTTTTTGAAAACAACTCGAGTTTAATTAATTTGTTAAAACACTCTCGTGTATTTAAAAATTAATGTTTCGTTACCACTATCTAGGTCGAACCCCAGCTCTCGCATGCAGGTTCTTGCCTTAATTAATTTCCCACTCTCGTGGCAAAATCGTGTTAAATATCCTTTCACTCTCGTGACAAGGGTAGTTAAATTAAATATGGAAATTGGAAACCAGAAATTATTTATAAAAGATTTTAGCCAAGTTATCACCGAATTCCTTCAGTGCTTAAGAGTCACATACCGGTACAAACAAAATTAGCCATACATAATGTATTTAGCAAACATGCAACGTAAAATACAGTTCATGAAAATAATCAACATAGCATATAAACAACAAAGATCGAATTGCATAAAAAAAACCTGTAATTTTATATTGTCGTGGTAATCTTGAATTCGTACAGTAGCTTTTGCGATACAATTAATTGAAATATAGAACTAAGTGTGTGTTAATCCTTCGATGTGAAGAATTAACACTTTAGGGAACTGGAAAATTACAGAGGCTTGAAAGGAAAATGATGGTTCAAAAGCAAGAAAACAAAGTAAAACAATGCAGAAAGAAATTATGGTTCTGAAACAAATTCTCCGACCCCTTCAAAGTGAAGTCTTGAACATATATATAGGCTCTCTCTTGTAACTGTCATGCTCCATTATTTCAGTACGTGCGTTAAATTCTCAACTGATGGAATGAGGTCGTGTGGACTTCGTGTGGGCTGCTCCGTGGCTGACTCCATAAACTGAGTTTTTACGTGTTATGTTTGTAATGGAATTCATTACGTTCGTAACAGCTAGGCCCTTTGTTACGTTCGTAATGCGTTACGTTACGTTCGTAACAGTGTGCGCTAGGAGTTACGTTCGTAACACTAAGTGTTGCGCTCGTAACGTCATCTGGTGTGAGTTTCTTGGCAGAATGTCATTTTTCTTCTTTCTTCTTGCCATTTCTTAGCTTGTTTTACTCCTTTTAGCTTATTTTCCATCTTATGCCTTGGAAAATGTGATTTACTTGAAAACAAATAAAAATACCTTCGTGATGCATATTATTTGATAAAAACGTACAAATAACTCGTGTAAATTAGGCCTAAAAAGCGATACATTTTCGTGTTATCACCTTTGTATCAGAAATTCATCAAGGAAGTATTATCAAAAAAGAGATCAACAGGAGAGGGATCGGTACCCTGTGATGCGAAATTATGTGTAATTGCACCCGAGAGAAAAATACCTATCAAGCAGAAGGATTCGGGGTCAGTTGCAATACCATGCACCATAAAAGACAGAACTTTTAAGAGGGTTCTAGTTGATTATGGATCTAGTGTGAGTTTAATTCCATTATCGGTTTTTAGGAAGCTTGGTATTGAGAAGATAAGTGGGAGTGGGACAAAATTGAAATTTGTTGATCACACCATCAAGCAGTCATATGGGATAACTGAAGATGTGTAGGTCGAAATTGACAATTTTGTTTTTCCAGTAGATTTCCAGATCATGGACATTCCTGAAGATGAAGAGATTCCTATCATTTTTGGTCAACCATTTATGGTTACTAGTCGATGCAATTGTGAGAATTACATCCTTTGGGCTAAATGACCGAGTGAGGGTCACCTAACTTACTTTGGGCATTTCACGACAAAGATTGTTATTTTATCATCACCTCTTTCGTATCATTCACTTATATTCATCGGTTCCTTGCGTAGTTTGTGTTTTGACGGTGCCGACTGCTAGATAAACTACTAGGGGCTAATTTAAAGTAAAATTCGCGGTTGGCGGTATAATAAGTACCCAAAATGGCATCGCATAAGGTGGAGTTCTAAAATGTCAAAACCGTAACGATTTTGTCAAACTTCCTCAAGTGCCTAGACTGAATTGAATATTTGGTTTTAGCTAGCCGTTTGGACACATCGCGTTGTGTGATAATAGTAAATGTTTCGTCATGGCTCAAGAATTGTAAAGTTTGGGGAAATCCAATAATGCACGAAAAAGAACTTAGAAATTAAGGACTTAATTGTACATGAAGTTGTTTTATTGAAGGTAAAGTACAAGAAAGGAAAAACGATGCGAAAAATTAAATCTAATCTAGAAAGTGAAATAAAATGATAGAGTTTCCTCCCCCACACTTAAAATCTAACACTGTCCTCAATGTTTCGAAATAAGGTAAAGGAGGTAAGGATGGGAGGATATATCTTTATTCAGGCCCTCTCCCTCTGTCTCTTCCACGACCTCTTCTCTGCCCATCAAATCCAGGCAATCCAAAATGGCGCAAGATCTCTTGAAAATCGTCCATGCGTACACTTAAACCACCCATTTCTGTCGTCAAAGTATCCATACGGGCCTCATACCTAGCTCCTTGTTCAATTTGTTGCTGCTGTATCTGTTGCATGAGTTGCATCATTGCAGTTTGCTGAGCTTGGATATCAGTGGCCTTTTGGGAATGGCGGGTAAGATGAGCATGCATATCTGTCATCCTTTGGTTTTGATCCATCATTGCCTCATAAAGGTCTTCAATATTCGGGCAACAAGGCCTTCTTCTGCGCCTAGTAGAGGTGCTTGGTATATCCTGTTGAGGTGTTGTCTGCTGTTGTGCATCCATTTCTTCTTCTACCTCATCAACAGGTTGAGGATTTTGATTCATCTGAGAAGCTAGGTCGGGTTCAGGGGAATTTAAATCATAAATCCACTTATCCATATTCGCCACATTTGTGAGCAACCTTTTCGGCATAATCACACTTAGAACAATTGTGTTCTTCACCATCAAATTATACCTGCCATCATCTCGGTTCCTAATCAAACGCATGTATTTGCAGTTATCTAAATCCATGAGAAGAGGCGGTAGAGCATCAAGAGTCTCCAGTTGGCTTTGCAAATTAAGCCCATGAGCTAATAGGGTTATCAGTCCTCAGATCAAAAATGGTTGCTGTCCCCTTGCACAAAGGGACTCAATATGACGTAGAAGGAATGGAGTAGCATTTACCTTGGTTTTCCCAGCTAAGCAGCAATGAAGGAAAAATACCTCCTTTGAGTTGACTTTGTTGCTATTAGCTCGTCCAAAAATGGTGTTGGAGAGAATCTTGAAGTAGTACCTAGTGGTGGGGTTGTGAATGTGAGATGCCAGACACTCATCCCAATTTCCTATCGAGACATTGGTGATTTTCTTCCACAATTCGAACAAAACAACGGCCCAATATTCGGTAGCAGGGACCTTGTGGTACACCGTATCGGATTCGTCTTCCTTAATTGGAAATTTGAGTAGCTCCGTGATTCTTTCTTGGTCTAACGTATATTCGATGTTGAACATACGGAAAGATGTGGTGCCCGTGAGGAACATGGCGTCATCACTCGGTGTTGAATACAAGAACGAACTAAGGACTCGAGCGTCAGCTTAGGGTACGTCGGGTGATGTTGCGTGCATGCGAATGAGAGGCCAGAGAGACGGAGCAGCCAATGCACTCCATCAAATATTCCCAATTTGTTGAGACAATCATCGTCGGGATATCTCGTGTCCAAGACTCCCCTACGGTGAAACTTCAAATATTTCTCCCTTTGGTGTCCACCGTCTTGATTCCTAAAAACAATTCCAGCCATGTCAACCTCTCTGTTCTCCATTGATAATTTGTTGACTGAAGCAAGGTTCTACGTGAAAGTGGTAAGGGAGAGATTTTGCAGAGAGTGTTCGAATGGAATGGGATGAAACTATGTGAAGCTCTTTATAGGATGTAAATGTGGGTTGCTCTTAAATGGGAATGAATTCTCTTAATGCATGAAGTTTGAAAAATGGGAATGGTGGAGAATTTTGAACGTGAGTAAGTGCTAGGGTTTACAGCGTGCGTTTGGAAGAATGAGAGGGGAAAGAAAAATGAAGCGATGCGCCTCTGTTTATGTTTCGTAACAGAGAGGAGCCCCGTTACGTTTGCAACACATGGGCGTTACGTTCGTAACGCAAAAGGGATTATTGCATTTGTAACAGCGGTGTTGCGTTCGTAACACCTCTGTTTATGGGAAAATAGCTTAGAATCAAACAGACTCAATTTTTCATATTCATTATCGTGCCATTCTCCTTAGCATCATTAACTGCACTTGTTATTATTAGGGAAGATAAAACACATAACAACATAGTTGAATATAGTAACAGTAGTGTAAAGCAGCAATATTAGCACTAAACAGTAACAGTAATAGCTCGTAATAGCAGAAATAATAATGACAGTAAAATTTGAAACTGATGATAATTAAATGAAATATCATTAACTAATAGAATTGTTTAGAATTTGAAACAAACAAAAACAGTAACAATTTGGAACAAATAATAACTAAATGCATGGAATAAAAAAAACTAAAACTAAGGTTCCTCCCCCACACTTAGACGAAACAGTGACCTCACTGTGTACATAAATGCAAGAAACGGAACACATTAACATAACTACGACAACTCCTAGCCACGATGAGTAGAGAACAGATGTTGGTGAATGAAATCCAATTGTTCAGTTACCAAATCCATAAAACCATGGAAATCCTCACGTAAAGAGGTAAGCTCACCCCGCATTCCAGTTATTTCAGTATTCAAAGAGTCGAGTGTGACAACAGGTGGAGGTGGTGGTGGTGTCTTAGGAACTGGGAAGGTAGACTCAGTGGACACTACAGGCTGATCCCATAGGTCAGGAAATTGGTGGTATCCAGGTGGTGTTTCAGGATCGGATTCTTCAGCAGCTGGAGGGGTATTTGGGACTTTATAAATTTGAACAGTGGATGGAGTCGAAGGCGGTGTAGGAGGATGGTGGAGATTAAAAAGCCAATTTGCTCTGTTATAGACACTAGTAATAGGATCTGGGAGTACAAACTGATAAACAGTTTCATGGTTAATCAACAGCTCAAATTCATTCAGCCCAAGGTTTCCTATGAAGCTAGTGTGAAAGCAAAACTCAATATTCATTGGCCTAATCCCACAGTGCGGATTTGTTCCTAACATAGGTCTTCGAAGTCCAATAGCATTGGAGATCATAGTAACTAACCCACCTATGAGGATTGGTGCATTCTCTGTTTGGATAATACGCTCCATATTAGCAATCATGTAGGTGGCACCATTAACTGGACGGTTCTGCGAAGCACAATACATGATGAAAAGCTCATCACGTGACACAGCTGTAACATTCTGCTCTTTTCCGAAGAGGGTGTGGGAATGATTTTGTGGAAGTACCTAATAGCAGGGTTATGGATGGACTCCGAGTAAAGATCATTTGGCTCAGGATGGTTGTTTCCAGTAATACTACCCCAGAAGTAATCAAGGTCATGATCTAGCATTAGGTCTTCTTGGGTTATGGTGAAAACATCAGGGCCATTAGGGAATCCTAACAGATCGGCAAACTCGCTATGATTGTAGCGGTAGTCCATATTAAACATTCTGAAGGTGATCAGCCCGCGGTTGAAACCTATCCCATGGTTTGGCAGATAGCTTAGTGTGCTCAAAAACTCAAGGGTCAGCTTACGGTAGGTACAATAGCACCTCTGAATTGGAGCAACGTCCCAACCTATTTGGTTAAGTAGATACATAACGCTCTCATGAATGCCTAAGGAATTCATTGCATGGTCGTCAGCATAAATGGTTGGACGCATCTCTCGCTCAGCTAGATCCTCAAAGTGCCTTCTCTGATGCCTACCTCTCAGGGTTATGTTCATGTAGTTCATACGTGCCATGGAGCTAAAAAAATAAAGCTAATTAATTACCCTGAAAATATTTAATAAATGCATGAAAAACTAAGTTAGTATTTTTTAGGTTAAAATGCCGAAGTTAATCAAAAGAGAAAGAAGTTCAAATAAAAAGAAATAAAGGATGCAACATAAAAATTGAAAGATTAAAACAAAGTTAAAAAAAAAGCATATCAAAACAACAAAAACAATTAAAAGTAAACATGGGTTGCCTCCCATGAAGCGCTTTTGTTTCATGTTGATGGCTCGACAGACAGTACCTATTCAGTTAGGTATCGGGGTAGCTGGCTCACTTAATTTCAGATAAGCCAGATAGTTTAGATTTTCGACGTTAAAATAATGCTTTAAACGCTGGCCATTGACTATAAATGGTTCTATGGAATTTCCTTTAATTTCTATCGCACCACTAGGGAAAACTTTATTAATTTCGAATGGTCCTGACCACCTGGAACGTAATTTACCCGGAAAGAGTTTCAGTCTAGAGTTGAATAGGAGTACAATGTCTCCTTCCTTAAATTCTTTCCTCGAGATACGCTTATCATGCCATTTTTTTGTTCTCTCCTTATAGATTCTAGCATTTTCATAAGCGTCTAAACACAATTCTTCTAATTCATGGATATCTAATATTCGTTTCTCGCCAGCAGTTGTGTAATTTAAGTTAAGAGTTTTAATAGCCCAATAAGCTTTATGTTCTAGTTCTACTGGCAAATGACAAGATTTTCCATAAACTAATTTAAACAGAGTTGTTCCTATATGGGTTTTAAAAGCTGTCCTATATACCCAAAGAGCATCATTTAGCTTGGAGGACCAATCCTTTCTAGATGTGGCTACGGTTTTCTCAAGGATTTGTTTAATTTCCCTATTTGACACTTCCACTTGTCCACTTGTTTGAGGATGGTATGGTGTGGCTATGCGATGTTTAACGCCATATTTTGAAAGTAGTTTTTCGAAAATTCTAGAGATAAAATGGGAACCACCATCACTAATTACTAATCTTCGTATACCGAATCGTGGGAAGATAACATTCTTGAATAATTTAAGTACCACCCGTGTATCGTTTGTGGGTGCAGTGACGACTTCAATCTATTTTGATACATAATCAACAGCTACCAGTATATACTTATTTCCAAAGGATGCGGGAAACGGTCCCATGAAATCAATTCCCCATACATCAAAAATTTCAACTTCGAGAATCCCTTTTTGTGGCATTTCGTCATGTCTAGATATATTTCCTGTGCGCTGACATCTATCGCAGTTCATAATTACTACGTGGAAGTCTTTCCATAAAGTGGGCCAAAAAAGACCAGCTTGTAGTATTTTTGCACAAGTTTTCGAAGTGCTAGCATGTCCACCACAAGGGGAGGAATGGTAATGAGCAATGACGTCGTCCACTTCATCGTTAGGAACACAGTGACGGTAGATACCATCGGCGCCTCTTTTAAAGAGTAGTGGTTCATCCCAAAAGTATTGTCTAATATCATGGAAGAATTTCTTTCGCTGTTGGTACGTTAAATCGGGTGGTAGAACACCGGCGGCTAAGTAGTTAACAAAATCAGCGTACCATGGTAATATGGTGTTGGTACAGATAGCTTCTACTATCGCAGTTGTTAAATGTTCATCACATTGTTCTAAACTGTCGGTAGGAGCTGTCTCTAGTTGAGTAATAAGGCGTTCATATGGGAAATCATCGTTTATGGGAACACTCTCGTTTTGGATTCCATCCAATCTTGATAAATGGTCTGCTACTACGTTTTTAGTTCCCCTTTTGTCTTTTATTTCCAAGTCAAACTCTTGTAGGAGTAAGATCCATCTGAGTAGTCTTGGTTTGGCGTCTTTCTTACTTAGCAAGTATCAGATCGCAGCATGATCCGTGTAAAAAACAATTTTGGCGCCTACTAAGTAGGAACGAAATTTGTCCAACGCGAATACAACAGCTAAGAGTTCCTTTTCCGTAGTGGCGTAATTCATTTGTGCGGGATCAAGTGTTCTGCTTGCGTAGTAAATAGCGTGAAGCTTTTTATCTTTGCATTGTCCTAGGACTGCGCCTACAGCATAATCACTCGCGTCGCACATTATTTCAAATGGTTGGTTCCAATCAGGAGGTTGCATTATAGGTGCTGAAATTAATGCTTCTTTAAGCGTCTCAAATGCGTTTAAGCATTTATCATCGAAAATAAACTCAACGTCTTTCATCAATAGTTCAGTTAGTGGCTTAGTGATTTTAAAGAAATCTTTTATAAAACGTCGGTAAAAACCAGCGTGTCCTAGAAAACTTCTTATTTCTCTAACTGTTTTGGGTGGTTGAAGGTTTTCGATAATTTCGATTTTTGCTTTATCGACTTTAATCCCTCTGTTTGATACAATGTGACCCAACACAATTCCTTGTCTCACCATGAAATGACATTTTTCCCAGTTGAGCACTAGGTTGACATTGACACAGCGTTTTAGTACCAACTCAAGATTTGATAAACATCCGTCAAAACTTTCTCCGCAGACAGAAAAATCGTCCATGAATACTTCCATAATTCCGTCCAAAAAGTCTGCGAAAATCGCCATCATGCATCGTTGAAAATTTGCAGGTGCGTTACATAGTCCAAATGACATTCTTCGTTATGCAAAGGTACCATAGGGGCATGTGAACATATTTTTCTCTTGATCATCAGGATGAATGGGAATTTGAAAGAATCCTAAGTATCTGTCAAGATAGCAGAAGTGGGAATGTTTAGCTAAGCGCTCGAGCATTTGATCTATGAATGGTAATGGGAAATGGTCCTTGCACGTAGCTTTGTTTAGTTTTCTGTAATCGATACACATTCTCCATCCTGTTTGGGTATGTTGTGCTACCGATTCTCCTTTTGTGTTTGTTATAACTGTAACACCTCCTTTCTTAGGTACTATGTGAACTGGACTGACCTAGTTGCTATCAGATATCGGGTATATGATGTCTGCCTCTAGTAGTTTCTGCACTTCTTTCTTTACGACTTCACTTAAAATAGGATTTATTCGTCTTTGATATTCTCTAGAAGTCTTGCAGTCCTCTTCTAGCATAATGCGGTGCATACAGACAGAAGGACTTATTCCTTTTAGATTCAATATGTTATATCCCAAGGCGGTTGGATACTTCCTTAACACATTAAGAAGTTTTTCGGTTTCGATCTTCCCTAAGTTGGCATTGACTATAACTGGTCGTTCGAGTTATTTATCTAAAAATTCATACCTTAGATCTTTAGGTAACGTTTTAAGTTCTATACCAGTTTTCTTAGCAGTTGGGGTAGGATCGGGTGTTAAGGCAAAACATTCGCTTAGGTTGGAATCGTGATATTCCTGTCTCCAGTCATCATCCTCGAAAATAGATGGTGTCGGAATTTTCAATATTCCAGAATAGGTGTCTTCTTGACTTTCTAGTTCTTTGACACATTCATCAATAATATATAGGAAACAACATGAGTCGTCTATAGCAGGGGCTTTGAAGAATTGGGAAAGAATAAATTCTACTTTTTCTTCTCCTACCTCGAAGGTAAGCTTTCCTTTCTTAACGTCGATAATGGATCCTGCAGTGGCTAAGAATGGCCTTCCTAATATGATGGGAATATTTGAATCTTCCTTTATGTCCATTATTATAAAGTCAGTAGGTATGTAAAATTGTCCTATTCGGACTGGAATGTTTTCTAGCATACCAACAGGGAATTTGGCTGATCTGCCGGCTAGTTATAAGGACATCTTGGTAGGTCTCATGTCACCTAGTTTGAGCTTCTCGCAAATAGATAAGGGCATTAGACTAACACTTGCTCCTAAATCGCATAGAGCTTTGTCTATGACAGATTTTCCAATTACACATGGTATGGAGAAACTACCAGGATCCTTTAGCTTTGGAGGCATGTTATTTTGAATTATGGCGCTACATTCGGCAGTTAGCATAACGGTTTTGTTTTCAACAATTTTTTTCTTATTAGACAGTATTTCCTTTAGGAATTTAGCATATGACGACATTTGAGTTATTACTTCTGTAAACGGAATAGTGACGTTTAGTTGTTTCAGAAGTTCTACGAATTTCTTGAATTGTCCCTCGTTTTTAGATTTTCTAAGTCTTTGAGGGTATGGAATTGGTGGTTTATATGGAGGTGGAGGTACATAAGGTTTATCTTTTTCTGAAACCTCTCCGCTCTCGTTTGCGTCTTCCTCTACATTCTCAGACTGTTCCTTCGATTTCTCTGCTTCCTTTTCAGGTTTTTGATACATGGTCGGGTTTTGGAGTCTAGGATCTACCGGTCCATCAAGTTCTATCCCACTTAGTAATGTGATAGCATTAGCATGTCCTTTAGGATTAGGTTGTGGTTGTCCAGGAAACGTACCAGCAGGTGCGGTAGAACTAGCTTGGTGTTGTGCTACTTGGGAGATTTGGGTTTCTAACATTTTATTGTGAGTTGCTAGGGCATCTACCTTATTTGCTAATTGCTTCAATTGTTCACCGATGTGAATGTTTTGATTGAGGAATTCTTTGTTTTGTTGAGCTTGAGTAGCAATAAAGTTTTCCATTAGGATTTCAAGGTTAGACTTCCTAGGAATGTTAGGAACATTAGCAGCGGGTTTTTGATAGCCTGGAGGTACAGCGGGTGCTTGGCCAGGTGCATATAAAGCGTTATTATTCTTGTACGAGAAGTTAGGATGGTTTTTCCAACCAGGATTATAGGTATTAGCATAAGGATTAGCTTGAGTGTAATTCACCTGATCAACTGATATTCCTGCTAGGATTTGACATTTGGTTTCAACATGACCAGGAACTCCACAAACTTCGTAGTTTGGGGTTACGGCAGCCACAGTGGCTGCAGGAGGTAAGGTCAAGCTTTCTATCTTGTGGGTAAGAGCATCTACCTTAGCATTAACTTTATCTAGGCTACTAATCTCGTACATCCCACTTTTGGCTGGAGTTTTCTCCACATGTGTTCTTTCTCCTCCCCACTGATAGTGGTTTTGAGCCATATTTTCAATGAGTTGGTTAGCTTCGTCGTAAGGCTTGTCCATCAGTGTACCACCTGCGGCGGCATCTATAGAGAGTCTTGTGTTGTACAAGAGTCCATTGTAAAACATATAGATAATCAACCAGTCTTTTAATCCGTGATGTGGGCACATTCACATCATATCTTTGTAGCATTCCCATGCATCGAATAGCGATTCAGTATCCTTCTTACTAAATCTGTTGATTTGAGCTCTTAATGCAGCAGTCTTGCTTAGGGGAAAGTATCGTGCTAAGAATACAATCTTAAGTCCTTCCCACGTAGTGACAGAATTTGATGGCAAGGATTGCAACCAAGCCCAAGCTTTATCTCTTAGAGAAAAAGGAAAAAGACGTAATCTTATTGCATTTTTACTAACACCATTTGCTATGACTGTGTCGGTAAATTGAACGAATTTCATAAGATGTTCATTTGGATCCTCGGTAGGATTTCCAGAGAATTGGCGTTGTTGGATAGCTGATATCAACGACGATTTCAACTCAAAATCGTTTCGATTAATTGCTGGAGCAGCAATGCTATTGTGGGGTTCTTGTTGTGATGGAGTTGCGTACTCCTTCAGTGGACGGGTTCTTCGTTCTTCGGCCATGTCTATTTCTAGATTGGTTTCGGTTTCAGAGGAAGAATTAGAATTTGTTTCAGAATCAATCTTGATTTTGGGTTTCGGTAATGGAATAGCGTGATTTAAACAGTAATCCCTGACTGCACGTCTTACGGAAAGGATGCGTTCAGGTTCGTCCGTCGATTTGTCAAGAGGTTTGCCTTGTGAGCGAGTCCTTGGCATACAATCGAAAAAGGGTTTCTGTTGCCTAGTCTAAACGTGCAACAGAAGAATCTTACTTAATTGACTAATCAGTCCCCGACAACGGCGCCAAAAACTTGATCGGGACTTTATGAGTTTATCGGGATACTAACTGCAAGTATACAGTTTAGTCGTTCTAGTTTTAAATGATTATCGAACCCACAGAGACTGAGGATCAATCGCATACGATCTAATGTTACAAATGTTTAACTAAGCGATGAATATTTGGTTTTAGGGGAAAAAGGTTTTAATTAAAAGCAATAGTAATAGTTATACTGATATGTGATAGTCGGACTTCGGGAACTCGGTTAATCACTTGGCATATAAAGTATTTCGGTAAAAAAGAATTGTTTAAAAACCCGAGACATACACTCTCGTGTTCATGAAATAAGTTATGCTACTAAACCTAGTGGATGCACTTTAAATTTAATAACACTTTTTGAAAACAATTCGAGTTTAATTAATTTGTTAAAACACTCTCGTGTATTTAAAAATTAATGTTTCGTTACCACTATCTGGGTCGAACCCCAGCTCTCGCATGCAGGTTCTTGCCTTAATTAATTTTCCAATCTCGTGGCAAAATCGTGTTAAATATCCTTTCACTCTCGTGACAAGGGTAGTTAAATTAAATATGGAAATTGGAAACCAGAAATTATTTATAAAAGATTTTAGCCAAGTTATCACCGAATTCCTTCGGTTCTTAAGAGTCACATACCGGTACAAACAAAATTAGCCAGACATAATGTATTTAGCAGACATGCAATGTAAAATACAGTTCATGAAAATAATCAACATAGCATATAAACAACAAAGATCGAATTGCATAAAAAAACCCTGTAATTTTATATTGTCGTGGTAATCTTGAATTTGTACAGTAGCTTTTGCGATACAATTAATTGAAATATAGAACTAAGTGTGTGTTAATCCTTCGATGTGAAGAATTAACACTTTAGGGAACTGGAAAATTACAGAGGCTTGAAATGAAAATGATGGTTCAAAAGCAAGAAAACAAAGTAAAACAATGCAGAAAGAAATTATGGTTCTGAAACAAATTCTCCGACCCCTTCAAAGTGAAGTCTTGAACATATATATAGGCTCTATCTTGTAACTGTCATGCTCCATTATTTCAGTACGTGCGTTAAATTCTCAACTGATGGAATGAGGTCGTGTGGACTTCGTGTGGGCTGCTTCGTGGCTGACTCCATAAACTGAGTTTTTACGTGTTACGTTCGTAATGGAATTCATTACGTTCGTAACAACTAGGCCCTTTGTTACGTTCGTAACACGTTACGTTACGTTCGTAACAGTGTGCGCTAGGCGTTACGTTCGTAACACTAAGTGTTGCGCTCGTAACGTCATCTGGTGTGAGTTTCTTGGCAGAATGTCATTTTTCTTCTTTCTTCTTGCCATTTCTTAGCTTGTTTTGCTCCTTTTAGCTTATTTTCCATCTTATGCCTTGGAAAATATAATTTACCTGAAAACAAATAAAAATACCTTCGTGATGCATATTATTCGATAAAAACGTACAAATAACTCGTGTAAATTAGGCCTAAAAAGCGATACGTTTTCGTGTTATCACCTTTGTATCAGAAATTCATGAAGGAAGTATTATCAAAAAAGAGATCAACAGGAGAGGGATCGGTACCCTATGATGAGAAATTATGTGTAATTGCACCCGAGAGAAAAATACCTATCAAGCAGAAGGATCCGAGGTCAGTTGCAATACCATGCACCATAAAAGACAAAACTTTTAAGAGGGTTCTAGTTGATTATGGATCTAGTGTGAGTTTAATTCCATTATCAGTTTTTAGGAAGCTTGGTATTGAGAAGATAAGTGGGAGTGGGACAAAATTGAAATTTGTTGATCACACCATCAAGCAGTCATATGGGATAACTGAAGATGTGTAGGTCGAAATTGACAATTTTGTTTTTCCAGTAGATTTCCAGATCATGGACATTCCTGAAGATGAAGAGACTCATATCATTTTTGGTCAACCATTTATGGTTACTAGTCGATGCAATTTTGATATCGAGATAGGTAATCTGACATTGAAATCATTTGATGAGGAGATAACCTTGAAGGTGTTGGAATTCAAGAAGCAAGGTGCATGTGGAAAGAATAAATCATCAGTTGGTATGATCAAAGTAGAAGGAGAAAGAAAAATCTCAAAATCACTCCCAGAAGAAGTCTCGGGCATAATATCTTAGGTGGCATCAATAAAAATTCCTAAGCTCAATTAAGAAGGAAATAAGAGAAAGAAGAAGGAACAAGACCTGAGAAGATGGGTGCTGGAAGTGATTGGAAGCACGAATGGGTTAATACTATTGATTTGAATTAGTTCTGGATTGCGGAAGAGACAAGCAACAAGGTGTGTGTTATACGGTGGGAGAACTGACTTTACTAGTTTTGCGTATTATCACTAATGTTGTGGTTAGCAAGAGTCGCCATCGACTTTTATTTTATCCAAAAAAGGAAAGGGTTAAAAGAACAGGAAAGACATTTTTTAAATATTTTGAGTTCGGGGGGTAGATTATGGAAAGGGAAGGTGTTAGAATCCTATCCATCCGTATTTATCTATAGGCTCTTAGTTGCTATCTCACTTTGAAAATGCTTTTTGGTGTAAGTGCATTTGAAAATATTTTTGAAAAGACGCCTTAGTGCAGCGAACTTTGTAATGTTTCTCGTTTCATTGAGAATGTATACAAAGTGTTTTGTCTTGGAAAATATTTTTAGAGAAAAGCTTGTGTATGTGTGAAAATTTGTTTTGTTTGGTGAGCAAGAAACTATAAGCCGTCTACCTACTCAAATGGTCTTTGTTCTTTTCCTCTTTTCCTGTAGATAGTGCTATCCTACCATTAGTTAGCAGGTATCCCTATCAATGGATGTTTGAGGGACGAGCACGAATTATCGTACAATCATAAAGGCACGAATTATCGTACAGTCATAAAGGCAACTCGTAGGGCACTTTAGCAATTCTATCGTAAGGGACTAGATCGTATACCGAAGGCAGCATCAAAGGGTCATCGAGGGACTACGATCTTTTTAACCGAGGGTCTTTGCTAAAGCGTCCCACGTTCGAGGGACATGACTGTTTTTCCGAAGGCAACCAGTGGAGGTACTTTAGAGGTGCGCGTGTGCAAGTGTGTTGTGTTTTAGTTTTTTTTCTTGAATGTTAGGTTTTCTACCATTTGGTTTTAGGTCTTATCATGCAAACATATTAAGCATACATCTAGCAGTTAAATATGTACAAGTACGAAAAATAAAGTGCAGAAAATTGAATATACGCTATTACATCGCTTCAGATGGGGGGGAATTACAAACCATAAATGGGGGAAAAGGTAAATGTCCTAAATTAAGCTATTAAACCCATTGACAGTTACATATACTTGTGAAAATAATGCGAATAAAATAAATAAAACGTGCGGAGAAGAGAAAGCCCTAAAAAGTTCTAGGTGATAAAAAGAAATATTTTTGTTGTTTTTTGTATTTTTTTGTTTAGAAAAATAATTAAACTAAATTAAAGAAAACCTAATTCTAATTAGTTAATTAATTAAAAAAGGGTGATTAAAATAATTAATCAAAATTAACTTAATTAATAAAACCCTAAGTCTAATATTTTTTTGATTTTAGGATTTTATTATTTTAATAAAAAACAAAACTGGTTAAATAAAAAGAAATGTTAATTGAAATAAAATAAAGAAATTAAAAAAAAACTTGATTGGCCATGCGCTGCAAAAATGAAAATGAGGGGTGAGTTTTAGAAATCCCTAGGCCTAAATGAGAGGGCCCATGCGCTACAAAAAGATCCTGTATGGTCATCCTTGGGGGTTGCATGGTGGGAATGCGTATCTGAGGCGCTCTAATCATGTTTGATGAGATCCGATGGCTAGGAGTTAGAGCGTACTGTGCGCGTACTGGATCCGTGTAGCATTAGATCTGAAAGGAAATTGTTAGAAAAATAAAATTCCCTCACGCCTGGATCGAACCCAGGACATGGGAGGAGGTACGCCTTTGACACACACATGTTACCACTAGGCCGTTTTGTCATTCATTTTATCAAATACAAAGAAATATAAATATTATGAAAACTCAAATATTTGAGTTTTAAAACTTGCACGTGCTGGAATTTGAATGGGCCAATAGTGGGATGTCACGCCTGCCACCGGAGTCAGCCACTGGGGTCAACCTTCCGGTTGTCTTATCTGGTTGGCTCAAGCATCAATCCTGCAAAATAACAAAGATAAAGAGTTCAAACTAACCTTACCCCCTTTAAAAAATCGCCCTGAGTCCGAATCTGGCATTATTTTTTACCAAAGGTTCCTGGATTGTGCTTTTTGAAGCAAGGTGTCTGATCACAATCAAAAATTGCATTTCGTAATTTAAGCCCCAAAGCTCGCATGCTTTACGTCCAACCTGTTATGTGCATCGCTATGAACATGTTTGCATGCATTAGATTGATTAACAATGCTTATTTAACAAGATTGAATTTAAATAACTATACCAAACCAGTGCTTTTGAGTTGAGGTGTTCTGGGCGTGAAAAGGATCGAATACAGGCGTGGTTCAGTGCCTTGGCACCTCGGGAATGTGACTTGGTCACTTGTTTGGATTGTAACCGCCTGGAAATAGCGATGCAAATTTTACAACTTTGAACAATTTTTTGAATTTGATAGAGCTTTGTTATGCAACTTGTGTGTGGTCCTTTGGGCTTGCAATGTTGTGTATTTATAGAGGGAAGAGAGGAGTGAACAAATATGGTAAAGAATCAAGCTTTGATGGCCTTAACAAAACAAGATAAAACAAATTCAAAACTTACCAAAAATGAGATATCTCTAGCCATTTTCGAATTTTCATGAATCTTGACAGCTTGCATGTATCTTGCACGAATATTGGTCCTTATAATTGATCAAGTCAAGCCCATATGCACTAGCCCATGATTTCTTGTGATTTTTTTAAGTGTTTGCTTGTTGGCATTAATTTTTGGTAAAACCAGATTTGCGAATGTCATGACTGATGTCATAACATTCTGGGATAAAGACAAATTCTGCAGAAGGAATGTTCTACAGGAACAACTCAGTATGAGTGAATATCATGATGATTAAGCTATGATCATATGTACTGAATTCTACCAAAATCAGTGAGCAGGATACATGATGTCATAACCAATGTTAAGACATCCTGTACTGATCAAGTTGTTGTGCAGATTTATTGTTCCTGAGAATTTTCAGGAATCTGGTGTGCTATTATGAGTTGAAGTATATTGACTAGATCAGATGCTCACGTGGATATTAGGTTAACCTTGCTTAACCCTAATCTGTTATGATGAAAGCCCAAGACCGAGCCTTTAGGTTAACTTTGGTTAACCCTAGCTATTTTTATGGAAGCCCAAAATGAAGAATAGACTGCATATATATTTCTCACGAATCCTAATGGTGTGCAGCGCTTTTTAGAGAAGATCAATAAGGCATTTTGTAGTTGTGATAGTTTTAGTAATTACTGTGAGCCAAGCAATTATCACTTGATAAGTGACTTGGAGTAGGATTTGGTTGTAAGGGTTGTTTATCACTCAAAGCTTTGAAGCACGAGTGTTGTGTCTCTTGATTAAAGCTTTGAAGCAAAATCAAGCGTGTGTATTGAAGAATGTCTTCATAATCTTATTAATCAGTAGATTAGTGTTGTACCCCAAAATTTGCCCTCCCATATTCTTCAAGATTTGCCAAGTCAAAGGTTCAAAAGCTCTCAAGGGTTGCACAGTTCAATGGCCTCCTAACAGTCAAAAACTAGGGTTTTGGGTCTGGCAAAGAAATTAAAGTTTCCAAGGGCCCAATCAAGTCCCACATGCATACAAACATGGTCAAGCATCCTCATGCCAAGTTTCAAGACTTACAACACAAAATTGCACAGTCAAAAACCCTAATTGCTCAACAGTCAACTGCAAAGGCAAACTAACCATTCCAATAGCTTGCCAAGGCATCAAGGAAACTTTCTAAATCCTTTTCCACGCTTCTAACCTCAGGAATTGGTATATAGAAGTCAAACTTTCTCAAACTTTATGCATAATCGTGTTTGAATTTCTGGACATTTTTCATACATTTTGATTGTTGTTTTATACTAATATGGACCTTCTGAATCTATTGATACTATTTAATTGAATTTTCATCGCCTATATGCAAACTTGCCATGGGAGCACGTTAGGGTTGCTGAAGTTTGAAATTGGGGATTTGTTCATATGGAAAAATTAAGCCATAAGACCTATACCATTGAACTCAGTGCATCTGGACGATTCAAACTCACTAGTCGTGCCCTATTTATATTTGCATCTGAGCTATTCGCTATTTTCCAGGTTTCAATTTGTGGGGGTTTAAAACCCCCGCTATTTAGTTGTTTTTTTACAGGTTTGCAATGAAGAAGACGATTGCGTGGCATGGCATGGTTGGACCATTCAAGTTTCAGCGCGCTTTTTTTTGTGTTAACAGCATTAGTGCAGTTTTCTTATATATTAATTCTTTTCCATTATAATATCAAAGTGGCTAAACAGCTCAGTTGGTGGAAAGTGGTGTTGGCAAGCCTTGGGACCTGGGTTCGAATCCCAGGTCCCCCCTATTTCTCTATGTTTTTCATATTTCCATGTTCAGGTGATCAACGCGCCCAGAAGTCTACCATGCGCTCTCATCAAGGGATTGCCAAGTGGCCGTGAAGATTCATCTAGTGGCCAGGATGGACAGTACACCATATACCCTCAGTCAACCATATGCATACGAACGTGGAAAGTCAATGGGGCCTGTTTGAAGTGGGCCTGATTGCTACAATGATACCTCCAAAAGGGCCAGATAACCCCCCTGTTTGTATATTTCTTTCTAAATTTCTTCTTTTATTTTAATTCTTTTTTTATTTTGTTTTAACTATTTTAATAAATTCGCAAAAAAATAATTTTACATCATAAAAAAATAACAAAAAATCATAGAGACAAAAAAATAAAAATCTATTTTATTATTTAATTCACTAATGTTTTTATTTTGTAAATAAATTTAACAATTAATTTAGTTTTAATTCTAGGTTTAATTTTAATGTTTTTTTAATAAACTAAAAATGTAGAATTAGGGTTTTAAATACTTTATTCTTTTTTTTCTTTTACCATTATTAAATATTAATTATTTTTTATAAATAAATACGCCATGTAAATAATTAATGTAAATTAGGTCAAACTAAAAAATATTTTTTAATAAATTAAAAACAATTTAGAACTAGGGTTAATTAACTTTTTTAATTCCAATTTAATTTTCTCATTAAACTCCATAAATACAAAAACTCCAAAAAAATTCTTTCTTTTTATTTAAACTTAATTAATTTATTAATTTCAATTCAATTTCTTTAAAAGGGTCCAACGCCCTCGCTTTCGATTATAATTCCGTTTCGCGCGCTTATTTTGTTTCTTTTTTTTGTAAATTTCATGTAATTACTCCAAAGCCTTGTAATAGATTAATTAGGATATTTATTCTTTCCGCATTTTATCTTATTTCAAATCGGGTCTTGGATTAATTTGGCGATGTAGACCCGCGCCTTTGTAATAGCGTAGGACTTTTAATTCCGCACCTTTTTAACTGTTAATAACTTGCATGAAAGAATGAATGCCAACAATAAAAACAAAGCGTAGATCACCAATGCATGAACAAAACAAATATAACTGAAAATGACACACAAATCACACACCACCCCTAGGGTACGCCTCACTGTTGCCTTGCCCCTCGAAAAGTGGTCGTCGAGTAGAGGATGTTTTAGTAAGTCCTCATGTCCATGAACATGGCATGAGGGTAGCTTCTAAGGTGTCTTCCTATTGCTCTGGTGACCACAATGTCCCGAACCCTCGAATTGACCCGAACACCTCCAACAGTGGTGCTACCTACCTCTCAATGGTGGGATGGCACTACTTTAAGGACATTTACACAGACGAATTCCTTAGGGTAGGTAGAGAACTAGTAGATACTTGCTCTAATTTCAAAACAAAATCAAAAACTCTTTTCACACCGACACTTTCAAAAAGCTTTCAAAAGCAACTTTTCAAACACTCTTGAGGACTGATACAAGAGTCGAACTGAAATTTTTAAAGAAACTTTTTTTAAACCCACAGTTGAAAAGCAAACAAACAATTTTGAAAACACAAATGAGCAAGTATCTAAGAGCCCATGGATAACCATGGATAGAAAGGGTGCTAACACCTTCCCTTTCTATAAATCTACCTCCCGAACCGAGAGCAATCTCTATAAGGAATTTTTCTGTGCTTTTGTCCTTTCCATTTGGAGAAAATAAAAGACGGTGGCGACTTTTGCTTCCGCGACATTTCGCGAACCAGCGTTAAACAGTCAGTTCCAGATCCACCGATCACAGAACTGGCGACTCTGCTGGGGAAATCTTTTTAAAGTGAGGTGTACCTTAGGACTAAGATCACTGTGTTTTCAATTGTATTGACTTGTTTGCTTTAAAATTGTGGGTTGCATGGGAGTTACATAGATCCTAACCCGGATATGGGGATACCCTGTTTAGGTAGCATAAGCTGTGAGGGACCTGTCCGGCGTAGACCGACATGGGTGAAGCAGTGGCTACGTTGGTGTGGCACCTTGGTCTGTACCGATATCCGTTGTGTCGCAACGAGGAGAATATGGGTCTTCTGAGGAGTCATTAAGCACCAACAGACCTTAGAACCTTAAATGACACAACTCGGCCAATAGAACAGTAGCAGTATGCTACGCCCATTGAGGCTAAATTCTCGTGATGGTTCTGGCCGCAAGAAAAGATTGCGATGCTGGAGTTATGACCGATTGAGGGTAGTCAGTGATATTGGGATCCTCTAAGAGCCCGGTTACTTTTGATAGGACAGGTATGAACCAACAAACTGAAAGAGGGTAATACCTAGACCCCATGCTGGCCTAAACTCTAAGGGTTTCTTTTGTGTGACTTGTGTGCCTTCCAACTTGACTATTTGCATGCTTGTTGTCTGACACTTGAGTTTCTTGCAGGTTCTGTTTATAGTCCTTAATCGGGACTCACAACAGAGTGTACTGAGTTTCTTGCAGGTTTTGTTTATAGTCCTTAATGGGGACTCATAACAGGGTTTACTTACATCACTCCATGCATACCATAACATCATACCATTTCATACATCCTAACTCATTTCAAGGATCTCAAGGGCTTATGATGCAGGTCATGATGAACCAGAATGTCTAGCAAGGGGTAAAGGGGATTTATTTTCCTCTAGCCAGGTTGAGGATCTGAGTCAGAGGCTATGACCCACTGGATATGGTGAGCCTTTGACCCTCTGAAGAAGGACTCTCGATAACATGAAGTTCCTTCAATCAAGCCACCAGATTCAAGCTCTAACAAATTTCTTGTTTACCCCGCGAGGTCCTTGAAAACATTGCGTATATATACATACATATCATTGCATAACAGGTACCCTTTTGACAAGTCACTTTCCATCTCCGCTGTTTATTTCAGCAATGGCTTGCCAACAAGACAACCAGGGCCTTCATGCTCAAGAGACCCAGTTCGGGGAAATCCTCCTGAATCTATCCAAGGGACAGGAGGAACTGAGAACACTTCTCATGGGGACTTTGGTCAGGAACAACGCTGAGGACGAACGGCGGAAACATCTGCAAGCTGAAGTGGATGCATTGAAAACCCAGATGCTGGGGCAGGTGACTGCCATTCAAGGTTTAGCTCAAAGACAAGAAGAGCTCGGAGTTCTCATCAACCAACTGCTTCAGGGTAACCAACTGGGGAAAATATCTAAGGGTAAAGAGCCAGTCATCATTCAACCATCTTTGAGACAAGGAGATAAGGGGAGAGCTCCTCAAATGGCTCCAGTGTCACAAATTCAGCATCAACCTCACCAGCTTCAGCCAGACAAGCCCAGGAGGCAATTCACCCAGCTCAATATGTCGCTGTTTCAAGCTCTACAACGCCTGTTGAGATTGAATCTGATCACATTAAAGGCTCATCCCCGGAACCCCAACACAGCATCTCCTACCTATCATCCCAATAAAAGGTGTGCCTACCACTCTGCCAGTCCAGGACATGATACAAATGAGTGTTGGGCTCTGAAGAACAAGATCCAGGACCTGATTGATGAAGGAGCATTGGAGTTCACACAAGATGGTCAGGCTGAGTTTTTCTACCATCCCTCCAAGGCTCACCATTTGAAGTAACAAGCCCAGAAGATGAAAAGACTTTTGTTCATTAGGATTTTTAAGTTGTCATTTTCTTTTGTTCAAACATTTACTCATGTTAAACGTTGTTATTCCATTAATGCATCGCGTACGTCTATTTTGAAGCAATATATTCGTATTCACTATATGCAAATTATTTTCATATTTTTTCTGATGATCAACGCTCGATTAATAATGCTAAGCCTCTTGAGGGAGGATGACGAAAACGATACTGCTATCTTTATAGTATGCTTTTGAACAGACCCCGCTGATGAGGTACAGGCATTGTTTCAATTCTTAAACACTGGAGTTATAAGGAAGATAATCCCTCGTCAACCCCTATGAGCCAAAGAAGTAGGAGTTTTCTTTTCGAAATAAAAACCCTTAATTATAACCTGGGGCAGGGTAGTCTTCTCAGTTGATCCAGAGTGCACAGCGAACGGCACCAAAGGAGTCTTTCCAAATCAAAAGACAGTGATGGTTCCAAATAATCATAAGGACAGGTAGTCATTATCTATCAAAATAAAAGCCCAATAAGTCAAAACCTATGAAGGAGACTCACAAAACTGGGGCATCCCGCTGACTGTAATCACAAAAGAAACAGTTCAGGCAAAAAACAGGGATAATGAAAGAAAAAGAAAGAGGTCTTACAAACCCTAAACCAAACAAAAATGACTGCCTATTCAAATAAACGTTCAACATCCGAACCATCACTGGAATTTTAGAGCAAAGACTCAAACAAAGTCTAACGCACGATCAACTGAGCTTAGGTTTGAAGAACATCACGAAGAGAGGGTGGGTACAAATAAATTTGAGCCTTTATCCTTTGTTTCTTGAACCGTGAACCAGGCCATGTTATAACCCTTAAAAGTCCTAGCTGAAGCATGGGTTAGTTCGAAAGCATACTGTTACAAAAGGTATCCTGACCCCTTAAGGCCTACGGTAAATACAGAGTTGACATCATGTTTTACAAACATTCACTTGTTTTATGAAAAAGAATGCATTTTCAAAATCTTCAAGACAGACATAAGCCTTGCATTTTTAACATAACTTTGTTTGCATATGACTTTTTGTTTGAACAACATAGAAATTCGCACGACGAGTGCCTAATGAATAAAAGCACTTCCAATCAAGGGGCATGACATGATCATTGTCCATCATCTGGGGCAGTTAAGTCAAGATTCGGAGAATCTCTCAAGGGCCAAATAACCAGGGGCAAATCTCCACCTGAGTCACTTGGGGCATTCCAGCAACGAATCTCGCCTGATCAAACATCTTCTGGTGGCATGGCAAAACACTTCTAACAGGGGCAACTCCCTACATTATGAGAGCATGGATATAGTAAAAAAAATACTACGCAAAATCAAAGACCCGCTAGGTTGACACACCTAGGCAAAAACAAGGGCTTCCCGGCGAACCAAAAGGGTTCGGGCAAAAATAAGGGATGAAATGAAAAAAATCTGTACACCCGGCAAGTCGAAAACCTGAAAAGGCGGCTTGGGCAAAAATGGGTATCCCGGTGGGCTGAAAACCCGAAAGGGCGGTCCAAGCAAAAAGTAGGGATCAAAGCGTACGACTGTATCCTGTCATCTTGTCACCTGCCTACCAGAAGAAGGTTTGTCCATCAACAACTATCAGCACCTCACAGGTCTTCCTCTCCCACCTCAGAAACAGGGGCAATGATGAGTCGTCCAAACGATCTAATTGCTTTATATACTAAGGTACTAAGGTAAGTTCGGCTGAAGAACATAACCAGCATATCTTAATTCCCCAGAGAGTGCGTCAGCAAGTCAATACACTCTCCCCAAGCAAAGTTACAGTCAGCCTTAAGGAAGTTGGGTATCCTCCAGCAGATCTCAACATTCCCCAGCACAATATACAGACATTCTTAACAAGCACCCCCGGCAGTCTTGATCTAAGATTGTTCCCCGGCGGTATACCAGATATTCAATGGAGTCACTTCCTCAATACATCTCAAAACTTCCCCAATATAGTTCAAAACTTCCCCAGGAGAATCCAATCAAGATTCCCCAGAAAAGGTGGGATCCATTTCCCCAAACAGTAAGCTTATCCCCAGTAGATTCTGGAAGCTTCTCCCCCGCAGAGCACGAACGCGTCTCCCGGCTTTATTCAAAGGTTATTTCCCTACCAGGATATAACTGGGTTATCCTCAGCCAAAAGCCACGGAAAGATCGTTCCCGACGAAGTCTCCTTATCCCCAGCGAAGTCTATTAACACTTCCAACGTAACAATGGTATCCCCAGCAAAGTTACCATCAACATCCCAACAAAGTATCTCTCTTCCCACAAAGTATTGCTTCCCAGCAAGATCGCTAGAGTAATTTTCTCCCTGCAGAGTAATCTATTCGCCAAGTTTATTCCCCAACGGAGTTATCTTCTCCTACCGGTTCATTCTTGCAACTATCATCCCCAGAGGAAACAACAAAGCACTATTCTCCAACATCAGCCCAGGATGTGACTTCCCGACACCCGTCAAGGATTCATGTTCCTAGGACGAAAACATACATTCATAAACATCACATTTTCATACATTATAGCATGCATATATGCATCATATCTTACAAATCTCATTTATGTTGAGAACATCATTGCTTGATCCATATCATGCATTGCATATGACTGACCTTTACCTTTCAGGAAAGATCCAGTTAAATTCTCAACTATATTTCAAGACCTTGTCCGGTTCAGTTAAATCGACCCTAAGATTTTCCTGATTCTTATCCAGTCAAAGGCCTTCTCTGGTTCAGTCAGATCGACCCTAAGATCTCCCTGATTCTTATCCAGTTGAAGATTCCAAGACCTTGTCCGGTTCAGTTAAATTGACCCTAAGATTTTCCTGATTCTTATCCAGTCAAAGGCCTTCTCTGGTTCAGTCAGATCGACCCTAAGATCTCCCTGATTCTTATCCAGTTGAAGATTCCAAGACCTTGTCCGGTTCAGTTAAATCGACCCTAAGATTTTCCTGATTCTTATCCAGTCAAAGGCCTTCTCTGGTTCAGTCAGATCGACCCTAAGATCTCCCTAATTCTTAGCCAGTTGAAGATATTCCAAGACCTTTCCCGGTTCAGTTAAATCGACCCTAAGATTTTCCTGATTCTTATCCAGTCAAAGGCCTTCTCTAGTTCAGTCAGATCGACCCTAAGATCTCCCTGATTCTTATCCAGTTGAAGATTCCAAGACCTTGTCCGGTTCAGTTAAATCGACCCTAAGATTTTCCTGATTCTTATCCAGTCAAAGGCCTTCTCTGGTTCAGTCAGATCGACCCTAAGATCTCCCTGATTCTTAGCCAGTTGAAGATATTCCAAGACCTTGCCCGGTTCAGTTAAATCGACCCTAAGATTTTCCTGATTCTTACCCAGTCAAAGGCCTTCTCTGGTTCAGTCAGATCGACCCTAAGATCTCCCTGATTCTTATCCAGTTGAAGATATTCCAAGACCTAGTCTGGTTCAGTTAAATCGACCCTAAGATTTTCCTGATTCTTATCCAGTCAAAGGCCTTCTCTGGTTCAGTCAGATCGACCCTAAGATCTCCCTGATTCTTACCCAGTTGAAGTTATTCCAAGACCTTGCTTGGTTCAGTTAAGTCGACCCTAAGATTTTTCTTGATTCTTACCCAATCAAAGGCCTTCTCTAGTCCAGTTAAATCGATCCCTAAAGATTTTCCTGATGAAGACTCAGTAGAAGACACCCAAGATTCTCTCAGTGTTACTGTTGAGGTTGAAGTCGCCTAAGATTCTCTCAGCGTTACTGTTGAGGTTGAAGTCTCCCAAGATTCTCTCATCGTTACTGTTGAGGTTGAAGTCGCCCAAGATTCTCTCAGCATTACTGTTGAGGTTGAGGTCGCCCAAGATTCTCTCAGCGTTACTGTTGAGGTTGAAGTCGCCTATGATTCTCTCATCATTACTGTTGAGGTTGAAGTCGCCCAAGATTCTCTCAGCGTTACTGTTGAGGTTGAAGTCGCCCAAGATTCTCTCATTGTTCCTGTTGAGGTAGTAATCGTCCAAGGTTCTCTCACCGTCCCGTTGAGGTAGTAACCATCCCTGGTTCATTCATCACCTTTTGAAGCTCCAGATCCAGTTCCTGTAACCAGTCAGGGCACATCTACATAAGAGGTTGAAGACCAACTCCTGTAACAGGTCAGGTAATCATCTTTCCTTTTTTCAGGCACGCAAGTTCTCGCTAAGGAATCTCTTACGCGATCGACATCCAGATGGCATCTATAAGCCCATCCACCTATCCATCACCTCTCAACATGGCATCTCTAAGCCCATCTTCCTATCCACTAATCTCCAAATGGCATCTATAAGCCCATTCCCATCATCATAATACTATGTGAGCGCAAATTTCTGGGCACTCTAGTGTTCAATCATCTTCCACCTTCGGATTACGAAAGGCACGTCAGCCAATCTACATCCTCAGGTCTAAGAAGATTGAACAGGGGCAACTGCTGTACCCCAAAATTTGCCCTCCCATATTCTTCAAGATTTGCCAAGTCAAAGGTTCAAAAGCTCTCAAGGGTTGCACAGTTCAATGGCCTCCTAACAGTCAAAAACTAGGGTTTTGGGTCTGGCAAATAAATTAAAGTTTCCAAGGACCCAATCAAGTCCCACATGCATACAAACATGGTCAAGCATCCTCATGCCAAGTTTCAAGACTTACAGCACAAAATTGCACAGTCAAAAACCCTAATTTCTCAACAGTCAACTGCAAAGGCAAAATAACCATTCCAATAGCTTACCAAGGCATCAAGGAAACTTTCTGAATCCTTTTCCACGCTTCTAACCTCAGGAATTGGTATATAGAAGTCAAACTTTCTCAAACTTTATGCATAATCGTGTTTGAATTTCTGGACATTTTTCATACATTTTGATTGTTGTTTTATACTAATATGGACCTTCTGAATCTATTGATACTATTTAATTGAATTTTCATCGCCTATATGCAAACTTGCCATGGGAGCACGTTAGGGTTGCAGAAGTTTGAAATTGGGGATTTGTTCATATGGAAAAATTAAGCCATAAGACCTATACCATTGAACTCAGTGCATCTGGACGATTCAAACTCACTAGTCACGCCCTATTTATATTTGCATCTGAGCTATTCGCTATTTTCCAGGTTTCAATTTGTGGGGGTTTAAAACCCCCACTATTTAGTTTTTTTTTACAGGTTTGCAATGAAGAAGACGCTTGCGTGGCATGGCATGGTTGGACCATTCAAGTTTCAGCGCGCTTTTTTTTGTGTTAACAGCATTAGTGCAGTTTTCTTATATATTAATTCTTTTCCATTATAATATCAAAGTGGCTAAACAGCTCAGTTGGTGGAAAGTGGTGTTGGCAAGCCTTGGGACCTGGGTTCGAATCCCAGGTCCCCCCTATTTCTCTATGTTTTTCATATTTCCATGTTCAGGTGATCAACGCGCCCAGAAGTCTACCATGCGCTCTCATCAAGGGATTGCCAAGTGGCCGTGAAGATCCATCTAGTGGCCAGGATGGACAGTACACCATATACCCTCAGTCAACCATATGCATACGAACGTGGAAAGTCAATGGGGTCTGTTTGAAGTGGGCCTGATTGCTACAATGATACCTCCAAAAGGGCCAGATAACCCCCCTGTTTGTATATTTCTTTCTAAATTTCTTCTTTTATTTTAATTCTTTTTTTTATTTTGTTTTAACTATTTTAATAAATTCGCAAATAAATAATTTTACAACATAAAAAAATAACAAAAAATCAGGGAGACAAAAAAATAAAAATCTATTTTATTATTTAATTCACTAATGTTTTTATTTTGTAAATAAATTTAACAATTAATTTAGTTTTAATTCTAGGTTTAATTTTAATGTTTTTTTAATAAACTAAAAATGTAGAATTAGGGTTTTAAATACTTTATTCTTTCTTTTCTTTTACCATTATTAAATATTAATTATTTTTTATAAATAAATACGCCATGTAAATAATTAATGTAAATTAGGTCAAACTAAAAAATATTTTTTAATAAATTAAAAACAATTTAGAACTAGGGTTAATTAACTTTTTTAATTCCAATTTAATTTTCTCATTAAACTCCATAAATACAAAAACTCCAAAAAAATTCTTTCTTTTTATTTAAACTTAATTAATTTATTAATTTCAATTCAATTTCTTTAAAAGGGTCCAACGCCCTCGCTTTCGATTATAATTCCGTTTTGCGCGCTTATTTTGTTTCTTTTTTTGTAAATTTCATGTAATTACTCCAAAGCCTTGTAATAGATTAATTAGGATATTTATTCTTTCCGCATTTTATCTTATTTCAAATCGGGTCTTGGATTAATTTGGCGATGTAGACCCGCGCCTTTGTAATAGCGTAGGACTTTTAATTCCGCACCTTTTTAACTGTTAATAAATTGCATGAAAGAATGAATGCCAACAATAAAAACAAAGCGTAGATCACCAATGCATGAACAAAACAAATATAACTGAAAATGACACACAAATCACACACCACCCCTAGGGTACGCCTCACTGTTGCCTTGCCCCTCGAAAAGTGGTCGTCGAGTAGAGGATGTTTTAGTAAGTCCTCATGTCCATGAACATGGCATGAGGGTAGCTTCTAAGGTGTCTTCCTATTGTTCTGGTGACCACAATGTCCTGAACCCTCGAATTGACCCGAACACCTCCAACAGTGGTGCTACCTACCTCTCAATGGTGGGATGGCACTACTTTAAGGACATTTACACAGACGAATTCCTTAGGGTAGGTAGAGAACTCGTAGATACTTGCTCTAATTTCAAAACAAAATCAAAAACTCTTTTCACACCGACACTTTCAAAAAGCTTTCAAAAGCAACTTTTCAAACACTCTTGAGGACTGATACAAGAGTCGAACTGAAATTTTCAAAGAAACTTTTTTTAAACCCACAGTTGAAAAGAAAACAAACAATTTTGAAAACACAAATGAGCAAGTATCTAAGAGCCCATGGATAACCATGGATAGAAAGGGTGCTAACACCTTTCCTTTCTATAAATCTACCTCCCGAACCGAGAGCAATCTCTATAAGGAATTTTTCCGTGCTTTTGTCCTTTCCATTTGGAGAAAATAAAAGACGGTGGCGACTCTTTCTTCCGCGACATTTCGCGAACCAACGTTAAACAGTCAGTTCCAGATCCACCGATCACAATTAGTATCACTGTTGTGATTGAGGGGGAGTGAGTAGGAACTCAGGTTTAAGTAGGACTTAGATTGAAGTTGCATTGGGTAGGTCTTAAGTGAAGGAGATAAACTGGTTGGTTTATTCCTAAATTAATACCTCTTATAGTGAATTTCCTCCCTGGCTTGGTAGCCCACAGATGTAGGTGTTGTTATACACTGAACTGGGTTAACAATTGATTGTGTTCTTTACTGTCTTTTAAATTACTATTTGGTTTGTGTACAATTTGTCAGATACGGTGTCATAACATTCACTGTGACATTAAGTATCTATTGCCAGAATTTCAATTGGCATCAGAGCAGGCACCCTGCCTGTCTTTCTGGGTGAGATCTAGGGATATTATTTTCTGGCGCTATGGACAAGGAAGGAGGATTTGGGAACAGACCACCTATTATGGATGGATCAAACTATGACTACTGGAAACCTCGTATGATTGCCTTCTTGAAGTCACTGGACAATAAAGCTTGGAGAGCTGCTGACAAAGGATGGAACCATCCCACCATAATTGGGAAAGATGGGACGACTAGTCTGAAACCTGGGGAAGAATGGAGCAAAGAAGAAGAAGAGTTAGCCCTGGGTAACTCTAAAGCATTGAATGCCTTGTTCAATGGAATTGATAGAAACATATTTAGGCTAGTACATCAATGTGAACTGGCCAAGGATGTTTGGGACACTCTCAAAACCACCCATGAGGGTACATCCAAAGTAAAAATGTCAAGACTTCAGATGCTCACTACCAAATTTGAGAATCTAAGGATGAAGGAAGATGAGACCATTCATGAGTTTCACATGAACATCTTGGAAATTGCCAACACCTCAGGAGCATTGGGAGAAAAGATGTCAGAAGAAAATCTGGTGAGAAAGATTCTCAGATCCTTGCCTAAAAGGTTTACAATGAAAGTGACTGCTATAGAGGAAGCTCAGGATATCTGCAACTTGAAGGTTGATGAACTCATTGGGTCACTTCAGACATTTGAGATGGGGATCAGTGACAATGTTGACAAGAAAAACAAGAGCATAGCCCTTGTATCCAATACTGAAGATGAAAGCAAGGAGAGTGATGAAGAGAATATATCAGAAGCTATAGCTATGCTTGGAAGGCAGTTCAAAAAACTCATCAAGAGAATGGACCCAAAGTCAAGGTCAAATGTCAAGAACATTTCCTCTGACATTAGCAGATCCTATGACTCCAGCAGAAGAACTAAGTCTGAAGAAAAGGGAAATCAAAGCAGAGGAGTCCAATGCCATGGATGTGAAGGATATGGGCACATTCAAGCTGAATGTCCTACCTTTCTAAAGAAACAAAAGAAAGGAATGTCTGTTACTTGGTCTGATGGTGACTCAGAAAGTGACTCTGAAGAAGAATCTGCTAAACTAGTTACTGCACTATCTGGTGTTTGTAACTCTGATAATGATTCTAGTGATGAGGGAGTGACATTTGAAGAACTTGCTGACTCCTACAAGAAGCTATGTATCAGAAGTGCTGAAGTCTGTCAGCAAAATGAGAAACAGAAAAAGCTCATAGTGAAGTTGGAGGCTGAGAAGAATGCAGACACTGCTACTATAAGCCATCTCAAAGGTGAAGTTCTAATGTTGAACTCCAAACTTGATCAGATGACTAAGTCTGTCAAGATGTTAACAACTGGAACTGACAAGTTGGAAGAAATCCTTCAGGCTGGACAAAATGCAGGAAACATGTCTGGTCTAGGATTTGTGGCTGCAAAGAAATCTGCTGTTGACAAGAAGAAGACCAGACCTGATAAACAAATGTCAAAGCAGATGTCACAACATAGGACTCAACATCAAGAATAGAGAAATATGAAGAAAAAGTATCAAAGATGGAGATGTCATTATTGTGGGAGGTTTGGTCACATAAAGCCATTCTGCTTCAGATTATATGGATATCCTAATCAGACCCCATATGTCAAACCTAAGACTAACAAGGCACCATATACTCAACAATGGAAGAAAAAGACTGCAGCCCTGATAGCTCACACCTCCCTTAGAGTTTCTGCCAAGGAAGACTGGTACTTTGATAGTGGATGCTCTAAACACATGACTGGAATCAAGAATCTGCTGAATGATGTCAAACCTCATACTACTAGTTATGTCACTTTTGGAGATGGTGCTAGAGGAGAAATCAAAGGAGTTGGAAACTTGGACTGCCCTGGAGTTCCAAACCTAAATGAAGTGTTGTTGGTATCAGTCAATTATGTGATCTAGGATTCAAGGTCAACTCCACCAAGTCTGAATGTCTTGTAACTAATGAAAAACAAGAAGTTGAAATGAGAGGAGTCAGATCAAAAGACAACTGTTACTTATGGGAGTCTGAGAACACTAACTACTCTTCTGTGTGCTCTATAGCCAAAGAAGAAAAGGAAGTGAAACTGTTGCACCAAAAACTTGGTCATTTACATCTTAGAGGGATGAAAAAGATCATATCCATGGAGGCTTTCAGAGGGATTCCAAGGCTTTAGATTGGTGAAGGGAGAGTCTGTGGTGAATGTCAGGTTGGAAAGCAAACTAGAATGTCACATCCAAAGACAAGACATCTGACCACCTCTAAGGTGCTAGAACTTCTACATATGGATTTGATGGGTCCCATGCAGGTGGAAAGTCTTGGTGGAAAGATATATGCCTATGTTGTTGTGGATGATTTTTCCAGATTCACCTGGATAAACTTCATTAAGGAAAAGTCTGATGTATTTGATGTATTTAAGTAATTGTGCAAAAGAATTCAAAGAGAAAAAGAAGGATGCATTGTCAGAATCATAAGTGATCATGGTAAGGAATTTGAAAATAGTAAGTTTGATGAGTTCTGTTCCTCAGAAGGAATCAATCATGACTTCTCTTCACCTATAACTCCTCAACAAAATGGAGTTGTGGAAAGGAAAAACAGGACTATACAGGAATCTGCCAGAGCAATGATACATGCCAAGAAGCTTCCTACTCATTTTTGGGCTGAAGCTATGAATACAGCCTGTTATGTCCACAATAGGGTCACCTTGAGAAAGGGAACATCATCCACCCTTTATGAACTATGGAAAGGAAGAAAGCCTACAGTGAAGTACTTCCATGTCTTTGGGAGCAAATGTTATATTCTGACAGATCGTGAACAAAGGAGAAAGATGGACCCTAAAAGTGATGAAGGAATATTCCTAGGATACTCTACCAACAGCAGAGCATATAGGGTGTTCAATTCCAGGACCAAAGTTATGATGAAGTCTATAAGTGTCATAGTTGATGATCACCATAAGGAAACAAATGTCCCATATGATGTTGAGACATTATTTGAGACTTCAAAACAAGTGTCTAAACAGGATGATGTGCCTAATCCTACTCCATCAGAGTCTGAATCAAAGGAAGCTAACAAAGATCCTTCCATCAGAATTCAGAAAGATCATCCTAAGGAACTCATCATAGGAGATCCTAACAGTGGAGTCACTACAAGATCTAGAGAAATCATCACAAAATCTTGTTTTGTGTCTAAGATTGAACCAAAAAATGTTAAAGAGGGTTTGACTGATGAATACTGGATTGGAGCAATGCAAGATGAATTGAACCAGTTCAAGAAACATGAAGTATGGGAGTTAGTTCCTAGACCAGAAGGAACAAACATCATTGGCACAAAGTGGATCTACAAGAACAAGTCAGATGCTGAAGGAGTTGTCACCAGGAATAAGGCAAGGCTTGTTGCTCAAGGATACACTCAAGTTGAAGGGGTTGATTTTGATGAGACTTTTGCTCCTGTAGCCAGACTGGAATCAATCAGACTTCTCTTGGGAGTTGCTTGTCTCCTTAAGTTCAAGCTGTTTTAGATGGATGTTGTGATCGGTAGAAATAGAACTGACTGTTTTGAAATGCTGGTTCGCGAAATGTCGCGGTAAGCAAGAGTCGCCACCGTCTTTTATGTTCTCCAACATGGAAAGGACAAAAGCACATCAAAATTCCTTTTTCGAGATGTCTCTCGGTTCGGGAGGTAGATTATAGAAAGGGAAGGTGTTAGCACCCTTTCTATCCATGGTTATCCATGGGCTCTTAGGTACTTGCTCACTATGTTTTAAAAAATTGTTTGCTTTTCAAGTGTTTGTGGGTTTTGAAAAAGTTTAGTTTGAAAAACTTCTAGGTAACTCTTGTATCAGTCCTCAAGAGTGTATGAAGTATTTGTTTGAAAACTTTTTGAAAGTGTAGGTGCGAAAAGATGTTTTTGTTTTTTTTGAAAGAGCAAGTACCCAGGAGAAATCTACCTACTCTAAGGAATTAGGCTGTGTAAGAGTCCTTTAGACAGTACTATCCCACTATTGAGAAGTAGGTAGCACCGTCGTTGGAGTTATAAGGGTCAATTCGATTATAGGGACAATGTGGTCACCAAAGTAATAGTAGGACGCCTTAGCGGTAACCCTAATGTCCTAGATCCTTTTTTATCCGAGGCAACTGTTTCGAGGCAACTGGATCTTTAGACAGGAGGGCGACCTCTAAAACACCCTATACTTGATGACCACCTCGAGGCAACCAAGTGAGGCGTACCCTAGGAGTGGCATGTGCATGTGTGTTAAATTCAGTTAAGATTATCTTGTACATGTTATTTGTGAGCTACGGATTGATTTTATTTTTCAAGCAAGTCTTGCATGCATATTTAACAGTTAATAGTTGTGCGGGAAATAAATTGCGGAAAGTTGAATCTACGCTATTACAAGGCGCGGGTCTATACATCGCCAAAAACAAAACCCGTTTGGAAAATAAATGCGAGAAAGGTAAAGAAAGCGGTAAAAGACCTAATTAACTATTACATCCTCGGAAACAGTTACATCAATATAATCAAAAGGAATTAAAGCGCAAAAGAAATTAAATCGGGAACGTCTTAGGGTTTTGACCCTTTTTGAGAAAAGAAAGTAATTTGTCCTTTTTTGCAATTAATTAAATATTAAACCTAAACCTAATTAATTAAATAATTAAAAGAAAAAGTATTTTTTGTGTTTTTATATTTTAATGAAATAAAAATAAAAAAAGTTAGTAAAACCCTAAGTCTAATCTATTTTATTTATTGTGAAAGAAAATTGAAATTAAACCTAATTAAAACAACTAAATTAATTAGTTAGAATTTATTTACGAAAATGATAATTAAGGTGAAATTGACAATAATAATAATTAATAAAAATATTTACATTTTTTAATGGTCTGAATTTATTAGGAAAAATAATTTGCGAGATAATTAAATAATAATAATAGTTATTAAAAAAGATTAAAAGAAAATAAGAAAAGAAAATGCTAAACCAGGGAGGTGAAGGCCAAATTCTGGAGGTTTTGTTTGCAATTTCAGGCCCATTTGTTGGCCAGCCCATTGACTTTTCCTGATTGTCTACACGTTGCTTTGACTGGGAGTATCATGCTCTTCATCTCCTGGCCATCAGATTGGTGTTAGTGGCCACTTGGCGCGCTTGGATGGGAGGTACATGGTGGAATGCTCATGGAGCGCTACATGTGAATATATTAGAAAAAATAGAAACAAGTTTTGGGTGGACCTGGGAATCGAACCCAGGTCCCAGTGGTTACCAGACACATCACCTTCCACTACGCCATTCGCTTGCATCTGATAATATAATAACAATTAATCATAATATATGAAAACCAACGCATGTGCTGGAAAACAAAACACGCGCACCACTTTATTTGAATGGCCCAACCATGAGGCAGGACGTCATCATCTTCATCCTTTCGCCTGTAAAATAAAAGTGAGATAGCGGGGGGTTTTTGACCCCCACAAAACAGAACGGCCAATAATAGCGAATAGAATTCTAGGCTATATAAATATGGCGCGATGTGTCCATTGTGTTTGTCATGTCCAAACGGTTTCAACCATAGGTCTCTTGAGGCCTAATTTTCCCTGTGCTGTAAAGCCCTAATTCGAAAGCTTGGAAACCCTAGAATCCTTCAATGACAGTTTCTGTTTCAGGGCATCTCGATGCAATTAAATCACACCATTAGCTTCGTATGAATCCTATGAACACAAAACAATCACAAAAAGATGTTAAATATGCATGAATCAATGATTATGATATTGAAAAAAGTGGTAAATCGTGTGACTGTAATGGGCGATTCCATGAGTTCTAGCACGTGATTTTGATCCCTACACGTTCCTGGGAACCTATGCAACGTATTAGAATCCAGAAAATGCCTTGAACTGGCCTGGAAGATTGCAAACAGATTTCAAGTTTTCTTTGATTTTTCAATATTGGCTATGGTGTTTCTGTAGCAATTTGCACGTGAATGGCATTAGGTTTAGGTCATGCATATGTAATGGAAGGGAATTAGGTCAGGTCTTGGCCCAAAGATCCATGGAATTCATGTTTTCAATATTTGATTTTCAATCAAATCTTTTTGCATATTTTTGATTGAAAAACCTTGCCAAATTGAGAGATCCTTGTCCCTTGATGTGTAAACGAAATCTCCAGCACATGTAGGTCATATTTGCTTCATGAAAAGATTGCAAAACCCTATCTTGATATTTTCCTACAATTAAATGAGTTAAATGAATTAATAATCAATTAAAAATCCAATTAATTAATAAAAATAAGAAAATAATTCAATTTAATCTCAATGGGTCGTGCATAGGCCTTGGACAAAGTTTCAAGAAGAAATTTGAGGCCCATTAGCAAAAATGATGTGTTTTGAGCAAAGTTGACTTTTGCAAATTCACAAAAATTTCCCAACTTCTCCAATGCATATCTTGCTCAATTTGGATCCTATGAACATGTTCTTGGACATTTTGGAAAGGTCTTGAAGTCCTCTAACCAATGCCTTTGGTCCCATGTCATTTGGATTTACCAATCTCAAGTTATGGTCTTTGACTTAAAGTGCATTTTTGTTGACTTTTGAAATTGACCTATAATGTAGAAATTGATAACTTTTTGTGAGAGCATTTCTTGGACTTGGAATGTGAAGATGAGTTGTAGGAAATGTCATCCAATTCAAAATGAGCATTGGATGGGATTTTTCTGATGAACCATGAAAAAGTTATGCCCTGGTCAAGTTACAGTTGACTTTTCAACTGTCCAAAAATAGTAACTTTTGCATCTTTGATGATTTTTGAGCCATGCTTGTGGAATCATGATCAAGACTTGATCAAATGATGATTATGAGCTCAAAATAAGATGTTGACCAAATTTTTTGACTTTTGACTGTGAAATGACCATTTTACCCCTGTAGTTAACTGTGAAGCAAATGGGCTTTTTGACTGTGCAATTTGGCATTGTGAGTCTTGAGACTTGACATATAGATGCTTGACAATGGATATAGGCCTATGGGACTGGATTGAGCCATTTAAATCCTCAAATTCTTTGCAAGAACCAAAACCCTAATTTTGACTGGCTTAGGAGATGGTTTGACTGTGCAACCCCTTGAGAAATCTTGAACCAGTTGAAGATGATTCTTGATAAACTTTGAAGAATATGGGAGGGCAAATTTTGGGGTACAACATATGTGAAGAGTGCCTTCCTAAATGGGTACTTAAATGAGGAAGTGTATGTGGAACAGCCTAAAGGATTTGTGGATCCAAATTGTCCTGATCATGTCTACAAATTGAGGAAAGCATTATATGGTCTGAAACAAGCTCCTAGAGCTTGGTATGAAAGGTTGACAAAGTTCCTCACTGACAAAGGATACAGGAAAGGAGGTTTGGATAAAACTCTTTTTGTCAAAGATGAAGGAGGAAAGATAATGGTAGCTCAAATTTATGTTGATGACATAGTGTTTGGAGGAATGTCAGATAAAATGGTTAAACATTTTGCTAACCAGATGCAAGCTGAATTTGAAATGAGCCTCATGGGAGAATTGACCTACTTTCTTGGACTACAAGTCACACAGATGGAAGACTCAATTTTTCTGTCTCAAAGCAAGTATGCAAAGAATATTGTCAAGAAGTTTGGGATGGAAAATGCCAGTCATAAAAGGACTCTTGCACCTACTCATTTAAAGTTGTCCAAAGACACAAGTGGGGCAAATGTGGATCAAAGCTTGTACAGAAGCATGATAGGAAGTCTGCTATACTTAACAGCCAACAGACCTGACATTGCCTTTGCAGTTGGAGTATGTGCAAGATACGAGGCTGAACCCAAAGTAAGTCACATCAACCAGGTGAAAAGAATTCTGAAGTATGTGAGTGGAACTTACAATTATTGCATGCTGTACTCTCATGGATGTGAACCAATTCTGTCTGGTTATTATGATGTTGATTGGGCTGGTAGTGCTGATGATAAAAAGAGCACCTCTGGAGGATGCTTCTTTTTGGGAAATAATCTTGTTTCTTGGTTCAACAAGAAACAAAACTGTGTGTCTCTATCTACTGCTGAAGCTGAATACATAGCAGCTGGTAGCAGCTGTTCTCAAATGATCTGGATGAAACAGATGCTGACTGAGTATAATGTCATACAAGATGTCATGACATTGTACTGTGACAATTTGAGTACTATTAACATATCCAAGAATCCTATACAGCACATCAGGACTAAGCATATTGACATTAGACATCACTTCATCAGAGATCTTGTGGAGGAGAAGGTGATTAAGCTGGAACATGTTGCCACTGAACTACAACTGGCTGATATTTTTACCAAGGCACTTGATGCTAGTCAGTTTGAGAATTTAAGGGGCAAGCTGGGTATTTTCCAATATGAAGAGATGTAGAAATTAATTTTGCTTAATACAAGGTTTGAAAGAGATATTTTAATCAAGTTTATTCTGATTGGGCTAATCATTTGTTTCCCTCTTTCTTTCCAAAAGTTTAAGAAGAGTGTTGTACCCCAAAATTTGCCCTCCCATATTCTTCAAGGTTTGCTAAGATCATGCTTCAAAATCTCCCAAGGGGTTGTACAGTCCAATTGCCTCCTAACAGTCAAAATTAGGGTTTTGGTTCTGGCAAAGAAATTGAAGTTTCCAAGGGTCCAATTAAGTCCCACATGCCTACATACATTGTCAAGCATCCATATGCCAAGTTTCAAGACTCACAACATCAAATTGCACAGTCAAAAACCCTAAATGCTTCACAGTCAACTGCAGGGGCAAAATGGTCATTTGACAGTCAAAAGTCAAATTTTTTGGTCAACATCTTATTTTGAATCCACAAACATCATTTGATCAATTCTTGATCATGATTCTCAAAGCATGGCTCAAAAAGTCTCAAGATGCAAAAGTTTCTATTTTTGGACAGTTGAAAAAGTCAACTGCAAATTGACCAGGGCATAACTTCCACATGGTTTATCAGAAAAATTCCATCCAAAGCTCATTTTTAAGAGAATGACATTTCCTACAACTCATCTTCACACTTCAAGTCCAAGAAATGCTCTCACAAAAAGTTATCAATTTCAACATTATAGGTCATTTTCAAAAGTCAACAAAAAGGCACTTTAAGTCAAAGACCATAACTTGAGATTGGTAAATCAAAATGACATGGGAACAAAGGCATTGGTTAGAGGACTTCAAGACCTTTCCAAAATGTCCAAGAACATGATCAAAGCTTAAAAATGGAGCAAGATATGCCTTGTAGAAGTTGGGAAAGTTTTGGGAATTTTGAAAAGTCAACTTTGCATAAAAGGGTTCAAAAATGCTAATGGGCCTCAATTTCTCCCATGAATCATTACCCAAAGGCTATGCACGACCCATTAAGCTAAAAGGGAGTTATTTTCTTATTTTTAATTAATTAATTGAATTTTTAATCTTATTAATTCATTTAATTAAAATTAATTATGAGAAAAATACTAAACCATGTTTTTCAAATCTTTGTGTAGCCAATTCACTCTTTATGAATCAAATATTTCGTGCATCACTCAAAAGGAAAGATTCTATGCAATTGGAAATAGTTTCATGGCAAAAAGATTGAAATTGATCTCATTGGAAATCAAATCTCCAAATCATCAATGCATGGATTATGGGCTGCTTTTTCTAACCTAATTCTATTCAGTTACATATACAAAGCTAACCTAATGCATAAGGACAGAAGAAGCTGCACAGGGAATCAAGAACAAACTTGCAATTTTGGACAAAATATTGGAAACTGTTTTCATAGCTGCTGCACGTTTCAAGGCCTAAAAGCTATTCCAATACATTGCTGGATGACCTAGGAAGCGTTTCCAATTAGATCCAGGCCTCCATACCCAAAGAAGTGGTAGAACGATGTCTTACTTTTCATGAAATTATTCATTATCGTGTTTTTATTTTTAAGCATTGTTCATGCATTTTGTTGATTGATTTATACTAACATGAATGCTCTGAAGCTAATGGTACTACTCAATTGAACTAATACTGCCTGTACGAGAATCCACCATTAACGTAGGTTAGGGTTTCAGAAGCTTCAATTTGGGGTTTTACACATAAGGAAAAATTGGCCATCCAAACTGGTACCATTGAAATCAGGACGTCAGGACGAATTGAACAACCACCTCGCGCCCTTTTTATGTTTACTCATATGCTAATCGCTATTTTTATGCTTTGCAGTTAGTGGGGGTTTAAAGATGAAGACGATGCTGGCGTGGCTTGATCTTACTGGGTAGTTTGAATACTGGCGCGTGTTTTTGTTAAATACCACTACTGCTTGCTTTCTCTCTCATAATAATCATTATCCATTAAGTATACAAAGTAACGCGTTGGTTCAGTTGGTTGATGCGCTGGCTTGCAGGTACTGGGACCTGGGTTCGATTCCCAGGTCCCCCACTTCTTCCATAATGTTTTTCTCAATATGTTTCTATGCAGCATGCCCTCAAAGTTCCATTGTACAAACCCATCTCCTAGCTTGCCCACGCGCCCATAAGCTTCAATCTGAAGGCTATGAATGGAGGTCCACCATGCACGCTAGTCAACTGATGCACACGCAACCACAAAAAGTCAAATGGGCTTGGGATTGCAGTGGGCCAAATTGCTCAATAAACCTCCAGATTGGGTCTGAATACCCCATGGTTTGCACATTTTTTTCACTTATTTTTATTTGATTTTCTTTCTTAAATTCTTTTAATTATTTTCTTTAATCTACCAAAATTAATTTTCATAATAAAATAAAACCAGAAAAATCAAAACTAAAAAATATGTTTATTTAATATTTAGTTCATTAATATTTTTGTAAATAAATTTTTAATAATCAATTTAGTAAAATTAGGTTTTAATTTTTATCTTTTCTTAATAACTAAAATATGTAGAAATTAGGTTTTTAGCATTTTTATTCCTTTTTCTTAATAAATAATTTCTTCTTCTTCTTATTATTATTAATTATTAATTATTTTGTAAATAAATATGTAATTAATTAATTAGGGTAAATTAGGTTAAACTTAAACATTTTTTTAAACAATTAAAAACAATTTAGACTTAGGATTTTATTTAACTTCTAATAATAATTAATTTTCTTTATTTTCATTAAATAAAAAAAAATATAAAAAAACAATTCCTTTTCTTATTAAATAATTAATTAGCCTCTTTAATTTCATTTAATTTCTTTAAAGGGTCCAACGCCCTCGGACATTCGATTCTAATTTCTTTTCGCGCGTTAGTCCTTATTTTCCGTTTTAAATATTATGTAATTGCCCAAGCCTTGTAATAGTAATTAGGAAATTTATTTACTTTCTGCATTTTATTCAAAAACGGGTCTTTGTTAATTTGGCGATGTATAGACCCGCGCCTTGTAATAGCGTAGGACTTTATTTTCCGTACTTTAATTTCCGCACCCCTTAACTGCTAAACGTTGCATGAAAGAATGAATGGCCTAAATTAAAAGCAAGCGTAGATCACCATAATGCATGACACGATAAAATATAACTGAAAACAATACACAAATTCACACACCACTCTTAGGGTACGCCTCACTGTTGCCTTGCCCCTCGAAACGTGGTCGTCGAGTATAGGACGTCTTAGTAAGTCCTTATGTCCATTGATCCCGTTGCCTCAAAACAAGTTGCCTCGAAACGGTTGCCTCAGAATAGTTGCCTCGAAACGGTTGCCTCGGAATAAAAAGGATCAATGGCATAAGGGTAGCTTCTAAGGTGTCCTACTGTTGCTCTGGTGACCACACTGTCCCTACAAACGAATTGACCCGAACACCTCCAACGGTGGTGCTACCTACCTCTCAATGGTGGGATGGCACTACTTTAAGGACATTTACACAGCCTAATTCCTTAGGGTAGGTAGATGACTCATGGATACTTGCTCTCTTCTAAAAACAAATCAAAATCTTTTCACACTGATACTTTCAAAAAGCTTTCAAAACAATTTTTCAAACACTCTTGAGGACTGATACAAGAGTCGACCTGAAATCTTTAAACGAAACTTTTTCAAACTCACTCACAATTGAAAAGCAAACACTTTTGAAAACACAATGAGCAAGTATCTAAGAGCCCATGGATAACCATGGATAGAAAGGGTGCTAATACCTTCCCTTTCTATAAATCTACCTCCCGAACCGAGAAACTATCTCATAAGGAATTTTGCTGTGCTTTTGTCCTTTCCATGTTGGAGAAAATAAAAGACGGTGGCGACTCTTGCTTCCACGACATTTCGCGAACCAGCGTTAAACAGTCAGTTCCAGATCCACCGATCACAGAACTGGCGACTCTGCTGGGGAATACTTTTAAAGTGAGGTGTACCTTAGGATTAAGATCACTTGTGTTTTCAATTGTCTGAATTGCTTGCTTTACTATTGTGGGTACTGTCTTGGAAGTTCTATAGATCCTAACCCGGATCTTGGGATACCTTCTTAGAAAGTAGCAACAAGACTGTGAGGGAACTGTGCGGGGTATACCGACATGGTTGAAGCAGTCTGCTACGTTGATGTGGCACTTTGGTGAGTACCGGTAACCCTTGAGTCCAGTCAAGGAGAGTACGGGGCCGCCGCGTGGTGTCGTGAAGCATCAACTGACCTTAGGAACCTTAATTGAACCATCTTGGCCTCTTTAGGGTAGTGAGATAACTGACTTTGGTGCAGTCCGAGGTTGGTTGATACTCGATACTACACTCAATTGAGGGTTGTTTTCTTGGAATATTTCGATCGCCAGTTCAGTGGCTAAATCGAAACGATGAACAATGAAAGCAATCCAATGATATTGGGACCCTTAGAACCCGGTTACTTTGATAGGACAGGTTTGAGCCCACCAACTTCAAGAGGGTAATACCCAAACCCCATGCTGGCCTAAACTCTAAGGGTTGTGGTGTGACTTGTGTGCTTTCATAGTTGACTACTTGCATGCTTGTTATCTGACACTTGAGTTTCTTGCAGGGTTTGTTTACAGTCCTTAATTGAGACTCATTACAGGGCCTACTTACATCATTCCATGCATAGCATGCCATCATACCATTGCATACATCCGGCATAAGGACTAACCCATTTCAAGGATCTCAAGGGTCTGTGATGCAGGTCAAGATGAATCAAAATGTCTAGCAAGGGGCAAAGAGGATTTATTTTCCTCTAGCCAAGGTTGTCAGAGGCTATGACCCACTTGATATGGTGAGCTTTGACACTTGAAGAAGGTTCCCCGAGCCAAGATTGTCAGGGGCTATGACCCACTCGATATGGTGAGCCTTGACCCTTAAAGAAGGATTCTCAGCAACATGGAGTTCCTTCAATCAAGCTACAAATTCAAATGCTAACAATCTTTTTGTTTACCCTGCGAGGTCCTTGAAAACATTGCATACATATCATACATATCATTGCATTACAGGTACCCTTTTGACAGGTCACTCATTTCCTTCGCTGTTTATTTCAGCAATGGCTTTCCAACCGGACAACCAAGATCTCCGGGCTCAAAACGCCCAACTGCAAGAAGTGTTCTTGAACCTATCCCAGGGGCAAGAAGAAATAAAGGCTCTCCTCACAAGGAACTTGATCCTAGGGAATGCAGGGGGTATCAGGAACGATCAGCTGGAAGGGCTACAAATTGAGTTGGCAACCATGAAGATCCAAATGATGGGGCAGTTGATGGGCCAAATGACTCTCATTCAGGACTTAGCTCAAAAATAAGAAGAGCTCCGGGTCCTCGTCACCAAGCTGCTTCAAAATAATGCAGTGGGGCAAACAACCAAGGTTGAAGTTCCAGTCATCATTCAACCACATGCGGGGCAAGAAGACAAGGGCAAATCTCCTCAGCTTGCTTCAGGGTCACGGGCCCAGCCTCAACGGGGTAGTCAGCGTAAACGATATACGCCTGGAAGACATTTCTCGGAGACTGATATACCATCATCCTTTATACTGAAGCGCTTGTTGGAGGTCAATCTGATCACTCTAAAGGACCCTCATAAGAATCCGAATATGACACCTTCAAGGTATAACCCCAACACCCGCTGTGCTTATCATTCAGACAGCCTGGGGCATGCTACAGACGACTGTTGGACCTTGAAGAACAAAATCCAGGACTTGATTGACGAAGGGGTACTGGAGTTCATGCCAGATGGCGAGATGAAAATCTTCCGCTGAGAATTCTCCATTTAAGATGACTAGTTCAAACTAGAGGATTTTTGTTCATTAGAATTTTTCAAGTTGTAATTTTCTTTTGATTGTTCAAACAATTATTGTCATAGAAAACTTTATTACTTTATCAATGCATCGCACATGTCTGTTTTGAATCCAGATATTCGCATTCGCTATATGCAAACTGTTTTCATATTTTTGTGATGATCAACTCTCAATTAATAATTCTAAGCCTCTTGAGGGAGGATGACGAAAACGATACCATAATCTACAGTATGCTTTTGAACAGACCCCACTGATGAGGTACAGGCATTATTTCAATCCCTAAACACTGGAGTTATAAGGAAGATAATCCCTCGTCAATCCCTCTGAGCCAAAGAAGTAGGAGTTTCTCTTTTCGAAAATTAAAACCCTTTATCATAACCTGGGGCAGGGTAGTTCTCTCAGTTGATCCAAGTGCATAACAAATGGCACCAAAGAGGTCCTTACAAAAGAAAAAAGAAGACGGTGATGGTTCCGAATAATCACAAAGACAGGCAGTCATTATATCTCAAGAATAAAAGCCCATTAAGTCAAAACCTACGAAGGAGACTTACAAAACTGGGGCATCCCGCTGACTGTAATCCAAAAAGAAGCAGTTCAGGCAAAAAACAGGGATGACAAAATCAAAAAAGAAAGAGGTCTTTCAAACCCTCAACCAAAAAGAAATGACTGCCTGTTCAAAATGAACTGTCAACATCCGAACCATCATTGGAATATCAGGACAAAGACTCAAACACGGTTCAACGCACGATCAGCTGAGTTTAGGTTTGAAGAACATCACGAAGAGCGGGTGGGTACAAATATAATTTGAGCCTTTATCCTTTGTTTCTTAAACCATGAACCAGGCCACGTTATAACCTTTAAAAGTCCTAGCTGAAGCATGGGTTAGTTCGAAGGCATACTGTTACAAAGGTATCCTGACTCCTTAAGGCTTGCTGTAAAATACTGAGTTGACATCACAGTTTACAAAAAATTCACTTGTTTTTATGAAAAAAATGCATTTTCAAAAAAACTTCAAGACAGACATAAGCTTTGCATTCTTGATATAATACTGTTTGCATATGACTATTTGTTCGAACAGCAGAGAAATTCGCACGAAGAATATCTAGTGAACAAAAGAACTTCCAATCAAGGGGCATGGCATGATCATTGTCCATCACCTGGGGCAGTTAAGTCAAGATTCGGAGAATCTCTCAAAAGGCCAACCAGCCTGGGGCAAATCTCCATCTGGATCACTTGGAGCGTTGGACGATCAAACAAAGATCTTCTGGTAGTATGGCAACACTACACTACTGACAGGGGCACCTCCCTACATCCTGAGAGCATGGACATAGTCGAAAAAATACTACGCAAAATCAAAGACCCGCTAGGTTGACACACCTAGGCAAAAATAAGGGCTTCCCGGCGAACCAAAAGGGTTCGGGCAAAAATAAGGGATGAATATGAAAAAATTTGTACACCCGGCAAGCCGAAAACCTGAAAAGGCGGCTTGGGCAAAAATGGGTATCCCGGTGGACTGAAAACCCGAAAGGGAGGTCCAGGCAAAAGTTAGGGATTAAAGCGTACGACTATGTCCTGTCATCTCGTCACTTGCCTACCAGAAGAAGATTTATCAATCGGCAGGTATCAAGCACCTCATAGGCCTTCTTCTCCCGCAGAAGCTGGGGCAATAAGAATGGTCTGAACGATCAAGCTGCTTTGTCCTCAAGGTACTAAGGTAGGTTCAGTTGAAGAACATAACCAAGATATCTTAAGTCCCCAGAGAGTGAGCCAGCAAGTCAACGCACTCTCCCCAAGCAGAGTTATCCTGTCAGCCTTAAGGAAGTTGGGTATCCTCCAGCAGATCTCAACATTCCTCAGCATAATATACAAATCATTCTTAACAAGCATCCCCGGCAGTCTTGACCTAAGATTGTTCCCCGGTGGTATATCAGACATTCAGTGGAGCCACTTCCCCAATACATCTCAAAAATTTCCCCAGGAGAGTCCAGTCTAAAGATTTCCCCAGGAAAGCTGAATCATCTCCCCAGCAGGAAGCTTATCCTCAGTAGATTCTGGAAGCTTCCCCCCTGCAGAGCACGAACGCGTCTCCCGGCTTTATTCAAAGGTTATTTCCCTACCAGGATATAACTGGGTTATCCTCAGCCAAAAGCCACGGAAAGATCGTCCTCGGAGAAGTCTTCTTATCCCCAGCGGAGTCTATTAAAACTTCCAACACATCAACGGTATCCCCAGCGGAGTTATAGTCAACATCTCAACAGAGTACCCCTCTTCCCACAGAGTTTTGTTCCCCAGCAAGATCGCTAGAGTAATCACTCCCCATAGAGTAATCTCCAAGTTTATTCCCTAACGGAGTCATCTTCTCCTACCGGTATTCTTGCAACCATCATCCCCAGCGGAAACAACGAAACTCTATTCTTCCACATCAAGCCCAGGACTTAACTTCCCGACACCCGTCAAGGATTTACTTCCCTAGACAAAACCATACATTCATAAACATCACATCTTCATACATTACAACATCCACATACGCATCATGAACATTTATCACATCTCGCATGTCATACATCATGACATCACATACAACTAACGTTTTGTCTTTTCAGGACAAAGGTTAATACAAAGATAATTACTATCAACGGTCGCAACTAAAGATCCGATTCCTGTATATCGCCAGGGTGTATCTGTTGACGACTAGCATTACCAGACCCGATTCCTGTATCTTGCCAGGGTGCGTCTGAAGAGTTTAAGGATCCGATTCCTGTATCTTGCCAGGGTGTATCTGTTGACGACTAGCATTACCAGACCCGATTCCTGTATCTTGCCAGGGTGCGTCTGAAGAGTTTGAGGATCCGATTCCTGTATCTTGCCAGGGTGTATCTGTTGACGACTAGCATTACCAGACCCGATTCCTGTATCTTGCCAGGGTGCGTCTGAAGAGTTTGAGGATCCGATTCCTGTATCTTGCCAGGGTGTATCTGTTGACGACTAGCATTACCAGACCCGATTCCTGTATCTTGCCAGGGTGCGTCTGAAGAGTTTGAGGATCCGATTCCTGTATCTTGCCAGGGTGTATCTGTTGACGACTAGCATTACCAGACCTGATTCCTGTATCTTGCCAAGGTGCGTCTGAAGAGTTTGAGGATCCGATTCCTGTATCTTGCCAGGGTGTATCTGTTGACGACTAGCATTACCAGACCCGATTCCTGTCTCTTGCCAGGGTGCGTCTAAAGAGTTTGAGGATCTGATTCCTGTATCTTGCCAGGGTGTATCTGTTGACGACTAACATTACCAGACCCGATTCCTGTATCTCGCCAGGGTGCGTCTGAAGAGTTTGAGGATCCGATTCCTGTATCTTGCCAGGGTGTATCTGTTGACGACTAACATTACCAGACTCGATTCCTGTATCTCGCCAGGGTGCGTCTGAAGAGTTTGAGGATCCGATTCCTGTATCTTGCCAGGGTGTATCTCTTGACGACTAACATTACCAGACCCGATTCCTGTATCTTGCCAGGGTGCGTCTGAAGAGTTTGAGGATCCGATTCCTGTATCTTGCCAGGGTGTATCTGTTGACGACTAACATTACCAGACCCGATTCCTGTATCTTGCCAGGGTGCGTCTGAAGAGTTTGAGGATCCGATTCCTGTATCTTTCCAGGGTGTATCTGTTGACGACTAGCATTACCAGACTCGATTCCTGTATCTTGCCAGGGTGCGTCTGAAGAGTTTGAGGATCCGATTCCTGTATCTTGCCAGGGTGTATCTGTTGACGACTAGCATTACTAGACTCCATTCCTGTATCTTGCCAGGGCACGTCTGAAGAGTTCGAAGATCCGATTCCTGTATCTTGCCAGGGTGTATCTGTTGACGACTAACATTACCAGACCCGATTCCTATATCTTGCCAGGGTGCGTTTGAAGAGTTTGAGGATCCGATTCCTGTATCTTGCCAGGGTGTATCTGTTGACGACTAACATTACCAGACTTGATTCCTGTATCCTGCCAGGGCACGTCTGAAGAGTTTGAGGATCCGATTCCTGTATCTTGCCAGGGTGTATCTGTTGACGACTAGCATTACCAGACCCGATTCCTGTATCTTGCCAGGGTGCGTCTGAAGAGTTTGAGGATCCGATTCTTGTATCTTGCCAGGGTGTATCTGTTGACGACTAGCATTACCAGACCCGATTCTTGTATCTTGCCAGGGTGCGTCTGAAGAGTTTGAGGATCCGATTCCTGTATCTTGCCAGGGTGTATCTGTTGACGACTAACATTACCAGACCCGATTCCTGTATCTCGCCAGGGTGCATCTGAAGAGTTTGAGGATCCGATTCCTGTATCTTGCCAGGGTGTATCTGTTGACGACTAACATTACCAGACCCGATTCCTGTATCTCGCCAGGGTGCGTCTGAAGAGTTTGAGGATCCGATTCCTGTATCTTGCCAGGGTGTATCTGTTGACGACTAACATTACCAGACCCGATTCCTGTATCTTGCTAGGGTGCGTCTGAAGAGTTTGAGGATCCGATTCCTGTATCTTGCCAGGGTGTATCTGTTGACGACTAACATTACCAGACCCGATTCCTGTATCCTGCCAGGGTGCGTCTGAAGAGTTTGAGGATCCGATTCCTGTATCTTGCCAGGGTGTATCTGTTGACGACTAACATTACCAGACTCGATTCCTGTATCCTGCCAGGGCACGTATGAAGAGTTCGAAGATCCGATTCCTGTATCTCGCCAGGGTGTATCTATTGACGACTATATTCTCCAGACTCGATTCCTGTATCCTGCCAGGGCACGTCTGAAGAGTTTGAGGATCTGATTCCTGTATCTTGCCAGGGTGTATCTGTTGACGACTAACATTACCAGACTTGATTCCTGTATCCTGCCAGGGCACGTCTGAAGAGTTCAAAGATCCGATTCCTGTATCTCGCCAGGGTGTATCTATTGACGACTATATTCTCCAGACTCGATTCCTGTATCCTGCCAGGGCACGTCTGAAGAGTTTAAAGAATTCGATTCCTGTAACCAGCCAGGGCACATCTACATAAAGAGTTTGAAGATCAACTCCTGCAACAGGCCAGGTAATTATCTTTCTTTTTCAGGTACACAAGTTCTCCCTAAGGAAACTCTTACGCGATCGACACCCAGATGGCATCTATAAGCCCATCCACCTATCCATCACCTCTCGACATGGCATCTGTAAGCCCATCTTCCTATCCATCAATCTCCAAATGGAATATGTAAGCCCATTCCCACCATCATATTGCTAACACTCTACTATGTGAGTGCAAATTTCTAGGCACTCTAGTGTTCAATCATCTTCCACCTTCGGATTACGAAAGGCACGCCAGCAAATCTACATCCTCAGGTCTAAGAAGATTGAACAGGGGCAACTGTTGTACCCCAAAATTTGCCCTCCCATATTCTTCAAGGTTTGCTAAGATCATGCTTCAAAATCTCCCAAGGGGTTGTACAGTCCAATTGCCTCCTAACAGTCAAAATTAGGGTTTTGGTTCTGGCAAAGAAATTGAAGTTTCCAAGGGTCCAATTAAGTCCCACATGCCTACATACATTGTCAAGCATCCATATGCCAAGTTTCAAGACTCACAGCATCAAATTGCACAGTCAAAAACCCTAAATGCTTCACAGTCAACCGCAGGGGCAAAATGGTCATTTGACAGTCAAAAGTCAAAATTTTTGGTCAACATCTTATTTTGAAGCCACAAACATCATTTGATCAATTCTTGATCATGATTCTCAAAGCATGGCTCAAAAAGTCTCAAGATGCAAAAGTTTCTATTTTTGGATAGTTGAAAAAGTCAACTGCAAATTGACCAGGGCATAACTTCCACATGGTTTATCAGAAAAATTCCATCCAAAGCTCATTTTGAAGAGAATTACATTTCCTACAACTCATCTTCACCCTTCAAGTCCAAGAAATGCTCTCACAAAAAGTTATCAATTTCAACATTATAAGTCATTTTCAAAAGTCAACAAAAAGGCACTTTAAGTCAAAGACCATAACTTGAGATTGGTAAATCAAAATGACATTGGACCAAAGGCATTGGTTAGAGGACTTCAAGACCTTTCCAAAATGTCTAAGAACATGATCAAAGCTTAAAAATTGAGCAAGATATGCCTTGTAGAAGTTGGGAAATTTTTGGGAATTTTGAAAAGTCAACTTTGCATAAAAGGGTTCAAAAATGCTAATGGGCCTCAATTTCTCCCATGAATCATTACCCAAAGGCTATGCACGACCCATTAAGCTAAAAGGGATTTATTTTCTTATTTTTAATTAATTAATTGAATTTTTAATCTTATTAATTCATTTAATTAAAATTAATTATGAGAAAAATACTAAACCATGTTTTTCAAATCTTTTTGTGCAGCCAATTCACTCTTTATGAATCAAATATTTCGTGCATCACTCAAAAGGAAAGATTCTATGCAATTGGCAATAGTTTCATGGCAAAAAGATTGAAATTGATCTCATTGAAAATCAAATCTCCAAATCATCAATGCATGGATTATGGGCTGCTTTTTCTAACCTAATTCTATTCAGTTACATATACAAAGCTAACCTAATGCATAAGGACAGAAGAAGCTGCACAGGGAATCAAGAACAAACTTGCAATTTTGGACAAAATATTGGAAACTGTTTTCATAGCTGCTGCACGTTTCAAGGCCTAAAAGCTATTCCAATACATTGCTGGACGACCTAGGAAGCGTTTCTAATTAGATCCAGGCCTCCATACCCAAAGAAGTGGTAGAACGATGTCTTACTTTTCATGAAATTATTCATTATCGTGTTTTGATTTTTAAGCATTGTTCATTCATTTTGTTGATTGATTTATACTAACATGAATGCTCTGAAGCTAATGGTACTACTCAATTGAACTAATACTGCCTGTACGAGAATCCACCATTAACGTAGGTTAGGGTTTCAGAAGCTTCAATTTGGGGTTTTACACATAAGGAAAAATTGGCCATCCAAACTGGTACCATTGAAATCAGGACGTCAGGACGAATTGAACAACCACCTCACGCCCTTTTTATGTTTACTCAGATGCTAATCGCTATTTTTATGCTTTGCAGTTAGTGGGGGTTTAAAACCCCCGCTATTTGATATTATTTACAGGTAAAAAGATGAAGACGATGCTGGCGTGGCTTGATCTTACTGGGTAGTTTGAATACTGGCGCGCGTTTTTGTTAAATACCACTAATGCTTGCTTTCTCTCTCATAATAATCATTATCCATTAAGTATACAAAGTAACGCGTTGGTTCAGTTGGTTGATGCGCTGGCTTGCAGGTACTGGGACCTGGGTTCGATTCCCAGGTCCCCCACTTCTTCCATAATGTTTTTCTCAATATGTTTCTATGCAGCATGCCCTAAAAGTTCCATTGTACAACCCCATCTCCTAGCTTGCCACGCGCCCAAAAGCTTCAATCTGAAGGCTATGAATGGAGGTCCACCATGCACGCTAGTCAACTGATGCACACGCAACCACAAAAAGTCAAATGGGCTTGGGATTGCAGTGGGCCAAATTGCTCAATAAACCTCCAGATTGGGTCTGAATACCCCATGGTTTGCACATTTTTTTCACTTATTTTTATTTGATTTTCTTTCTTAAATTCTTTTAATTATTTTCTTTAATCTACCAAAATTAATTTTCATAATAAAATAAAACCAGAAAAATCAAAACTAAAAAATATGTTTATTTAATATTTAGTTCATTAATATTTTTGTAAATAAATTTTTAATAATCAATTTAGTAAAATTAGGTTTTAATTTTTATCTTTTCTTAATAACTAAAATATGTAGAAATTAGGTTTTTAGCATTTTTATTCCTTTTTCTTAATAAATAATTTCTTCTTCTTATTATTATTAATTATTAATTATTTTGTAAATAAACATGTAATTAATTAATTAGGGTAAATTAGGTTAAACTTAAACATTTTTTTAAACAATTAAAAACAATTTAGACTTAGGATTTTATTTAACTTCTAATAATAATTAATTTTCTTTATTTTCATTAAATACAAAAAATATAAAAAAACAATTCCTTTTCTTATTAAATAATTAATTAGCCTCTTTAATTTCATTTAATTTCTTTAAAAGGTCCAACGCCCTCAGACATTCGATTCTAATTTCTTTTCGCGCGTTAGTCCTTATTTTCCGTTTTAAATATTATGTAATTGCCCAAGCCTTGTAATAGTAATTAGGAAATTTATTTACTTTCTGCATTTTATTCAAAAACGGGTCTTTGTTAATTTGGCGATGTATAGACCCGCGCCTTGTAATAGCGTAGGACTTTATTTTCCGTACTTTAATTTCCGCACCCCTTAACTGCTAAACGTTGCATGAAAGAATGAATGGCCTAAATTAAAAGCAAGCGTAGATCACCATAATGCATGACAAGATAAAACATAACTGAAAACAATACACAAATTCACACACCACTCTTAGGGTACGCCTCACTGTTGCCTTGCCCCTCGAAACGTGGTCGTCGAGTATAGGACGTCTTAGTAAGTCCTTATGTCCATTGATCCCGTTGCCTCAAAACAATTTGCCTCGAAACGGTTGCCTCGGAATAGTTGCCTCGAAACCGTTGCCTCGGAATAAAAAGGATCAACGACATAAGGGTAGCTTCTAAGGTGTCCTACTGTTTCTCTGGTGACCACACTGTCCCTACAAATGAATTGACCCGAACACCTCCAACGGTGGTGCTACCTACCTCTCAATGGTGGGATGACACTACTTTAAGGACATTTACACAGCCTAATTCCTTAGGGTAGGTAGATGACTCATGGATACTTTCTCTCTTCTAAAAACAAATCAAAATATTTTCACACTGACACTTTCAAAAAGCTTTCAAAACAATTTTTCAAACACTCTTGAGGACTTATACAAGAGTCGATCTGAAATCTTTAAACGAAACTTTTTCAAACTCACTCACAATTGAAAAGCAAACACTTTTGAAAACACAATGAGCAAGTATCTAAGAGCCCATGGATAACCATGGATAGAAAGGGTGCTAATACCTTCCCTTTCTATAAATCTACCTCCCGAACCGAGAAACTATCTCATAAGGAATTTTGCTGTGCTTTTGTCCTTTCCATGTTGGAGAAAATAAAAGACGGTGGCGACTCTTGCTTCCGCGACATTACGCGAACCAGCGTTAAACAGTCAGTTCCAGATCCACCGATCACAAAGAGGAATATACATATTTATATCTCCCTCTTCTCAGTTTGCTGCATCACTCTCCATTCCCTCAAAAGAAAATTTCACACTCGCTGTCACTTGTATTCTTAATCTCTCAAGATGTCTCAACAATCTGTGTCATCATCTTCATCAAAGGAAACTGCATCTTCCTCACCCACTGACACCGAACCTAGGGCAAACGTAAACCCCATGGATGCTGATGTTCTTGAGGTAACTCCACATCATGCAATGGTAGCTGATCCTACTAAGTTTAAGAAGCTGCGAACCAGACATGCAAGAAGATCACAAGCTTCTCCCTCTGGTAAATCTTCTCAACCATCATCCTCTGTTCCTCCAGAGATAGCTAATAGGGAAGGTTCTGCTTATGTGCATCAAGCTATTGCCAGACTAGTCACTAGGATTCTTAATGAGACTCACTCTGTTCCTGGTGTATCTGTACCATTGAACCAAGAAACTGCTAGCCCTAATTTATAAAGTGATCCCAATGTCACTCAGAATGTTGAGACACCTGATGACAACATTGAGAAATCTCCAAAGAAACCTGATGATCACCAGACCCCTACTGACAAGGCTGTTGAACCTCCTGTCATTGATGTTGATGAAGAACAACATGATGGTTCTACAAGAAGCTCACCAGAAGATGCTGCTGAAAATAGTGCTTCCTCAGGGGATGATAGTACCTGAAGGTCTGTATTTGCTGGGTTGTAAAGATTGATGCTGGAACTTGCTGCTGCTATTTGATACCTTCTCTCTGTTTCTGTGTATTTTGGATTTCCTTTTGATGACTGTATAACTTGAAGTACTAGATCCTTTGGCCTCTTTATGGCTAAAAAGGGGGAGAAGTAATTGTGGTAATTTTGGTAGAATTGGATATTGGTAGTTAGATTAGCTGTTATTAAAAATTCTGCTGCATTTTGATCCCTGATAGTTTCATCTGCATCTGATTGTTTCATCTGCATTTGGTTTCTGCATGTTATAGGTTCTACTGCATGTTAGGGGTTTTAGCCAAAATTTTTCCAAAGGGGGAGTTTGTAAGTGTTTGCTTGTTGGCATTAATTTTTGGTAAAACCAGATTTGCGAATGTCATGACTGATGTCATAACATTCTGGGATAAAGACAAATTCTGCAGAAGGAATGTTCTACAGGAACAACTCAGTATGAGTGAATATCATGATGATTAAGCTATGATCATATGTACTGAATTCTACCAAAATCAGTGAGCAGGATACATGATGTCATAACCAATGTTAAGACATCATGTACTGATCAAGTTGTTGTGCAGATTTATTGTTCCTGAGAATTTTCAGGAATCTGGTGTGCTATTATGAGTTGAAGTATATTGACAAGATCAGATGCTCACGTGGATATTAGGTTAACCTTGCTTAACCCTAATCTGTTATGATGAAAGCCCAAGACCAAGCCTTTAGGTTAACTTTGGTTAACCCTAGCTATTTTTATGGAAGCCCAAAATGAAGAATAGACTGCATATATATTTCTCACGAATCCTAATGGTGTGCAGCGCTTTTTAGAGAAGATCAATAAGTCATTTTGTAGTTGTGATAGTTTTAGTAATTACTGTGAGCCAAGCAATTATCACTTGATAAGTGACTTGGAGTAGGATTTGGTTGTAAGGGTTGTTTATCACTCAAAGCTTTGAAGCACGAGTGTTGTGTCTCTTGATTAAAGCTTTGAAGGAAAATCAAGCGTGTGTATTGAAGAATGTCTTCATAATCTTATTAATCAGTAGATTAGTATCACTGTTATGATTAAGGGGGAGTGAGTAGGAACTCAGGTTTAAGTAGGACTTAGATTGAAGTTGCATTGGGTAGGTCTTAAGTGAAGGAGATAAACTGGTTGGTTTATTCCTAAATTAATACCTCTTATAGTGAATTTCCTCCCTGGCTTGGTAGCCCCCAGATGTAGGTGTTGTTATACACTGAACTGGGTTAACAATTGATTGTGTTCTTTACTGTCTTTTAAATTACTGTTTGGTTTGTGTACAATTTGTCAGATACGGTGTCATAACATTCACTGTGACATTAAGTATCTGTTGCCAGAATTTCAATTTTATTTAATTTATTTGATTTTAAATTAAATAAAATTAAGATAAATATGAATAAAAATCAAAGAAATATAGAAATGGACTTAGAGGTACTCTAAGATGCTATGGACATGTTTGAAGTCCAAAAAGTAGGCCCATTGGTTCAAAATTGCAATCTTGCTCAATTTGCATTTCATGAATTTCTTTAAAATTCCCCAACTTTTACAACCCATAACTTGCTCAATTTTATCTTTTGAATATGATCTTGGACTTTTTGGAAATACCAAGATGTCCTCTACAATCTCTATGTTGATCATTTTTTATTTTTAAGAAATTATCTTGATGTAAGTTGCCTTGACAAAAAGTGTCTTTTGTTGACTTTTGAAAATGACCTATAATGTATGAGCTCATATCTTCTAGATGAAGTATCTTTTGGACTTGAGAATAAAAGCAAAGTTGTAGGGAATTGAATTTTCTTCAAAATAAGCTTTGGTTTGGGAAAAGTTGATGAATCATGTGAAAGTTATGTCTGGTCAAAGTTCAGTTGACTTCTCCTAAGGAAACCCTAATTTGACAATTCTTGACTTTTGATGATTTGAGGGCTTTCCTTGTGGAATGATGATCAACCCTTGATCAAATGATGGATATCACTTCAAAATGTTGATTTTGACCAGAATGGATATCAAATCTGGAATGAGTGACAAAATGAATTTGTATCTTGATTGTATATGCAATGTATCTAGAAGAGAAATCTGGATTGAGTGCCAGAATGAATATGTATCTTGATTGAATTTGCATTGTATCTAGAAGAGAATCTGTAATGAGTGTCAGAATGAATCTATATCTAGATTATATCTGAACTGTATCTAGAAGAGGAATTTGGAATGAGTGTCAGAATGAATCTGTATCTTGATTGTATCTAGAAGAGAAATATGGAATGAGTGCTAGAATGAATCTGTATCTTGATTGTATCTACACTATATCTAGAAGTGGACCTGTAATACATGTCAGAATGAATCTATATTTAGATTGTATCTGAACTGTATCTAGAAATGGATCTAAAATGAGTGTCAGAACGAATCCGTATCTTGATTGTATCTGCATTGTATCTAGAAGAGAGCCTGGAATAAGTGTCAGAATGAATCTATATCTAGATTGTATTTGAACTGTATCTAGAAGAGAATCTAAAAATAGTGTCAGAGTGAACCTATATCTAGATCATATATGAACTGTATCTAGAAGATACATTTGAATGAGTATTAGAATGACATCCATATCTGGATCGTATCTGAACCGTATCTGCAAGAGAATCTGGAATGAGTGTCAGAATGAATCTATATCTAGATCATATTTGAACTGTATCTAAAGCGAATCTAGAATGAGTACCAGAATGAATCTATATTTAGATTGTATCTGAATTGTATCTAAAAACTGTTGGCAATCTCTATCTGTTTGGGAACTGGTATGATGTGTGTAATGTATTGGTGTGTTTGTCGGGAGAAGATCAATACTCCTTTGTCCACTAGAGCGATCTACCATAAATATTATGGGGATAATCCATGAAAGTCATTCTGTGGGGATTTGTGGACAGCTTGAACTTTGTCCTAACTCCCAGAGTCTTGAGTAAATGTTAATCAGGGTGATAAGTCTTCTACTAATAGACAAGTGACGAGATGATGGGACATATTCATACATTTTAATCCCTAACTTTTTCATGGACTGTCCTTTCAGATTTTCAGTCCACCGGAATACCCCTTTTTTCCCAAGCCACCTTTTCAGGTTTTCGACTTGTCGGGTGTACAATTTTATTTATATATCCCTAATTTTTGCTCAAACTCTTTTGGTTCGCTGGGATGCCCTTATTTTTTCCTAGGGCCGTCAACCTAGCGGGTCTTTTTTCATGCATAGTATTTTTCGACTATGTCCGTGTTCACAGGGTGCGGAGAGTTGTCACTGTCCATAGTAGTAAGTGTTGTAGCACTTCCAGAAAATGTTTTCTTGATCGTACATGGCCCTTTGTTGGAACTCATGTTCAATGCCCCAAGTGATTCGGATGGAGATCTGTCCCTGGCTATTCGGAACTTTTGAGAGATTCTTTGAATCTTGACTTGACTGCCCTAGATCAGTTAGACACCATGTCATGCCCCTAGATTATGAAAGGCATGTTACTGGAAATGTCTTTTCATCTGAGGTGATTCTGTTCATTGAGAGGATTTCCATTCATTGAATATCTGTTGTGTGAATTTCTCTGCTGTCGAACAATTAGTCATATGCGAACAATGCCATTTTTAAAAATACAAAGCTTATCTCTGTCTCGAAGTTTTGAAAATGCATTTTTAGTAAACAAACAGAATTTTGTAAGAATATGAATTCAACTCAGGATTTATAGTAAACCTTACGGGATTCAGGATACCTTTTATAACAATGTGCTTTCGAACTAACCCATGCTTCAGTTAGGACTTTTAAGGGTTGTAACATGGCCTAGTTCACGGTTTAAGAAACAAAGAATAAAGGCTCAAACTTTATTTGTACCCAACCCATTCTTCGTGATATTCTTCAGTCCTATACTCAGTTAATCATGCGTTTAGATCCCAATTGAGTCTGGAATCTTTGCCCTGATATTTTGGTGATGGTTCGGATACCGAAAGTTTATTTGAGAAGGAAATCATTTTTTTGTAACGTTTTTTCTTTTGTTGAGGATTTGTAGCGACCACTTTTTTTATATTTTATTATCCCTAACTTTTGCATGAATTGTTTCTTTTGTGATTACAATCAGCGGGATGCCCAGTTTTTCCTTAAGTCTCCTTCATAGGTTTTGACTTAACGGACTTTTCTTTTGAGAAATAATGACTGTCTGTTTTAGTGATTATGGGGAACCATCACTGTCTTTTAATTTTGAAGAGAATCTTAGACACTATTTGTCGTGTATGAAGATAGAGCTTGGAACTGAATGCACATTTGAATTAACTGAGAAACTACCTTACCCCGGGTTATGATTAAAGGTTTCAATTTGCATGAAAAAGAAAACTCCTACTTCTTAGGCTCAAAGGGGTTGACTAGGGACTATCTGTAGCGGTAGAAATGTTTAAGACTAAGCCATTGGATCGACTAGACGTATACAGATCAAAATAAAAATCGCCACCACGCTTTATTGTTTCCAAAGGAATGGAAAAAGAGGGAGTAACCCAAAAAGAGGGGGAAAGATTCAAGGTAAGGAGGTTGGTTATGCAAAGGGACGGTATTAGCACCCTAAACATCTACGGTACTCCGCAGGAACCTCTTTGTAAATATGTGTATGTTGGCTATTAAAAAGAGCTATTTGCATGAATGAATCAATTTGGGAAAAAGAAAGTTTTTTATTATTGCATTCACCCGAATCTTCAATCCAGTGCCTATGTATCCCAGGAGGAATCAGAACACTCATGTCCCTAGTCAACCCCTTTGAGCCTAAGGATCTGACTCTTCTTCTTCCATGTCATTCTCAGCTATACCCTCCAGGTCATAAATACAATTCTTCCTGTCATGCACACTGGATCGTGAAATGTCAGGAAGTGTGAAGTGGTCTACCGGATCATGATGTATCAGCAACTGAAACTGATTCGGCTCTAAATATATGATCATCCCAACATTAAAACAAAGAGTAAGGTCTAGCGGGGTATAGTTACCAGCAGGGGTTAGACGAGACAATGGCTCACTCAAAAATAGGGCTTTAGCGATCATAGTCACTAAACCACCAACACAAATCGGGCCATGAGGAGCCTGGGCTATACTCAGGAGACGAGCAATCATAAAAGATGCACCAACTACTGGTCTGGACTGAAACACACAAAACATGATAAACAGCTCTTCCTTAGACACTAAGGTATCATTATGAGGTTTTCCAAATAGGGTAAACGCCATAATCATGTGGAAATACCTAATAGAGGGGTTATGAATCTCTGAAGAGTGCCTAGGAATAGAGCTCTCTTGTCTCAGATCAGATATCTCTCCCCAAAAGTGGTCAAGATGGCTATCCACATACTTGTCATCTGGAATCTCAATGATAACATCAGCACTAACCAGGAAATCCAATAAAGCAGCAAATTCACGGATGGTGAATCTGTGGGTAAAACCAAACAATCTGAATGAAACCAATCCTCTGGCCAACCCTAAACCAATATCAGGGTTGTAATGCAATGAACTGAGGAACTCCAGCTTCAGGTTGCGGTAGGTAGGCTGCTGATGATGAATAAAATAATCCCAACCAATTTGGTTAAACATGAAGCGAGCACTCTCCCTGATGCCCAATACGAACAATATGGGGCCGTGCACAAAGATGGTGGGATACATCTCTCTCAGAGCAAGCATCTCATAACGCTTTTGCTGAGCATCACCCATGAAGGTGATAGGCATAGTGTCAGAAAAGTCCATAGCAAAAATCAGTGAAGAAAAAGAAGTGTGAATCCTGTTTGTTAATATGAAAATAGTTTTAAATCAGCATCGACCTAATGCCTAAAAATAGAAAAGAAGAAAAGAACAGAAAAATTTTGTAAAATTTTTAAGAGAAACATAAAAAAAACTTTTAGCAAATAAAATTTTAATAAAAAAGGTGGGTTGCCTCCCATAAAGCTCTTTGTTTAACTTCGGAAGCTCGACCTATATTGAAAATCGAAAATCTATTTTGGTGACTCAACCAACAGCTGTATAAATCTCAAACTAGCTGAGTAGTCCCTATTCTCGATGCAGTTGTAGTACTTCAAACGCTGCCCGTTTACAATAAATGGATCGCTGGTTTTTCCTTTGATTTCTACAGTGCCACTTGGGAGTATTTTAATAACTTCGAAAGGTCCTTACCATCTAGAGTGAAGTTTCCCTAAGAATAGTTTAAGTCTAGAGTTAAACAGGAGTACTACATCGCCATCATTGAATTCTTTCCTAGAGATGCGTTTGTCGTGCCATTTCTTAGTTCGCTCCTTGTAGATTTTGGAATTCTCGTATGCATCTAGCCTAAACTATTCCAATTCATGGATGTCTAGAATTCTCTTTTCTCTAGCGGCTTTGTGACTTAGATTCAGAGTTTTGATGGCCCAATAGGCTTTCTGTTCCAGTTCTACGGGTAGAGGCATGATTTACATAGACCAGTTTGAAAGGTGTGGTTATAATGGGTGTCTTGTACGCTGTTCTGTATGCCCATAATGCTTCATGTAGTTTAGGCGACCAATCTTTCCCGGATGTGGCAACAGTTTTCTCAAGTATTTGCTTAATCTCCCTGCTAGAGATTTCCACTTGCCTGCTTGTTTGTGGGTGGTAAGGTGTTGCTACACGGTGTCAGACTCCATACTTTGCTAAGAGTTTATTGAAAATTTTGGAAATGAAATGAGAGCCACCATCACTGATGACTAATCTTGGAACACCGAATCTTGGAAAAATTATGTTTTTGAACAACCTAACCACTACTTGTGCATCATTTGTTGGAGAGGCTACAACCTCTACCCATTTGGATACGTAATCTACTACCACTAATATGTAATTGTTGCCAGAGGACGATGAGAAAGGTCCCATAAAGTCAATTCCCCATACGTCAAATATCTCTACTTCTAGGATACCTTTTTGAGGCATCTCATCGCGCCTAGATATGTTACCAGTGCGTTGACACCGGTCGCATTTTGTAATTGCAGCATGGATATCTTTCATTAGACTGGGCCAATAAAGGTCGGCTTGTAGTATTTTTGCGCATGTCTTTGAGGTGCTAGCGTGTCCACCATAAGGGGATTCATGACAATGAGATATTACGCTCTCTATTTCACTCTCAGGAACACATAGACGGAAAATACCATCGGGGACTCGCTTGAATAGTAAGGGCTCGTCCCAATAATAGTTTTTGAGATAGTGAAAGAATTTCTTCTTCTGCTGATAAGTTAAATCAGGTGGAAGGACTTTTGCTGCTAAGTAGTTGACATAGTCAGCATACCAGGGCAGTGAAATTTGAGTAGATATTGCTTCCAATACTTCAATTGTCTTGTCATTGTTGCAAAATTCAGGGCATTCTTCAACTGAGTTTTCAGACCTCATCTGAGCTACCAGGTGTTCATATGGGAAATCGTTATTGATGGGTATCTCTTCAGGTTTAAGATTTTTCGTCCTAGATAGATGGTCGATAACAAGATTTTCAGATCCTGGTTTATCTTTGATTTCCAAATCAAACTCTTGTAAGAGTAAGATCCATCTTAATAATCTTGGCTTGGCATCCCTTTTAGCTAATAGGTATCTAATAGATGCGTGATCAGTGTAGATAATAATCTTTGCGCCTACTAGATAGGAACAAAATTTATCTAATGCAAAAATGACTGCCAAGAGTTCCTTTTCTGTAGTGGCGTAGTTTATCTGTGCAGAATCCAAAGTCCTACTTGCATAGTATATTACATGGAGTTTTTTGTATCTTCTTTTTCTTAAGACTGCACCTACTGCATAATCGCTTGCATTGCAAATTATCTCGAATGATAGACTCCAATCAGGTGGTTGTATGATAGGTGCGGATATGAGAGTTGCTTTTAACTTTTCAAACGCCTTCAGGTGGTCATCATCAAAGATGAACTCAACTTCTTTTATTAAGAGGTTAGTCAAAGGTTTAGAAATTTTCAAGAAATCTTTTATGAAGCGTCGGTAGAAACCGGCATGGCCTAAGAAACTTCGTATTTCTCTTACAGTTTTTAGGGGTTGGAGGCTTTCTATTACTTCTATCTTAGCTTTGTCTACTTCGATCCTGTTGTACCCCAAAATTTTCCCTACCATATTTCTCAATACATTTCAAGTGAGGTCCTCAAATTTCTCAAGGAAGTCAAAGGGTTGACCAGACAAACTCTCTCCTAAAGCAGTCTACCTCAGATTAGGGTTTCATTTTGCACCAAGGTACTTGAGTCCAAAGGACCCCAAATTCTCACCATTGTCCTAATATGTTCCCAAGATCATCCATGTCAAGTTTCAGGCCTTGTAGAGGAAGTTTGCTCAGTCAATTGCTCAAAGGCCTAAAAATCGTCTGTGCTAGGGCAAAAGTCAACTGTGTCCTACATACAGTCAAACTTCAATATTTTTGGTAAACATTATCATTTTGAAGCATTATTCATCATTTTATCAATGGTTGATCATGATTCCTCAAGGATTGCTCATAATTCATCAAAACCCAAAAGTTGCTAAATTAGGGTTTTGCAGGAAAAATCAACTCAACTTTGACCAAGCATAACTTTCTCATACTTTATCAAAAATGACCCATCAAAAGCTCATTTTGAATAGGATGCAATTCCATACAATTCATCTTCATCTCCCAAGTTCAAAATATGCAATCACAAGAAGATATGAATTTGGACATTATAGGTCATTTTGAAAAGTCAACAAAAACACCTTTTTTGTCAAAGCTTCATACATGAACATGGAAGAATCAATTGAGATGAGACCAAAACGATTGCTTACAAAACATCTTAAGCTTTCTAAAAAGTCCAAGAAGACATCTATAGGGCCAAAATTGAAGGAGTTATGCATTGGCAAAGTTGACCCTTTTTGCAAAATTGCCAAAAGTTAAAAGTGGCCAAAATTGCAATTTTTGTCAAATAGGCCCAATTGTTTATGCTTGCATTGAGTTTGTAACATGACCCACGACCCATGATCTCTCCCACTTGTATTTATTTTATTTTTGTCATTTATTTTGATTTTTATTTCAATTAAATCAAATAAAATCAAAATAAAATCATGAAAATATCAAAACTAATCAAAGCTTGAGATTTTGTGCATGTTTAGGCCTCTTATACAGCTGGAAGAAGAATCAAATCGTGCAAGTTTCATTTGGACACAAAAAGATTGGATTTGGTGTGATTTGGAAATATTTGCATAAGAATCAAATCTTGAATCAATGATCTTAATTGAGGAAGATTTGAAACAAGTTTGTAACCCTAATTCATTCTAGGGTACATATAGAACAAGTGCAGATCAAAAGCAGCGGGGTTGGAGGTGTGAAAATAAGAAAGCAAGTTTAAAAAAATTAGAAAAAAGTGGCACACTGATTTCTAAGTTGCAGACCAATTCAAAGCATCCTAAGCATCCCAAACGTTTGCTGGACATCCCAGTAACATGTTGCAATCATTAACAAGCCTCTTAATGTCCAGAATTGCACTGTAAGCATCTCACGACATCCATGCTTTCTTGAAATCAAATATCATAATTCTGTCACTTTTAGCATGATTTATTTGCATATTCTGAATCCTTGAATCATTTGTAAGCTAATGGTAATACTTAATTGCATTTTCATTAACTGTAGAGCAAGATGCCATAGTTAGGGTTCTTGGCTCGTTTTTGGGGTTTTTCTTTACATGTACAATTGGACATGGATAAGGGTACCATGATGCTCGTGAGGTTGCCACGAGTTGATTGGTACCATTATTGTGTATTTATCATGCTTGTACATGACTTTGCAGAAGCCCAGGGTTATACCTACACCCCTTGACCGTAGGTAAAAGTTGCAGAACTTTTAGCAACGGTGGGAGGAAGAAGAAGGGTAGCATGGCATCCCATGGCTGGCCAATTCAAAATTTTGCGCGTTTGTAATATTATTATTCTATTTTTCCATATAACGCTTATTTGTTGTTCCATATACATAAAGACAAGCCAACTCAGATGGTCAGCGTGTGTTGTGAAATGCCAAAGGGCCTGGGTTCGATCCCCAGGTCCCCATATTATTCCATGTTATTTTGCATTATATGATCAGGTACATAGGCGCCCCATAAGTCCACCATGCGTCCTCCATGTCCAGCCAATCAGATCATCCACATGCTAGATCCAAGGAGTCCCAATGAAGGTCCATCATAGGCCTAGTCATGCTTGTAACACAGGATCTGGAAAGTCAACATGGGCTAGGCGCTATTGGGCCCAGAAAATGCAATTAACACCCCCGTCCTTTGCTATAACACCAGGCCCATTCTAATTTCTTCTCTATTTTTTTTTCTTTTATTTAATTTTTTTTTGTTTATTTTCTAACACAAATTAATTCTTTTTTTTTTTTTACAAAAAATCATAAAATCAATTTTCACAAATTTAGATTTAGGTATTATTTTTATCAAATTTAATTTAATAATTAGTTAGATTTAATTTTATGGTAATTCACACTTTTTTTGTAAATAATTAAAATCAAATTAGAAAAATTAGGGTTTGTTCTTGATTTAATTTTTTATTTCTTTTCAAAAAACAAGAAAAATACAAAAATAGTTAATTTAATTATTTTTCTTAAATAAAATTAATTAGTCATTAGGTTTTCTTTACTTATTCAATTAAAACCTTATTTTCTCAAAATAATCAAAAATAACAAAAAAATGATTTTTCTTTCAATTAGGTTTAGACGGGGTCAAAATCCTAATTTTTCTCATTCTTAATTCATCGCGCGCATTTATTATTTTTGCGATATTAATGTAATTGCTCATGGTATGTAATAGTTTAATTAAGATTTTCTTTTATTTATCGTTTTACAGGTTTTTGGCTATGTAATTAATCCCCCTCCCCGAAGCCTTGTAATAACGTAGTTTTATTTCTCGCATTTTAATTCTCGTAAATATTAATTGTTAGATGTATGATAATAGGGTTGCATGACAAGACTGTATGTTAATTTAAAATGGTTAGCAAATCCTAAATGTGCAAAGATAATAACTGAAATCAAATCACTCGCACATGCGCACTCCTAGGGTATACTCTCACTTCGGTTGCCTTCGGTAAACGATCATTAAGTATAGGGTGTCTTAGTGGTTGCCCTCCTGTATAAACAAAGATCAAATGTCCCGTTCAGAAATGTTGCCTCGGAAATGTTGCCTCGGAAAGGTCGCCTCGAAAATGTTGCCTCGAATATGATCTCAAGACACTAGGGTTATTACTAAAACATCCTAACATTGCTTTAGTGATCGTACGTCCCTTTCGAATTGACCCTTACAACTCCAACGATGGTGCTACCTACTCTTTAATAGTGGGATAACGCTGTCTAAAGGAAACAAGAACAGAAACATTTTTTTTTCGAGTAGGTAGATTCTAGTAGGTACTTGCTCAAAATCAAACTTTTTTTCACACTTACACTTTTCCAAACAATGTTTTCAAAAATACTTCGTAACACTCTTGAGGACTGATACAAGGGTTAAAACAAAGTAAAACAAAAAAAAAAACTTTTCAAAACACACAAACACGGAAGCAATTTTTAAAATGATGAGCAAATACCTAAGAGCCCGTAGAAAATAACAGATAGAAAGGGTGCTAATACCTTCCCTTTCTATAATCTACCCCCCGTACTCAAAATCTCGAAAAAGGAATTTTTCTGTGCTTTTATCCTTTCCAGTTGGATAAAATAAAAGTCAGTGGCGACTCTTGCTTACCACGACATTTTGCAAACACAAACGCAGAATGCAAACCAGCATTTTCCTAAAACAGTCTGGTTCTGCCACCGTATCACAGAACTGGAGACTCTGCTGGGGACTAAATAAGTGGGGTATACCTTAGCATTAGTTCATCATAAATTGCTTCTCTTGTTTGTTTTGGTTGCTTTACTTTTAAGGGTCTTGTTTGGGAGTTACTATAGATCCTAACCCGAATTTGAGGGACACCTTTTAGGTAAGTAGCAATAAACTATGAGGGAACTGTACGGCGTAGACCGATACGGTTAAAGCAGTAGCTAGATTGATGTGGCACATTGGTTGGTACCGGTATACCTTGTGGAGAAACAAGGAGAATACGAGGCTGCTATGTGTGTCGTTAAGCATCGACTGACCTTAGAACCCATAATTGACTAACTTGTCCATTAGGAAGTAGTGAGATAGCCGGCCTCGGTGTAAAGCTGAGAACCGGTTGATACTCGATACTACAATCATTGAGACCATACTCTCGAGATAGTTTCGGCTACAAGAAAAGATTGCGTGAGCTGAAACCATGACCGATGGAGGATGGTCAATGATATTGAGAACCTCTAGAACCCGGTTACTTATGTTAGGACAGGTTGAAACCAACTGAACTTCAAGAGGGTAATACCTTGGACCCCATGAAAGCCTTAAACTTAAGGGCTTTTGTGTGACTTGTTTGCCTTTACCATGTCTGTTATCTGCTATACCTGTGTTGTTTTTATCATGACATCATACATCATAACATAGCATGCATACTTCATTATACTAACCATTTCAAAGACCGAGGGGATTTATCTTTGTTCTATTTTGCAGATTATGGCTTCCATGCGCAGAAACACCATTTGAGTTAACTTTGTTCAAATACCTGCTCAACTCAAAGAGTTAGTCTCAAAAGTTTCTGAGACTTCTTCCTTCATTAGAAGACATGGTCAGCTTCTTAGCTTTGTTACCTCAAGGTTTGATGAGCAGATAATGAGTGTGCTTTTCCAGTTATTCGATCCTGTGCACCATTGTTTCACCTTCCCGGATTATCAGCTAGTTCCCACTTTGGAAGAGTTTTCTCACTTACTGGGCAAATTCATCCTTGAGAAGATGCCTTTCACAGGTTTAGAAGAGACTCCTAGACCAGAAGACATTGCTTCAGCTCTGCATCTGACACGGGCTGATGTAATATCCAACTGGGAGACACGAAGCGGGGTTGAAGGTTTCTTAGCCAAGTTTCTGATAGATCAAGCTCAGCTATTCCGGGACAGTTTGGACTTTCAGGCTTTTGAAGATATCTTGGCTCTCCTTATCTATGGTTTGGTTCTCTTTCTGAATCCAGATTCCTTTATAGATGTGAATGCGGTCAAGATCTTCCTGTCTCGCAATCCTGTGCCTACTCTATTGGGTGATATCTTGCATGCCCTCTACACTCGTACTGTGCGTAGAAGAGGGACCCTTATGTGTTGTATGCCTTTGCTGGCGAGGTGGTTTATTTTGCACCTCCCCAAGTCTGTGCTGAAGAATGAAGAAGGTTTAGGATGGACTTACAGGATAATGTCCCTTGCCCATACAGACATTCTTTGGAGTTCCAAGGCTATGGAAAGCACTACTGTCATTGACCGATATGGGGGATACCCTAATGTCCCGTTGCTTGGAATCAGAGGGGGAATAACCTACAGTCCTTGTTTAGCTTTACGACAATTCGGTCGTGCTCGGAGGGACGGTCCCCATGAGCTACTTCTTACAGATATTGCATTTGACTACAAGGAGGACGTTGACGAGCATTGCCGAAGGTTTATATGAGCTTGGGGCATGGTGAACAGATCTGACCCTCAAGAGCTAGGACCCAAGACTTCTCTCCCTATGCAGCCTTATCTCTAGTGGGTCCGAGCTCGTGCTCAGAAACTTGGGATGCCTTATGAAGCCGTGTTACCAGTGATTGTGGAGCCCATCAATGAAGAGGGCATTCCTTATACAGTCCTTTATCCCTATACGCCCACTGATCTTGGGGCATTGAAGAGATCCTAGATTCAGCTGAAAGAAGAAATGGATACTTACCGAGAAAAGTACCATGAGCAAGAAAGGAAGATCTTGAAGCTCACCATGCAACTCGAGAATGAAAGAACGATCAATGACTACGTCAGCACGAAGGGGAAGCGTCCATGGGATTTTTGATTTTGCTTTTCTAGTTTAGAGTTGTTTTCCATTCATTTCTTTGTAACGCCTTAAAGCCATTGTTGAACCTTTTTATCAGTTAATCTAATAAAGTTTGTTTTATTTTTTTGGTTTGCAAATTTAAATCTCCCAAAGTCTTTGAAATCATTACATACGCATCCCATTATCATGCACACCATTATAGGTACCATTACAGGTTTCTCATCTTCTTCTTTGTTTATTTCAGCAGTTGTGTCTTCTGATCAAGCTATCAAAGATCTTCATGCACAAAATGCCCAATTCCAAGAGATGTTCTTGAGCTTGGCTAAAGGGCAAGAGGATTTGAAAGCTCTCATTCTGAAAGAGAAAGAGAAGAAGAAGAAGAAGAAGAAGAAGAAGAAGGTCGTTCTCCTGAGTATGGGCAAAAGGTTTGGGGATAGGTTAAAACAACAAGCTGATTTGTCCTTTTCATCCAAGGAAGGGGAGGACCAAGAAGAAGAAAAGGGCCTCACTCTTGCAGTTTCTGATAATGATACGGATTATGATGAGGAGCAATATCCTCCTACCGAGGATAGGTACAAGCAATTAGAATATCGTCTGAGTGCTATGGAGATTCAGAAGATCCCTGGTTTGGATTTCAGAGAGCTGGGACTGGTATCTGGAGTGGTGATCCCTCATAAGTTCAAAGCTCCGGCGTTTGCCAAGTACGATGGAGTATCTTATCCAAAACTCCATCTTCGCTCGTATGTCAGGAAAATTCAACCCCACACGACTGATAGAAATTTGTGGGTGCACTTCTTTCAAGATAGTCTGTCAGGGACTCAGCTTGAATGGTTTTATCAATTGGAAGGAGCTAATGTATGAAACTGGGAGGACCTTGCTGTTGCTTTCTACAGGCAGTACCAATATAACACCGACCTTGCTCCCACTCGTACTCAGCTTCAGGGTATGTCTATAGGTGCAAGTGAAGGTTTTAAGGATTGTTCTCAAAAGTGGAGAGATTTAGATGGAAGAGTCCAACCCCCTTTGTCTGATAGGGAGTTAGTTGACATGTTTATAGGGATGCTATCTGGTATATTTTTCAATCATCTGATCGGCAGTTCGTCGTCTGGGTTTACCGAGTTGATTTTGACTGGAGAGAGAGTAGAAGCTGGCATTCGAAGTGGTAAAATACAGAAAGATACTTCATCAAGTGCAGTAAAGAAGCCTTTCACCGGTAAGAAAGAAGTTAGTGCAGTCTACGGCCCGAGGGGCCAAAGCAGACCTGAACACCATCAAGCAGTAAATGCGGTAGTGATATCAAGACCCACAGTTGCTCCACAATGCAACAAATAACAAATGGTGGAAAGACCACAGAGACAGTTCACTCGGCTCAATATGACCTTGTCTCAAATTCTACCACAATTATTGAAGACCAACCTGGTAACTCTGAGGGAAGCCCCAAAGAATCCCAACACCACATCTCTGCTATATAACCCAAATTCCCGCTGCGCCTATCACTCCGATGACCCAGGTCATGACACAAACAACTGTTGGGCCTTGAAAAATAAGGTGCAAGACTTGATCGAAGCTAAAGAGATTGAGTTTGACGCTCCGGAGAAACCCAACGTCATAACTGCTCCTATTCCTAAACACGGTCATGGAGTAAATGCTGTGGACGATAATTTATTTGTGACCTCTGTGGAAGAAATTTCTAGTCCTTTGATGACAGTTAAGAAGAATCTATTGTTGGCCGGTTTATTTTCGGGCTGTGGCGAAGGTTGCCACATATGTTCAATCCAGTCTGCTGGTTGCCATTTATTGAAATCAGGTGTTCAACGCCTGATGGATAACAAAGAGATCCTGTTCGAGAAGACTATGATTCTGTTAGTTCCAGTTGAAGATGTTGCCATCATAACCATTTCCACCAATCCTTCCAAGGCTTCCTCGAGAAAGCCTGTTAGGATTACACCTGTTCCGAGAATCGCTCTGTTAATAATTACTGTCCCTGGTCCTGTCCCATACACTTCGGATAAAGCTGTCCCTTGGCACTATGGTGCCAATGTGTATTACCATGGAGTTAAGCAAGACTTAGAGAGTGAATAAGTAGATGCTGATGTCGGCAATATTGTCGGGGCTAGCAAGGTCACCAGAAGCAGAAGACTCTTTTCTCCCGAGATTTCCCCTCCGACTGTTCACAAACCTGTTGTCATTCCATCTGCTGGTACATCAACTATTGTCCCAGTTTCTATTCCAGTTATTATCCCTGTCGCCGAGCTATCTGGGACTCGGGGCCAAGAAATCACAGGTGAGCCTTCCCGGACGGAGGCACCTAAGAAGATAATTATAGAAACCTCTAAGCAGGAGATAGAGGAAATTCTGAAGATTATCAAGAAGAGCGACTACAACGTAGTCGAGCAGCTGGGGCAGACCCCGTCAAAAATCTCCATGTTGTCCTTATTATTGTGTTCTGAAGCCCATGCAAAGGCTTTAATTGCATTCCTCAAAACTGCGCATGTGCCGCAGGAAACATCAGCTGATCAATTCAAAGATTGCGTAACTAGTTTGACTGCCGATAATGGGTTGGGTTTCTCAGATGCAGATCTGACCGCTAAAGGAAGAAATCACAATGACGCTCTGCACGTCTCGATCGAGTGCAGGGGCACTACCATGGCCCATGTATTGGTGGATATTGGGTCCTCATTGAATGTTTTGCCAAAGAAAGCATTAGACCATCTGGACTGCGAAGGTTTGATTCCAAAGCCGAGCAATATCGTGGTCAGGGCTTTCGATGGGTCAAAAAGGATGGTGGACGGGGATGTGGACGTCCCTGTTAAAGTTGGCTCTCAGACTTTTGTATCTACTTTCTACGTGATGGATATCCGACCATTATATTCTTGCTTGTTGGGTCGCCCTTGGATTCATAAGGCTGGGGCAGTGACTTCTACGCTCCATCAAATGTTAAAATATCCGGTAAAGGGGAAGATTGTCACGGTACAAGGTGAAGAGGAGTACATGGTGAGTCATCTTAATTCCTTTCTCTATGTGGAGATGGATGGGGAATTCATCGAAACCCATTATCAGAACTTTTAAGAGGTCCCCCAGACTCTGGCGTCAACTGAAGTTGCTGCTGACAAACCTCCGATGAAGATGGCTTCCCTCAAGGATGCCAGGGCTGTAATTGAAAAAGGTGGGTGTGCAAATTGGGGTCAGCTCCCTGATTTCACATACAAAACTGACAAGTTTGGTTTGGGATTTACTACAGAGGCTCAATGGGATGTTCGGCGTGCGCAGATTAAATGACCTCCTCTACGCATCAGTAATCAGGGAGTGAATGCAATTGAGGACAATGAAGAAGATTCAGATATCGACAGCTGGATCTACCCGACTACCAACGGTGGATTGAACAACTGGACGGCGAAAGACTTCATACCCATTTCTTTTATTACACAGTAATAGACTTTTGTTTTGAGATTTGTAACAGACAGTTTAAAACTTTACGGCCCGGTGCCTTGCCCGAGGCACCTTGGCTTTGTTTGTGAGGGCTTATTATCTGTCATTTCATATATCATCAATAAAACATTGGACGTTTCTTGCATTACAAATTTTATGCTCCTTGTTTTTCTTTTTCTGTCTCTCACTTTATCAAAAACAGCTATTGTCTTACACACACTCACGTATCATAATGCAGATCCATATCCACTCTGGATCCCATTGATAACGACTCTGCTACTGCCAGTTATGACTTCGAAAATCCGATCAACCAAGCCAAGGACAAAGGTGAGTATGATTGTGAGGTACCTGGAGAACTTGCTAGGCTGTTACTGCAGGAAGAGAGGGCCATACAGCCTCATGAGGAGCTAGTCGAATCAGTGAATTTGGGTACAGAGGAAGACAGGAAAGAGGTCAAGATAGGTGCGAATCTGGAGCCTAGTGTCAAGCAGCGGTTGATACAGATGCTATGCAACTATGTCGAGATCTTCGCTTGGTCTTATGAAGATATGCCCGGTTTGGACACCGATATTATGGTGCATCGCTTGCCGACCAAAGAAGACTATCCTCTGGTAAAGCAGAAGGTTCGCCGTATGCGCCCTGAGATGTCTGAGAAAATTAAAGATGAGGTCATGAAACAGTTTGACACCGTATTTTTAGCTGTCACTTCTTACCCGCAGTGGGTTGCCAATGTTGTTCCGGTGCCTAAGAAGGATGGTAAGGTACGGATGTGTGTGGACTATAGAGATCTGAATAGGGCAAGCCCCAAGGATGATTTCCCACTTCCTCATATCGATGTTCTGGTCGACAACACCGTGCAGCATAAGATCTTCTCCTTTATGGATGGTTTTTTTGGTTACAATCAAATCAAGATGGCTCATGAGGACATGGAGAAGACAACCTTCGTTACACAGTGGGGCACCTTCTGTTACAAGGTAATGCCTTTCGGGTTGAAGAATGCTGGGAAAACTTATCAGCGCGCCATAGTCGCTTTGTTCCACGACATGATTCACCATGAGATTGAGGTTTACGTTGATGACATGATCGCAAGGTCCCAGACTGAGGAAGAACACCTTGACTATCTACAGAAGCTATTTGACAGGTTAAAGATGTATAAGCTAAGGTTGAACTCGAACAAGTGCACCTTCGGGGTAAGATCTGGTAAGCTGCTAGGTTTCATCGTCAGTGATAAGGGTATTCAGGTGGATCCTACAAAGGTAAAAGCCATGCAGGAGATGCCGACTCTTCGCATAGAAAAGGAAGTTAGAGGCTTTTTGGGACGTCTAAATTACATTTCCAGATTCATTTCACATCTGACTGCTACTTGTGAGCCAATCTTCAAGCTGCCGAAGAAAGATCAAGTGGTAAGATGGAATGATGAATGTCAAACCGCTTTCGAAAGGATCAAAGAATATCTTCAAGAACCGCCAATTCTGATGCCTTCGGTTGAAGGAAGACCTTTAATATTATACTTGACAGTACTGGATAATTCAATAAGGTGTGTGCTGGGGCAGCATGACGAGTCTGGCCGAAAAGAGCACGCAGTTTACTAACTTAGCAAAAAGTTTACCGAATGCGAGACCTGATAATCGTTGCTCGAGAAAACTTGGTGCACTTTGGCATGGGCTGCTCGCCGGCTGAGACAGTATATGCTGACTCACACTATCCTATTTTTATCAAAGATGGATCCAATCAAGTATATCTTCGAAAAGCCTGCCTTGTCCGGAAGAATAGCAAGATGGCAGATGATCTTAACTGAGTATGATATCCAGTACACAACCCAAAAGGCAATCAAGGGGAGCGTATTGGCAGATCATTTGGCGCATCATGCCGTGGATGACTACCAATCCATGAATTTCGAGTTCCTAGATGAGAACATCATGTTGGTGACCGATTGTGAAGAACCTGGACAGGATAAAGGACCTGAGGAAGGATCCCGATGGTCTATGTACTTTGATGGAGCATCAAAGGCGTTAGGTAATGGCATTGGCGCTGTGATTATATCTCCTGAGGGTTGTCATACTCCGTTCACCGCCCGATTATGTTTTAACTGCACCAACAATATGGCGGAGTATGAAGCATGCATCCTGGGTCTGCGAGCTGCTATTGACCTGAGGATTAAGTTCTTGAGTGTATTCGGAGATTCTGCTCTAGTGATCAGTCATATCAAAGGCGAGTGGGATACGAAGAACCCAAATCTTATTCCTTACAAAGAGTATGTATTGATGTTGCTCCCACACTTTGAGGAGATAACCTTTGAACACTTCCCAATAGAGGAGAATCAGTTAGCGGACGCGCTAGCTACCATGTCTTCTATGTTCAAATTCAGGTGGGACAATGAAGCTCCCCAGATTACCATTGAGAGGTTGGACGAACCCGCACATTGCTATGACATTGAGACGGAAGAGGTAGCAGATAAACCCTGGTTTCACGAGGTAAAGAGGTATCTTGAGGCTCAAGAATACCCTGAGGGTGCATATGTTAATGATAAGAAGTTCTTGAGAAGGTTCGCTGCAAAGTTCTTCATCAGTAATGGTGTCCTTTATAAGCGTAACCATGATTCAACCTTATTGCGATGTGTGGACAAATGCGAGGCAGAAAGGATCATGGCAGAGTTACATGAAGGTACCTTAGGAACTCATTCCAGTGGACACACCATGGCAAAGAAGATCCTACGGGCTGGATATTACTAGTCTACTATGGAAGCCGATTGTTATCAGCACTCTCGGACCTGTCATAAGTGCCAAGTCTATGCTGATAAGGTGCATGTACCTCCAGTTCCCCTGAATGTTTTGACGGCTCCTTGGCCTTTTGCAATGTGGGGCATCGACATGATCGGCGAGATCAGACCTCCTGCGTCTAACGAGCATAGTTTCATCCTGGTAGCCATTGATTATTTCACGGAGTGGGTTGAGGCAGCTTCCTTTGCTACGGTAACCAAGAACGTCGTGGCGCGGTTTATCCGATACAACTTGATCTATCAATATGGTGTACCAGAGAGGATCATCACGAACAATGGTATAAATCTCAATAATACGATGATCACCGAGCTCTGCAAACAATTCAAGATACAACATTACAACTCTTCTCCTTACCGGCCGAAGATGAATGGGGCTGTTGAAGTGGCTAATAAGAATATCAAGAAGATTGTGCAGAAGATGATGGTGACCTACAAAGACTGGCACGAGATGCTACCATTCGCTCTTCATGGGTATCACACCTCAGCACGGACGTCAACAGGGGCAACACCCTACTCTCTGGTGTATGGCATGGAGGCAGTCCTACCCATCGAAGTCTAGATAACCTCTCTTCGGATTATGAAGGATGCAAGTTTGAGCGAGGACGATTGGATCCAGACCCGGCTTGATCAGCTGAACCTAATCGACGAGAAGAGACTTACTGCTATTTGTCATGGTCAGACGTATCAAAAGCAGATGATCAAGGCTTTTAACAAGAAAGTCAGACAACAAGAATATCAAGCCGGGGATCTGGTGATCAAACACATCATACTTCCGCAAGGTGATCCCAGGGGCAAATGGACCCCCACGTACGAAGGGCCATTTATGGTTAAGAACATTTTCTCGGGAGGAGTTATGATTCTAACCACCATGGATGGTGACGACCTTCCTCACCCCATCGATGCAGACATAGTGAAAAGATACTACGTATAATCAAAGACCCACTAGGTCGACTGGCCTAGGCAAAAATAAGGGCTTCTCGGTGAACCAAAAGGGTTCGGGCAAAAGTAAGGGATGAAAATGAAAAAAAACTGTACACCAGGCAAGTCGAAAACCTGAAAAGGAGGCTTAGGTAAAAAAGGGTATCCCGGTGGACTGAAAACCCGAAAGGGCGGTCCAGGAAAAAATTAGGGATTGAAGCGTAACACTGTGTATCTTTGGATCATCTTGCGACCAAACTTCGGTATCGATTATCAAGCTCGGACGACACCAATAAATCTGATCTACCTTAAACCAAGTAGCAAAGTGATGAGACACTCGAAGATATAAAGGCAATAGCCGAGTTTAAACCCAGTGGGATTGTTTCACATAGCTATTTTTATTTCTTTTTCACAAAATGTATAATTCCCTCGGCGACATTCTCTTACTAGGACGTCAGCCTCTTGTACAAAACGCCTATTACAGGCTAACTTCAAAAATCAATACAATTCATTTTTACAAAGAAATTTCAACTTATGTTTTCTTTTTCTGTTTTGTTTTGCAAGAACGTCCAATGGTTCATTTTTGATTTATGCATTTGACAATAATTGCTGCTCATAAATATTTACATGCGAAACAAAAGACAATTACTCGTAGTTCCAGGAACAGGGGAAAATAAGAAATGTCCAAACCTTACAATTGCTCTACCCACTAAGTACAGGGATAAAGCCAGCTTGACAATATAACTAAAAGATCATACACTCCCTGCAGAGTAGGAAGTACCAAAGACAGTGGTGTTAATTCTCCCCAAGAAGAGTTTATTTATCACCAACAATAGAAGTTCCCCATCAGTGGAGTTTATTTCTTCCACAGGCAGAAATTCAATCCCCGACAAAGTTTATCATCGCCAACAACGGTAATTCATCCCCAACCGAGGTTATTTCTCCAAATCAACAGATCTTCTAGCAGAGTATCTCTCTTCCCCATAGAGTCATTCTCTCGCCAATTTATTCTCCAGTAGAGTCTCTCTCGGTGGAATATTCTCAAACAGAACGGACGCAAGTCTCCAGCTAATCATCTTAGGTCGGTATCCCCAGCGAGAACGAAGAACTCAACTCCTTGTATTCTCCAGCAGCAGTTCAGGATTTATTTTCCCCAGCTAGAGAATATCATAAAAACATCGCATATCCATACATCATGGCATACACATATATATCATACATCACAATCTCATTTATTTTGAGAACATCATTACTCGATTCATGTCATTACACACGACTAACTCTTTATCTTTCAGGGAAAGATACAATCAAATTCTGACAAGTTTTCTCTAGTTCAATCAAATCGATGCTAAGATTTATATTCCAGTTCAATCTATGAAGCCCGGATCCGACCGAATAATATCTTGATTTCTCCATCATACTGTGAAGCCCGGAGAATGACTGGATAACAACACCAAAATACTATGAAGCCTGGAATCGACCAGATAGTGGTATATCTCAAATTCAAGCTATGAAGCCCAGAAATCGACCGGAAAATAGTTGAATCCCCAACAAGTTACTGTGAAGCCTGGAAATCGACCAGATACCAGTACAAAACACCATGAGGCCTAGAATTGACCAGATAGTGGTATATCTTAAATTCAAGCTATGAAGCCTAGATTCGACCGGATAATATCCTGATTTCTCCAAGACACCATGAAGCCTAGAATCGACCAGATAGTGGTATATCATAAACACAAGCTGTGAAGCCCGGAAATCTATCAGAAAATAGTTTAACAAGGTATTGTGAAGCCTGGAAATCGAACAGATAGCAATACAAGACACCATGAAGCCTGGATTTGACCAGATAATGGTATAGGACACCATGAAGCCTGGATCACGACCAGATAACGGTAAAGGATACTAAAGGCTGGGATCGACCAGATAACAGTATAAGACACTACGAAGCTTGGATTTCGACCAAATAGCAGTTTACCTGGCCAATTACTAAGAAGCCCAGAATCGACCGGATATTAGTAGGCCTTAAATTCAAGTTGAAGCCCGGATGCAACCGGATAACAACTTAATTCCTTCTGAATCCTGGAGCACGACCAGATAAGAATTGAGAAATTGCGAATCCTGGAGAACGACCAGATAGCAAGTTTAATCTCATCCCCCAGTAAGTCGCTATGAAGCCTGGAGCACGACCAGATAACAATCAGACTTATTTTTCTCAGCAAATCACTGTAAAGCCTGGAGCACGATCAAATAGCAGTTAATTTTAACCTCCTCGACTAAGAGATGATTCCCCAGTAGAGTAACGGAGAATTGAAGTTCCTAAAACTCTATCTCTCTCAAGGCAGAGATCAACATTCCCCAACGCAGTCCTCCTCAACAACAGGTATACAGGCTCTCGCAAAGGAATCTCTTATGCGACGACACTTCTTCTGATAGAATCTTTAAGCCCATCTTCCAACATCAACACCAAATGGCATCTACAAGCCCATTCCCGACATTACAAGACAAATACCACTTCATGCGAGTGCAAATTTCTAGGCACTCTAGTGTTCAATCATCTTCCACCTTCGGATCACGAAAGGCAGACAAGCCATTCTATATCCTCAGGTTTAAGAAGATTGAACAGGGGCAGTTGTTGTACCCCAAAATTTTCCCTCCCATATTTCTCAATACATTTCAAGTGAGGTCCTCAAATTGCTCAAGGAAGTCCAAGGGTTGACCAGACAAACTCTCTCCTAAGGCAGTCTACCTCAGATTAGGGTTTCATTTTGGACCAAGGTACTTGAGTCCAAAGGACCCCAAATGCTCACCATTGTCCTAATATGTTCTCAAGATCATCCATGTCAAGTTTCAAGCCTTGCAGAGGAATTTGCTCAGTCAATTGCTCAAAGGCCTGAAAATCGACGATGCTAGGGCAAAAGTCAACTGTGTCCTACATACAGTCAAACTTCAAGATTTTTGGTAAACATTCTCATTTTGAAGTATTATTCATCATTTTATCAAGGGTTGATCATGATTCATCAAGGATTGCTCACAATTCATCAAAACCCAAAAGTTGTTAAATTAGGGTTTTACAGGAAAAGTCAACTCAACTTTGAACAAGCATAACTTTCTCATACTTTATCAAAAATGACCCATCCAAAGCTCATTTTGAAGAGGATGCAATTACCTACAATTCATATTCATCTCCCAAGTTCAAAATATGCACTCACAAGAAGATATGAATTTGGACATTATAGGTCATTTTGAAAAGTCAACAAAAACACCTTTTTTGTCAAAGCTTCATACATGAACATGGAAGAATCAATTGAGATGAGACCAAAAGGGTTGCTTAGAGAACATCGTAAGCTTTCTAAAAAGTCCAAGAACACATATCTAGGCCCAAAATTGAAGGAGTTATGCATTGGCAAAGTTGACCCTTTTTTGCAAAATTGCCAAAAGTCAAAAGTGGCCAAAATTGCAATTTTTGTCAAATGGGCCCAATGTTTTATGCTTGCATTGAGTTTGTAACATGGCCCACGACCCATGATCTCTCCCACTTGTCTTTATTTTATTTTTGTCATTTATTTTGATTTTTATTTCAATTAAATCAAATAAAATATAAAAAAATCATGAAAATATCAAAATTAATCAAAGCTTGAGATTTTGTGCATGTTTAGGCCTCTTATACAGCTGGAAGAAGAATCAAATCGTGCAAGTTTCATTTGGACACAAAAAGATTGGATTTGGCGTGATTTGGAAATATTTGCATAAGAATCAAATCTTGAATCAATGATCTTAATTGAGGAAGATTTGAAACAAGTTTGTAACCCTAATTCATTCTAGGGTACATATAGAACAAGTGCAAATCAAAAGCAGCGGGGTTGGAGGTGTGAAAATAAGAAAGCAAGTTTAAAAAAATTAGAAAAAAGTGGCACACTGATTTCTAAGTTGCAGACCAATTCAAAGCATCCTAAGCATCCCAAACGTTTGCTGGACATCCCAGTAACATGTTGCAATCATTAACAAGCCTCTTAATGTCCAGAATTGAACTGTAAGCATCTCACGACATCCATGCTTTCTTGAAATCAAATATCATAATTCTGTCACTTTTAGCATGATTTATTTGCATATTCTGAATCCTTGAATCATTTGTAAGCTAATGGTAATACTTAATTGCATTTTCATTAACTGTAGAGCAAAATGCCATAGTTAGGGTTCTTGGCTCGTTTTTGGGGTTTTTCTTTACAGGTACAATTGGCCATGGATAAGGGTACCATGATGCTCGTGAGGTTGCCACGAGTTGATTGGTACCATTATTGTGTATTTATCATGCTTGTACAGGACTTTACAGAAGCCCGGGGTTATACCTACACCCCTTGACCGTAAGTAAAAGTTGCAGAACTTTTAGAAACGGTGGGAGGAAGAAGAAGGGTAGCGTGGCATCTCATGCCTGGCCAATTCAAAATTTCGCGTGTTTGTAATATTATTATTCTATTTTTCCATATAACGCTTATTTGTTGTTCCATATACACAAAGACAAGCCAACTCAGATGGTCAACGTGTGTTGTGAAATGCCAAAGGGCCTGGGTTCGATCCCCAGGTCCCCATATTATTCCATGTTATTTTGCATTATGTGATCAGGTACATAGGCGCCCCATAAGTCCACCACGCGTCCTCCATGTCCAGCCAATTAGATCATCCACATGCTAGATCCAAGGAGTCCCAATGAAGGTCCATCATAGGCCTAGTCAAGCTTGCAATACAGGATCTGGAAAGTCAAAATGGGCTAGGCGCTATTGGGCTCAGAAAATGCAATTAGCACCCTCTCCTTTGCTATAACACCAGGCCCATTCTAATTTCTTCTCTATTTTTTTCTTTTATTTAATTTATTTTGTTTATTTTCTAACACAAATTAATTTTTTTTTTTTTTACAAAAAATCATAAAATCAATTTTCACAAATTTAGATTTAGGTATTATTTTTATCAAATTTAATTTAATAATTAGTTAAATTTAATTTTAGGGTAATTCACACTTTTTTTGTAAATAATTAAAATCAAATTAGAAAAATTAGGGTTTGTTCTTGATTTAATTTTTTATTTCTTTTAACAAAACAAAAAAAAAAACAAAAATAGTTAATTTAATTATTTTTCTTAAATAAAATTAATTAGTCATTAGGTTTTCTTTACTTATTCAATTAAAACCTTATTTTCTCAAAATAATCAAAAATAACAAAAAAATGATTTTTCTTATAATTAGGTTTAGACGGGGTCAAAACCCTAATTTTTCTCGTTCTTAATTCATCGCGCGCATTTAATATTTTTGCAATATTAATGTAATTGCTCATGGTATATAATAGTTTAATTAGGATTTTCTTTTATTTATCGTTTTACGGGTTTTTGGCTATGTAATTAATCCCCCTCCCTGAAGCCTTGTAATAGCGTAGTTTTATTTCTCGCATTTTAATTCTCGCAAATATTAACTGTTAGATGTATGATAATAGGGTTGCATGACAAGACTGTATGTTAATTTAAAATGGTTAGCAAATCCTAAATGTGAAAAGATAATAACTGAAATCAAATCACTCGCACATGCACACTCCTAGGGTATACTCTCACTTCAGTTGCCTTCGGTAAACGATCATTAAGTATAGGGTGTCTTAGTGGTTGCCCTCCTGTCTAAACAAAGATCAAATGTCCCATTCGGAAATGTTGCCTCGGAAAGGTCGCCTCAGAAATGTTTCCTCGAATATGATCTCAAGACACTAGGGTTATTACTAAGACATCCTAACATTGCTTTAGTGATCGTACGTCCCTTTCGAATTGACCTTTACAACTCCAACGATGGTGCTACCTACTCTTTAATAGTGGGATAACGCTGTCTAAAGGAAACAAGAACAGAAACATTCTTTTTTCGAGTAGGTAGATGCTAGTAGGTACTTGCTCAAAATCAAACTTTTTTTTCACACTTACACTTTTCCAAACAAAGTTTTCAAAAATACTTCGTAACACTCTTGAGGACTGATACAAGGGTTAAAACAAAGTAAAACAATTTTTTTTTTCAAAACACACAAACACGGAAGCAATTTTTAAAATGATGAGCAAATACCTAAGAGCCCGTAGAAAACTACGGATAGAAAGGGTGCTAATACCTTCCCTTTCTATAATCTACCCCCCGTACTCAAAATCTCGAAAAAGGAATTTTTCTGTGCTTTTGTCCTTCCCAGTTGGATAAAATAAAAGTCGATGGCGACACTTGCTTACCGCGACATTTTGCGAACACAAACGCAGAACACAAACCAACATTTTCCTAAAACAGTCCAGTTCTGCCATCGTATCATAGATCCCTTTTTCAGAAACTATGTATCCAAGTACAATTCCTTTTTTTACCATAAAATGGAATTTCTCCCAATTCAACACTAGGTTTACCTGTACACATCTTTCCAGTACCCTCTTCAGGTTTGACAGGCATCCTTCAAAACTTTGCCCGCATACAGAGAAGTCATCCATGAACACCTCTATGATATCATCTATAAAATCGACAAATATAGACATCATACATCTTTAGAATGTTGCAGGCGCATTACATAGTCCAAACGACATTAGTCGATAAGTAAACGTACCATAAGGACACGTGAACATTGTCTTTTCTTGGTCATCAGGGTGGATAGGAATTTGAAAGAATCCCAAATAACCGTCTAAATAATAGTAGTAAGAATGCTTATCCAACCGCTCAAGCATTTGGTCAATAAAAGGTAGAGGGAAATGGTCTTTTCAAGTTGCTTTATTTAGTTTTCTGTAGTCAATGCACATTCTGGCTCCACTCGCGACTCTTTCTGCTATTTGTTCTCCTGCTTTATTTGTCATGACTGATTCCTCCTTTCTTGGGTACATAGTGAACTGAACTAACCCATGGGCTATCTAAGATTAGATAAATGATTCAAGCATTTATAAGTTTAGTTACTTCATCCTTGACTATAGTGCTCAAGATCGGGTTAATTCTTCTCTGATGTTCTCTAGAAGATTTACAACCATATTCCAGCATAATGCGATGCATGCAGATGGAAAGACTTATTCCTTTAAGATCAGTAATGTTATATCCTAAAGCAGAGGGATATTTTCTTAAGACATGCAATAGTTTTTTCGTTTCAGTTTGTCCTAAGTCTGTTTTGACTATCACGAGTCTTTTAAGTTTGGAATCTAGGAAATCGTATCTTAGGGTTTTGGGTAAAACTTTAAGTTCTAAGTTGGGTTTCTTCGGACAAGGCATATGATTTGGTGTTAGTTCTAGGCATTCTCTTGAACCTCCATCTCGATATTCGGGACACCAATCATCATCTTCAAAAATTAGGGGCATCAGAATCTTCATAGTTTCGAAATGAGTTTCTTCTTTTGACTCCATCTCTTTGACACATTCGTCTATTACATCTAACAGATAGCATGTATCATCTATAGTTGGGGCATGTAGCAACAGTGTCAGGATAAACTCAACTTTCTCTTCTCCAACTTCAAAAGTTAGCTTTCCTCTCTTAACATCTATAATAGCTCCAGCAATGGCTAAAAATGGTCTTCCCAATATTATAGAGGTTACGCTGTCTTCTTTAATGTCCATAATGATGAAATCTGTAGGGATGTAGAATTGACCTATGCGTACAAGAATGTTTTCTAGAATTACCACGGGGTATTTGACAGAGTGATTCACTAGTTGTACTGACATCTTGGTTGGTCTTAATTCTCCCATGTCAAGCTTTTTGGATATGGACAGGGGCATACTGTTGATACTAACGCCTAAGCCGCATAGAGCTTTGTCTATGACATACTTACCTATATTACAGGGTATAGAGAAACTTCCGAGATCCTTCAGCTTCTAAGGCATTTTGTTCTGAATGATTGCGCTACACTCAGCAGTGAGTGTAATTCCCTTGTTATCCTCTATCTTTTTCTTGTTCTACAAGATTTCTTTGAGAAACTTAGCGTACGAGGTCATTTTAGTGATAGCTTATGTGAATGGTATCATGATGTTTAATTGTTTCAGAAGTTCAATAAATTTCTTAAATTGCCCCGCACTTCTAGATTGAGTAAGTCTTTGAGGATATGGGATTGGTGGCTTGTAAGGCGGCGGAGGCACATAAGGTTTTTCTTTTTCTTCTGTCTCTCTGTCACCTACCTTCTCATTCTCTTTTGGTTCGCTTTCCTCCTCGGTTGTTTTTCTAGAACTTTGGGACATGGCTGGGTTTTCGGCTCTAGGCTCAATTGGTCCATCGTATTTAAGTCCACTTTGCAGTATAATAGCATGAGCATGTCCTTTTGGATTTGGTTGAGGTTGATCTGGAAATGTACCAGCAGATGCAGCAGTAGGTGCTTGTTGTTGGGCCACTTGCGAAATCTGGGTTTCAAGCATTTTGTTATGGGTGGCTAAAGCATCTACTTTGTTCACTAACTGTTTGATTTGATGACTAGTGTGAATATTTTGGTTTAGAAATTCCTTGTTAGTTTGAGCTTGGGTAGATATAAAATTTTCCATTAGAATTTCGAGGTTAGACTTCCTAGGCATATTAGGAGCAGCTGCAGGTGCTTCTTGATATCCCGGTGGTACATTAGGTGCTTGGCCAGGCGCATACAATGCATTGGTGTTCTTATATGAGAAACTTGGATGATTTTTCCATCCAGGGTTGTAAGTGTTCTAGTAAGGGTTTCCTTGAGCATAATGTACTTGGTCAAGAGGGGTTCCTGATAAGATTTGGCATTCAGCAACAGCATGTCCAGGTACTCCGCATATCTCGCAATTCAGAGTTATAGCAGCCATGGTGGCTTGAGTACTGCGGTTAAGTTATTTATATTCTGGACGAGAGCATCTACCTTAGCATGGACGCTATCAAGACTGCTGATCTCGTACATACCGCCTTTTATCGGTGCTTTCTCTACGGGAGCTTTGTTTGCTTGACCTCTTTCACTCCCCCACTGATAGTGATTTTGAGCCATACTTTCTATGAGAGCATAAGCAGCAATGTTGGATTTATCTATAAGTGCGCCACCTGCAGCAACATATATCGTTAGTCTTATATTATAGATGAGACCAATGTAGAAGGTATGGATGATTAACCATTCTTCTAGGCCATGATGTGGACAGAGCCTCAGCATGTCTTTGTATCTTTCCCAAGCGTCAAAAAGAGACTCATTTTCCTTTTGTCGAAAATCGCTTATTTGGGATCTTAGCATAGCTGTCTTACTTGGTGGGAAATATCTTGCAAGAAAGACTTTCTTCAACTTATCCCAAGAGGTAACCGAGTTAGCTTGCAGAGACTAGAGCCAGGCTCGGGCTCTGTCTCTTAGGGAAAAAGGGAAAAGACGAAACCTTATCGCCTCTTGAATGACTCCATTGTTCTTAACTGTATCTGCGTATTGCAGAAACATCAATACATGTAGATTAGGGTCGTCCATTGACCCTCCAGAAAATTGGTCTTGTTGTACAACAGACAATAAGGAAGGTTTGAGTTCGAAGTTATTAGCCTCAATCGGAGGGGCATCAATGTTGTTATGTGGTTCTTCCTATGAAGGAATAACATAAGATTTGAGTGGACATGGCTGATCACCCATGTCTGGTTCTTCAACTGGTTCGGTAGGAATAGAAGATTGAGAGAGGGATTAATCTGTACGAGATACTCGTACTCGGCGTCTTCTAGTAATAGAGTGCTCAGGTTTGGAAATTGGTAGCACTAAGCCTTCACCTTTAGAGCGAGTGCTTGGAATACAATTAGGAATGGTGCCTTAGTCTCTACAGCGTAACTAAAAAAGTTACGATATCGACTTGTTAGTCCCCGACAATGGCGCCAAAAACTTGATCGCGACTTTGTGAGTCTTAAAGAATCTAGACCACAAGTATACAGTCCTATCACATGTAGCTTTAAAGATTATCGAATCCCAAGGGACTAAATGTTGAACTACCGTTATCTTAGGTTACTACGTAAATCTAAGGATAATAATGTAATTAATAGGGGGTTTAGGGAGCCTAACTGATTAAAATCTAGTTTAGATTCAAGGGAGAATATCATTATGTAATGGTCGGACTTTGGGGATTTAGCAACTCATTGACCTAACTCGGATTAACAAAACAGTTTTCAATAGAAAGTATTTGTTTGAAAACCCTCTTCTCACACTCTCGTGTTTATTGATTCAGATCCTACGATCAAACCTAAGTGAGTGCTCTCGCTGTTTCAATTAGAGTTCAAAAATAGTTTTTGGAAACAAACAAAACCTAATCAACTTAAAAGCGCTCTCGCTGTATTTTAAGTTGATGCACAATTACTACTATCCAGTTATTATCTCAAACTCTAGTTTTATTGATCCTAACTTCTATATGTGTTTTACTCTCGTAACAAAAACAGTTAATATTTAAAAATAGTAATTGAAACCAGAAAATTATTCTTTCTTTAAAAGGAATTGGTCAATTGGCGTTGCTAAACCCCGTTGGCTATATGACCTTACATATCGATAAATAAATTTAGCCTAGCATATTAAACGATTCAATAACAGCGCAACATAAATAATTACCATCTAGAAATTTAAATAAACTAAACATTACAGACAATCCTGGCATAAATAAATAAAGTACTTAAATTAAACCTGAAAATATTACAGCAGAATATTTGTCTAATATGGGATGTCTCCTACAAATCGATAAAGAAAATAATGCAGAAAGAACATAATGTGAAAAATATTCGGCAGAGTAATAGTAAAAACAGAGAAAAGAAAGCATGTTTAAAAATGGGAATTTGAGGTCCTATTTATAGGCTTGGATATGCGCAGGGATTTGAGATATTTTCTCCTCCGGATTTGACTTAGTGTAACAGTCGTTACACTCCTTCTTTTGAGGGAAGGCTGGCGTGGCAAGGTGTAACGGTCATTAAACCCCTTGCTTTTGAGGAAGGGCTAGCGTGGCAGGGTGTAACAGTCGTTACACCTGAGCTAAGGAATGTGTGACGGTCGTTACACCCCCTGGGCCTTGGGTGGATTGGGCCAGCACTTGTTTCTTCATTGGACTTCCAAGGCTTTTTACTTTGTGATGCACCCAATTTTGCCACACACCCCTCAATTGCATAATTTCTCTTTCTTTGTGCGGATTTTAAATACGATTAGCTCGAATTTTCTTGAATTTCTTCGCACATGACTTGCAAACATCAAATTCCTGAAAACATAGAAAATACCAGCATAATACGAATAAAGAGTAATTTAATTAATTAAAATGCGGATAAAATTTATGTAAATTGATCCAAATATTCGATACATTTCTGGTTTATCAGTGGGTAGAGGTCACAAAGAACTTTTTGTACCTTTTGCACACCATCACACGTTAACCATTTATAACTTCCTCTTATCTTCAATGGCTTCAGATAATTTGAATGTTTGAAGCTTGTTGTATAAGAATCACTCTTAAGTCTTAAAACCTAAGTCTTGGAGTCTTCAGAACTTGTCCTATCAGAACCTCGTCTTCAGAGTCTTCAACACTTGGTTGTAAGAACTTGCTTTTCTTCAGATCATCAAAACTTATTCAGCAAAACCTCATCTTCATAATCTTCAGAACTTGTAACACACAAAAGCAAAGCTTTAGAAGGCCTCCAAAGCTTAACCATAAAGTCACGATCAAAACTTCTTGTACTAACATTCCTAAGACTTGTTGCATAAGATGAATTCTAGAATCTTTACTTTAACTGTAACACGTAACCATATGTTTTCATCCAATAGTGTTTATGTTCCAAACCTGATGACATTACACGCCTTGTTACCAGATCTAGAACATTACAGCAACAACTACACACTAGAACGAAACCATTAGAGTATACAATTATTCTTAATGATATCATGTAAAGTTATCATCAAAATCTTAAGGCCAAATCTAGAAACACTTCTTGTTCTTATAAAAGTTTATAGGTCAGGACGGGAAGGTTACTGATGTAGAAAAGGCTGAAGAAGACTGGAATGGTGAAGATGAAAAATTATCTCAAGGAAACTCTAAAGCTTTGAATTTTATTTTTAATGGAGTGGACAAAAACATCTTAAGACTGATAAGTAATTGCATTATTTCTAAAGAAGCTTGGGAGATATTGAAGACTGCTCATGAAGGAACCTCTAAGGTGAAGATGTCTAGGCTCCATATTGTTACCACCAAATTTGATAACTTAAGAATGAAGGAGGATGAGAGTATTCATGACTTTCACATGAATATTATTGAGATAACCAATGCCTTAAGTGCCCTGGGGGAGAAGATGTCTGAAGCTAAGTTGGTGAGAAAAATTCTCAAATCTTTTCCAAAGAGGTTTCACATGAAAGTGAGTGCCATTGGAGAAGCCCAAGATATAAAAACAATGAAGGTTGATGAGCTTATGGGGTCTCTATAGACCTTTGAACTAGGAATTAGTGAAAAGTCTGAAAAGAAGAAGAGCATTGCCTTGTCTCCAATATTGAAAACTTAGCAGATGAATGTGATCTGGATACAAATGAAGGGATATATAAAGCTCTTGTTTACTTGGAAGACAATTCAACAAAGTGATGAAGAAGATGGACTGGAATTTAAGATCAAATTTCAAGAACAAGTCATTCGACATCAACAAAAATCAGGATTTTGGGAGAAAACCCAAAACTAAAGAAGAGACTAACCAAGGCAAAGGAGTCCAATGTCATGAATGTGAAGGATTTGGACACATAAGAGATAAGTGTCCCACTTATATCAAGAAGCAGAAGAAAGGTCTATCTGTGTCATGGTCAGAAGATGATTCTAAAAGTGATCATGAAGAGGAATCTACCAAGCAGTTTACTTCCTTAACTGGACTTTGTGATTTTGATGAAGAATCAGATTATGAAGAACTAACCTTTGAAGAACTTGCTACTTCTTATAAGGAGTCGTGTCTCAGAAGTGAAGATGTGTATCAATTAAGGGAAAAGAAAAAGAAAAATATTGCTCAACTACACACTAAAAAAGTGGAACACATGTCTATCATCTCTGATCTGGAGGTTGAAAAAGTGAATCACTTGCCCATCATCTTTGGTCTAAAGGGTGAAGTTATTTTACTCAAATCTAAAATTGACAATATGACTAAGTCTGTGAGAATGCTTAATAATAGCTATAATGTGTTGGATGAGATTCTTCAGAATGGTAAGAATGCTGGAAATGTCAGAGCTATTGGGTATGATAATGAAGCTGTGAAGAACAAAGGAAAAGAGCCTGAAGTAAAGTTTATCAAAGAAAAGGGGAAGCAGAAACAGAATATGTCAAATCAAATGTTACAACATCAGCATAGACATCCTAAAAATCACTCAGGAAATAAGACTCAACATTGGAGATGTCATTATTATGGAAGGTTTGGTCCTATAAAACCCTTATGCTACAGGTTATATGACTATCCCAAATATGATGCACAAACAAGAAGAGAAAAGGTATTTGTTAAATCTAAAAAGAAGTGGATCCCCAAAAAAGGTGCTTCTTGACTCATAGCTCACATATCACTTAAAGCCTTTGCCAGAGAAGATTTGTACTTTGATAGTGGTTGTTCTAGACACATCACTGGAGTCAAGAAATTCTTGGCTGACATTAAACCATATTCCACTAGTTATGTCACTTTTGGAGATGGATCAAAAGGTGAAATAAAGGGTGTTGGAAAGCTGGGTTGTACAAGACTGTCTAGTCTTGATGATGTGTTATTTGTTAAGGGGTTGACTGCTAATTTGACAAGTATTAGTCAACTGTGTGGCCAAGCTCTCAAAGTTAACTTTACTACATTAGAATGTCTGGTAACTGTGATACGGTGGGAGAACTGACTTGAAGGTTTTGCGTTTGATCGCAAATGTTACGGTTAGCAAGAGTCGCCACCGACTTTTCTTTTATCCAAAAGGAAAGGTGAAAAAGCACATGAAAGACCTTTGAGATTATTTCTTGAGTTCGGGGGGTAGATTATGAAAAGGGACGGTATTAGCATCCTTTTCATCCATGGTTTTCCGTGGGCTCTTAGTTACTTGCTAGATCACTTGCTTTTGTTTGAAATGTGATTTGTGTGGCTTTTGAAAGTATTTTGAAAAAGCGCCATCGTTTAGGCAAGCTTTGTAATGATTCTCGTTCGTAAGAATGTATATAAAGTGTTTGATCTTTTGAAAATGTTTTCAAGTTTGAAAGATGTTTTTGAAAGTGTTGGTGTTTGTTTTGAAAATAGCAAGGAATGTTTTTGTTTTGAAATGGAGCAAGTAACTAGGAACAATCTACCTACTAAAAAGTCTTTCATGTTCATTTCCTTTTTCCTTTGACATTGTTATCTTACCATTGATTTGGTAAGTAACCCTATCTTTGGATGTAAAGGGACGGGCGTAGGGACGTTTGTATAGTCATAAAAGCCAACCTATGGGACATTTTAGCAATGTCGTTTAGGGACTAGATCATTTATCGAAGGCAACATTGAGGGTCATCGAGGGACTACGATCTTTTATCGAGGGTCTTTGTTAAAATGCCCATGTTCGAGGGACATGACTTTTTTCCGATAGTCAACAAGTGAGATTACCCTAAGGGTGTTTGTGTGCAAGTGTATTGATTTACATGCATTGTTTTTGTCTTTGATTAGGGTTTTCTATTGATTGGTTTTAGTCTTTCCATACAAAACTCTAATTACTAGCATTTGTATTTGAAAGCGTTAAATTGTGGAAATGTAAAGTCCTATGCTATTACATCATTTAGGGGATGAGGGTACAATTTACAAATGGGGATGAAGTAGGAACTTAAATATTACAACCATATCGAATAACCATGAAGGAAACGTAAAAACAGTGTTAAAAGAAGGGAAAAAAACATTTTAAACTATTATGTGTCGATACAAGCTCACATGCATCGACACATAACTTTCCTCGCCCCTGTATTGCCAAATTAACTCAGTATGAGTCGATACATAATGGTATGTGTCGACTCATACGTTCTTTATGTCGACTAATACACTATTTTTCCTTCTGTTTTGGGCATGTAAAGCAGTATGTATCGACTCATTAGGCTATGTGCCGACTCATACTGTCATTTTTTCTACTTCAACATTGTTTTGCTGCATACATGGGTTAGTTCTCAACACATAATGAAAAGAATGGAAGATAAACAAAAGTTTAGCTTCAAGGACAATGGTTACTACACTTTTGTCTTCCAAAATGAATTACTAATGATGCTTGAAATGAAGAACTAAAGTTAAGAAACTTACCTTGGAGTCGGATCTTTATACTCTGAGTTTGAGTTGTTGTCTTGAATGTTCTTGAAATTGGAAGAGAAAACAGAGGTGTTGTAGAAGCATGTTCTTGAGTTTGAACAATTTCTAGGTGATGTATATGAGGTGCTTAGATGTTTAGACAAAGCTTGCAAGGTGTGAGAGTTCCAAATATTTGGACTTTAAAACTCAAGAGTGGAATCTTTTTTGGATAGTTATGGCTTTTGATGGCTACTTACAACAAGACTTCTGGATTTTCTCTCTATTTTTCTAACTTTTTTTTCAACCTCTCTCTCTTGCAAATGCTTCTTCTATTTATAGGCAAAGGGTTTGTGCATATGAGCTGATTAGGTTTACAAGACAACATGTTATGGTTTGATTGGATTACAAAGATCAAACTAAGTCATGTACTCCATAGTCCCAAGATGAAGTACCAAAGTTGCTGGTATTGAGGAGCTACTTCCCATGATTTATGGTGAAGTAAAATCAACAACCAGCAAGGTATGGGCTCAAGACAAACTTTGTACAAAAAGCTTGCTTTTCAAGAATATCAATGGTGCCTTTATGCCATAAATGGAAAGATCTTTTGGACAATGATTTAAACACTTGGATAATAGTTAAAGCTCTTGTGTAAACATTGAATTATGATAAGATTTGCAAGAAAGGAGGCCTGCAGCATAAGATTATGCAGCAAATCATAAGATTTTTGTTATGTGTTCTTCACTAAAATGACTTGCAACTCAATAATGGATGCACAACTTCACGCTCTTGAATCTCCTAGCTTAAATATGATAAATTAACGCTCTTGGATGTTTTGGAAAGCTTGAAACACCATCTACAACTTTCATGTTGACCAATTTTGTTAAACCAAACTGGAACTTGATGAAAATTGGCCAAGAAGTTGGGAGAAAAACCTGACCAAAACTGCTCAAAATTTCTCTAAGTGTTAAATGAAAATGTCACGACTTCATGAATTTATAACTTGAGTCCAAGAATATTTAGGAGAAGTTGTGTAAAGCGGAATTGTAGATCTCATGGACATCTACAACTTTCATGTTGAAAGTTTCTTTTGAATCATCTTGCATCATGGTGAAAAATGGGCTCAAAGTTGTGAAAAAATATGAAGTTTTCAACACTTAGAAAATTTTCTAAGTTTGACAACTTTGACTTTTCAAAATGAAATCTTGACTTTTTGATTTCTTGATGAACAAGTTTCACATTTTAACATGTTTTGATGAATTGTGATCTTTGGCATTTGAATTTGACCAAAAAGTCAAAGTTTGACTTTTCAGTATACAATTGACTTTTGATAAGTTGACTGCAAAATTCATATGTCAATCCAATGGACTTGCAATGTTTTGAACCATGCTATTAGGTAAAAATGATGCAATTGGACTCTTGAGGTCATGCCTTAAACCAATTAATCATTTGCTAGGTCAAAAATCAGAAATTGCCCTTTCCCAGTCAAAACCCTAATTTTGACCATTTTGCCCTTTTGGAGATTTGATCAAATTTATTGAGGAATTATGGTCCAAACTTGATCAAATGATACCTATGAGTTTGAAATATTGATATGGATAAAAAATTATGAAGTTTGACTGTAAATTGGCCATGTTGACTTTTTTTCCCAATACAGTTTATTTTTAGGTCAACTGCTCAATTGACTGAGCAAAAGTGTGATCCAAGGCTTGAAACTTGACATGAGTGATCTTGGGGGTCCATAATGATCCATGAAAGTGATATGTGGCATTGTAAGTTCAAATGTCCTTGTGAAATCTCAAAACCTAATTTTGGTCATCAGTGCTTAAGGAGGTGTCTTGAGCTGATCAAACCCTAGTGCAGTCTTGAGTTAAGGAGATCTTGTAAGCAAATTCTTGATAAGTGAGAGGGAAAATTTTGGGGTACAACAGTAAAAAATGAGAAGAATGAAGTTATCATGAAGGTAGACATATCAAAATCTAATTGTTACTTGTGTATTCCTCAAGAAACAAATTTCTCCTCCACATGATTGATGTCAAAATAAGTTGAAGTGGAGTTATGGCATCAAAAACTTGGCCATTTACACCCAAAAGGTATGAAGAAAGTCTTGTCAAAGGAAGCAGTCATAAGTATTCCCAAGCTGAAAATTGAGGAAGGAAAAATATATGGTGAATGTCAAATAGGAAAGCAAACCAAGATGTCACATCCAAATTTGCATCATCAAATTACTTCAAAGGGGTTAGAAATTCTTCATATGGAGTAAATGGAACCTATGCAGGTTGACAATGTTGGTAGAAAGAGATATGTCGGTGTAGTTGCTGATGATTTTTCAAAATTTGCCTGAATGAACTTTATCAAAGAAAAATAAAATGGCATTGAAGTCTTTAAGGATTTATAGAAATTACAGATGTGGAGGAATGCAATAGATTCTCTATCTTTCCTTCCTTTTTCTATGGTTAAAAATGTCAAAGCGTGGAACAAAAGAACTCTACAAAAGGCTGATTTGAAGAAGAATTTTTCAGAGGTGATGACAAGGGAGGTCAGTGGTAACACTCCTAAAACATGTGACATATTCAAGGAGTGCGGGAGGTTATTTGACAGAGGTAAGATGTGGAAGATCGCCTGAAGATGATCACGAGTGTTTTGTTTCCAATGTTATAGTATGCTTCTGCTGTTATTGCTGATGGTGGTATGTGTATGTGCATGATGTCTTACCAAATGTTATGACATCTTTCCTGATGTGTGAACTTGGGTACTTCATATTGGTTTGTGGTTTTGGATTTTCTTGTGTCTCGGGTCTTCTTCTTGAGGGGGAGAAATAATTGTCTAAAACAAATGAGAATAGTTGATCATTATTATGAAGAAGAAATCTGCTATATTTGGTTCATCGTGAAATATATTGGTCATCCATGTGTTTAATAACCAGGATGGTTCTCTAGAAGTAACCTGTCAGGATAAGGCAAGATGGACTCCATGTGTGTTGGGTGTTTATAACTGGAATCCTCAAAAGTAAGTTCAGTTGTGTGATCGTTGAGAAAGATATTAATGTCCAAGCTAATGTTGGGATATCATCTCAGCATATTAAGATTCTAGGAATTAGGAGGAGCTGCATCTGAAAAATCTCTAGTCATCATTACTTATTGTCTCTGTGTTCAGAGATGTGAATCTAAGAGAGTTATGTATTTTGGTGTTTATATCTCTACTTGATTAAGAATTAGTATTTGGTGAGGTGTTAGAGTAACTCTTTTGGGAAAGTATGATGGAGTTAGTGTCTATGGATAATCTTTCTTTATGGCTCCTCGTTCAGCTATGGTTATCTGTGAATTCTAGTCTTTTCCAAAAACTATGGTTAAGGTTGAGGGAAGTCTGAACTCTCAATGTTTTTGGATGTTTAAAGAATGCAATATTCAACCAGATGTCATGATATTGTATTATGGATAGTGTTGTACCCCAAAATTTTCCCTCCCATATTCCTCAAGATTTGTCAAGAATGATCCTCAAATTGCTCAAGATTAGCTCAAGGGTTGTACAGTCAAACCATCTCCTAAGACAGCTGAAATTAGGGTTTTGATTCTTTCAAGGAATTTGGGGTTTTCAATGGTTCAATCAAGTCTCATAGGCCTATATACATTCTCAAGCACCTACATGCCAAGTCTCAAGACTCACAATGCCAATTTGCACAGTCAAAAGCCTCATTTGATCCACAGTCAACTGCAAGGGCAAAATGGTCATTTTGCAGTCAAAAGTCAGAATTTTTGGTCAACATCTTATTTTGAGTCCACAATAATCATTTGATCAAGTCTTGATCATGATTCCACAAGGATAGCTCAAAAATCATCAAGATGCAAAAAGTTACTATTTTGGACAGCAAAAAAGTCAACTGTATCTTGACCAGGGCATAACTTTTTCATGGTTTGTCAGAAAAATCCCATCCAATGCTCATTTTTAAGAGGATGTAATTTCCTACAATCCATCTTCACACTCCAAGTCCAAGAAATGCTCTCACAAGAAGTTATCAATTTCCACATTATAGGTCAAATTCAAAAGTCAACAAAAGTGGACTTTAAGTCAAAGACCATAACTTAAGATTGGTAAATCCAAATGACATGGTACCAAAGGCATTGGTTAGAGGACTTCAAGACCTTTCCAAAATGTCCAAGAACATGGTCATATGATCAAAATTGAGCAAGTTGTGCATTGGAGAAGTTGGGAAATTTTTATGAATTTGCAAAAGTCAACTTTGCTCAAAACACCTTATTTTTGCTAATGGGCCTCAAATCTCTTCTTGAAACTTCATCCATGGCCTATGCACGACCCATCAAGCTTAATGGAATTTATTTTCTTATTTTTATTGATTAATTGGATATTTAATTAATATTAATTCATTTAATTAATTTAAATTGTAGGAAAATACAAGATTTGGTTTTTAAATCTTTTGTGAAGCAAATATGACCTAAAAAGGCTGGAGATTTTGTGCACCAAGTCAAAGATACAAAATCTCCAAATTTGGCAACATTTTCCAATCATGAAAAATAAAAAAGATTTGATTTCCATTCAAGGATTCAATCATCATTGCAATGGATATTGGCCCAAGTTTTTGACCTAATTCCATTCTCTTATAACTAAGCAAGCAAACCCTGATGGGGAAGACGGGAAAAAGCTGCAGAAAACACCCTAGCATATTCAAGAAATTCCAAGAAAATTGAAAACTGGTTTTTGTATTCTAGGGCGATTTAAGAGTTTTTATTAATTCCAATACATTCCAGGAGATCCCAAGAAGGTTTTGCAATCAAATTCAGACCTTAAAGCTCCAGAAATCACTGAAAACAGAACCACGGTTTACACTTATTTTCCAAAATTGTATTGCTGAATTCATGCATATTTAACACATTTTCTTGATTGGTTTGTGTTAATAGGGACCATACGAAACTAATGGTATAACTGAATTGGATTATAATACCCTGAATCCAAAGATGCCATGAACGATTTCTAGGGTTCTTGAGCTTTGAAATTGGGGATTCCTAAACCAGGAAAAATTGAGACTTGTGAGACCCATGGTTGGAATCGTTAGAACAAGACGAACAAAACCAACCCATCGCGAAATATTTATATATACTGAGCTTATATTCGCTATTTTTCACCACAATGTTTAGTGGGGGTTAAAAACCCCCGCTATCTAATTCTGAATATGCAGGTACAATGAGGAAGACGATGATGTGTTGATACACCATTGGTTAATTTTAAAACACGCGTGTTTTGTTTTGTTTTCAGCATATGGTTTATTTTTCATATATAATTTTCTCTCTCCATCCTATTAACAAACGCGCAGTACAACTCAGTTGGCCAAAGCATTGAAAGATTATCCCTTGGGACCTGGGTTCGAATCCCAGGTCCCCCCAAAACCTTTATTTCCTTTTTCTTCATATAATCACATGCAGGTTTCAAAAGGTGTTCTACCATGTGCTTCAAATCCCAGCGTGCCATGTGGCTTCAGGCATAGATCCGGTGGCCATAAATGAAAGACTATCATACTCCTTAGTCAACCAGCGCGTGGAAAATCACAAAAGTCAAAAGGGCTTGCAGTATTTGGGCCTGAAAATTGCCAAAGACACCTCCTAATTGGGCCAGCACCCCCCTGAGTTTATTTTCTTCTTTTCCTTTTTATTTTTCCATTCAATTGTTTTATTATTAATAATTATTATTATTACTTAACTAACCAAATTAATTTTTCATAATAAAATCAGAACACTAAAATAATATTATTTTTATTAGTTATTAAAATTAATTTCACCCTTAATTTATTATTTTTGTGAATAAATATAATTAACTAACTTAGTTTTAATTAGGTTAATTCTAACTCTTTTTTGCAATAATTTAAAATCAACATAGAATTAGGGTTCTTGACAATTTTAATCTTTTTATTTTATTTTCTTTAAAACTTAAAGAACCAAAAATATTTCTTAATTAATTAGTCTAGGTTTAATTTAATTAAATGCAAAATAAAAAAAAACTTCTTTCTTTCTCAAAAAGGGTCAAAACCCTAAGGACTTCTCCGATTCAATTTTCTCTCGCGCGTATGTTTGTTTTATTAATTTTTGATCCATATTTATGTATTTGCTCCGAGGATGTAATATCTTTAATTAGGACTTTTTATCGCTTTTCATTTAATTTCCCGCATTTACTTTTCAAGTGTTTGTTTTTGGCGATGTAAATACCCGACGCCTTGTAATAGCTTAGATTTACTTTCTGCAACTATTAACTGCTAGACGTATGTTGATTAGGCTATGCATGACAAGACTTATCTCTGAAATTAAAATCAACCCGTAGCTCACCATAACATGTGCAAAGATAACTTAACTGAATCCTGACACACTCGCACATGCCACTCCTAGGGTACGCCTCACTTGGTTTCCTCGACGTGGTCATTGAGTATAGGGTGTTTTAGAGGTCGCCCTCCTGTCTAAAGATCAAGTTGCCTCAGAATGGTTACCTCGATAAAAAATGATCTAGGACATTAGGGTTACCGCTAAGGTGTCCTACTATTGCTTTGGTGAGCACATGCCCCTATAATCGAATTGACCCGAAAAACTCCAACGACGGTGCTACCTACTTCTCAATAGTGGGATAGTACTGTCTAAAGGACATTTACACAGCTTAATTTCTTTTGAGTAGGTAGAGGTTCTCAGGTACTTGCTCTTTCAAAACAAAAAAATACTTTCCGCACTTACACTCTTTTCAAACAAAAGTTTTCAAACAAACACTTCATATACTCTTGAGGACAGATACAAGAGTTAAATCGAAGTTTTCAAACAAAACTTTTTCAAAACCCATAAACACAAGAAAAGCAAAACATTTTTGAAAACATAGTGAGCAAGTACCTAAGAGCCCGTGGATAACCACAGATAGAAAGGGTGCTAACACCTTCCCTTTCTATAATCTACCTCCCGAACCCGAGAAACATCTCGAAAAGGAATTTTGCTGTGCTTTTGTCCTTTCCTTGTTGGAGAAAATAAAAGACGGTGGCGACTCTTGCTTACCGCGACATTTTGCTAAACGCAAACGCGAACCAGTATTTCAAACAGTCAGTTCTATTTCCACCGATCACAGAACTGGCGACTCTGCTGGGGACATTATATAAGTGAGGTGTACCTTAGGATTAGATCACCATGTTTTCAATTGTATGCCTTGAATGCTTTAATATTGTGGGCTTGTATCGGAGTTTTATAGATCCTAACCCGGATCTGGGGATACCCTTTAGAAGTAGCAACAAACTGTGAGGGAACTGTGCGGGGTATACCGACATGGTTGAAGCAGTAGCTACGTTGATGTGGCACTTTGGTGAGTACTGGTAACCCTTGAGTCAAGTCAAGGAGAGTACGGGGCCGCCGCGTGGTGTCGTGAAGCATCAACTGACTTTAGAACCTTACTTGACCATCCTGGCCTTTTTAGGGGTAGTGAGATGACCGACTTTGGTGCAGTCCGAAGTTGGTAGATACTCGATACTACACTCATTGAGGGTTGTTTTCTTGGAATATTTTGGTCGCCAGTTAAGTGGCTAAATCAAAACAATGAACATAGAAAACAATCCAATGATATTGAGCTCCTTAGAACCCGGTTACTACTTATAGGACATGTTTTTGAGCCAACTAACTTCAAGAGGGTAATACCTAAACTCCATGCTAGCCTAAAATCTAAGGGCTCTTTGTGTGACTTGTGTGCCTTCAAATCTGAACTACTTGCACATACTTGTTATCTGACAACATGAGTTCCTTGCAGGTTTTGTTTATAGTCCTTATCCAACAATTTGGATTAATTACAGGGTTTATTTACATCACCTCACACGCATAGCATACACATCATACCATAGCATTTCCTTAACCATTTCAAGGATCTCAAGGGTTTGTGATGCAGGTCAGGATGAACCAAATGTCTCGCAAGGGGCAAAGGGGATTTATTTTCCTCTAACCAAGGTTGTTTGGAGATCAAAACATGATAACTTGAGTCAGGGGCTATGACCCACTCGATATGGTGAGCTTGACTCTTGAAGAAGGACTCTCAACAACATGAAGTTCCTTCAATCGAGCTACCAGATTCAGATTCTAACAGTTTCCTGTTTACCCTGCGAGATCCTTGAAAACATTGCATACATACATATCATTGCATAACAGGTCACCCTTTACAGGTTTCTCATATTCTCGCTGTTTATTTCAGCAATGGCTCTCCAACAAGACAACCATGATCTCCATACTCAAGAGACTCAGTTCAGGGAAATCTTCCTAAACCTATCCAAGGGGCAGGAAGAGTTGAGAACACTCCTCATGGGGAACTTGGTCAAGAAAAGTCCTGAAGACAATAAGGACAAACGGCTGAAACATCTGCAAGCTGAGGTAGATGCAATGAGAACCCAGATGCTGGGGCAGATGGCTTTTATCCAAGACTTATCTCAAATACAAGAAGAGATCAGGGTTCTCGTCAACCAACATCTTCGGGACAACCAAGTGGGGCAAACATCTGAGGTTGAAGAGCAAGTCATCATTCACCCCCCTTTAAGACAAGAAGGAAAAGGAAAAGCTCCTTTACTCGCTTCAGAGTCACAAGCCCCGCATCAACCTCGCCAGCATCAACAGGGTAATCGGCGTAAGCGAAATACGCCTGGAAGACATTTCTCGGAGACTGATATACCATCATCTCTCATACTGAAACGCTTGTTGGAGGTCAACCTGCTTACTTTAAAGGATCCTCCCCAGAATCCCAACACCTCTGCTCCTACCTATCATCCCTATGAAAGGTGTGCATACCACTCTGACAGTCTGGGGCATGACACCGACGACTGTTGGACCCTGAAGAACAAGATCCAAGACTTGATCGACGGAAGGGTGCTGGAGTTCATGCCGGATGGCGAGATGAAAATCTTCCGCTGAGAATTCTCCATATGAGATGACTAGTTCAAACTAAGAGACTTTTGTTCATTTGAATTCTGAAGTTGTATTTTTCTTTGCTTATTCAAACAATTATTATTCATGTCAAACTTTATTACTTTATCAATGCATCGCATATGTCTGTTTTGAATCAATCCATTCGTATTCACTATATTCAAATTGCTTTCATTTTTTGTGATGTTCAACTCTCGATTAAAAAAATTCTAAACCTTTTGAGGGAGGATGACGAAAACGATACCACGATCTTTACAGTATGCTTTTGAACAGACCCCGCTGATGAAGTACAAACATTGTTTCAAATCCTAAACAGTGGAGTTATAAGGAAGATAATCCCTCGTCAACCCCTTTGAGCCAAAGAAGTTGGAGTTTTTCTTTTCACAAATTAAAACCCTTAATTATAAACTGGGGCAGGGTAGTTTTCTCAGTTAGTTCAGGTGCATAATGAACGACATCAAAGAAGTCCTTCCAAAACAAAAGAACAGTGATGGTTCCCTATAATCGTCAAGACAGGCAGTCATTATCTCGCAAAATAAAAGCCCAATAAGTCAAAACCTATGAAGGAGACTTACAAAAACTTGGGCATCCCGCTGACTGTAATCACAAAAGAAACAGTTCAGGCAAAAAACAGGGATAACAAAATCAAAAAAGAAAGAGGTCCTACAAACCCTCAACCCAACAAAATGACTGCCTGTTCAAAATAAATTGTCAGTATCCGAACTATCACTGGAATATCAGAGCAAAGACTCAAACAAGATCTAATGCCTGATTAGCTGAGTTTAGGATCGAAGAACATCACGAAGAACGGGTGGGTACAAATAAAATTTGAGCCTTTATCCTTTGTTTCTTAAACCGTGAACCAGGCCACGTTATAACCCTTAAAAGTCCTAGCTGAAGCATGGGTTAGTTCGAAAGCATACTGTTACGAAAGGTATCTTGACTCCTATAGGGCTTGCTGTAAAATCTTGAGTTGACATTACGTTTTACAAAAATTCACTTGTTTTATTGAAAACTGCATTTTTAAAAACTTCAAGACAGACATAAGCTTTGCATTCTTAAAATAACATTGTTTGCATATGGCTATTTGTTCGAACAACAGAGAAATTCGCACGACGGATATCTAGTGAACAAAAATCTTCTCAATAAAAAGGATCACCTCAAGTGGAAAAACACTTCCAACCAAGGGGCAAACATGATCATTGTCCATAATTTGGGGCAGTCAAGTCAAGATTCAAGGAATCTCTCAAAATGCCAAACAGCCGGGGGCAAATCTCCGCCTGAGTCACTTAAGGCATTGGACATGAATTCCAGCGACGAATCTTGCACGATCAAACATCTTCTGGTAGTATGGAAACACAACACCACTGACAGTGACAACTCCCTTCACTCTGAGAATGCGGACATAGTCAAAACAAATACTACGCATAATCAAAGACCCGCTAGGTCGACCGACCTAGGCAAAAATAAGGGCTTCCCGGCGAACCAAAAAGGTTCGGGCAAAAAGAAGGGACGAAAATGAAAAAACCTGTACACCCGGCAAGTCGAAAACCTAAAAAGGCGGCTTGGGCAAAAATGGGTACCCGGTGGACTGAAAACCCGAAAGGGCGGTCCAGGAAAAAATTAGGGATCAAAGCGTACGACTATGTCCCGTCATCTCGTCACTTGCCTACCAGAAGAAGATTTGTCAATCGGCAGTTATCAAGCTCCTCATAGGCTTTCTTCTCCCGCAGAAACTGGGGCAATAAGAATTGTCCGAACTGTACAAGCTGCTCTGTCCTCCAGGTACAAGGTAGATTGAGTTGAAGAGTATGACCAAGATACCTTCACTCCCTGCAGAGTAAAACAGTAATGGTAGCTCTCCCCCCTGAGACTGGCAACTATGAACAAACCAACAATACTCTCCCCAAGCAGAGTTGGTCTACCATCAGCCCTAAAGAAGTTGGGTATCCCCAGCAGGTCCTAATATTCTCCAGCGGAGTATGACGATATTCCCCAGCAAGCATCCCCGACATTCTTAATATTCCTCAACAGAGTATAAGAATGTTCCCCGGCGGAATACAAGATACCCCAGTGGAGCTATTTTCCCAGCACGGTCTAAAAAGCTTCCCCAACGGAGTTGAATCATCTTACCCAGTAGATTCTGGAAGCTTCCCTTGCAGAGTGCAAATATCTCTCCCTAGCCAAATTCAGAAGGTTATCCCCACCAGAGTCTAACTGGGTTATCCTCAGCAAGTTGCAACTGAAAGATCATCCCCAGCGAAGTTCTTTCTATCCTCCAGCGAAGTTCATCATTAAAATCCCCCAACAGAGCTTATCAACGGAATCCCCAGCGGAGTTATCATTAAAATCTTAGCGAAGCATCTCTTCCCCACAGAGTAATTCCATGCAGAGTAATCTCTTCACCAGGTTTATTCCCCAACGGAGTCATCTTCTCCTACCGGTTTATTCTTGCAATCATCTTCGTTCATCATCCCCAGCGGAAACGAAGAACTCTACTCTCAACATCAGCCCAGGATTTAACAAACTCCCCGACATTCGTCAAGGATTTATTTTCCCAGACGAAAATACATTCATAAACATATCACATTTCACATCTCCTATTTACATACATGACAAAGTGCATACGACACGATCTCATTTTCAGAACATCATGCATTTCATACATCGTGACATGGCATGCAACTAATGTTTTGCCTTTTCAGGAAAAGGTCAATCCAAAGATGGTTCCCATCAGCCTTCTTAAGTTCCGGATTAATACCTGTAACTAGCCAAGAAATATCTGTGGACGACTAATTGTAGATCTATACCTGAAACCAGCCAGGAAAGTTATCTACATGAAGAGATTGAAGATTAATACCTGTAGCAAGCTAGGAAAACCAACTTTCTTTCTCAGGTCAGAGATTAATACCTGAAACCAGCCAGAACAACCATCTCATCGACCAACCTTTCTTAAGTTCCGGATTAATACCTGTAACTAGCCAGGAAATATCTGTGGACGACTGATTGTAGATCTATACCTTAAACCAGACAGGAAAGTTATCTACATTGAAGAGATTGAAGATTAATACCTATAGCAAGCCAGGAAAACTATCTTTCTTTCTCAGGTAAGAGATTAATACCTGAAACCAGACAGGACAACTATCTCCTCGACAAACCTTTCTTAAGTTCCAGATCAACACCTGTAACTAGCCAGGAAATATATGTGGACGACTGATTGTAGATTCGATACCTGTAACTAGCCAGGAAAGTTATCTACATGAAGAGATTGAAGATCAATACCTGTAGCAAGCCAGGAAAACTATCTTTCTTTCTCAGGTCAGAGATTAATACCTGAAACCAGCCAGGACAACTATCTCATCGACCAACCTTTCTTAAGTTCCGGATTAATACCTGTAACTAGCCAGGAAATATCTGTGGACGACTGATTGTAGATATATACCTGAATCCAGGCAGGAAAGTTATCTACATTGAAGAGATTGAAGATTAATACCTGTAGCAAGCCAAGAAAACTATCTTTCTTTCTCAGGTCAGAGATTAATACCTGAAACCAGCCAGGACAACTATCTCCTCGACCAACCTTTCTTAAGTTCCAGATCAACACCTGTAACAAGCCAGAAAATATCTGTGGACGACTGATTGTAGATTCGATACCTGTAACTAGCCAGGAAAGTTATCTACATGAAGAGATTGAAGATCAATACCTGTAGCAAGCTAGGAAAACTATCTTTCTTTCTCAGGTCAGAGATTAATACCTGAAACCAGCCAGGACAACTATCTCATCGACCAACCTTTCTTAAGTTCCAGATTAATACCTGTAACTAGCCAGGAAATATCTGTGGACGACTGATTGTAGATCTATACCTGAAACCAGACAGGAAAGTTATCTACATTGAAGAGATTGAAGATTAATACCTGTAGCAAGCCAGGAAAACTATCTTTCTTTCTCAGGTCAGAGATTAATACCTGAAACCAACCAGGACAACTATCTCATCGACCAACCTTTCTTAAGTTCCGTATTAATACCTGTAACTAGCCAAGAAATATCTGTGGACGATTGATTGTAGATCTATACCTGTAACTAGCCAGGAAAGTTATCTACATGAAGAGATTGAAGAGTAATACCTGAAACAAGCCAGAAAGCCTTTCTTTCTCAGGTCAGAGATCAATACCTGAAACCAGCCAGGACAGTATCTCCTTGACCAACCTTTTCAAGTTCCGGATTAATACCTGTAGCAATCCAGGAAATATCTGTGGACGATTGATTGTAGATCTATACCTGTAACTAGCCAGGAAAGTTATCTACATGAAGAGATTGAAGAGTAATACCTGAAACAAGTCAGGAAGCCTTTCTTTCTCAGGTCATAGATCAATACCTGAAACCAGCCAGGACAGTATCTCCTTGACCAACCTTTTCAAGTTCCGGATTAATACCTGTAGCAAGCCAGGAAATATCTGTGGACGATTGATTGTAGATCTATACCTGTAACTAGCCAGGAAAGTTATCTACATGAAGAGATTGAAGAGTAATACCTGAAACAAGCCAGGAAGCCTTTCTTTCTCAGGTCAGAGATCAATACCTGAAACCAGCCAGGACAGTATCTCCTTGACCAACCTTTTCAAGTTCCGGATTAATTCCTGTAGCAAGCCAGGAAATATCTGTGGACAATTGATTGTAGATCTATACCTGTAACTAGCCAGGAAAGTTATCTACATGAAGAGATTGGAGAGTAATACCTGAAACAAGCCAGGAAGCCTTTCTTTCTCAGGTCAGAGATCAATACCTGAAACCAGCCAGGACAGTATCTCCTTGACCAACCTCTTCAAGTTCCAGATTAATACCTGTAGCAAGCCAGGAAATATCTGTGGACGATTGATTGTAGATCTATACCTGTAACTAGCTAGGAAAGTTATCTACATGAAGAGATTGAAGAGTAATACCTGAAACAAGCCAAGAAGCCTTTCTTTCTCAGGTCAGAGATCAATACCTGAAACCAGCCAGGACAGTATCTCCTTGACCAACCTTTTCAAGTTCTGGATTAATACCTGTAGCAATCCAGGAAATATCTGTGGACGATTGATTGTAGACTTATACCTGTAACTAGCCAGGAAAGTTATCTACATGAAGAGATTGAAGAGTAATACCTGAAACAAGCCAGGAAGCCTTTCTTTCTCAGGTCAGAGATCTATACCTGAAACCAGCCAGGACAGTATCTCCTTGACCAACCTTTTCAAGTTCCGGATTAATACCTATAGCAAGCCAGGAAATATCTGTGGACGACTGATTGTAGATCTATACCTGTAACTAGCCAGGAAAGTTATCTACATGAAGAGATTGAAGATCAACACCTGTAACAGGCCAGGAAACCATCTTTCTTTCTCAGGTCAGAGATTAATACCTGAAACCAGACAGGACAACTATCTCCTCGACCAGCCTTCTTAAGTTCCGGATTAATACCTGTAACTAGCCAGGAAATATCTATGGACGATTGATTGTAGATCTATACCTGTAACTAGCCAGGAAAGTTATCTACATGAAGAGATTGAAGATGAACACCTGTAACAGGCCAGGAAACCATCTTTCTTTCTCAGGTCAGAAATTAATACCTGAAACCAGACAGGACAACTATCTCCTCGACCAGCCTTCTTAAGTTCCGGATTAATACCTGTAACTAGCCAGGAAATATCTGTGGATGATTGATTGTAGATCTATACCTGTAACTAGCCAGGAAAGTTATCGACATGAAGAGACTAAAGATCAATACCTGTAACAAGCCAGGAAAACTATCTTTCTTTTTCAAGTCAGAGATTAATCCCTGAAACCAGCCAGGACAACTATCTCCCTGACCAACCTTTCTTAAGTTCCAGATCAATACCTGTAACTAGCCAGGAAATATCTGTGGACGATTGATTGTAGATCTATACCTGTAACTAGCCAGGAAAGTTATCTACATGAAGAGACTGAAGATCAATACCTGTAACAAGCCAGGAAGACTATCTTTCTTTCTCAGGTCAGAGATTAATACCTGAAACCAGCCAGGACAACTATCTTCTCGACCAACCTTTCTTAAGTTCCAGATCAACACCTGTAATTAGCCAGGAAATATCTGTGGACGACTGATTATAGATTCGATACCTGTAACTAGCCAGGAAAGTTATCTACATGAAGAGATTGAAGATCAATACCTGTAGCAAGCCAGTAAGACAATCTTTCTTTCTCAAGTCAGAGATTAATACCTGTAACCAGCCAGGACAACTATCTCATCTGCCAACCTTTTTCAAGTTCTAGATCAACACCTGTAACTAGCCAGGAAATATCTGTGGACGACGGATTGTAGATTAATACCTGAAACCAGACAGGACAACTATCTACTTGACCATCATGAAGAAACCCTACACCGGTTCCTTCTCTTTCAGATGCAGTTTTACATGGACTCATCATCAGGAAACCCTACACAGGTTCCTTCTTTCAACTTACAAGATTACAATTCAACAGACAATCTCCAGATGGAATCTATAAGCCCATCCTCCTATCCATCATCTCTCCAAATGGCATCTGTAAGCCCATTCCCGACATCACATTGCTGAGACTACACCATGCGAGTGCAAATTTCTGGGCACTTTAGTGTTCAATCATCTTCTACCTTCGGATCACGAAAGGCACGCAAGCCAATCTACATCCTCATGTTTAAGAAGATTGAACAGGGGCAACTGTTGTACCCCAAAATTTGCCCTCCCATATTCCTCAAGATTTGTCAAGAATGATCCTCAAATTGCTCAAGATTAGCTCAAGGGTTGTACAGTCAAACCATCTCCTAAGACAGCTGAAATTAGGGTTTTGATTCTTTTAAGGAATTTGGGGTTTTCAATGGTTCAATCAAGTCTCATAGGCCTATATACATTCTCAAGCACCTACATGCCAAGTCTCAAGACTCACAATGCCAATTTGTGCAGTCAAAAGCCTCATTTGATCCACAGTCAACTGCAAGGGCAAAATGGTCATTTTGCAGTCAAAAGTCAGAATTTTTGGTCAAAATCTTATTTTGAGTCCACAATCATCATTTGATCAAGTATTAATCATGATTACACAAGGATAGCTCAAAAATCATCAAGATGCAAAAAGTTACTATTTTTGGACAGTAGAAAAGTCAACTGTATCTTGACCAGGGCATAACTTTTTCATGGTTTGTCAGAAAAATCCCATCCAATGCTCATTTTGAAGAGGATTTAATTTCCTACAATCCATCTTCACACTCCAAGTCCAAGAAATACTCTCACAAGAAGTTATCAATTTCCACATTATAGGTCAAATTCAAAAGTCAACAAAAGTGCACTTTAAGTCAAAGACCATAACTTGAGATTGGTAAATCCAAATGACATGGGACCAAAGGCATTGGTTAGATGACTTCAAGACCTTTCCAAAATGTCCAAGAACATGGTCATATGATCAAAATTGAGCAAGTTATGCATTGGATAAGTTGGGAAATTTTTATGAATTTGCAAAAGTCAACTTTGCTCAAAACACATCATTTTTGCTAATGGGCCTCAAATCTCTTCTTGAAACTTCATCCATGGCCTATGCACGACCCATAAAGCTTAATGGAATTTATTTTCTTATTTTTATTGATTAATTGGATTTTTAATTAATATTAATTCATTTAATTAATTTAAATTGTAGGAAAATACAAGATTTTGTTTTTAAATCTTTTGTGAAGCAAATATGACCTAAAAAGGCTGGCGATTTCGTGCACCAAGTCATAGATACAAAATCTCCAAATTTGGCAACATTTTCCAATCATGAAAAATAAAAAAGATTTGATTTCCAATCAAGGATTCAATCATTATTGCAATGGATATTGGCCCAAGTTTTTGACCTAATTCCATTCTCTTATAACTAAGCAAGCAAACCCTGATGGGGAAGACGGGAAAAAGCTGCAGAAAACACCCTAGCATATTCAAGAAATTCCAAGAAAATTGAAAACTGGTTTTTGTATTCTAGGGCGATTTAAGAGTTTTTATTGATTCCAATACATTGCAGGAGATCCCAGGAAGGTTTTGCAATCAAATTCAGACCTTAAAGCTCCAGAAATCACTAAAAACAGAACCACGGTTTGCACTTATTTTCCAAAATCGTATTGCTGAATTCATGCATATTTAACATATTTTCTTGATTGGTTTGTGTTAATAGGGACCATACGAAGCTAATGGTATAACTGAATTGGATTATAATGCCCTGAATCCAAAGATGCCATGAACGATTTCTAGGGTTCTTGAGCTATGAAATTGGGGATTCCTAAACCAGGAAAAATTGAGACTTGTGAGACCCATGGTTGGAATCGTTAGAACAAGACGAACAAAACCAACCCATCGCGAAATATTTATATATACTGAGCTTCGATTTGCTATTTTTCGCCACAATGTTTAGTGGGGGTTAAAAACCCCCGCTATCTAATTCTGAATATGCAGGTACAATGAGGAAGACGATGATGTGTTGATACACCATTGGTTAATTTGAAAACACGCGCGTTTTGTTTTGTTTTTAGCATATGGTTTATTTTTCATATATAATTTTCTCTCTCCATCCTATTAACAAACGCGCAGTACAACTCAGTTGGCCAAAGCATTGAAAGATTATCCCTTGAGACCTGGGTTCGAATCCCAGGTCCCCCCAAAACCTTTATTTCCTTTTTCTTCATATAATCACATGCAGGTTTCAAAAGGTGTTCTACCATGTGCTTCAAATCCCAGCGTGCCATGTGGCTTCATGCATATATCCGGTGGCCATAAATGAAAGACTATCATACTCCTTAGTCAACCAGCGCGTGGATAATTACAAAAGTCAAAAGGGCTTGCAGTATTTGGGCCTGAAAATTGCCAAAGACACCTCCTAATTGGGCCAGCACCCCCCTGAGTTTATTTTCTTCTTTTCCTTTTTCTTTTTCCATTCAATTGTTTTATTATTAATAATAATTATTATTACTTAACTAACCAAATTAATTTTTCATAATAAAATCAGAACACTAAAATAATATTATTTTTATTAGTTATTAAAATTAATTTCACCCTTAATTTATTATTTTTGTAAATAAATATAATTAACTAACTTAGTTTTAATTAGGTTAATTCTAACTCTTTTTTGCAATAATTTAAAATCAACATAGAATTAGGGTTCTTGACAATTTTAATCTTTTTATTTTATTTTCCTTAAAACTTAAAGAACCAAAAATATTTCTTAATTAACTAGTCTAGGTTTAATTTAATTAAATGCAAAATAACAAAAAAAACTTCTTTCTTTCTCAAAAAGGGTCAAAACCCTAAGGACTTCTCCGATTCAATTTTCTCTCACGCGTATGTTTGTTTTATTAATTTTTGATCCATATTTATGTATTTGCTCCGAGGATGTAATAGCTTTAATTAGGACTTTTTATCGCTTTTCATTTAATTTCCCGCATTTACTTTTCAAGGGTTTGTTTTTGGCGATGTAAATACCCGACGCCTTGTAATAGCTTAGATTTACTTTCCACAACTATTAACTGCTAGATGTATGTTGATTAGGCTATGCATGACAAGACTTATCTCTGAAATTAAAATCAACCCGTAGCTCACCATAACATGTGCAAAGATAACTTAACTAAATCCTGACACACTCGCACATGCCACTCCTAGGGTACGCCTCACTTGGTTGCCTCAACGTGGTCATTGAGTATAGGGTGTTTTAGAGGTCGCCCTCCTGTCTAAAGATCAAGTTGCCTCGGAATGGTTGCCTCGATAAAAAATGATCTAGGACATTAGGGTTATCGCTAAGGCGTCCTACTATTGCTTTGGTGACCACATGCCCCTATAATCGAATTGACCCAAAAAACTCCAATGACGGTGCTACCTACTTCTCAATAGTGGGATAGTACTGTCTAAAGGACATTTACACAGCTTAATTTCTTTTGAGTAGGTAGAGGTTCTCAGGTACTTGCTCTTTCAAAACAAAAAAATACTTTCTGCACTTACACTCTTTTCAAACAAAAGTTTTCAAACAAACACTTCATATACTCTTGAGGACAGATACAAGAGTTAAATCGAAGTTTTCAAACAAAACTTTTTCAAAACCCACAAACACAAGAAAAGAAAAACATTTTTGAAAACATAGTGAGCAAGTACCTAAGAGCCCATGGATAACCACGGATAGAAAGGGTGCTAACACCTTCCCTTTCTATAATCTACCTCCCGAACCCGAGAAACATCTCGAAAAGGAATTTTGCTGTGCTTTTGTCCTTTCCTTGTTGGAGAAAATAAAAGACGGTGGCGACTCTTGCTTACCGCGACATTTTGCTAAACACAAACGCGAACCAGCATTTCAAACAGTCAGTTATATTTCCACCGATCACAGATAGCTTAGTCCAAAGTCCCCAAGGATGACAATGTGCATAGAATGGCAAGTACTTATAATGGTTTTCTTTTTATCAAGAGTCTTACTACAGACAATTGTTGACACTTCCAAGGCTGGTTGCTTGATAAACTCTAGGAGGTATATTTTTTTACATGAGGAGAAAGGTATTCTGAAGGGAAGATTTGGAATTGCATTACTAAAGAATGAGTGTAGGCTCTAGTGGAATGTATGCCTACATTTTCTCTTCATCTAGTGACACGTGAAAAACATTTTTCAATGGTATGGAGAAGGCACAACTGATGTTGGAATAATTCAGCGGCCAAGGCTTGGAAAGAGAGAAACTGAACAAATCCATGTCTCTCTCTCCCGAAATAAATGGTGCACCGTTAATAAGGATGATTTTATCTTCTTGGAAAATGCATGCATTGACTGGCTGTGTTGTTACAAACAAGGCATCGTTACAAACCATAATAACTTTCCTTAAACATAAATACCCCTCACTTGTTCTTCCCTCTAATGTTTTCCTCTTCATCTATTTGTCTTATTTTTTATTCCCTTTAAGTATTGTTTTTCGAGCCTTTCATTGAGATTTTGTTTTTGTATTCTTTTCTTTCATTCTCACACTCAGTCTTTGTATTCTTTTAGCTAAAAGGGGAAAAGTAGTGTAGTTGAGTCTTGTCTAGTGTTGTTGAGTTTTGTTACTCCCTGCATGCAACAATTAAGGGGATTATGATCATCTGTCATAAGGGTTTTCTGGTTCTTCGTTTGTTAGTTCTCTTGATGTGGGTGTGTACAGGATGTCATTCCAGATGTTCTAACATCCTGTCTGGGGTTTTCTTTTTGCTTCTGTCACATGATCTTCTAATTTGTGTTACTTTCGTCACATGGTCTTCTAACTTGGATTATTTAAGTTAGAATTCTTTTTGGTTTCTTGAGGCTTCAGGAAAATTCTCCCAGGGCTTTGTGACAAGAATTGGTTATGAGTTTAGGGGAGTAATTTGTGTGTTTGAAGACACTGGTTATCTTCTTCCTCATGTACACTGTCTACAGGATATAACCGGCATTGTGTCTCCCTAGTATTGTGTCTGTGATGTGTTGTGTCTCCCTTTTCAGTGTGTATGTGGAAAAGGTGTTTTATTCAAAAGTTTGTCAAAGAGGTGGTGAGTCTTCATTCTCTGTTGAATTTGTGTTTTTGCTTTTGAGGGGGAGCTCATGTTCTGGATTGGACTACTATGAAGATTTGTTAGACATGATGTCCTGACATGTTGAGAATTAATTTTTTCTCTCTTGTTTCTGTAATGAGTAGCTTCCACTGTACTCTGATAAAATTGTTTTTTCTGCTGCTAACTTTCTGATGTTTGTGTTGGTTTCTACCTCTGAGTTTGTGTGTTTAATTTTATCTTCAAATCTGAGTTGTTTTGTTGTTTATGTGTGCAAGGAGTATTCAATTGTTTTAACCAAAATAAGCCAAAGGGGGAGATTATTAATTCTTTGCTTTTGTGATTGGCATTATGTTTGATAAAACTAACTTATCATAAACATTTTGAAATGCGATGTTTTATCAACTGGAGAAACATGTTAAAAAAGAAGTCCTATGCAAAATCATTCGACATCGTGATATGTACAATTTGACAGTTAGATTCGTTTTAGTTTGATACAGATGCAGAATATTCTGAGAATAATATATTATCCTATGTGGCGCTCAGTTTAAGGATTAAAAGAATCAAGTTGAATTCAAGAAGTATTCTTAGTTTCTAATTATGGAGATAATTTAGAAAACTAATGATTGAATTCCTATTTTTATGCAGAAGTTTCTCCAGACTTTTAGCAGCTGATTTGCTGCGTTTTTGAAGCTCAATCCAGTCCAGAAGATTGGTTTAAATAGATTGCTACAAACCTAGTTTAAGCGTGGATGTTGTACCCCAAAATTTTCCCTCCCATATTCCTCAAGTTTTGGCAAGAATCATCTTCAAATGGTTCAAGACTTCTCAAAGGTTGCACAGTTCAAATGCCTCCTAAGCCAGTCAAAATTAGGGTTTTGGTTCCTTCAAGGAATTTGAGGTTTTCAGTGGTCCAATAAAGTCCCATAGGCCTATACACATTTTCAAGCATCTACATGTCAAGTTTCAAGACTCACAGGGTCAAATTTCACAGTCAAAGGATCCATTTGCTTCACAGTCAACTGCAGGGGTAAAATGGTCACTTTGCAGTCAAAAGTCAGAATTTTTGGCCAACATCTTATTTTGAGTCCACAGTCATCATTTGATCAAATCTTGATCATGATTCCACAAGGATAGCTCAAAAATCATCAAGATGCCAAAGGTTACTATTTTTGGACAGTAGAAAAGTCAACTGTATCTTGACCAGGGCATAACTTTTTCATGGTTCATCAGAAAAATCCCATCCAAGGCTAATTTTGAAGGGGATGACATTTCATACAACTCATATTCACATTCCAAGTCCAAGAAAATCTCCCACAAAAAGTTATCAATTTCTACATTATAGGTCAATTTCAAAAGTCAACAAAAATGCACTTTAAGTCAAAGACCATAACTTGAGATTGGTAAACCCAAATGACACGGGACCAACGGCATTGGTTAGAGGACTTCAAGACCTTTCCAAAATGTCCAAGAACATGTTCATATGATCAAAATTGAGCAAGATATGCATTGGAGAAGTTGGGAAATTTTGTGAATTTGCAAAAGTCAACTTTGCTCAAAACACATCATTTTTGCTAATGGGCCTCAAATTTCTTCTTGAAACATTGTCCAAGGCCTATGCACGACCCATTGGGATTATTTGAATTTATTTTCTCATTTTTTATTAATTAATTGGATTTTTTATTAATATTAATTCATTTAATTGATTTAAAATGTAGGAAAATATCAAGATATGTTTTTCTCAATCTTTTGTGAAGCAAATAAGCTCAAGACAAGATGGAGATTTCGTGTACACATCAAGGGGACAAGGATCTCTCAATTTGGCAAGGTTTTTCAATCAAAAATATGCAAAAAGATTTGATTGAAAATCAAATATTGAAAACATGAATTCCATGGATCTTTGGGCCAAGACTTGACCTAATTCCCTTCCATTACATATGCATAACCAAACCCTAATGCCATTCACGTGAAATTGCTGCAGAAACACCATAGCCAATATTGAAAAATCAAAGAAAACTTGAAATCTATTTGCAATCTTCCAGGCCAGTTCAAGGAATTTTCTGGATTCTAATACATTGCATAGGTTCCCAGGAACGTGTAGGGATCAAAATCACGTGCTAGAACTCAAGGAATCGCCCATTACAGTCACACGGTTTACCACTTTTTTTCAATATCATAATCATTGATTCATGCATATTTAACATCTTTTTGTGATTGTTTTGTGTTCATAGGATTCATACGAAGCTAATGGTGTGATTTAATTGCATTGAGATGCCCTGAAACAGAAACTGCCATTGAAGGATTCTAGGGTTTCCAAGCTTTCGAATTAGGGCTTTACAACACAGGGAAAATTAGGCCTCAAGAGACCTATGGTTGAAACCGTTTGGACATGACGAACACAATGGACATATCGCGCCATATTTATATAGCCTAGGATTCTATTCGCTATTATTGGCCGTTCTGTTTTGTGGGGGTTAAAAACCCCCGCTATCTGACTTTTATTTTACAGGCGAAAGGAGGACGATGATGACGTGCTGCTTCATAGTTGGGTGATTCAAATAATAGCGCGCGCGTTTTATTGATACAGCATATGAGTTATTTTCCATATATTATATTTTACCATTATCTAAATAGCAAAGCGTGCAAAGTGGCTTGGTGGAAGGTGACGTATCTGGTAACCACTGGGACCTGGGTTCGATTCCCAGGTCCCCCAAAATAATTATTCATATTTTTTTTAACGTGATTCTATGCAGGATGCCCAACGTGTTCCACTATGAACCTCATGTCCCAGCCTGCCAAGTGGCCATAAGCATGGATCCAATGATCAAAAGATGAGGAGCGCGCTCTAGAGGATCATCAAAGTCAAACGTGGCTGAAAGCTTCATGGGCCAGAAATTGCCAAACTCCCCTCCTAATGGGCCAACACCCCCCTGGGTTCTTATTTTCTTTTCCTTTTTTTCTCTTTTATATTTTCTTTAATTATTATTATTACTATTTAATTAATATAATTAATTATTTTTCCATAATAAATCCAGAAAACCTAAAAAATAATAATATTTTTATTCATCAAATTTAATTAATTATTTTTGTAAATAAATTCTAATTAATTAGTCTAGTTGTTTAATTAGGACAATTTTAATCTTTTTCATAATAAATAAAATTAATATAGAAATTAGGGTTATTATTAACTTGTGATTTTATTTTATTTTTATTTTCATTAAAACATAAAAACACAAATTTTTTTTCCTTTTAATTAAATAATTAATTAGTTATTAGGTTTAATATTTCATTAATTGCAAAAAAGGACAAATTCAATTCTTTTCTCAAAAAGGGTCAAAACCCTAAGGACGTCCCGATTCAATTCTTTCGCGCGCATATTTTTAAGTCATTATTTATTTGATCATATTTATGTATCTGTTTCCGAGGATGTAATAGTTAATTAGGATTTTATCGCTTTCTTTTACTTTCTCGTATTTATTTTCCAAAGGGTTATGTTTTTGGCGATGTATATACCCGCGCCTTGTAATAGCGTAGATTTCCCTTCCGCAATTTATTTCCCGCAAACTATTAACTGTTAATTATGCATGCAAGACTTACTTGAAAAATAAAACCAATCCGTAGCTCACAAATAACATGTACAAGATAATCTTAACTGAATTTAACACACATGCACATGCCACTCCTAGGGTACGCCTCACTTGGTTGCCTCGAGGTGGTCGTCAAGTATAGGGTGTTTTAGAGGTCGCCCTCCTGTCTAAAGATCCAGTTGCCTCGAAACGGTTGCCTCGGATAAAAAGGATCTAGGACATTAGGGTTACCGCTAAGGCGTCCTACTATTGCTTTGGTGACCACACATGTCCCATATAATCGAATTGACCCGAATAACTCCAACGACGGTGCTACCTACTTCTCAATAGTGGGATAGTATTGTCTAAAGGATATTTACACAGCTTAATTTCTTTTGAGTAGGTAGAGGTTCTTAGATACTTGCTCTTTCAAAACAAAAAAAATACTTTTCGCACTCACACTTTTTCAAACAAAAGTTTTCAAACAACACTTCATACACTCTTGAGGACAGATACAGGAGTTAAATTAAAGTTTTCAAACAAACTTTTTCAAAACCCACAAACACAAGAAAAGCAAAACATTTTTGAAAACATAGTGAGCAAGTACCTAAGATCCCGTGGATAACCACGGATAGAAAGGGTGCTAACACCTTCCCTTTCTATAATCTACCTCCCGAACCGAGAAACATCTCGAAAAGGAATTTTGCTGTGCTTTTGTCCTTTCCTTGTTGGAGAAAATAAAAGACGGTGGCGACTCTTGCTTACCGCGACATTTTGCGAACCAGCATTCCAAAACAGTCAGTTCTCATTCCCACCGATCACAGAACTGACGACTCTACTGGGGACAATAATAAAGTGAGGTGTACCTTAGTATTAGACCACTCTTGTTTTCAATTGCTTGCTTTGTTTGCTTTTATATTTCTGGGCTTTGCATCGGAGTTTCATAGATCCTACCCCGGATCTGGGGGGAATACCCTTTAGGTAGCATAAGCTGTGAGGGACCTGTCCGGCATAGACCGACACGGGTGAAGCAGTGGCTACGTTGGTGTGACACCTTGGTCTGTACCGATATCCCTTGTGTTGCAACAAGGAGAATATGGGTCTTCTGAGGAGTCATTAAGCACCAACCGACCTTAGAACCCTAAATTGACCCAACTTGGCCATAGAACAATAGCAGTATGCTACACTCATTGAGGCTAAACTCTCGCGATGGTTCTGGCTGCAAGAAAAGATTGCGATGTTGGAGTTATGACCGATTGAGGGTAGTCAGTGATATTGAGATCCTCTAGAACCCGGTTACTATTTTCTAGGACAGGTCTTAACCAACGAAACTGAAAGAGGGTAGTACCTAAACTTCATGCTGGCCTAAACTCTAAGGGCTGTCTTGTGTGACTTGTGTGCCTTATCATGTTTGCCTTTGTGAATACTTGTGGTGTGCTTTATCATAACATCATACCATCATAACATTGCATGCATCTTGCATAAGGACTGACCCATTTCAAAGACAAGAGGGTTTCATCTTTGCTCTGTTTTGTAGGACATCATGATGCCTATGCGAAGGAATACTATCCGGCTCAACTTTGTTCACCCACCTGATTTGCTTAAAGAATTGGTTGACAGAATTCCAAATACTACTTCCTTCATCCAGAGGCATGGTTCTCTTCTCGGTTTAGTCACTTCAAAGTGGGACCAACAACTGATGAGTGTTCTGACCCAGTTTTATGATCCCCTATACCATTACTTCACTTTTCAAGACTTCCAGCTGGTCCCTACCCTGGAAGAATTCTCTGATTTGCTTGGTATCCCTGTTTTGGAACAGACTCCATTCACTGGTTGGGAAAAGACTCTTAGGCTTGAGGAGATTGCTGCAGCCCTTCCTTTGACCAGCAAAGAGGTAATGGATAACTGGGTGACTAGAAGCGGAGTTAAGGGCTTTTTGGCTAAGTTTCTGATTGGTAAAGCTAACCGTTTCTGGAATGACTTAGACTTCAGGGCGTACGAAGACATTTTGGCTCTCTTAATCTATGGTCTAGTATTGTTTCCAAATCCTGATAACTTTGTCAATGTCAATGCCATAAGGATCTTCATGTCTCGGAATCCTGTACCCACTCTCTTGGGTGATATCCTACAACAACTCTATGCTCGTACTGCCCGAAGACAGGGAACTTTGTGGTGTTTTGCTCCTTTGTTAGTGAGGTGGTTTATTTCGCACCTCCCTAAGTTCGTGCTGAAGAACAAAGAAGGAAGGGGCTGGGCTCATAGGTTAATGTCTCTCACTGATAATGACATCATTTGGACTCTCAGAGGTTTAGATGAAGTGGCTGTTATTGATCGTTGCGGAGAATATCCTAATGTTCCATTGATCGGTACCCAGGGAGGAATCTCTTATAATCCGTGTTTAGCTCTCCGTCAGTTTGGAAGAGCCAGAAGAGCAGGGCCTTATGAGATGTCGGTACCTCACATCAGTTTTGAGTTTCAGGTAGATAGTGACGAGCTGCGCCGTAGATTCATCAAGGCTTGGGATAGAATTCACAAAGCTGACCCACATGAGTTGGGGCCGAAGACTTCTCTACCAATGGAACCCTACTACAGATGGGTCCGCATCCGTGCTCAGAAGTTAGGTATGCCATACGAAGCTGTCAGGCCTATCATTCTTGAATTTCCTGATAGAGACGGGGTTCCTCCAACTGTACTCCCTCCTCAGATACCCACTGATGTTGACACACTAAAAAGGTCTTGGGTGCAACTACAGGAAGAACGGGATTCTTATCGGGAAAGGTTCAATGAACAGGAACAGAAGATTCAGAAGCTGACAAAGCAATTGGAGAACGAGCGGATCTTGAATGACTATATCCGTACTGAGAAGAGAAGGCCATGGGAGCACTGATGGACTTTGGATGTTTCTTTTACAGCTTTTATTTCCTTTTCAGTATTTTCATTCTTGTAACGCCTAAGGGAAATTTCTTGAACAATTTAAAGTTTGAATCTAATAAAGTGTGTTCCTTTTCTGTCTACAAAGTTGAATCCTGATTGTCTTTGAAAACATGAATCATACGCATCTCATTGCATCATATGCATAACAGGTACCCTTTTTCTACAGGTTGCTTAATCTTTTTCGCTGTTTATTTCAGCAATCATCATGTCTTCCGAGCCTACTACTGAACAAGCTATCAAGGCCCTCCAGGCCCATAACGCCCAGTTCCAGAAGTTGGTCATGAGCTTAGCCCAGGGTCAACAGGAATTGAAGACTCTGCTTTTGAAAAAGAAGAAAAAGAGGACTGTGCTGTTCAATACCGAACGCAGATATGGGAATACACTGCAGAATGAGGCTGATCTGGCTACTTCCTCTGTGGGGAAAGATAGTCCCCAAGGGGGAAGGTTTCCTAGTCCCGTGGTCTCCGACAACGAGACAGATTTCAATGATGAACAGTACCCTCCTGCTGAGGACAGGTACAAACAGCTAGAGGACCGTTTAAGTGCCCTGGAGATTCAACACGTGCCTGGGTTGGATTTTGGAGATCTCGGTTTATCTTCTGGGGTGGTGATCCCACACAAGTTCAAGGCACCTGCTTTTGCGAAGTACGACGGAGCCTCCTGTCCTAAGTTGCATCTCAGATCATATGTAAGGAAGATCCAACCTTACACTGCAGAGAAGAACCTATGGATCCATTTCTTCCAGGATAGTCTTTCAGGGACTCAACTCGAATGGTTCTATCAGCTGGATGGAACCAGTATTCGTAACTGGGAGGACTTGGCTACTGCATTTTATAAGCAGTATCAGTACAATTCCGACCTCGCTCCTACGCGTACCCAACTCCAGGGTATGTCGCTAGAGACGGGCGAAGGTTTTAAGGAGTATGCGCAAAAGTGGAGAGACCTGGCTGGAAGGGTGCAGCCACCTTTGACTGACCGTGAACTCATTGACATGTTCTTGGGGACCCTGTCTGGTCCTTTCTTCAAGCATCTGATTGGGAATTCTTCTGCTGGGTTTACAGATCTGATATTGACTGGTGAGAGGATAAAAGCTGGTATCAAGTCTGGGAAGATACAGAAAGGTGCATCCTCGAGTACTGAAAAGAAGCCCTTCAAAAAGGAATCTAGTGTTGTGTATGGTTCCAGAAGACAAAATAAACCGGAACGCCGCCAAGCTGTCAACGCGGTGGTAATCTCAAAGCCTGCTGCTGCTCCTCAGCAATACAACCAGCCAAGAGGTGAGAGGCCCAAAAGACAGTACACTCGGCTCAGTATGACTTTGTCACAGATATTACCGCAACTGCTGTCAACCAATCTGGTAACTATAAAGGAAGCTCCGAAGGTTGTGAACACAACCTCTCCAAAGTACAACCCCAACGCCCGCTGCGCTTATCACTCTGATATCCCGGGGCATACTACGGATGATTGTTGGGAACTGAGGAATAAGGTTCAGGACCTTATTGATGCTAAAGAAATACAGTTCGAGGCGCCCGAAAGGCCCAATGTTGTGACTGCTCCCATGCCCCAGCATGGAGTGAATTTTGTGGAAGAAGACCAGTATGTAGCCTCCGTGGATGAGATTGTTACTCCGTTGCTGACTGTCAAAAGAAACCTGTTGCTAGCCGATTTATTTCCGGGATGTGGTAAAGGTTGCCTTCTATGTTCTGTTTCACCTGCTGGTTGTCCTTTGTTGAAGTCAGGCGTCCAAAACCTGATGGATAACAAAGAGATCTTGTTCGAGAAGATTGCTGTTCCTACTATCCCTACTGAAGAAGTGTCCATTGTTACTATTTTCAACAACCCTCCTAAGGCTCCCTCAAAGAAGCCTGTCAAAATCATGTCTGCTCAGAAGATTGCTCCTATCATCATCACTGTTCCGGGGCCCCTCCTCTATACATCCGATAAAGCTGTCCCTTGGCACTATAGGGCAGATGTTTATGTGCTTGGAGTTAAACAAGAGTTTGATACTAGTACCGGCGTCAGCAACATTACCGGGCCTGCTAAAGTCACTCATAGCGGCAGGCTCTTCTCACCAGATATTGCACCTCCAGCTATTCAGAGACCTCTTGTCATCATACCCGCAAGTGTGCCTGCTTCCCTGCCTGACCAAGTTCCTATTTCTACCCCTGCTGCCGAGTCATCTGATACTCGGGGCAAAGGGATTGCTACTGATGTGCCTGCCCAGACGGAGGCACCGAAGACCGTCAATGTTGAAGCTTCCAAACAGGAGATGGAAGAGATCCTTAAGATTATCAAGAAGAGTGATTTCAATGTAGTTGAGCAGCTGGGGCACACCCCATCAAAGATTTCTATGCTATCACTGTTATTGTGTTCAGAGGCCCATGCCAAGGCCCTGATTTCCTTCCTGAAGATGGCCCATGTGCCACAAGAAACGTCTGTTGATCAATTTACCGATTGTGTGGCTAACTTGACTGCTGATAATGGGTTGGGTTTCTCTGACGCCGATCTAACTGCCAAGGGAAAGAACCATAACGACACCTTGTATGTCTCCATTGAATGCAGGGGCACTAATCTTGCCCATGTGCTGGTTGACACTGGTTCTTCGTTAAACGTATTGCCCAAGAAAGCTTTAGACAGGCTGGATTGTGAGGGTTTAGAGCTCAAGCCAAGTAACATTGTTGTCCGGGCCTTTGACGGGTCCAAAAGGATGGTACATGGTGAAGTGGATATTCCAATCAGGGTTGGTTCGCAGGTCTTTGATTTAACATTCTATGTGATGGACATCCGACCATCCTATTCTTGTTTGCTGGGTCGTCCATGGATCCATAAGGCTGGATCTGTGACCTCCACATTACATCAGAAGCTTAAGTACCCGGTCAGGGGTAAGATTGTGACAGTTCAGGGGGAGGAAGAATATATGGTCAGCCACCTTAACTCGTTCCGGTACATAGAGATGGATGGGGAGTTCATTGAGACCCGCTTTCAACACTTTGAAGAGGTGCCTCAGACATTGGCAGCAGCAGAGACCGTGATTGATGATTCTCCCTTGAAGATGGCTTCCTTAAAGGATACCCGAGCTGTTATTGAGAAGGGTGAGTGTGCAAACTGGGGCCGACTTCCTGATTTTAATCTAAAGACTGACAAGTTTGGTTTGGGTTTCACTGCAGAAGCTCAGAGGGCTGTTCGTAAGGCAAGGATTGGAAGACCTCCTGTATTCATCACCAACCCGGGAGTAAATGCTATTGAAGACGACGTGGAGGAATCTGAATTCGACAGCTGGATCTACCCAACGACCAACGATGGACCAAGCAACTGGACTGCAAAAGACTTCACACCTATTACTTTTGTCACTCAGTAATGAACTCCTTTGTTTTGAATTTGTAACAAACAATAATTTGAAACTTTATGGCCTGGTGTCTTACCCGGGGCACCGTGGCTTCATTTGTGAGGGCTTTTGTGTGTCATTTTCATATATCATTAATAAAAGCATTGGACGTTTTTTGCATTTCAAATCTTGCGCTCCTTTTCTTTCTTTATTATATTGCAAAACAGCTATATTTACACACACTCACCTATAAAGGTTCCAATCCACTCTGGATCTCACTGGTAACGACTCTGCTACTGCCAGTTATGACTTCGAAAATCTAATCAACTTAGCCAAAGACGAAGGTGAAGATGATTGCGAAGTGCCTGGTGAGCTTGCAAGACTGCTACTCCAGGAAGAGAGGGCCATTCAGCCACATGAAGAGCCAGTGGAAATGGTAAATCTGGGTACTGAGACAGACAGAAAGGAAGTCAAGATTGGTGCCAATCTGGAGGCTAGTGTGAAACAACGGTTGATTCAGATGCTGCATGACTATGTGGAAATCTTTTCCTGGTCTTACGAAGATATGCCGGGGTTGGATACCGACATTGTGGTTCATCACCTGCCTACCAAGGAAGACTGCCCTCCGGTAAAACAGAAGGTCCGCCGTATGCGTCCAGAGATGTCCGAGAAAATCAAGGCCGAGGTTATGAAACAATTTGATGCCAGGTTTCTAGCAGTGACTTCTTACCCTCAGTGGGTTGCCAACGTGGTTCCGGTACCGAAGAAAGATGGTAAGGTCCGAATGTGTGTTGACTACAGAGATTTGAACAGGGCGATCCCTAAGGATGACTTCCCGCTACCTCACATCGACGTTCTGGTTGACAACACTGCTCAGCATAAGGTATTCTCCTTCATGGATGGGTTCTCCGGTTATAATCAAATCAAGATGGCTCCTGAAGGAATGGAGAAGACCACTTTCGTCACTCAGTGGGGCACCTTCTGTTACAAGGTCATGCCTTTTGGGTTGAAAAATGCTGGGGCAACCTACCAACGTGCCATGGTTGCTTTGTTTCATGATATGATCCATCATGAGATCGAAGTGTACGTCGATGATATGATTGCAAGGTCCCAAACCGAGGAGGAACACCTTGACCATCTACAGAAGCTGTTTGACCGTCTGAAGTTGTACAAGCTGAGGTTGAACCCGAACAAGTGCACATTCGGGGTGAGATCTGGAAAACTACTAGGTTTCGTCGTGAGCGACAAAGGTATTCAAGTGGACCCTTCCAAAGTGAAAGCCATACAAGAGATGCCAACTCCCAAGACAGAGAAAGAAGTCAGAGGCTTTCTAGGACGGCTGAACTACATTGCCCGATTCATCTCGCATCTAACTGCTACCTGTGAACCAATCTTCAAGCTACTGAAGAAAGATCAAGTAGTACGTTGGAACGATGAATGTCAGGCCGCTTTCGAAAAAATCAAAGAGTATCTCCAAGAACCACCCATTCTTATGCCACCGGTTGAAGGGAGACCTCTAATCTTATACTTGACAGTACTTGACAGCTCAATGGGGTGTGTGCTGGGGCAGCATGACGAGTCTGGCCGAAAAGAGCACGCCATTTATTACCTTAGCAAAAAGTTTAACGACTGTGAGACCCGATACTCACTGCTCGAGAAAACTTGCTGCGCTTTGGTATGGGCTGCTCGCCGGCTGAGACAATATATGTTGACTCACACTACTCTGTTGATTTCAAAAATGGATCCAATCAAGTACATCTTCGAAAAGCCTGCTCTGTCCGGAAGAATAGCAAGATGGCAGATGATCTTGACCGAATACGAAATCCAGTACACGACTCAGAAAGCAATCAAAGGAAGTGTATTGGCAGACCATTTGGCACACCAGGCAGTGGATGACTACCAATCTATGAACTTTGAATTTCCAGACGAGGATATCATGGTAGTAACTGATTGTGAAGTACCTGGACCGGATGAAGGACCTGAGGAAGGATCCCGATGGTCTATGCACTTTGACGGAGCCTCAAACGCTTTGGGTAACAACATTGGCGCTGTGATCATATCCCCTAAAGGCACTCATACTCCACTTACCGCCCGACTATGTTTCAACTGCACCAACAACATGGCAGAGTATGAAGCCTGTATCATGGGTCTTCAAGCTGCAATTGACCTAAGGATAAAGTTTCTGAGTGTCTTCGGAGATTCTGCTCTCGTGATCAGTCAGATCAAAGGCGAGTGGGATACGAAACACCCAAATCTTATTCCCTACAAGGAGTACGTGTTGACATTGATCCCCCATTTCGAAGAGATAACTTTTGAACACTTCCCAAGAGAGGAGAATCAGTTGGCGGACACGCTAGCTACGATGTCTTCTATGTTCAAAGTCAAATGGGATAACGAGGCCCCCCGGATCATTATCTGGAAATTGGACGAACCTGCACATTGATGTGATCTTGAGGCTGAAGAGGTGACTAAAAAACCTTGGTATCATGAAGTGAAGAGGTACCTCGAAGCTCAAGAATACCCCGAAGGCGCATCTGTTAATGACAAAAAGTTTCTGAGAAGGTTCGCGGCAAAGTTCTTCCTCAGCAATGGCATTCTGTACAAGCGAAATCATGATTCGACCTTACTGCGTTGTGTGGATAAGACTGAAGCAGAACGGATCATGGCAGAGCTGCATGAAGGCACCTTCGGAACATATTCCAGTGGACATACCATGGCAAAGAAAATCCTTCGGGCAGGATATTTATGGTCCATAATGGAAGCTGACTGTTACCAACATTCTCGGACGTGTCACAAATTCCAGATCTATGCTGATAAGGTGCACGTTCCTCCAGTTCCTCTGAACGTCTTGGCAACACCTTGGCCTTTTGCAATGTGGGGAATTGATATGATCGGCGAGATCAGACCTACAGCATCTAACGGGCATCGCTTCATCCTGGTAGCGATTGATTACTTCACGAAATGGGTTGAAGCAGCTTCCTATGCTATCGTAACCAAGAACGTCGTGGCACGGTCCATTCGGCACAACCTGATTTGTCGATACGGGGTACCTGAGAGGATCATTACGGACAATGGTACCAATCTTAACAACAAGATGATCACTGAGCTCTGCGAGCAATTCAAGATACAGCACCACAACTCTTCTCCCTACCGGCCGAAGATGAACGGGGCTGTAGAAGCAGCTAATAAGAACATTAAGAAGATTGTGCAGAAGATGACAGTGACGTACAAAGATTGGCACGAAATGTTACCGTTTGCTCTTCATGGGTACCGTACCTCAGCACAAACGTTAACAGGGGCAACACCCTTTTCCTTGGTATATGGCATGGAGGCAGTCTTGCCTATTGAAGTCCAGATACCCTCCCTCCGGATAATGAAGGATGCAGGTTTGAGCGAAGATGACTGGATCCAGACTCGACTTGATCAATTAAATCTAATCGATGAAAAGAGACTCACCGCTATTTGTCATGGTCAAACGTACCAAAAACGGATGATCAAGGCTTTTTACAAGAAAGTCAGACGACAAGAATATCAAGTTGGGGACCTGGTAATCAAGCGCATCATTCTTCCTCAAGGTGATCCCAGGGGCAAATGGACCCCCACGTACGAAGGGCCATTTGTGGTTAAGAATATCTTCTCAGGAGGAGCTATGATTCTAACCACGATGGATGGTGACGACCTTCCTCACCCCGCCAATGCAGACATAGTAAAAAGATACTACGCATGACTAAAGACCCGCTAGGTTGACACACCTAGGCAAAAATAAGGGCTTCCCGGTGAACCAAAAGGGTTCTGGCAAAAATAAGGGATGAAATGAAAAAAATCTGTACACCCGGCAAGGCGAAAACCTGAAAAGGCAGCTTGGGCAAAAATGGGTATCCCGGTGGACTGAAAACCCGAAGGGGCGGTCCAGGCAAAAATTAGGGATAAGCGTAATACTATGTCTCATTGGATCACCTTGCATCCAGAATTCGGTATCAACTATCAGGTTCAGACGACATCAATCAATCAGCTTCATCTCCAACTAAGCAGCAAAGTGATGAGACGCTTGAAGACATAAAGGCGATAACAGAGTTGGAACCCAGTGGGATTTTTCACATAGCTGTTTTGTTTTTCTTTTCACAAAATTGTATAAACTCTATTTTGTTTGGCGGCGTTCTCTTACTAGGACGTCAGCCTCCTGTACACAAAACGCCTATTTACAGGCAAATTTCAAAATCAATACAAATCCACTTTTCCAGACAAATTCTAATTAACCAGTCTAGTTGTTTAATTAGGACAATTTTAATCTTTTTCATAATAAATAAAATTAATATAGAAATTAGGGTTATTATTAACTTGTGATTTTATTTTATTTTTATTTTCATTAAAACATAAAAACACAAATTTTTTTTCCTTTTAATTAAATAATTAATTAGTTATTAGGTTTAATATTTCATTAATTGCAAAAAAGGACAAATTCAATTCTTTTCTCAAAAAGGGTCAAAACCCTAAGGATGTCCCGATTCAATTCTTTCGCGCGTATATTTTTAAGTCATTATTTATTTGATCATATTTATGTATCTGTTTCCGAGGATGTAATAGTTAATTAGGATTTTATCGCTTTCTTTTACTTTCTCGTATTTATTTTCCAAAGGGTTATGTTTTTGGCAATGTATATACCCGCGCCTTGTAATAGCGTAGATTTCCCTTCCGCAATTTATTTCCCGTAAAATATTAACTGTTAATTATGCATGCAAGACTTACTTGAAAAATAAAACCAATACGTAGCTCACAAATAACATGTACAAGATAATCTTAACTGAATTTAACACACATGCACATGCCACTCCTAGGGTACGCCTCACTTGGTTTCCTCGAGGTGGTCGTCAAGTATATGGTGTTTTAGAGGTCGCCCTCCTGTCTAAAGATCCAGTTGCCTCGAAACGGTTGCCTTGGATAAAAAGGATCTAGGACATTAGGGTTACTGCTAAAGCGTCCTACTATTGCTTTGGTGACCACACATGTCCCATATAATCGAATTGACCCGAATAACTCCAACGACGGTGCTACCTACTTCTCAATAGTTGGATAGTACTGTCTAAAGGACATTTACACAGCTTAATTTTTTTGAGTAGGTAGAGGTTCTTAGATACTTGCTCTTTCAAAACAAAAAAAATACTTTTCGCACTCACACTTTTTCAAACAAAAGTTTTCAAACAACACTTCATACACTCTTGAGGACAGATACAGGAGTTAAATTGAAGTTTTCAAACAAACTTTTTCAAAACCCACAAACACAAGAAAAGCAAAACATTTTTGAAAACATAGTGAGCAAGTACCTAAGATCCCGTGGATAACCACAGATAGAAAGGGTGCTAACACCTTCCCTTTCTATAATCTACCTCCCGAACCGAGAAACATCTCGAAAAGGAATTTTGCTGTGCTTTTGTCCTTTCCTTGTTGGAGAAATTAAAAGACGGTGGCGACTCTTGCTTACCGCGACATTTCGTGAACCAGCATTCCAAAACAGTCAGTTCTCATTCCCACCGATCACAGTGGATTTTTTGAGCTATATTTTATTAGGGTATGTGTGTTATTTGTGAGCCTCTCTAACATCATCTTGATAAAAGAGCATGATTTTTCTAAGTTATAAGTTTTGTTAATCGTTCTTAAGTGTTTAAGCATTGAGTGATTGTGTTTTTTTGAAGTGTGTCTTCTAAAATTATTCTAAGATGTTTTGAGTTGTTAAATCATTGTTGTGATTGAAAGGGATTTGAGAAGGGTCTCATATCTAGGGGAGTCTTAGGTATAAGTTAAGCATGGATAGTGATTAAGTGAGTAGATTGTAAACTGGTGATAGTTTTTTGTGGGTCTACAAATTGATACTATTTAGTTGACTTCATCCCTGGCTTGGTAGCCCATAGAATAGGTGTTGTTATACACCGAACTGAGTTAACAATTATGTGTGTTCCTTTAATTTTATGCACTGTTTTATTGTTATACCTTATCATTGTGTTTATGTTCAAAGATCAGTGTCTCAACATCTCTTAGCACATCTGAGATCTGAATACTAGAATTTCACACATGTACTATTAAAAACTCTTTTCTTCAGCAGGATCGCCCAAGGCTCATTACTAGTACGAAGATTCCACAGGAGGAGCTTGAGATTTGTAGCCTCATTGAGTCGAATCAACGAGCACAGGCCCAAGCCACCTTTAGGAAACAGAAGACACGTCTTCCGCCAAGAAATGGTAAAGAGCTTCCGGTTTTGAAAGTCTCCCTACCAAATAAAGTTTCCTGCATGCTTTCTCAATTTTCATCAACAGAGTAACAAGCCAATAATAAATATTGATGGTGTATTTAATCATACTGAGAGTGATGGATTTTACAAGGGTAAGTCTTCCCTCCATGGAGAGCAGGGAGCCCTTCCACGCAGATAACTTTGCCAAAATCTTATCAGAAATCAGAGTGAGGTGAGAGGCTTTGACATGCCCTTTGAAAATAAGAATGCCAAGGCATGTGAACATAATAGTTACTTTGCGAAAATTAGTGCTAGACATAATCCTGTTAAGTTGATTTATGTTGATGGAACCAGAGTAAATATAAGACTTTTCCAGGTTGAAAATCTGACCCGAGGCACAAGAGTAATCATGAAAAAAGTTCTTCAGAGAAGCCAACCTATAAGCTAGAATCTTATAATGATCTTGTATTTAAAATTGGAGATGGTAATGGGGGCATAACATATCAAGAGATTGGACACAATCTTAGCCTTGGACACAATCTGCTGAAAACTGTCAAGCTCATTATCTGAGAGACCTTCTTCGAAGGAACCATCTTTCTCATCAGCCATGTTTTTCGAAGATTTCTCAAGAAAAAAAAAACATTCTTATTTTTTGAACCAACTCTTTCCACCAAAGTTTTGTCTCTAAGTTCATTCATCAATTCAATGGAGAATAGCACACGAACATAATGTTTGAAAGCCCTCTTAATAAGAGGTCTATTCGAGGTTGAATCAATACAAGTCAGCGCACCAAGGCTACTAGCAATGGAAAAGATGATCTTGGGCCGGCAATACTAAGGCTAGATACTTCAGGGAACAAATCTTGAATCGGAGGAGGAGATTCCATGGAAAGGGCTTTCTTCATTCAAAAAGTGATATGTAGTCCTTTTTTGAGGAACTTTAATAAAAAGTTTATTCAATCATAGATTTTAATATTTTTTTGATGATTGGATTAAAAGATAAGATGCAAATGAACAACGCATAGAATCAGGATTGTAGTGTAAGGATGTATCACTTTAAGCATTTTGTCTATACACTCCTCGTGCACACCAAATTATATCTAATATAAATATTATGTTTAAAAACTAAATCTAATTTAATTAAAAGGGTAAATCTGACTTATTGCAAATTGTTTGATTTATATTGATTTAACATTAAATACGGTTGATGTGGTACATAATGAAATTTTATCATATTATATTATTTTTATTTCATAAATCATTTGAACGTTTTTGTTGTAATATTTATAATGGCAGTCGAATTTGAACAGCCATCAAAAATATTTTGTTCTTGGAATGATAAACTCACGATATACAACCAAAAAATTCTTTTCCGAATATGCAAAAAGCCTTATATTTTTTGTTTCTCTTAACCTAGAAATATATCATATTTCCCTTCCGTTTCTTTCATTCTCTGCATAATTCATTTCTAATCACGCGTTCTTCTTTCACTTCATTGATTCATCACTGTAACTTAATTTCTTTGATTTATCGATCCTTCTCAACGCAAGTAATTTTTAACTTTCTATTTCTATATTCTCAAGAAGGGAGAGAGAAGTTGGAATCAAACCAGACCTTGAGGTTGATGCTTTCATGAAGGCTACTGCATCATCAGGCCAAAAAACCAGTTTTGAAACTAATTATGTTCTCAAGGTTTGTACTTCTGATTCTATCATGATGTTTTATGGTTTCAATTTTGTTGTTGAAAAGAGATGAAAGTTTGATGTTTTGTTGCTAAAAAGAGATGAAATTATGATGTTTTGTTGTTTCATTGTGTTATTAAAAAGAGATGTAAGTGAAATTTATGAACATCAAATTAATTAATGTAAAATAGCCTACTAACTGTTTGATGAAATGTTTGTGTTGTTGTAGGGATTTCAAATTGCCAGGAAATGAAGAAAATAATTATGACTTTACATGGAGTTATGAGAAGCAATATATTGATGCACCTGAATTGATGGATCTTCTCCTGGAAACATTGCTTGAATCTACTTCCATAATCATCAACTTCTATGATGTCTGCTATTGATCAGGTTATATGAAAAGTGTTTGTTTGTAATTTCATAATTATAGATTGAGTATATTACAGTACTGTGTTATTATGCATGTTTGTTAATATAGTGTGTGTAATACGGTGGGAGAACTGACTTGAGTGTTTTGCATTTTATTGCAATTGTTGCGGATAACAAGAGTCGCCACCGACTTTTCTCCAATAAAGGATAGGGTGAAAAGAACATGAAAGACCTTTTGAGAATTTTCTTGAGTTCGGGGGGTAGGTTATGAAAAGGGAAGGTGTTAGCAACCTTTTCATCCGTAGTTATCTAAGAGCTCTTAGTTCCTAGCTCACTTTGAATGCTTTGTTTGAAATGTGTTTGTGATGTTTTTAAAAGTATTTTTGAAAGTGTCTTTGCTTAGGCGAACTTTGTAATGATTCTTGTCTCTATAAGAATTCATACAAAGTGTTTACTTTTAAAAATATTTCATTTGAAAGTGTTTTTGAAAGTGCCTTTGCTTAGGAAAACTTTGTAATGATTCCCGTCTATATAAGAATGCATACGAAGTGTTGACTTTTGAAAATATTTCATTTGAAAGTGTTGGTGTGTTTTGAAAGATGTTTTGAAGATGATTGTGAGCAAGCAACTACGAGCGTTCTACCTACTCAAAAAGTTTTAGTTCTTTTCCTCCTCCTTTAGATGTTGTTATCTTACCATTGATTGGTAAGAAGCCCTATCATTGGATGTGAAGAGACAGGCGTGGGTCATCGTATAGTCATAGAAGGCAACATTATAGGATACCTTATCAATTTTTGTAAGGGTATAAGATCATTTACCGAAGGCAACATTGAAGGGTCATCGAGGGACTACGATCTTGTATTCGAGAGTCATTGCTAAAGTATCCCGCGTTCGAGGGACATGACTATTTTTATGAGAGGCAACAAGTGTGGGTTACCCTAGAGGTGAAAGTGTGAAAATTGTTTGTTTTCATGCATTTGTTCTTGAATTAGTGTTTGTTACTTGTTGATTTTATGTCTTTTCATACAAACCCTAGTTACTAGCATTTATATTGAAAGCGGTAAATTACGAAAATTTAAATTCCTACGCTATTACATCATTTAGGGGATGGGGATACAAATTTACAAATGGGGAATGAAAACAAATAAATCCTAATGACTATTACAACCATATTGAATAATGAATAACAATACAAATATGTAAAGATAATGTTAAAAAAAGGAAAATTGTTTTAAAGTTTTTTTATGCATTGATACGAAAATTGTTTTATGCATTAGCTCATATATGTTTCGTATTGGCTCATATTTGTTTTGTATTGGCTCATATATGTTTCGTATTGGCTCATATCTATTTCGTATTGGCCCATATCTATTTCGTATCGACACATACACTTATGCATCGACACATATTATTTCTTGCTCCTGGAAAATGAAAATAACTCAGTATGAATCGACGCATTCGCATTTCGTATAGACTCATACAACAGTTCGTATCGATTCATAATGGTTTGCATTGGCTCATAACCTGTTTTGGATAAAATATGTGTTGACTCATAGTGTTTTGTATCGACTCATGCTACTGTTTTTTGCCTCTAACATTGTTCTGCTACATATATGAGTCTGTTCTCAACACGTGGTTAGTGAAAATGAAAACAAGCATATGGTTAGCTTCAAGGGAAATAATATTTACATTTTATCTTCATAAATGGACCACAAATGATGCTTGTATGAAGAGTCCAAATTTAAGAAAACTTACCTTGAAACTGAAATTTGTGCTTTGAGTTTGAGTTGCTGTATTGTCTTGGAGAAGTCAAGTTAGAGTTGGCTATTTTTTATTTTGGAAAATAGTGATGCTACAGAAGTTGTTCTTGAGTTTGAACAACTTATATGTGATGTATGTGGAGTGTTTGGATGGTTTTTTTAGGAAGAACTTGTAAGGTGTGAAAGGTTCAAAGATTTGGACTTCAAAGCTCAAGAGTGGAGGTTTTATGGACAGTTATGGCTTTTTGAGAGTATTAGATTTTGAGGGCTTGTCTACACAAAAAAACTATTAGCCTCTTTAGCTTGTAAATGGCCTCTCTATTTATAGAGGAGGTTTGAGAGAATGATAGAGTTTGTTTTACAAGTTGTCTAAATTTTGGTTTAGTTGAGATGAAACAACCAAGTTATTATGAAAATTGGTGTTCCAATTCATGGTACAAGCATGGTCTGAAGTTTCTAGGATCTTCTAGGCATGTTGCTTCTTGCTTTGACATTGTGTTTATAGATAAAACAGTTGAGAGGCTCAAAGTGAGCTGACTTTGTATAAAGCATGCTTTATATGAATGGAAATGGTGCCTTTGTGCAATAAATGGAATGATGCAATGGACAATACTTGAATCATTTGGATAATTGTTCAATCAATTGTGTAAACATCTGATTATGGATAGATTTTCAAGTCACAAGGCCTGCAAAGTAAGATTATGCAGCATATCCTGCAAATTGGATTATTTGTTCTTCAACAAAATGACTTACAATTCAAGAATGGATGCCCAACTTCAGGCCCTTGAATATCCTAGCTCAAGTATGATAACTTCATGCTCTTGGATATTTTGGAAAGCTTGAAAAATAATCTATAACTTTCATGTTGCCCATTTTGACAAAATCATCTTGGAACTATGTGAAAAAATGCCAAGAAGTTGGGATAAAATCCTGACCAAAAATGAAAGTTCCTCAAAAATGCTAAGTTCCAGTGTTTCTTCTCACGAGTTCAACCATATAATTTATGTAAACTAAAAGTCAAAGATCAAAGCTAATTTTACTTTCCCTAATTTGAAACCTAATTTTTACAGAAATTTCAAATCCAAAATTCTCTATACACAATTAATATAAATGAAAACTATGAATATGGTTAGCTTTAGTGCAAGGATATCTACATTTTGTTTTCACAAATCAGGACCAAATGATGCTTGTATGAAGAAATAGAAGTTTGAGTTTTTACCTCTTTCAGTTGAGATCGTGAGTGGAGTTTGGGCAAGTTTTGAGAAGGCCTGAGGATCTGTTTAGCTTGCCTGGACCTCCCTGGGTGTATTCCAATCCTTACTTTGTCTTGAAAGTCCCTGAATTTCCCTACTCAAGTCAACCTGCAAGCTTGATGTTTGAAAATGGTGGATGGAGGAGGAGGAGTTACAGTGAGGGAACAGGGGTCTGGATCACTTAGGTGTGATGTATATTAAGTGTTTAGGTGGTTAAAACTCAAAACGTATGAGTGGATTTGGAGATGGATGAGTAAGGTTCAAAACTGTCAAGCTATGGCAGATTTTCAATGGTAAAGTGTTTGGGAGTGTTTCTGAGTCTTAGAATTCATGTGTTATGTTTCAATACATTTGTGTATATGTATTGAAAAGGTTAGAGATCAACTCCACTCCACATTTCTAAGTTATAACCTTTTGGCTCTATAACTTGCTTTTGAAGAAAAGTGAGGAGACAAGTCCCTAAGTTTGTACAAGCATGATCTGAGTTGGTAGAGGCTTTAGGCAAGTTGCTTTTGGTTTTGACTTAGCTTGTATGCAGAGAAAACAATTGAGAGGCTCAAGAAGTGGAAAATTGCAAAAGTAATGCTTTATCAAAATGGAAATGGCAACTTTGTGCCAAAAATGGAATTGTAACTTGGATAAAGGCTCAAGTGCTTGGATTAAAGCTCTATCAGTTGTGTAAACAATTAATTATGGAGTGAGAAACAATTTTGAGGCCTGCAAAGCAAATATTATGCAGCCTAGGCTTGGATTTGAATTTTGTTCATCATGAAATGGATTGAAATCAAAGTGATAAATCACCAACTTCATCTCTTTGATTCTCCCTACTCAAGAATGATCTCAAGGAGTTCTTGGACATTTTGGAAAACTTGTAATGTACACTACAACTCATCTTTGAATTACTTTTGAAAATTCCATTTGGAACTATGTGAAAAAATGGCATGAAGTTAGGTCAAAAATCTGCCTAACTAGGGCAAAATTTCACTAAGTTATTTTGGTTCATGAGCATGTATTCACAAAATTATATCTTGATATATAAGCATTTTTAGGAGAAATTGTGTGAGGAAAAGTTTATTTCATGGAGATCTACAACTTTTATGTTGGAAGTTTCCTTTGAATCATCTTGCATCATGGTGAAAATTTGGCTCAAAGTTGAGAAAAAATAAGAAATTTTCTATACTTAGAAAAATTTCTTAGTTAAGAATTTTCAACTTTTCAAAACAAAATCTTAAACCCTTGATTTCTTGATGAAAAAGTTTCACATTTTTACATGTTTTGGTGAATTATGATCTTTGGCATTTGATTTTGACCAAAAAGTCAAAGTTTGACTTTTCAGTATACAGTTGACTTTTGATCAGTTGACTGGAACATTCATCTGTCAATCTAATGGATTTGTAATGTTTTGAATCATGTCATTAGGTCAAGATGCTGAAATTGAACTCTTGAAATCATGCTTCAAACCAATTGATCATTTGCTAGGTCAAAAATAAGAAATTGCCTCTTCTCAGTCAAAACCCTAATTTTGACCATTTTGCCCTTTTGATGATTTGATCAAATTTCTTGAGGAATTGTGGTCCAAACTTGATAAAATGATAAATATGAGTCTAAGATGTTGATTAGGATAAAAAATTATGAAGTTTGACTGTAAATTGGCCATGGTTGACTTTTTCCCCAATACAGTTGATTTTTAGGTCAACTGTCCAATTGACTGATCAAAAATGTGATTCAAGGCTTGAAACTTGACATGAGTAATCTTGGAGGTCCATAATTATCCTTGAAAGTCATATGAAACATTGATAGTAAAAAAATCCTTGTGCAAACTCAAACCCTAATTTTGGTCATCAGTGCATGAGGAGATGTCTTGAGATGGTCAAACCCTAATCCAGTCTTGAGTCAAAGAGATCTTGTGAGAAAATTCTTGATAAGTGAGAGGGAAAATTTTGGGGTACAACAGTATTGATGAATTTTGATCTTTGAAACTTAATGTTGACCAAAAAGTCAAAGTTTGACTTTTCAGTGTACAATTGACTTTTTCATCAGTTGACCAAATATCATCTATCAATCCACTGATCTTGAGAAATGTTTTGACCCATGAAATTAGGACAACATGTTGTATTTGAATCCTTGAGATTGTACTTTAAGAAGTTAGATCATGTATTAGGTCAAAAAGTCAATGATCAGTCGTTATTAGTCAAAACCCTAATTTGTGGTCTTAGTGTTTCCGAGGTCATTTTGTCTGATCAATTCTTGAGAATCCTTGAGAATTAGAGATCCTTTATGGGGAATGTATTGAGAAAGAGAGGGAAAATTTTGGGTTACAACATCTTCCCCTGTTCAATCTTCTTAAACCTGAAGAGTTAGATTGGTGGGTCGGCCATTCGTGACTTGAAGGTGGAAGATGATTGAACATTAGAGTGCTCAAAAATTTTCATTTGACTATGTCTTAGTTGATTGTTTCGGGAATGGGATTAAAAATTCCATTTGGAGAAGTTATAAGGAGTTGTCAAAGATGGACTTGTAGATGTCATCCAAAGTAACGGTTGATAGAGATTGGAAGAAGTACTAGAATAAATCTTTGGTTGATTTAATCTGAATGATATGCTGGATGGACCTGTGTTAAGCCGTGTCTGGAAATGTATTAGAATGAATCTGTGTAAGATTGTTTCAGGATGAACCCTGTGTGAAATAGTATTTGGAAATTTATGAGAAGGAGCCTGGGTAGGACTGCTTCGGAATGAATCCATGTGAAACTTCATCTGGAAATATATGAGAAGGAGCCTGAGTAAGGCTGCTTCAGGATGAGTCCGTGTTAAACTTTATCATGAAACTTATGAGAAGGATCCTGGGTAGGGCTTCTTCGGGATGAGTCTGTGTGAAACTTTATATGGAAACTTATGAGAAGGATCCTGGTGTTGTACCCCAAAATTTTCCTTCCTATTTTTACTCAAGACATGCTCATTGAGGTCTTCAATTGCTCAAGGATGACCAAGAATTGACCAGACAAATTCTCCTCCTAAGCAATGAACCTCTAACTAGGGTTTCATTTTTCACAAACAAGTTTGGGTTTAAAAGGCCTCAAGTGATCTCCATGGTCCCTAATATGTCCCTAAGAATTCTCATGCCAATTTTCATGCCTTACACTACAAGTTTGCTCAATCAATTGCTCAAATGTCTGAAAATCAACTATACTAGGTCAAAAGTCAACTACGACCTATATACAGTCAAACTTCAAGATTTTTGGTCAAAATCAACATTTTGAAGTGATATCCATCATTTTATCAAGGGTTGATCATGATTCCTCAAGAAATGCTCCTAATCTATCAAAAGCCAAGAATTGCTAAATTAGGGTTTCTATAGGAAAAGTCAACTAAACTTTGACCAGGAATAAATTTCACATACTTCATCCATTTTTACCTAAACAAATATCATTTTGAAGAGAATCCAATTAGCTACAAATTCTCTTTTTCCCTTAAGTTCAAGAAATACACCAATTGAAAGATACAAGCTTATACATTACAGGTCATTTACAAAAAGTCAACAAAAGACACGTTTTTCCAAGACCATTTACATCAAGATAAAATCTTCAAGTGCAAAAATGGTCAACATAGATATTGAAGAGGACATCATGAGATTTCTAAAAAGTCCAAGATCGTCTTCATTGGATAAATATTGAGTAAGTTATGGATTTCACAAGTTGGACAATTTTCAAGAAGCGCGTGAAATCTCAATTGGGCAAATTTGTAATTTTGAGCTATTAGGCCCAATTTTTAGAGTCCAAATGTGTTCATGATGTATCTAAGGGCCTCTAAAAATGTCCATGAATTATTTTATTTTATTATTTTATTTGTATTGATTTTATTCAAATAACTTCAAAATAAATTAAATAAATACTAAATAAATGCAAGAAATATGTAAGACATATATATCCAAATCTTTTTGAAGCCAAAATGCTCATAGCAAGCTGTCAAAACCGTGTGGAGTATTTTTGGATCAAATCTTGGCTAAAAATAGAAAGAATACATATATTTCCAAATAAAATATTCCACTTGATTACATATGATATGGTCCATATTTGTTACCCTAATTTGGTCCTATACATATGTACAAGCAAATCAGACCTAAAGGACACGCGCAACCTGCCTCCAAGAAGCCCTAGAAAATTCTCAAAAAATTCAAAGAATGGTTGAAATTCTTATCAAGTAATCCAGGCCTTCTCCATCCAAACCAAGTGTTCCATCCACTTCCTGAAGGTTCCAAGAACCATTCTCAATCCTAAGGCAAGCCTAACACATGCTAAAAATCTCTCACGATCTCTCTCCGTTTGGTAATTTTTCCTTGATCTCAAACTCTTAATACATGCCATTTAAATCCATACTAAGCATATATTCATGTTATTAATGATATTTGCATGCATTCTAACGTGTTACATGAGAAGCTAGGGCCTTAGATCGCATATTGCCATGTTCAAGCTGTGCTAGGGTTTTAGATTCGTAACTCAGGATACAAGAGTTTTCTGGCCGATCCAAGGCTAGATTCGTGATCAGGGCGAAATTTTAAGCAATATAGGGTCTTTGTTTAGTCTTGAAACTGTTGATTTTGCAGGATCTAAGATTTAATGGATTAGAGAAGATGACTGAAGCTCTGCTCCAGCGTCTTTGACCGGTTGACTGGTTGGTAGCAGGCGTGGCACTATCGCGTGTTATGATTGGCCCATTTGAATTTTAGGACGTACGCGTTTGGCTGACTAGGATTTAATGCTGGTTTCATTTATGTTGTTTTTGTTTTGATATAATAACGATTGAACAGCTAGCTCGGATGATAAAGGAATGTGTGCGTCGGAGAGAAGACCTGGGTTCGAATCCCAGGTCATGCATTTTCATCTTTTCTAACATATTGTTTGCAGATCCAGTGCTGGCATATCCCACGCGTGTATCATGGACCATCAATCTGAGCCATCAGATCACAGCTGATCCAAATCCAATGCACTCAAATACGCAGAGCACCATGCACCTTCCATACGCCTTCTCACCAGATCCCAATGTGGCTTGGGCTTGCTGAATTTTTGGGCCTTACAAATTCCAGATCTCACAACTCCCCCCATTGTTGTTTGCATCAGGCCTGTTTTCAATTTTCTTTTATTTATTTATTTTAATTTGTTTTTTTTCTTTTAATTATTTTTTATAACCATATAAAATAATTAAAATCACAAAAATTAGTTTATTGTTTTTTTAGTAGAATTATTTTTGTTAATTAATTAATTAACTATTTTAACTCTTTTCTAATTTAAAAATTAAATAGATTTAGGTTAATTCATTTTCTTTTCATAATAAAAATTCCAAAACAAATAATAATTAGAATTAGGGTAAATTTTCAATATTTATTTAATTTTATTTTGTTTTTTAATTAACTAATTAGGTTTAATTTAATTTATTCCTTTTTTTAAATGAACAAAAAATGACAACAAAAAGAATTTTCATTTGTTGCTCAGAACATTTTAGGGTTAGACGTCCTTTACATTTCGCGCGTGTTATTTACTTTCGTACTTTTTTATATATACTAATGTATCTGTGTATGGTCTGTAATAATTTAAATTAGGGCTTTACGTTACTGCTTTTCTTTATTATTTCCCAAGTTTTGGACACGTAATTAATCCCCCTATCTGAAGCCTTGTAATAGTTAGGTTTTATCTTTCCGCATTTTAAATTTTTGCAAACTATTAACTGTCTAGATACATGACTAATAGGATTGTATGGCAAAAACATAAAATAAAAATGCTAGCAAACCTAACACAAGATAAATAACTGAATACAAACACACTTGCACATGCGCACCTCTAGGGTATCCCCACTTCGGTTGCCTTTGGATTAAAATAGTCACATCTCTCGAAACGTGAGAGATTTTAGTGGCTACCCTCCGGTTTAAAGATCATAAGTCCCTCGATGACCCTCTCGACGTTGCCTCGGTATGATCTTAAAAAACCCTAGGGTAGTTACTAAAGTTTCTTGCCCAATTTCCTTTGTGACTGTATAAACGTCCCTTCGAATGTCCCTCAAACATCCAACGACTAGGGCTACCTACTCACTAATAGTAGGATAACACTGTCTAAAGGAAAAGAGGAAAAGAATAACCCTTTTGATTATAGTAGATAGTTCTTAGATGCTTTCTCAAAACAAAACAAACTTCTACACATACACAAAACTTCTTTCAAAAATATTTTCGAAAGACTTTTTATACTTTCTCCACCAATCCGATAAACATTACAAAGTTCGCCGCACCAAGGCGCTTTCTCCAAAATACTTTTCAAACACACAAAGCAGAAGGTATTTTTCAAATGAGCTAAGCATCTAAGAGCCTGTAGATAACTACGGATGGAAAGGGTGCTAACACCTTCCCTTTCCATAATCTACCCCTCTTACTCAGAAATAATCTCGAAAGGTCTTTTTCTGTTCTTTTCAACCTTTTCTTTGTTTGATAAAATAAAAGTTGGTTGCGACTCTTGCTCACCGCAACATTTGTGAACACAAATGCAAAACCAGTACAACAGTTGGTTCTGCCACCGTATCACAGAATTGGCGAATCTGTTGGGGAACTTATAAAAAGTGGGGTTACCTTAGAGTTAGATCATTCTAAATTTGCTTTACCTTGTGTGTTTTGTATGCTTTACTTTTGAGGGCTTGATTGGGTTGTTACTAAAAGATCCTACACCCAGATTTGGGGCACCTTTTTAGGTAAGTAGCAATAAATCATGGAGGTTGTATGTCGTAGATCGACACGGACAAAGTGATGGCTACGTTAACGTGATACTATGGATTGTACTATGTTCCTTGAGTCAGTCAAGGATAACATTAGGTTTCGTTATAGTGTAAATTCTAACTGGACTTTAGAACCTTTAATTGACTCATTGTTCACCGTGTTTTCTGGTAAACATCCACTGATCTTCCAAAAAAGGGTAACTTTTTGGTTACTCGCAGGATCGATCAGTTTGATCCTAGGACATATGCTAATTTTTGATGTCGTTTGGACATAAATGCTAATGCAAGTGAAGAACGCACGTTCGACTGGGAAAGGGATGAGTTTGAGTGCAGAAAGTAAATAGAAAAAAAGGGTTGAAGAGAGTTTAGATGCAGAAATTTGGGTAAAAGTGCAGATAAAGTGCAACCAAGATAAAAAGGCAAGAAATGTAAAGAGAGAAATAAAAGACTTTGATTGTAAAATGTGGTGTTTCAAACGTACATTTTCAGTATTCTTTCTCACGCAGTGGGTACTTGAATAATATTGAATTATTTGTATGATCAGTTGAACACATGGAAATCTACATAAACTTCCTATATTTATACTAAAACTAGGTAACTGTCGAGGATTTGCCTTGCTCTAGGATTAAGATAAGTGTCTTATACATGTGCTTCGACCCCTCTCTTCACGCCATGTTGCTTTCCTCAACTGCCAAGCGAACTACTCTTCCCTCCTTTCTTCAGATTCAAAATCTTCTGTTGCAGATACGAAGTTTCCTTCTAGTCGAAGACCTTGGGACCCTTTCGGTCGAAGGATGCGAGAACCTTTTGGTCGAATATTCATTTTAACTTAGAATTTAGCTAAGTACTTTTCTACTCTGTCGAAGCCTTTCCAACTTAGACTTGTTCAATCTATTTTTGGCCCATAATACCAACTTGTTGTAGGTGTCGAATTTAGGAGCTTACAAATTTCCCCCCAAGAATATCAGTTTCGACGCAAGGAGAGATGATCATTCTTTGAGATTCCCATTCGACACATGTCTTCTCTTTGACCACAAAAATCACTTGTGTGCTTTTCGCCTTCTACCAACCACTGCTGGTATTCAGAGTCATCATTACCCTTTTCCCAACATGTCGCTGTCAATCAGCCATTACCACGCTGCCATGATGGCCATTATCCCTAACCCCTAGGAAAGTATGGCAAACATTTTCATTACTCGTACGATAACTACTTTAACGCTCTCCATGTGCCTCACTAACTCTGCAACATTAAATAGTCTTAAGGAAAAACACTCTTTCTTGATACTATAAATAGACAAATCCTCTTTTGGAAATTCTTTTACAACTCCTAGTATTCTTCACTTCCTTGCAAAAACAAGTCTTAACAACTTCATTCTTCTTCGTTCTTTCACTACTACTTTCAACCATGGCTTTCCTTTCCAATGCACCCAATAACCCAAAAACTAAGAACGTTTCTGATCTACAAAGACAACCAAAGGTTTTTTCCACTAACCCTGTACCTGTTTCGACTGGGGAACAAAGGGTCGTATCTGAACCTATTGCCAAAGAATGGAGTGAGGCTTATGACTCCCAGTTGCTTATCCCTATTAGGTATTCTGGGTAGATGTATGCTATGTCTGGCCCATTGTCTACATGTTTTGAGAACCCAAAACAAAATAGCAACTTCTTCCCAACTCACCCTAGGCTCAAGCCTATAGGTTGTGTGAAAAAACCCAGGAATGGTCCTAAAAATGCAACCCCTGCCAACCAGCAACATTCTCAAACGAAGGAAGATATCAACCTTCAGTTCATGAACAAGGGCAATAGGATCTTTCTATCCTTCCCTAGTCTTACTTCAGAATACTCAGAATGGCTGAGCAAGATGGAAAAAGTACAAGCCCAAATCTGGAAAGATATGAGGATCTATGACTTGATCATGTTGTCGAAGACTGGGTTAACTTATTGCCCTCTCATGCTGGTGTCTTTATTGTATTTCTGGGATAACACACATTTTACCTTCCATTTTCCTTGTGGAATGGTAACTCCAACTCTCTTCGATACATACGCCATTACTGGTCTTTGACCAATGGGTGACTACTTCGACCCTGAGGATCTGTCTGAAGATCCTATCGGATTTTCGGCCACGAAGCCCCAGCATATCATATTCATCAATCATTTCCACGAAAAATCGAGTACCACAGTCTCTGAATTGGAACACATAGCTTTTCTGGCTTTGTGGTTATCTCGTTTTGTTTTTTGCACCAAGTCACTTCAAGTGACTAAGAAAATGCTTACTCTTGTAACACAGCTTCACCATGGCTATCCTCTTTGTCTGGCTGAGTTGATTCTAGCCAATCTGTATGAGTCCATCAACAATGGTGTGACTCAACTTAAGGTTATCAGAGACAAGGCGAGTTTACTCCTTTCCGGCCCCTTTTGGCTTCTGCAACTTTGGCTAAATGCCACTTTTAAATCTTTTCTTCCGCAGAAGAATAAGATTAATGAAAGGGCCCCAGAGGTCCTGAACAGAAGGATCGAAGGGACTAGATTAGTCCTGTTGACTCCAACTGACGAAGGTTAACAATTCCAAAAAGAATTTACAAGCTTTATAATGATGTTTGCAAATATGAAGGAATTTTTTCGACCATGGCTCCCTTTGCTAGTAGAAAGGTTGGCCCGAAATGGTTCATTCAACCATATCCTTCGTCTGACGAAGATGACCATGTGGATGAATATGTAGCTATCTGGGAGTCTTCTTAGACCAAGAATCATGCCTTTGAGATTCAAGAGTTCGAAGAATCAACTTAGCTTAATTGCTTATCAATCTAATCTTGTCTCTCGACAATTTGGTATTATCCAGACGCTCCCTTCACCGATCTACTCTCGAGAAAAGCTTCTGTTGTTTTACAATGCAGACTATTCAGAGGATGCTGCTACCAAACATATTGCTAGGTACGTTGGTCAAACCGTACTAACTCTATTCGACTTCAATCTCAATTTCCTGTGTTCGCCTCTTTTTGAAGACTGGTGGAAGCAGTATTATAACGAATAATTTTTTGACGAAAAAGACTTTGCCGCTCATCTTCAAGAGGCGTTTACGATAGTCTCTGACAAGATAAAAAAGGGTAATCTTCTTTCTCACAGAAAATGTCTTATTATCTTCAATCTAATCATTTGACATCTAACTTATACTTTTTCATTTTCTAGCGGTCAAGAGCACCGTCACCAAGAAAGTCGCTGAAAGTGCAAAGGGAGGAGACCCTTCTGTGAAACCTTCACCAAAGGTAAACACTTTCTGCTTCTATATCTTTCTTTCCGACATATTACTTTTGATGCTAATGCCTCTGACTTCTTTATTTCTGGTCATTTGAAATCAATCCGCAGAAAAGGAAAGTTCAAGAAATTGAAATTTCCAGTGATGAAGAAGAAGAATCTCCTCATATCCCCCTAAAAAGACACAAGTTAAAGAAACCAGCCCCCATTCCTGAGCCTCGTCCAAAAACCAAGGTCAAGCTTAAAGTAATTTTGTCGAGACCTCCTCCTGTCATCATCAGAGAACCAACGGAGCAAGAGATAGCTGCTAGGCTAAACAATCCTAGTGAGAGTGACAACTCAAGTCCTGGCGCTGAAATTCCGCCTAAGGTAATTACTTCGACCCCTCACGATTGTTTACTGACTTCGACTTCTTTTTATTTTTTCAATGGTTCTGATAACCATCTTGTAATCTCTAGGACATTGTTGGTACTTCAAAACAAAACCTTGTAGAAGAATATGTCACCTTAATAAACAGTGAGGGTGATCCTACTTACAAGCCTTCTTTGGAAAAAGGATCTTTTGTGAGTTCTTCTAGCAAAGTGAAGCAAACTTCTGGGCACAAAGCCATTGGGAAGCCTAATGAAGAAGTTCCTAGTGAAGAACATCTAGATCTTGGGACTCTGCAAGCTAACGATGATGGACAGAAGGATGGGGAAGAGGAGGTTGCTGACGACGTGATCAAAACGGAGAAGGAAAACACACCAGCGGGAGGGAATCATACTGAAGATATTCCGGCGAATGATGAGAGAGAAAACCTCACAGAGGGAGCAGGAAACTCTGCACATGTTGAAGATGTCCCTGTGCTGATGCCTGTCGAAGCCAATGTGGCTCATATTGTAAACGAGAGGGTTACTTCGACAAGATCTCATACTAAGGAAGATTTGGCATTGCTGAAACAACAAAAACCCTCTTGGCTACTTGACTGCCATCCTTGAGGGTAGAGAAAGTTCTTCTGATCAGAGTGCTTCGATTGCGTCTGGAAAATCCACTTCAACGTCTCCTCTTGAATAAGCACTTCAAAAGGTTAAGGCGCAGCTTTTCAAAAGAGATTTAATGCTAACCTTAGAGGGAGAACCTACAACTCCTTCCTTTTTGAAGACTACTTTAAGAGTTATCAAACTTCTTGCTTCTTCTCCTGACATTGCTAGCATTATCTTGGATTTGATTTCCATCATCGATCAGGTTTCAGCTGACTACAATCGTCGAAGGACTCTTACTTGTGAAATTGAGGAGGCCAATGGCCATGTAGCTGTTGCCTAAGGTGCTGCTGCTGAATCAGCTTCGAAGCTGAAGGAGCTGTCGAAGGCGCAAGAAGCTAGGCAGAAAGAAGTAGAATAACTTGATCAAAATACAGCCAGTATGAAGGCTTAAATCAAAGAGTTAGAAGCCAAGATTGCTGCCAACGATAAATAAAAGGAAGAACTTCTTGCTGTCAGCACTGATTCATAGAGTCAAGAGGAACTCAATGAGGGATTAGCATATGTTGAACAAGCCCAAGCATTGGATGTCAAAATCGAGACTCTTCATCAGTCGAAAGCCCTGTGCGAAAGACGCTTGGAGCTGCAGAAGATAAAATACCTCCAAATCAAGGCCAACCTCCCGTTTTGATTTCGAATTTGTTTTTTAGTTGTATGCTTATATATTTTGTAATGACTTTTAGCCATTTTGGATTTGTAATATATTTTCCATCTTGGATTTTTAACTTGATTAAGATCAAGTATTGGTTACTCTAACCTCTTGAAGTGCAGGTCTATACTTTTTTAAGTATTTACCATTTACTCTCAAGAGCCTTTGGTCTTAATTTAACTCCTCAACCTCATATGCGCCACCAGATAACGTTTGATGATCTTAAAAGGTCTTTCCCATTTAGGAGACCATTTTCCCATATTTCTATCCTTTCGATCCATTGGGAGGATTACTTTCCATACCAGGTCCTCAGGCAAGAATGCCTTGGGTTTTAATCTTTTATTATAAGATCTTGCCACTCTCCTCTTTTGTGACCTTAAGAGATCCAAAGCCCCTAGTCTTTCTTCGTCTAAATCAATCAATTCGTCTAACATCATATTCCAATAAACTTCAGAAGGGATGTATTGATGTTTTTAAATTCTTGTTGACTGTAGACAAATTTCTACTGGCAATACTGCGTCATGGCTGTAAGTTAGTAGAAAGGGTGTTGTTCCGGTAGCTTCCTTAGGAGACGTTCGACAAGCCCGTAAAATTTGATCTAAAGTCTTATGCCAATTTTTTGGCTTTTTTCCTACATGTTTCTTTATTAAGCTGATTATTACCTTGTTTACCGCTTCGACTTGACCATTGGCTTGTGCATAGTAAGGCGTATATGTTAATAATTTGAACCCCTTTTCTGTAGCAAACTCTTGCATTTTTCTACCAATAAATACTGACCCTTGATCAATTGTTATTGTCTCAGGGATTCCAAACCTGTATATAATGTGCTTTTGAATGAATTCAATGATATTTTCCTGGTCTACATTGACTAAAGGAATTTTTTCAATCCATTTAGTAAAATAATCAATGCCCACCAATATGTACTTATGGCTTTTAGATGACGCTGGTCGAATCTCTCTAATAAGATCCAAAGCCCATCCCCTAAAAGGCCAAGGTTTCACAATTGAGTGAAGTTCGCTTGCAGGTACGTGCTGGATACTTGTATGTACTTGACATTCCTGACATTCTTTTGCAAACTCAACACAATCTTTCAACATGGTGAACCAATATAGTCCTTGTCGAAACAATAACCATTTCATTTTATGGCCCACTTGGTGTGCTCCATATGCCCCAACATGTGTAGTTGAAAGGGCTATGTATGCCTCTATTTCATTTAGGCGTTTTAATAGCACCCCTTCAGGCGTCTTTTTAAATAACTCATTTCCCATTAGGGTATAACTCAGCACCCTGTACTTTATCTTTCGTTATGTCGAAGCTACGGGATTTTGCAAATAATCCACTATAGGATTTCTCCAATCTTGTTCTGTTAGATTATCTATGAATGAAATTTCGAAGTTTTCGTGATCAACGTACCCCAACTTTGTTTTTTTCAAATCCTTTGGAGACAACTTAGTCAACGTCACTCTTCCTCTAACTTCGATTACCTGTTGTAATTTCTCTTTCGAAATTTTATACCCGGATGCAATTTATGCTAAGTCATTAGCCACTTGCTTCTCCAGTCTTGGTATATGTCGGATGTTGATCTTTTCAAAGTTTTTCAACAAATGATTGACTATTACAAAATACATGATAAGATTTTCTCTTATGCATTTATATTCTTTTGTAACTTGTTTTATAACTAACTCCGAGTCTCCCATTATTACGACTCAAGTTGCCCCCAATTCCAACAGTATTTCAAGGCCTATGATTAGAGTTTCGTATTCAGCCTCATTGTTCGAACAAGAACCTTCGATCCTGTACTTGAATGTTGTTGGAATTTTTTTTGGAGAAATAATTAGAACCCCTACCCCAGTTCTATCTTTATGACTAGAACCGTCGAAGTATAACTCCCAAGGCTCGATCTCCAAGTAGTTGATTGATTCCTCATTTATTGAGTGGTCAACTATAAAATCTGCTACCACTTAACCTTTTACAGCCTTAAGAGGCATAAAAGTTAATGAATACTAAGTTAATGTAAGTGCCCATTTTCCAATTCGACTGTGCAAGATGGGTTTCAACAACATATATTTGAAAACATCAAAATGAGACGAAACAAAAACATCAAATGGTTTAATATATTGCTCGAGCATTGTACACGAGAAGTAAAGACATAAACATAGTTTTTCAACATCGCTATATCTAGTTTCTGCATAGTTTAAAACTCTACTGAGGTAATAAATGGGTCTTTCGACACCATTCTCATCCTCTTGAGCTAACATGCTTCCTAAAGTTTTATCGGATGCAGATATGTACAATCTCATACTTCTATTTCTACAAGGAGGTACCATAATGGGTGGTTTGGCGAGGTATTCTTTGATCTTGTTAAAAGCCTCTTGTTGTTCTTTCCCCCACTCGAAGCCTCCTTTGTTGAGTCGAAGTAGTGGTGAGAAGGCTTGTGTTTTCCCACTTAAGTTGGAAATAAATCTCCTCAGGAAATTTATCTTACCAATTAGAGATTGCAAATCCTTCTTGTTAGTTGGCGCTTTCTCTTCCAAAATGGCTTTGGTATTGTTCTGGTTTACTTCAATTCCCTTCTTGTGGACCACAAAGCCTAAGAAATCCCCTGCTTTTACGCTGAAAGCACATTTTAGAGGATTCATTTTCAGACCATAGCGTCTCATCCTTTCGAAGGATTATCGAAGATGGTCTATATGATTCTTCCCTGAAACAAATTTAACAACAATATCATCAATATAAATATGCATAAAAGTGTCAATAAAATCATGGAAGGTAGAGTTCATTGCTCTTTGATATGTTGCCCCTGCATTTTTTAGGCCAAAAGGCATCACTACCCATTCATAAGTGCCTAAAGCCCCAGGGCATCGAAAGGCTATTTTCGACACATCCTCTTCAGCAATGAAAATTTGATTATACCCTGAGTATCCATCAAGCATACTCATGTATTTGAAACCAGCGACAGAATCGACAAGCATTTCTACCACATGCATTGTATATTCATCTTTGGGCGTTGCAACATTTAAATCTCTAAAATCGATGTACACCCTTAAGGTACAATTTTTCTTTATAACAGGTACTATATTTGAAATCCATTCGACATACCTGATTGTTCGGATGAACTTGCATCTCAGCAGTCTTTCGAATTTCATCTTGATCTTCGACAAGACCTCTGGTGCAAAACGCCTTGGAGTTTGCTTGACAGGCTTTTTCCCAGGTCTTATTGGTAGTTGAAGTTCTACCACTTCCCTGTCGAGACCAGGCATTTCATCATAATCCCATGCGAAGCAATCTTTGAATTCCTTCAACAATTGGATTATTTCGATCCTGAGCTCTGGATCTATCTTCGTGCTAATGTTTGTTGGTCTTTTTGCCAATCCTTTGCTCAGATCTATTTCTTCTAAAGGATCTTACGCTAGCATTTTAACATTGTTTGCTAATTGATCCTTTTCAAAACCCAAAGGCTCATCATCATAGATAACATCTAGCCTCTAGTTTTGCATTTCTTCCTCCTTCGCGTCAGGTGGTTCTGGATCGAAGTCTTTCCCAGGACCCGCTAGAAGAGATACTTGTTCATTGGCTTCAAGAGCCATGTATTTAACTTCATCCTCTAAGGCCGCTATCATTCTACTTTCGGCTACATATGCTGAAATATTTTGTAAAGCTTGTAATTTAGTCATCATCACCAAATTCACTTCCCTAGCCTGTTGGCCGTATGTCATCAACTCATCCATAGTCAATGTTTAATAAGTCTTCTCTATCCCACTGGAAACTGTGGTTGGAATACAGGTAGAGTGAGCAAAAGGCATTTGGTGCTGGTGCCAAATCGAACTCAGGAGGATTGCATGGCCCTATATGAGCCAAGTTTCTGTCGAAGCTATTTTTTCCAACGTTATTAACTTCACCCAAGTAATAACTTTGGTCGGCTTCTATATTCTCTACAATGCCATCAGGGTGCCAAATCGTGATCCGTTGATGCATCGAAGATGGCATTGCACCTATGCCATGTATCCACTCTCTACCTAAGAGTAGATTGTAGTTGGGCTTAATTGAAATGACCATGAACATAGTTGGTCTAAGTATTGTTCCCACCTTGAGGTCTAATTATATCACCCCTATAGTAGTTCCAATACCTCCCTCATAGTTCGACAAAACCATGTTGTGGGGTTTGATATCTCCATCTCCTTTGCCCATTTTCCTCAGCATAGATTGGGGAATTATATTTATTGTAGCTCCACAATCAACCATAATTTTGTTGATTTTTATTTCCCCTATCTTTGCTCTTATGAACAAGGGTTTTAGGTGATTTTTCATCGCCTCAGTAGGTGGCTTGAAGAATGCATTTTGCTCTTCGACGCAACTATTGTTCATCACATAATAGCACTTTGGCCTATGTTTGGCCATCTCCTGTTCGACTTCCCAGTCGGTCTCTTCGACTTTGACTTGGCGATCATATTCTCTGGGTAGCACTGATACTATATTTACCATAATGTCTAAAGTGGCATCAGATTCAGAGTTACCTTCTTCATCTGATTCACTTCGATCTGGCCACTCCAATATTCTGGAAATTGGTTTCCTTTCTAAAGGCTTTCTTTGTTTGCCTTTGTCCATTCTTTGTGGTACGTTGGATCTTGACTCTGGTTAAGGCTCTTATGTAGCCTCTCTTTCGGCTTTTTTCCGTCTTTGAAATCTTCTCCACTAGGAGCGAGACATGGGGTTCTTCCCCTTATAGTTGCTTGACACATGAGCCACTTTGTTTATAGTTGTAGTTTGGAACTCCTTACTATATGCCAAGGATGACCCTCTTGGCACATCGAAGGTACTCCATTTCTCTTCACTTGGCCTTTTCCTGTTTTCTGTCTTTAGCAAAGTGTCCACGAGGACATTTGTTGGAGGCATGAAAGTTGATGGCCTCTTCACCTGGTTCATTGGTCCTCTTCAAGGATCGTATCTAACTTCAGAAACCAAGTGGGGTTGGGCATTGGTGGCCCTTTTCTCCTTCACTTCCCTTATGCCCTGTATGTGTTCTACAGCCTTTTTGTCGAAGATGGAGCTGCATCTTGGACACAACATAACTTCAGACTTCTTCTTCTGGCATCATTGTAGAAAGTCATCCAGATTCTCTTTTTCTTTTGGAAATGCAGTTTTATTCACTTCCTCTTGTCTAATGTCTAACCGCTTATGTAGTCTTTTTGGAGATGTTCCCAGTAAAACTGCCAAAGACCGACATATTGACGAAATCTTTAGAAGTTTCGACCATGTTGATGCCTGCTGGTTCAGCATAGTGGGCATCAACTCTCAGTGGGTCTGCATCAATTTTCATTTGGGGTTTGTTAGTAAATTTGAGTCTGCCTTCTTTGATCGCTCCTTGAACGAGATCTCTGAAAAGAAAATATTGTGAAGTTTTATGGCCCAAAAAATTATGATACTTACAAAAACCTCTTTTCTTTCTTTGTTCTAAAGGAGACATTTTTGCCCCTGGGGGCACTATCATTTGGCCATCTTTCACTAATAAGTCAAATATCTCATCACATTTTGTGACGTCGAAACTATATGTTTTCTTTGGAAATCTATCGCTGTTCTTTTCAGACTTAGTAGGATTCTTCCCATCTGAGGGCAGTAACACTTTACAAGAGTATGGAGGCCTATGTTTTAACTATGCTAAATCTATTTCGCTCTCTTCGACAGCTATAAAATTACTGAATGTCTCTGGATCATTATCATCCATTTTGACATAGGCTACCGTTTCTCGCCGATGAGTCTTAGTTGATTTTGCTTTTTCAATTTTAAGACATTCTACCTGTCAAACTCTATCGGCCAATTGGGCCATGTCCCTCAGATATTGGGTATCTAGTTTCTTCCTAATAGAATAGTCTAGGCCCCATGCAGCCATTTCGACCAATTCATGCTCAGGCACTTGTGTAAAGCATCTGGCTTTGAGCAATCAAAACCTATTTAGATATTCGTCTATTGGCTCGGTGAATCTTCTTTTCACGCTTGCCAGTTCTTTCAGACTTATTTTGGTTTGTCCCATGTAAAATAGTTCATGGAACAATCTTTCCAATTGATTCCAATTATGGATTGAATTAGCTGGGAGGGTGGTAAACCAAGTAAAAATGTTTTTTGTTAGAGAACTTGGGAAGTATTTAATCCCAAGGCTCTCATTATTTGATATTTCCCCAGATTCTATCAAACATCTCTCTATATGTTCGACAGTTGATTCTGTCGTATCCCCTGAAAACTTAGTGAACTTTGGAACTTTCCACCTAGGGGGTAAATCTGTTTGAAGAATATATTCTGACAGTGGGGATGTAAAATTTGTCCTATGAAAGCCAACGTTCATTCCATTTTGTATCATGATTCTTTCGATCATGGATGTCAGATTATTTTTTGTGCCATAATTATGGTGTCGAACTTGCTGTATCAGTTCGTCAGCATTTTGGTTCCTGTTTACCATCATTACACCTTGATCACCATCTCTAAGGATCTGGGGGGGAAGTCTGGGTATTTTGACCCTAGGTTGTTCGATTTATACTTTGTGGTTCCTCCTATCGAATTGTGGATTTTGGTTAGTAGTTACATCTTCTTCTAAGACTACACATTGATCCTCTCTCATAGGAGCTCTCTGGGATTGTCGAATAGGTTGGGGAACCCCAAAAATTCAGTCATGCACGCCATCTGCGCTGTCATTTGTTGGTTTAACTGAGTGGTATTTTGTATTAGAGGGTTCAATATTGTACGTAGAGTTTGGGCCAACATTTGTACCATGTCATGGTTGCTTTCATCCATCAGTTGCTTCAAAATTGTTGTGGAAGCATTTGTGAGGCTTGGCATTGCATGGGATGTCCCTCCTAAAAGTTGGTTCCTACCCATACCAGTTCCAGATCCCTGTAACGGTGAAGACGCACTTACCAAAGGTTCTGAAAATGTAGGTGCAGCGTTCATAAGGCTAGTCATTTCAGTAGTTGGCATGCCATGAGGCTGGTCTCGACCCATCAAAGTTGTCGAAAATCCTGGGGGAGCGTGTGATCGAGATCCTGGATTCACCCTTGGTGGGGATGTTCCTGTTGGACCTCTAGGATCTGCATACGAAAGTATTGGTCCCGTGGGTTGCTGTTAACGTTGGTATCGAACCAACAATTAACGAGACAATTTCACTAACGGTTGGTATTACTGTTGTTCCCGTAGTAATTGGTGGAGGTATTTCTCCATTATTTTGCTGATTAGTTATATTGCTTTCACTATTTCTCTTTCTAGTTGTACACTCGTTGGTGGTTACTTTACCACTTCTTAATAGCATGCAAAACTTTGTAAAAGAAATAAAATTATGCGAAGCATTTATATTAAGATTAATAAGAAAAAACAGAAGACAAAAGAAATAAAGCAACAATAATTAGCAACGTCCTACCAGGTGTGCCAATTTGTTTACCATGTTTTATGGTAAACAACCGATGATCTTCCAAAAAAGGGTAACTTTTTGGTTACTCGCAGGATCGATCAGTTTGATCCTAGGACATATGCTAATTTTTGATGTTGTTTGGACATAAATTCTATTGTAATTGAAAAACGCACGTTTGACTGGGAAAGGGGTGAGTTTGAGTGCAGAAAGTAAATAGAAAAAAGGGGTTGAGGAGAGTTTAGACGCAGAAATCTGGGTAAAAGTGCAGATAAAGTGCAAACACGATAAAAAGGCAAGAAATGTAAAAAGAGAAATAAAAGACTTTGATTGTAAAATGTGGTGTTTCAAACGTACATTTTCAGTATTCTTTCTCACACAGCGGGTACTTGAATAATATTTAATTGTACGATCAGTTGAACACACGGAAATCTACATAAACTTCCTACAAAACAAATTTGGGGCCCACAACCTGACCATGTCTTCCATCCTTCTCTTTGCTATAATGCCATGAAACATCAATCGATCATGCATCATTCATCTACCATGTTGCAGCCTTAAGTGTTTCTTACACCGTTAACGTTAATTTGTATAGTTGAAAGTTGCCCTGCACATAAATAGTTTGCAAAGATCAAATAGAGATACAAAACCAATGCATTTTTAGTCAACATAGTGAAGGTACAAATAATTTCAAGATGGTGCGCAAAGTTCCATTTTTAAACTGGGGATGATTCAAAAAAGACCCAAGGAAAAACTAGTGCAAGTTGCAAGATCATACGAATAATGTTTCAAGTTCATTCTACATCGAGATATACATACCGCTTGAGATTGCTTATTGACTTAGCGCATGATCGTGCCAAAAACAATGCCATGCTATTAAAACAGACAATAGGTTGACCATCTGCACCAGGAAAGGGCCCACATAACAGTTTTAAACGTGTTGAGTACATCAACAAACTCATAGAGGTTCACGACACTAAACTCACCAAATCAAAGTGCACCTGTGATCAATAGAGCTAGAATCTAAAACACTCACCTGCAGTTGACCCAAGGCGTCAAAATTCAAGCACAAACCAGGCTGCAGTAGAAAAGGGAGGTTACATTATTTCAGACAATTCATCAGGTACCAAACATGATGTTATCTTGATTGGAACTGGTTCTGAGTTGGAAATTGTTGTGGCTGCCGCCGACGATCTAAGGGAAGAAGGAAAAATTGTGAGAGTTGTTTCTTTTTTATGATTAGTCAGATGAATACAAAGAAAGTGTTATCCCTGCTTCTGTTACTACAAGAGTCAGCATCCTGTCATTTTTTCCATTCAGAATAATTCAAAATCAGAAAATAATGGACTAACTGTCATAACAGAATCCTAACCAACTTTCAGCTAATAGATTCAAAGGCTAACGACTTGCTAATAGAGAAAAAACTGAATTTCATATTAAATCACAACCATCCATCTACTAACAGAGATAACAGTAGCATTCTCCTAAAAATTAATACTATCACTTTGTATTAACAATTTTACCACATATCCAAGTTATTAGCAGTTTTAAAACTGACAGGTTCTATTTCTAACCCTAACTAACCTTTCCAGTTAACATTTCACTAACTAATTTTCCAGTTTTTTACTAACATATCTCATTTCTTTTTTACTGCAACTAACATTTTTATCAAAGCCAGCTGATTAACCGAGTTTTCTAATAGAAAATATCATAATATTCCAGCTCACTAATAGAAAACCAGAAAACAAAACTAACTCTCAATCTCTAACTAACAAATTTTTTATAACTAACCTCTAACTGATTAATCACCACCATCAGATTCTCTAACTGATTCCTCTCATCCAAGGGCCCTGTTTCACTTCCCTCTAACTTACTTCTTCACTTTCCAGCTATATAACATAATTCTAAAAACATAAGCAGGGGGAATTGATTATTCAAAAACCATAATAGATTCACACAGATAATTGCTCACAGAAAAAGAAAACAGAAAAACTCACCATCACATTTCATTATTCAATCTCTGGAGAATCATCACAAGAAAACTCCAGAAAAAACTCTCTCTTTGCAATTCCTCGCCATTCTTCACCAACTCTTCAATCTTCATCTTCATCAATTCTGCATAACCTTGCTTCATTCACCATTTCTCTCAAGGACCCAACAATTAGTAATCATCAATCACTTCCTGTAAATATCCTCAGCAACTCCAACCTTCAATCATCATCATTAATGTTCTTCTGCAAATCTCCGCAACATCATAATTCACGAAAAATGCAGAGTAGTGAATCTGAGAAGGGATAGAAGAAGAATGAATTAGAGATCGTGGATGCTTACTAGAGTTTCTCACCGCCGACATTAATGAAACTCCATCGGAGCATCTCCAATCAGTAACCTTCGAAACTCTTATCTCTTTTTATTCTTGCTATCACAATTTAGAATCTATAAATCTGTTGGTTTTAGGATGATTTGAAACAGAAGCAGGGCGTATTGAGATATCCGTGCGAGACGAACACTAGCATGACGATCTGAGTTGATAATGGGGAAGATTACTTGAAGCAGTGAGAGGGAAGTGGAGTGAGATATAGGTACAGTGGTGCAATGTCATTTCAGCGAAGCAGAGAGTGAGAATATTGGGCGACACAAGTCGCATTCAAAGAAGAATCACAATGAATCGTGAACGATGGTGAGGAGAAATGATGAGGCTGACGACAGAGGAGATAGGTCAGAGAAGAGTTAGGTCGCAGCGCTGAGTTGTGTTGTGGAGCGAATTTGCTTTTAAGAAGAAGAATTTGGAACCCTATCCCAGACCAAACACAGTGTATCCATTGGTTTCTCTTCATATTGTTTTTTTAATTATTTATTCTTTCTTCAGTAAAATCAAATAATGAAATAAGATAATATTGTCTTAAATTGGATGTGGGTTGGCTTAATGGAATGAACCTGAATCTCTATGAGCCCATCACCCTTTATTTTTTGGTAGGTTGGTTTGTTGATGCACAAAGAAAAAGAAGAAGCTGGATTCTAATCCATATTCTTGATTAGGCCTAGCGTTTTGGTTTGTTTGTTGCTAACCACCATCTGGATTTCAGCCTGCACCCTGTTAGCTTGTTTTCATGCTTTTTTTTTGACAATTCCATTTAAATAATTTTTCCAATTGTTTAGATTAGTTTGAATTTTCTTTTACATGATAAAAAAATAATAAAGTGAAATATAAAAATTTGTTAGTTTTTTTTAATGTGATTTTAGGAATTAAATCCCGATGAGGAGACATTTTTGTGCATTCTGAGCTTGGAGATCCTTCACCGTTTGCTCGAGATCCATCTTACTGAAATAAACAGCAGAGAGATGAGGAGACTTGTTGCAAAAAACCTGCTTATGTTATGATGAATGGTAAATGCATATGCAATGTTTTCAAGGATTTTAAGATTCAAATTTGTTTTAGACAAAAAGGAAACACACGTTATATTAATAGATTAAAGCTTGAGTACATCAATGCCTTCTTGGGCAAAATAATACAAAAACTCTAAGATAAAAAGGTAGTACGCATCCTCTTTGGTGCAATGTAGGCATTCAGAGTCTGCTCTTCATGAAGTAGCCCAGTGAGTTCCAAAACCTTCTTCTCGCTTGCATAGAATTGGTCTTCGAAGGTATCTCACTCCCCCTTGAGTTGTATCCAATCCCTTTGTAGATCTTCAAGAGAGGTAGGAATGTCAGGATGTAGGATAATGTATGGAACATCTCCTTCCATGACAGGCTCAATGATTATTGGGAGAATGGAGGGGTAAGGCATCATAAGACTCTGAGCACGAGTTCGTACCCATTTGAGGTAAGGCTCAAGAGGGATGGAATTTTTATGCCCCAAAGTCTTGCTATCTACCTTGTTTAACATCCTACAAACTCGGATAAATCTCTGGCGAAGACCTTGATCGTTGTTGTCATAGTCAAATACCAAACCTTGAATCAGCATCTCGTACGGGCCATCCCTTCGGGCGTAACCAAACTGTCTTAAGGCTAAGTAGGGGTTATAGGTGACACCTCCCCTAATACCAAGTAAAGGGACATTAGTAAATTCTCCATAACGGTCGGAAATAGTACCATTCTCTATGGATCGAGAGCACCAATGAATGTCTGAATGTTTGAGCGTCATCAACCTTTGTGACCACCTTGAACCTTGCTCATTCTTTAATACAGATTGGGGAAGATGTGAAATAAACCATCTTGCCAAGAGAGAAGTGCAACACATAAGGACACCTCTTTTCCTTATTGTGCGAGTGTGAAAAGAGTGTAGGATGTCCCCTAGCAATGTAGGCACCGGGTTGCGGGATATGAAGATTTTGACGGTGTTCACATATATGAGTTGGTCAGAATTTGGAAACAAAACCATCCCATAGATGAGGAGAGGCATAATTTCCGCAAAGGCTTGCAAATCCAAGGAGTTCCAACAGCTTTGGGCTTTCTCAAACAAGAACTTTTCTAAGAAACCTTTGACACCACTCGTTGTTTCCCAATGAGTTGTGACATCAGATGAGTGCAAGTGTAGAGCTTGAGCAACCTCTTCTAGATTTGGGTCTCTTTCTGTACCGTTGAAAGATAGTTGATTGAGAATGGGGATCCTCAAGAGTCGGGAGAATTCTTCCAAAGTAGGCACAAGTTGATAGTCGGGAAATGTGAAGCAATGGTGTAAAGGATCAAAGAACTGAAAGAGCACCTTCATCATGTCCTCATTTGTGTTGGAGGTGACCAAGTTGAGTAGGCGACCATGTCTCTCGGTGAATGGAGAGTTTTCTGGAATTCTTGAAGCTAGTTCCTTAAGTTGTGGAGGGATCCTTACAAGGTTGACTTGAATAGTTTTCCTGCGAATAGAATCCATATCCTACAAAATCAGAACAAAGATAAATCCAAAATCCTTGAAATGGTTAGTGGATGTGTATGATGTTTATGATGTTCATGATGTTATGTACAAGTATGTATATACAAACAAAGCAAACAAATCCTTAGGTTTAGGCTTGCATGGAGTTTTATAGGTAAGTACCCTCTTGAAGTTTAGTTGCCTCAAACCTGTCCTAGTAATAGTAACCGAGCTCTAAGGAGCTCACTATCACTGGCTTGTTTCCTTGGTCATTATTTCAGCACAAGCATCTTTAATGGCGATCGAAATATCTCAAGAAACCAAACCTCAACGAGTGTAGTATCGAGTATCTACAAACTTCTGATTGCACCAAAGTCTGTCATCTCACTACATCCTAAAGGCCAAGTTGGTCAAGTAAAGGTTCTAGAAGTTCATTAGTGCTTTATGACATCACTCAGCGGCCCTGTATTCTCTTTGATTAACTCAAAGGCTACCGGTACCCACAAATATGTCGCACTAACATAGCTATTGCTTAGACCATGTCGGTATACCCCGCACAGTTTCCATAACGTTTTGCTACTTACCTATAATGTATCCCAAATCCGGGTAGAGGATTCAAACCCAAACAAGGAACCATATTGTAAAGAATACATGTCAAACAATGAAGGCAAGTAAATGTGATCTATCCCTAAGGTAACCCCACTTTTATAAATTTCCCCAGTAGAGTCGCCAGTTTTGTGGTATGGTGGGAGAACTGACTTGAAGGTTTTGCGTTTTATCGCAAAATGTTGCGGTTAGCAAGAGTAGCCATCGACTTTTCTTTTATCCAAAAGGAAAGGTGAAAAAGCATAGGAAAGACCTTTGATATTATTTCTTGAGTTCGGGGGGTAGATTATGAAAAGGGAAGGTATTAAAACCTTTTTCATCCATGGTTTTCCATGGGCTCTTAGTTACTTGCTAGATCACTTGCTTTTGTTTGAAATTGTGCTTTGTGTGGTTTTTGAAAGTATTTTGTAAAGAGGCCATTGTTTAGGCAATCTTTGTAATGATTCTTGTTTGTAAGAATGTATACAAAGATGTTTGATCTTTTGAAAATGTTTTCAATTTTTTAAGATGTTTGAAAGTGTAGGTGTTTGTTTTGAAAATAGCAAGGATGTTTGTTTTGAAATTGAGAAAGTAATTAGGAGCAATCTACCTACTCAAATGTCTTTCTTGTTCATTTTCTTTTCCTTTGACATTGTTGTCTTAACATTTATTTGGTAAGAAACCCTATCTTTGGATGTAAACGGGACAGGCGTGGGTCATCGTATAACCATGATTAGCAATGTTGCAAGGTATCTTAGCATTCTTTTTAGGGACTAAGATCATTTGTAAGGCAACTTAGGTAGCGTCATCGAGGGACTATGATCTTGTATTTTCTTGTTTTTTCTAAGATTCCTCACGTGCGTAATATGGCTATTTTGTATAAGGCAACCAAGTGGAATAACCCTAAGGATGCTTGTGTGCAAGTGTATTATTTTCATGCTTGTTTTTATCTTGAATTAGGTTTTTCTAAGTATTGATTCCAGTCTTTCCATTCAAACCCTAATTACTAGCATGTTATATAAAAGCGATAAATTGCGAAATTTAAAGTTACTACACTATTACAACATTTGTGGGAAAGGGGGTGTACAAATTGAATGGAGATTGCAAGAATTTAAAGCCTAATTAGTCTATTACAACCATATTGAATTGATATCAATGTACAAGGAAATAAATAAATACAAAGTACAAAATGAATGAGTGTACAAAGAATGCAAAATGTAAAGAAAATGTATCTTTGTTTGATTTTCATGAAAAAGGGATTTTGTCTTAATCTAATTAAATAAAGAAAATAATTAATTAAATTTGAATTTTATTAAGAAAAGATTTTAAGTAAAACCCTAGTTCTATTAATTAATTAATCAAAAGAAAATAAGTTTAAGAAAAGTATTTTTGGTAGTTTTATCTTAAAAATATTTATGGTATTATAAAATATTTTTTGGCCTTTTTTAATATTAAAAATAATGTATTTTAAATGGTGTGAAAAATAAATAAATAAAACATAATATTAATTAAGTTTACAATATTAGTTAATAAAATAAATAAAGTATAATAAATAAAAATATTTTTATGATGGAAAAAAATAAAATAAAATAAGATAAGTCAAGATATAAATCTATTATTTTTTTGTATTTTATGATTTTTAATATTTAGAAAAATATTTAAGAAAATAAATGAAATAATAAAAAAGAAAATAAAATAAATTGGGCCAGGGGCGTATAAAGGAAACAGGGGGTTAACTAGCAAAAATAAAAAATAAGCCAGGCCCAAAGAGGCCCAGCGCCCTGCAAATAAAAAATCAGAATTGTAAAACATGAAAAAAATGCAAAAGGGTACCACTGGGGCTCGAACCCATGTCCCAAAGTTACAGGCGCGCGCTTCTACCACTGGGGTTGCTATACATCCGTTAATATAAGCAAAACAATAAATATACAAGGCAAAACGCACCCTGAAGACTTCATCTTTAACCTCCAGTCAGACCAACTGTAACTTGCTCATTTCTCATCAAAAATGAAAACTATAAACATGAAACTTGTAGCAAATTTTCTCACGATTCCAGAAATGTAAAATATTAAAACTATAGATCAAAGATAAGCATGGATTTTAATGGCCCTAATCTGAACCCTAAAAATTTCAGAAATTTCAGTTTCAAAATTCTCTAAGCTCAAGCAAAATTAATGGAAACTATGGACATGGTTAGCTTCAGGGCAATGATATCTACATGTTTTGTTCATAAATAAACTATTAATGATGCCTGTATGAAGAGTTCCAAGTTGAGAAAACTTACTTCAAAACTGGAAATCGTGTTTTGAGTTTGAGCTTGCTTCAAGTGATGGTGATGATCAAGTTAGCTTCCTTGAGGTCCTAGGAAGCTAATGCAATGATTAGCTTGAACAATGGATGGTTGAAATGACTTGGAGAAGTCAATGTGCGATGCTATGTTTTTGGTTATGGAGGATATGGCAAATGATGTTACAGTAATGAAACAGGGACATGGATAGGTTACATTTGATGTAAGGAAGCTTTAGAAACTAAAAGGCCAAGAAACACACGAGGGAAATGTGAGTTTGATGTTCAAGGTCAGAAACTATGCAACAATGGAGTTTTTGGGAAATTTCTAATTTGAGAGGGTTTTGGTGTATTTCAGGGTGTTCAAGCTCATCCTATAGCTCACAAATAGTGACTCTATTTATAAGCAACAAGTTTGGAGTGCTCTAGTTGATCATAATTCAAATTTATATGTTTAAGTTAAACATGTGATTTTTTGACAAAACAAGTTTCCATGCCTTGTACTTGCTAAGATAGAATGTTTATGCTTTAAACAAGCTTGATTCTAACTTTGTGGATGGAGTGTTATTAGAGGGAACAAGTTAGAGGCTCAAGAATGAACTTTATGCAAAAAGCTTTCTTTACAAGAATGGCAATGTTAACTTTGTGCCATTAATGGAAATGCAACTTGGATAATAGCTCAATTTCTTGGATCAAAGCCCTAACAGCTGTGTAAACATTTAATTATGGAGTGAAAAACAAGTTTGAGGCCTGCAAAGCAAAGTTTATGCAACCTATCATGGATTTGGTTTATGTGTTCATCAAAAATGGCTTGTAATGCAAGTGACAAAACCCTAACTTCATCTCTTCGATTCTCCCTACTCAAGAATGATCTCAAGGAGTTATTTGACATTTTGGAAAGATTTAAATGTGCTATACAACCCATATTTTAATTGCTTTTGAATATTCCTCTTGGAACTATATGAAAAAGTTCCATGAAGTTGGGTCAAAATCCTGATCAAATTAGGGTAAAATTTCACTAAGTGTTTAGTTTCATGACCACATGTTCATAAAATTATAACTTGAGATCCAAGCATTTTTGGAAGGAGTTGTGTAAATAAAAGTTATATATTTCATGGAGATATACAACTTTCATGTTGGAAGTTTCTCTTGAGTCATCTTGCATCATGGTGAAAATTTGGCTCCAAGTTATGAAAAAATATGAAATTTCCAACACTTAGAAAAATTTCTAAGTTTAGAAATTTTGACTTTTCAAAATGAAATCTTGACTTTTTGATTTATTGATGAATAAGTTTCATATTTTGACATGTTTTGATGAATTGTGATCTTTGGCACTTGAATTTCACCAAAAAGTCAAAGTTTGACTTTTCAGTATACAGTTGACTTTTGATCAATTGACTGGAAAATTCATCTGTCAATCCAATGGACTTACAATGTTTTGAACCATGTAATTAGGTTAAAATTATGAAATTGGACTCTTGAGATCATTCCTTAAACCAATTGACCATTTGCTAGGTCAAAAACCAGAAATTGTCGTTTCCTAGTCAAAACCCTAATTTTGACCATTCTGCCTTTTTGGAGATTTGATCAAATTTCTTGAGGAGTTGTGGTCCAAACTTGATCAAATGATACATATAAGTTTAAAATTTTGATGTGGATAAAAAATAATGAAGTTTGACTGTAAATTGGCCATGGTTTACTTTTTCCCCAATACAATTGATTTTTAGGTCAACTGCTCAATTGACTGATCAAAAATGTAATCCAAGGCTTGAAACTTGACATGAGTAATATTGGAGGTCCATAACAATCCATGAAAGTTATATGGGGCATTAGAAGTTCCAAAATACTTGTGCAATCTCAAACCCTAATTTTGGTCATCAGTGCTCAAGGAGGTGTCTCGAGCTGATTAAACCCTAGTGCAGTCTTGAGCCCAAGGAGATCTTGTGAGCAAATTCTTGATAAGTGAGAGGGAAATTCGTGACTCGAAGGTGGAAGATGATTGGACACTAGAGTGCCCAGAAATTTGCACTCGGTGATGTGATGGTAGAGGGAATGAGCTTAAAGATGCCATTTGGAGAGGTGCTAGAAAGTTGTTGGATATGGGCTTGTAGATTCCATCTAGAAATGGTTGTTGAATTGTTATTTGTAAGCTGAAAGAATGAGTATCAGAATGGCGTCTGTGTCTTGGGCGTATATGTACTGTATCTGAGAGTTGAATCTGAATGAGTGTCAGGATGGCATTTGTGTCTGGAGCGTATCTGAACTATATTTGAAATTTGGATCTGAATGAGTATCAGAATGGCATCCGTGTCTGGAGCGTATCTGAACTGTATCTGAAAGTTGGATCTGAATGAGTATCAGAATGGCATCCGTGTCTGGAGCGTATCTGAACTGTATCTGAAAGTTGGATCTGAATGAGTATCAGAATGGCGCCCGATTCATCAAACAGAATCTCATCTGTCGGTACGGTATCCTGGAGAGGATCATTACAGACAATGGTACAAACCTGAAAAATACTATGATCACTGCCTTGTGCGAGCAATTTAAGATCCAGCATCACAATTCTTCCCCTTACGCTCCAGACACGGATGCCATTCTGATACTCATTCAGATCTAACTTTCAGATATATTTCAGATACGCTCCAGATACGGACGCCATTCTGATACTCATTCAGATTCAACTTTGAGATACAATTCGGATACGCTCCAGATACAGACGCCATTTTGATACTCATTCAGATTCAACTTTCAGATACAGTTCGGATATGCTTCAGACACGGATGCCATTCTGATGATCATTCAAAATCAGCTCTCAGATACAGTTCAGATACGCTCTAGACACGGACAGCATTCTGATATTCATTCTTACAGCTTACAAATTACAAAACCAACAATCACTTTTGGATGGAATATTTTAAGCCCATCTCCTATATATTTCTATCACATCTCCAAATGGCATCTTTAAGCCCATTCCCCTAACCATCACATCACCGAGTGCAAATTTCTGGGCACTCTAGTGTCCAATCATCCTCCACCTTCGAGTCACAAATGGTAAAACTCGCCAATCTAACTCTTCAGGTTTAAGAAGATTGAACAGGGGAAGCTGTTGTTCCCCAAAATTTTCCCTCTCATTTATTAAGAATTTTCTCCCAAGATCTCCTTTGGTTCAAGACTGCATTAGGGTTTGATCAGCTCTAGACACCTCCTTCAACACTGATGACCAAAATTAGGGTTTGAGTTTGCACAAGGATTTTTGAATTATAAATGCTTCATATGACTTTCATGGACCATTATGGATCCTCAAGATTACTCATGACAAGATTCAAGCCTTGTATCACACTTTTGATCAACCAATTGAACAGTTGACCTAAAAATCAGTTGTATTGGGGAAAAAAGTCAACCATGACCAATTTACAATCAAACTTCATAATTTTTGATTAATATCAACATCTTATACTCATATGTATCATTTGATCAAGTTTGGACCATAATTCCTCAAGAAATTTGATCAAATAATCAAAAGGGCAAAATGGTCAAAATTAGGGTTTTGGTTGAGAAACGGCAATTTTTGATTTTTGACCTAGAAAATGATCAATTGGTTTGAAGCATGACTTCAAGAGTTCAATTGCATCATTTTGACCTAATAACATGGTTCAAAACATTGCAAGTCCATTGGATTGACAGATGAATTTTGCAGTCAACTAATCAAAAGTCAACTGTATACTGAAAAGTCAAACTTTGAATTTTTGGTCAAATCCAAGTGCCAAGATCATGATTCGTCAAAACATGCCAGAATATGAAACTTGTTCATCAAGAAATCAAGAATGACTTCATCTTTAAATGTTAAAATTTCTTAACTTAGAAATTTTTCTAAGTATGAAACTTTTCTTATTTTTTCATAACTTTAAGCCAAATTTTCACCATGATGAAAGATGATTCAAGAGAAACTTCCAACATGAAAGTTGCATATCTCCATGAAATATACAACTTTTCTTCACAAAAATTCTTCCAAAAGTGCTTGGATCTCAAGTTATAATTTCAAGAACATAGGGTCATGAGACTAAACACTTAGTGAAATTTTGCCCTAATTTGGTCAGGATTTTGACCTAACTTCATGGCCCTTTTTCACATAGTTCCAAGGGGAATCTTCAAAATCAATTCAAATATGGGTTTTATAGCACACTTCAAGCTTTCCAAAATTTCTAAGAACTCTTTGAGATCATTCTTGAGTAGGGAGAATCGAAGAGATGAAGTTGGTGTTTTGTCACTTGGATTACAAGGCATTTTGTGATGAACCAAAACCCAATTTCAAACCTATGATGCACAATCTTGTTTTGCAGGCTTCTAAACCTTAAGATCTCTCCATAATCATAAGATTACAATTGCTTTTGAGCTATTATCCAAGTGTTCCAAGCATTGTCCAAGCCATTTTGCCATTTTTGGAAGAAAGCTACCATTCCATTCTTGAAAAGGTACTTTAATCACAAAGTCAACTTGTCTTGAGCTTCTAACTTGTTCTTTCTTAACACACAACCCTTATAATCCAAAATCAAGGTGTCTAAGGCCTGAAGAAGCTCAGAAGATGCTTGTACAACATTTGAGATTTGTCATTTCACTTTTCTTCAAAAGCAAGTTATAGAGCCATAACCCTATAACTCAGAAGCCTCTAGTGATTTTGTGCTCTAATCTTTTCCATACATATTAACAAGTTCATTGCAAGATGAGACATGATTCCAAGCATCCAAAAACTCTCCAAAACACCATTGCTGCACAAAATTGCCTAACTTGACAGTTTTGAGCCAAAACTCATCATTTTCATTTCCACTCGTGCGTTTTGAAAACCAATCATTCAAACACCTTCTATACATCATACCAAAGCAATCCAGGCCCCTGTTTCAAGACTGTAACTCCTCCATTATTATCCACCATTTTTAAAAATCAAGCTTGTAGGTTGACTTGAGTAGAGAGATTCAGGGACTTTCAAGGCAAAGTAGGAGTTGGAATACACTCAAGGAAGCCCAGGCAAGCTAAACAGATCCTCAGGCCATCTCAAAAGTTTCTCAAACTCCATTCACGACTCCAGCTGCAAGAGGTATGTTTTCAAACTTCCATCTCTTCATACAGGCATCATTTGTTTCTGATTTGTGAAGATAAAATATAGATATCATTGCTCTAAAATTGACCATGTTCATAGTTCCCATTTATATTAACTGTGTATAGAGAATTTTGGATTTGAAATTTCTGAGAAACTTAGGTTTCAATTTAGGGCCAGTAAAATTAATCCTCATCTTTGACTTTTAGCTTACATAAGTTATATGGTTGGATTCATGAGGAAAAATAGCACAACTTTCATGTTTTTATTTTCCATTTTTGTTAAGAAATGAATGAGATACAGGTGGTTCGACTGGCTGAAGGTTGAAGACGAAGTACAGGCCATGGAAACATTTCACCTTATGTATTTATTCTTTCATTTAAGTTAACGGATGTACAGCCACCCCAGTGGTAAGGCATCGCGCGTTATTGATAGAGATCGTGGGTTCGAACCTCAGTGTTGCCTTTTGCAAATGTTTTTACATTTTTTGTCCTTTTTTGGTTCCTTCCAGCGCATGGGCCTCCCCCATTCTGGGCCTGACTTTTTTCTAACCTTCCCCCCTGTTTCATATTTGCACCCTGGCCCAATTTATTTATTTGTTCATTTATTTCATTTTTATTTTTCTTGAATATATTTTTTTCTAAATTACATTTTTTGTCCTTTTTTGGTTCCTTCCAGCGCATGGGCCTCCCCCATCCTGGGCCTGACTTTTTTCTAACCTTCCCCCCTGTTTCATATTTGCACCATGGCCCAATTTATTTATTTGTTCATTTATTTCATTTTTATTTTTCTTGAATATATTTTTTTCTAAATTACTAAAAATCATAAAAAAATACAAAAAATGATATATTTATATTTTGACATATTTTATTTTATTTTCTCCATAAACAAAAATATTTTTAGACTTTATTTATTTATTAAGTAAACCTTATGAACTTAATTAATATTATATTGTTTATTTATTTTTCTTTATACCATTTAAAATGCATTATTTTAATATAAAAAATGGACTAAAAATATTTTATAATACTATCAATATATTTTAGATAAAAATACCAAAAATACTTTTCTTAAATTTATTTTCTTTTGATTAATTAATAGAATTAGGGTTTTATTTTAAAATATTTTTCTTAATAAAATTCAAACTTAATTATTTTCTTTATTTAAATTAGGTTAAGACAAAAAATATTTTTTTTCTCATAAAAATCAAACAAAATTCATTTTCTTTACATTTTTCATCCTTATACATTATTCGTCATTATACTTTGTATTTATGTAATTCTTGTACAAATTCAATTTGGTTGTAATAGATTAATTAGGTTTATATTCTTGCAATCCCCATTTACCAATTGTACACCCCTCCCCACAAATGTTGTAATAGCGTAGTAACTTTAAATTTCGCAATTTATAGCTTTTACATAACATGCTAGTAATTAGGGTTTGTATGGTAAGAATAAAATCAATCAAGTAGAAAACCCTAATTCAAGACAAAAACAAGCATGAAAATAATACACTTGCACACAAGCACCCCTAGGGTAAATCCATTTGGTTGCCTTACAAAATGCCCATATTACACATGTAAGGTATCTTAGCAAAAACAAACAAATACAAGATCATAGTCCCTCGATGTCGCTATCTAAGTTACCTTACAAATGATCTTAGTCACTAAAAAAGAATGCTAAGATACCTTGAAACATTGCTAATCATGGTTATATGATGACCCACGCCCGTCCCATTTACATCCAAAGATAGGGTTGCTTACTAAATCAGTGGTAAGACAATAATGTCAAAGGAAAAGAAAATGAACAAGAAATACATTTGAGTAGGTAGATTGCTCCTAATTACTTGCTCCATTTCAAAACAAACACCCTTGCTATTTTCAAAACAAACACATACACTTTCAAACATTTTACAAAATTGAAAACCTTTTCAAAAGATCAAACATCTTTGTATACATTCTTACGAACAAGAATCATTACAAATAATGCCTAAATAATGGCCTATTTACAAAATACTTTCAAAAACCACACAAAGAACAATTTCAAACAAAAGCAAGTGATCTAGCAAGTAACTATGAGCCCATGGAAAACCATGGATGAAAAGGGTGCTAATACCTTCCCTTTTCATAATCTACCCCCCGAACTCAAGAAACAATCTCAAAGGTCTTTCCTATGCTTTTTCACCTTTCCTTTTGGATAAAAGAAAAGTCAGTGACGACTCTTGCTAACCGCAACATTTGCGATCAAAGGCAAAACCCTTAAGTCAGTTCTTCCACCATATCACAACATAGATCTGATACTTATGGCAAGTTCGAGAGTGTTGATAGCAATCTGCTTCCATGGTAGACCAGTAATATCCTGCCCGTAGGATTTTCTTTGCCATCGTATGCCCATTGGAATGGGTGCCAAAAGTGCCTTCATATAATTCAACCATGATCCTTTCAGCTTTAACCTTGTCTACGCACCGAAGTAATACGGAGTCATGGTTGCGTTTGTAAAGAATTCCATTATTAAGGAAGAATTTAGCAGACAATCTCCTTAAGAACTTCTTATCATTTACTGAAGCTCCTTACGAATATTATTGAGCCTCGAGATACCTCTTGACTTCGTGAAACCAAGGCTGGTCCACTACTTCTTCAATATTAATCTCGTGACAGTGTGCTGGTTCATCCCTTCGTTCAATGGTGATCTAGGAGCCTCGTTATCCCATTTAAGTTTAAACATATATGACATTGTGGCTAGTGCGTCTGCTAGCTGGTTTTCTTCTCGCGGGAAGTGCTCGAAGGTAATCTTATCAAAATGTGGGAGCAACATCAAAACATGTTCTTTGTAAGGGATAAGGTTAGGGTGGATTGTGTCCCATTCCCCTTTTATATGGCTGATAACCAAAGCTGAATCTCCGAATACGATCAAAGATTTGATCCCCAAGTCTATGGAAGCTTTGAGACCAAATATGCATGCTTCGTATTCCGCCATGTTATTTGTACAATTGAAGCCGAGTCTTGCCGTAAAGGGAGTATGACACCCTTCAGAAGATATGAGTACAACACCAATACCATTGCCAAGTGCGTTAGATGCTCCATCAAAAACCAGGGTCTATCAGGATCCTTGTTCAGGTCCGTCATATGGCCTGAATTCTTCATAGTTGTTTACCATCATGATATCCTCATCTGGGAATTCGAACTTCATGGACTAGTAGTCTTCCACAGCTTGGTGAGCAAGGTGATCAGCTAGTACACTGCCCTTTATTTCTTTCTGGGTAGTATACTATATGTCATATTCTGTTAGGATCATCTGCCATCTCGCTATTCTCCCAGAGAGAGCAGGTTTCTCGAAGATGTACTTTATTGGATCCATTTTAGATATAAACAAGGTAGTATGAGTCAGCATATACTATCTTAGCCGGCGAGCAGCCCATGCCAGAGCACAACAAGTTTTCTCGAGCAGTGAATATCTTGTTTCACAGTCGGTAAACTTTTTTCTCAGTTAATAAATAACGTGCTCTTTTCGGCCAGACTCGTCATGCTTCCCCAACACACACCCCATTAAATTTTCTAAAACAGTCAGATACATGATCAATGGTCTTCCCTCGACTGGTGGCATCAAAACAGGAATCTCTTGCAGGTACTCTTTGATCTTGTCAGAAGCATATTGGCACTCATCATTCCATTTGACTACTTGATCTTTCTTCAATAGTTTTAAGATTGGTTCACAAGTAGCTGTCAGGTGAGAAATGAATCTGGCAATGTAGTTCAAACTTCCCAAGAATCCTGACTTCCTTCTCAGTACGAGGATAAGGCATCTCTTGCATCGCTTTTACCTTGACGGGATCAGCTTCAATACCTTTATTGCTGACGAAAAAGCCTAGGAGCTTACCAAACCTTACTCCAAACGTGCATTTATTTGGGTTCAACCTCAGCTTGTACTTCTTTAGTCTCTCAAACAGTTGCTGTAAATGATCAAGATGCTCTTCTTCTGTTTGAGATCTATCTATCATGTCGTCCATATAGACCTCTATTTCGTGATGTATCATGTCGTGAAATAGAGCTACCATGGCACGCTGATAGGTTGCCCCAACATTCTACAGTCCGAATGGCATCACCTTGTAGCAGAATATACCTAACTGTGTGACGAAGGTTGTCTTCTCCATGTCCTCAGGCACCATTTTGATTTGGTTGTAACCTGAGAAACCGTCCATGAAGGAAAACACTTTGTGTTGTGCAGTATTGTCAACTAGGATGTCAATGTAGGGGAGTGGGAAATCATCCTTAGGGCTTGCCCTATTCAAATCTTTGTAGTACATGCACATTCGTACCTTACCGTCCTTTTTGGGCACGAGAACAACATTGGAAATCCATTGCGGATAGGAGGTGACGGCCAAGAATCCAGCGTTGAATTGTTTCATGACTTCTGCTTTAATCTTCTCCGACATATCTAGTCGCATGCGATGGACCTTTTGTTTTACTGGTGGGCAATCCTCTTTTGTAGGTAGACGATGTACCACAATATCTGCATCAAGTCCTGGCATGTCTTCATACGACCAGGCAAAGACCTTAACATATTCGTGTAGCAACTGAATCAGACGCTCTTTGACACTGGGTTCCAGATTGGCACCCACCTTGACTTCTCTTTTGTCTTCCTCGGTACCTAGGTTGATTGTATCCACGGGTTCCTCGTGGGACTGAATGGTCCTCTCTTCTTGTTGTAGTAATCTGGCAAGTTCCCCTAGTACTTTACAATCTTCCTCACCTTCGTCTTCGGCTTGGTAGATTAGATTTTCAGAGTCACAAAAAGCCATAGCAAAACCGTTATCCATGGGATTCCGAATGGATGTAGACCTTCATTGTGAGTGTGAGTGTGTGTAAGGGTATAACTATCTTTGAAAGAAATGAAAATGTAAAAAAAAACAATGAGCACAAATTGTGTATGCAAAACGTCCATGATTCATTGATGTCATATGGAAATGAGATAATAACCCTTACAAACGGACCATTGTGCCTCGGGTAAGACACAAGGTTTTAAGAGTCTGAATTGTTTTAATTATTACAGATCCAACAAAATGTAAAGAAAAAGTAATGTGGGATAAAAGTGATCGGGACAAAATCTCTAGCCTCCCAGTTCCTGAGCCCTCCACTGATAGTTGGGAAGATCCAATCCTCCAGGTTGCAGCCATCTTCATCATCCTCTACTATATTGACTTCGTGGTTGCTGATCTTTAGGGGTGGTCCTCCAGCACGAGCGCGACGTACAGTCTTCTGAGCACCTGAAGTGAAACCCAGGCCAAACTTGTCAGACTTGTATGGGATATCTGGGAGTTGTCCCCAAATAGTGCACCCACCTTCTTCTATCATTGCTTTTGCATCTTTCAAAGATTACATCCTGAGTGGAGGCCTTGTGATCTTGGGAACAACCCTGGTTACCGCCACATCTTGCAGGACTTCTTCAAAGTGTTGGAATGGAGTTTCAATAAATTCACCATCTAACTCCACATATCTGAAGGAATTGAGATGGTTGATCATATACTCTTCTTCTCCATGAACGGTGATAATTTTCCCTTGAATCAGATACTTCAGCATTTGGATCAACGTAGAAGTAACAGCGCCAGCATTGTGGATCCATGGTCGGCCTAGAAAGCATGAATATTAAGGGAGAATATCCATTACATAAAAAGTTGAATCAAATGTTTGGGTTCCAACCTTTATGGGGATATCCACTTCCCCATGCACCATCATTTTTGAGCTATCAAAAGCTCTCACTACTATGTTGCTTGGCTTCAATGTCAATCCCTCATATTCAAGCCTATCAAGAGCCTTTTTAGGCAATACATTCATAGACGAGCCAATGTCCACCAAGACATGAGCCAAGGTTGTTCCCCTGCATTCCACTGAGACATGCAATGTCTCATTATGCTACCTCCTTCTTGGCGTTAAATCAACATCTAAAAAACCTAAGCCATTATCCGCAGTCAAGCTAGCTACGCAGTCTTGGAACTGATCGACAAATGTTTCTTGGGGGTACATGGGCAGTTTTCAGGAATTTTACCAAGGCCTTTGCATGCGCCTCGAAACATAGTAGTAAAGCCAACATGGAAATTTTAGATGGAGTTTTCCCTAGTTGTTTAACTACATCGTAGTCGTTTCTTTTTATGATCTTTAGAATTTCCTCCATATCTTTTCGGGAGGTCTCAGGGATAGTCAATGATTGTGCCTTCGTTCGGACAGGCTCAATCAAAATACTTTTACCCCGAGTCTCGGTTAACTCGGCAGCAGGAATGTCAGTAGGAGTGATAGCATGGATTGTAACATCTTTGTCATTTAGATTATTGGTGGAGATGATTGTAGGACTGGGAATAGCCTTCGGAGGAGCAACAACAACATGAATGATTACGGGTCCAGAAACTACTTTTGGGGGAGCAATTTCTGGAGAGAATATCCTTTCGCTTCGGGTAATCTTGCTAGTCCCTGCAATATTACTGATATCAGAGTCAACTTTCTCAGAACTTGAATCTTCGGCAGCTGGTCAATCTTGCTTGATACCATGGTAGTAGACATCCCCTCCATAATTACATGGTATGGTTTTGTCTGATGAGTATGGGACTGGTCCAGGCATTGTAATTATCAAAGGGGTTACTTTTGGAACTGATGTAATTCTAACGGGTCTTTTGGTGGAGACCCTGGAAGAATTGGCGGAAATGGTAATGATAGAAACATCATTAAAAGGAATAGGTGGAACATAAGTCTTTTCAAACAAAAGTTCCTTGTTATCTATTAGGCATTGAACGCCTGCTTTCAACAAAGAACAGCTGGTTGGTGAGGACAAATAGAAATGGAATCTTTCTTAACATCCTGGGAATACACTGGCATTTAATAAGTTCTTTTTAATAGTCAGGAGTGGTGTCATAAGTTCATCAACTGAAGTAATAAACATATCTTCCTCAATGGCGTTGGCATTATGGTCGTGTTTGGGCATAGGGGCCGAAATGACATTTGGCTTTTCGGGCGCATATAATTCAATCTCTTTGGCTTCAATGAGGTCTTGTACTTTTATCTTCAGAGCCCAATAGTTGTTAGTGTCATGGCCGAGACTCTCAGAGTGGTATGCACAACGGGCATTAGGATGATAGTGAGGAGAGGTTGTGTTAGGGTTCTTTGGGGCTTCTTTCAAGGTCACTATGTTGGATCTTAACAGATGTGGCAACACTTGAGATAGGGTCATGTTAATTCTAGTGAATTGTCTGACTGGTCTTTCCATTCTTGGTTGGTTGTTTCTTTGCTGATCAGGCGCAGGTTTAGGAATCATAACAGCCCCCACCATTGGACGGCGTTCGGCCCTATCTTGATTTCTCTGAGGATATACATCAACCACTTCTTTCTTTCTGAAGAATGGCTTCCTTACAGCAGCAGAGGATGCATCTTTTTGAATCTTTCCACTCTTTATCCCGGCTTCTACCATTTCTACAGTCAATATCAGTTCAGTAAAACCTGTCGATGAACTCCCAATTAGGTGATTGAAGAAGGGACCGAACAAGGTGCCTAAAAAAATGTCTACTAATTCTCTTTCAGATAGGGGAGGTTGAACTCTTCCAGCCAAATCTCTCCATTTTTGTGCATAGTCCTTAAAGCCTTTACTTGAAACCATGGCCATACTCTAAAGCTGAGTACGGGTAGACGCAAGATCTTTGTAAAAGGCTGCAGCAAGATCTTCCCAGTTATGAACATTGGCTCTTTCTAACTGATAAAACAAATCAAGTTGAGTTCCAGACAGACTGTCTTGGAAGAAGTGTACCCATAAGTCTTTGTCAGCGGTATGAGGCTAGATTTTCCTCACATAGGACTGGAGATGCATTTTAGGGCATGAAACTCCGTCATATTTGGCGAACACAGGTGCTTTAAATTTTGGAGGAATGACAATTCCCGATACTAACCCCAACTCCTCAAAGTCCAAGCCAGGCGCTTTTGCATTTCCATTTCACTCAACCTCTCTTCGAGATGTTTATACTTGTCATCAGCTGGAGGGTATTGTTCTTCAGAATAATCTTCTTCTTCCTCTTCCTCTTCTGATTCTGACTGGACAATTGTTTCTTTCCCTTTCCCATCTTGATTGTCTTTCTCACTGGATGTCGTTGCAAAGTCTAAGGCCCTTCTTGTCTTCCCTTGGAATCTTCTTCCCATGTTTAGAACTCCGGTTATTTTCTTCGTCTTATTTTTCTTCTCCTTAGACAGCAAAGTCTTCAACTCTTCTTGTCCTTTGGCTAGGGTCAAGAACAACTATTGAAATTGTGCATTCTGAGCTTGGAGATCCTTCACCGTTTGCTCGAGATCCATCTTACTGAAATAAACAGCAGAGAGATGAGGAGACTTGTTACAAGAAACTTGCTTATATTATGATGAATGGTAAATGCATATGCAATATTTTCAAGGATTTTAAGATTCAAATTTGTTTTAGACAAAAAGGAAACACATGTTATATTAATAGATTAAACCTTGAGTACATCAATTCCTTCTTTGGCAAAATAATACAAAAACTCTAAGATAAAAAGGTAGTATGCATCCTCTTTGGTGCAATGTAGGCATTCAGAGTCTGCTCTTCATGAAGTAGCCTAGTGAGTTCTAAAACCTTCTTCTCGCTTGCGTAGAATTGGGCTTCGAAGGCATCTCGCTCCCCCTTGAGTCGTATCCAATCCATTTGTAGATCTTCTAGAGAGGTAGGCATGTCAGGGTGTAGGATAGTGTATGGAACATCTCTTTCCATGACAGGCTCAATGATTACCGGGAAAATGGAGGGGTAAGGCATCATAAGACTCTGAGCACGAGTTCATACCCATTCGAGATAAGGCTCAAGAGGGATGGAATTTTTATGCCCCAAAGTCTTGCTATATACCTTGTTTAACATCCTACAAGCTCGGATAAATCTCTGGCGAAGACCTTGATCATCGTTGTCGTGGTCAAATACCAAACCTTGAATCAGCATCTCGTACGGGCCATCCCTTCGGGCGTAACCAAACTGTCTTAAGGCTAAGCAGGGGTTATAGGTGATACATCCCCTAATTCCAAGTAAAGGGACATTAGGAAATTATCCACAACGGTCGACAATAGTAACATTCTCTATGGATCGGGAGCACTAATGAATGTCTGAATGTTTGAGCTTCATCAACCTTTGTAACCACCTTGAACCTTGCTCATTCTTTAATACAGATTGGGGAAGATGCGAAATAAACCATCTTGCCAAGAGAGGAGTGCAACACATAAGGACACCTCTTTTCCTCATTGTGCGAGTGTGAAAAGAGTGTAGGATATCCCCTAGCAATGTAGGGACCAGGTTGCGGGATATGAAGATTATGACGGTGTTCACATCTATGAGTTGGTCAGGATTTGGAAACAAAACCATCCCATAGATAAGGAGAGCCATAATTTCCTCAAAGGCTTGCAAATCCAAAGAGTTCCAACAGCTTTGGGCTTTCTCGAACAAGAACTTTACTAAGAAACCTTTGACACCACTCCTTGTTTCCCAATGAGTTGTGACATCAGATGAGTGCAAGTGTAGAGCTTGAGCAATCTCTTCTAGCTTGGGGTCTCATTCCGTATCATTGAAAGGTAGTTGGTTGAGAATGGGGATCCTCAAGAGTCGGGAGAATTCTTCCAAAGTATGCACAAGTTGATAGTCGGGAAATATGTCGCACTAATATAGCTATTGCTTAGACCATGTCGGTATACCCCACACTGTTTCCACAATGTATTGCTACTTACATATAATGTATCCCAAATCCGGGTAGAGGATTCAAACCCAAATAAAGAACTATAATGTAAAGCATACATGTAAAACAATGAAGGCAAGTAAATGTGATCTAGCCCTAAGGTAACCCCATTTTTATAAAATTCCCCAGCAGAGTCACCAGTTCTGTGGTGTGGTGGGAGAACTGACTTGAAGGTTTTGCGTTTTATCACAAAATGTTGCGGTTAGCAAGAGTAGCCATCGACTTTTAATTTATCCAAAAGGAAAGGTGAAAAAGCACAGGAAAGACCTTTGAGATTATTTCTTGAGTTCGGGGGGTAGATTATGAAAAGGAAAGGTATTAGCACCCTTTTCATCCATGGTTTTACATGGGCTCTTAGTTACTTGCTAGATCACTTGCTTTTGATTGAAATTGTGCTTTGTGTGGTTTTTGAAAGTATTTTGTAAAGAGGCCATTGTTTAGGCAATCTTTGTAATGATTCTTGTTTGTAAGAATGTATACAAAGATATTTGATCTTTTGAAAATGTTTTCAATTTTGTAAGATATTTGAAAGTGTAGGTGTTTGTTTTGAAATTGAGCAAGTAATTAGGACCAATCTACCTACTCAAATTTCTTTCTTGTTCATTTTCTTTTCCTTTGACATTGTTGTCTTACCATTGATTTGTTAAGCAACCCTATCTTTGGATGTAAACGGGACGGGCGTGGGTCATCGTATAACCATGATTAGAAATGTTGCAAGGTATCTTAGCATTCTTTTTAGGGACTAAGATAATTTGTAAGACAACTTAGATAGCGTCATCGAGGGACTATGATCTTGTATTTGCTTGTTTTTGCTAAGATTCCTCACATGCGTAATATGGCCATTTTGTATAAGGCAACCAAAGGGAATAACCCTAGGGGTGCTTGTGTGCAAGTGTATTGTTTTCATGCTTGTTTTTGTCTTGAATTAGGTTTTTCTAAGTATTGGTTTTAGTCTTTCCATTCAAACCCTAATTACTAGCATGTTATATAAAAGCGATAAATTGCGAAATTTAAAGTTACTACGCTATTACAACATTTGTGGGGAAGGGGGTGTACAAATTGAATGGGGATTGCAAGAATTTAAAGCCTAATTAGTCTATTACAACCATATTGAATTGATATCAATGTACGAGGAAATAAATAAATACAAAGTACAAAATGAATGAGTGTACAAAGAATGCAAAATGTAAATAAAATGTATCTTGGTTTGATTTTCATGAAAAAGAGATTTTGTCTTAATCTAATTAAATAAAAATAATAATTAATTAAATTTGAATTTTATTAAGAAAATATTTTAAGTAAAACCCTAGTTTTATTAATTAATTAATCAAAAGAAAATAAGTTTAAGAAAAGTATTTTTGGTATTTTTATCTTAAAAATATTTATGGTATTATGAAATATTTTTTTGGCCTTTTTTAATATTAAAAATAATGTATTTTAAATGGTGTGAAAAATAAATAAATAAAACATAATCTTAATTAAGTTTACAAGATTAATTAATAAAATAAATAAATTATAATAAATAAAAATATTTTTATTATGGAAAAAAAAAGATAAGTCAAGATATAAATCTATTATTTTTTTGTATTTTATTATTTTTAATATTTAGAAAAATATTTAAGAAAATAAATGAAATAATAAAAAATAAAATAAAATAAATTGGGCCAGGGGCGTATAAAGGCAACAGGGGGTTAACTAGCAAAAATAAAAAATAAGCCAGGCCCAAAGAGGCCCAGCGCCCTGCAAACAAAAAATCAGAATTGTAAAACATGAAAAAAATGCAAAAGGGTACCACTGGGGCTCGAACCCAGGTCCCAAAGGTTACAAGTGCGCGCTTCTACCACTGTGGTGGCTATACATCCGTTAATATAAGAAAAACAATAAATATATAAGGCAAAACGCGCCCTGAAGACTTCATCTTCAACCTCCAGCCAGACCAACTGTAACTTGCTCATTTCTCATCAAAAATGAAAACTGTAAACATGAAACTTGTAGCAAATTTTTTCACGATTCCAGAAATGTAAAATATTAAAACTATAGATCAAAGATAAGCATGAATTTTAATGGCCCTAATCTGAACCCTAAAAATTTCAGAAATTTCAGTTTCAAAATTCTCTAAGCTCAAGCAAAATTAATGGAAACTATGGACATGGTTAGCTTCAGGGCAATGATATCTACATGTTTTGTTCATAAATAAACTATTGATGATGCTTGTATGAAGAGTTCCAAGTTGAGAAAACTTACTTCAAAACTGGAAATTGTGTTTTGAGTTTGAATTTGCTTCAAGTGATGGTGATGATCAGGTTAGCTTCATTGAGGTCCTAGGAAGCTAATGCAATGATTAGCTTGAACAATGGATGGCTGAAATGACTTGGAGAAGTCAATGTGCAATGCTCTGTTTTTGGTTATGGAGGGTATGGTAAATGATGTTACATTAATGAAACAGGGACAGGGATAGGTTAAAATTGATGTAAGGAAGCTTTAGAAACTAAAAGGCCAAGAAACGCACGAGGGAAATGTGAGTTTGATGTTATAGGTCAGAAACTGTGCAACAATGGAGTTTTTGGGAAATTTCTGATTTCAGAGGGTTTTGGTGTATTTCAGGGTGTTCAAGATCATCCTCTAGCTCAAAAATAGTGACTCTATTTATAAGCAACAAGTTTGGAGTGCTCTAGTTTATCAGAATTCAAATTTACATGTTTAAGTTAAACATGTGATTTTTTGACAAAACAAGTTTCCATGCCTTGTACTTGCTAAGATAGAGTGGTTATGCTTTAAACAAGCTTGCTTCTGACTTTGTGGATGGAGTGTGATCATAGGTAACAAGTTAGAGGCTCAAGAATGAATTTTATGCAAAAATCTTGCTTTACAAGAATGGGAATGTTAACTTTGTGCCATTAATGGAAATGCAACTTGGATAATAGCTCAATTGCTTGGATCAAAGCCCTAACAGCTGTGTAAACATTTAATTATGGAGTGACAAACAAGTTTGAGGCATGCAAAGCAAAGATTATACATCCTAGCATGGATTTGGTTCATGTGTTCATCAAAAATGGTTTGTAATTCAAGTGACAAAACCCTAACTTCATCTCTTCGATTCTCCCTACTCAAGAGTGATCTCAAGGAGTTCTTGGACATTTTGGAAATCTTGCAATTTTCTCTACAACCCATATTTTAATTGCTTTTGAAGATTTCCCTTGGAACTATATGAAAAAGTGCCATGAAGTTGGGTCAAAATCCTGACCAAATTAGGGCAAAATTTCACTGTGTGTTTAGTTTCATGACCACATGTTCATAAAATTATAACTTGAGATCCAAGAATTTTTGGAAGGAGTTGTGTAAAGAAAAGTTGTATATTTAATGGAGATATACAAATTTCATGTTGGAAGTTTCTCTTGAATCATCTTGCATCATGGTGAAAATTTGGCTCCAAGTTATGAAAAAACATGAAATTTCCAACACTTAAAAAAATTTCTAAGTTTAGAAATTTTGACTTTTTAAAATGAAATCTTGACTTTTTGATTTCTTGATGAATAAGTTTTATATTTTGACATGTTTTGATGAATTGTGTTCTTTGGCACTTGAATTTGACCAAAAAGTCATAGTGTGACTTTTCAGTATACAGTTGACTTTTGATCAGTTGACTGAAAAATTCATCTGTCAATCCAATGGACTTGCAATGTTTTGAACCATGTAATTAGGTAAAAATGATGCAATTGGACTCCTGATATCATGCCTTAAACCAATTGACCATTTTCTAGGTCAAAAACCAGAAATTGCCCTTTCCTAGTCAAAACCCTAATTTTGACCATTTTGCCCTTTTGGAGATTTGATCAAATTTCTTGAGGAGTTGTAGTCCAAACTTGATCAAATGTTACATATGAGTTTAAAATGTTGATGTGGATAAAAAATTATGAAGTTTGACTGTAAATTGGTCATGGTTAACTTTTTCCCCAATACAGCTGATTTTTAGGTCAACTGCTCAATTGACTCATCAAAAATGTAATCAAAGGCTTGAAACTTGACATGAGTAATCTAGGGGGTCCATAATGATCCATGAAAGTAATATGGGGAATTAGAAGTTCCAAAATCCATGTGCAATCTCAAACTCTAATTTTGGTCATCAGTGCTCAAGGAGGTGTCTTGAGCTGATCAAACCCTAGTGCATTCTTGAGCCCAAGGAGATCTTGTGAGCAAATTCTTGATAAGTGAGACGGAAAATTTTGGGGTACAACAGATAGGCTTTACTACGAATTGACATCTGTTTGGCATTTTCCCTTGTTTATCTCATTTTAGTACTTTACTGCTTTCTAGATATCATGAGAAGTAGGAAATAAAGAGCATTCGTTCGAAGTCGCTGTTTAAAGACCTGTAGCAGGCATACTGCACTTCATTTGCTATATGTGTTGTGCTTGTGTTTGTTTATTTGGTTGTTGATCGATGAGTCACTCAATTTAGGGATTGAGATCATGAATTCGCTCTCAGTGCATGCTCCCTATAGGATTTTATCACTTTCCTTGATTTCTTGTTGATCGATGATTCACTCAACTTAGAAAATGAGATCATGACTTCGCTCTCAATTCTTGTTACCTATAGGATAGTTTTTGTTATACTTTCTTTGGCATGATAGCCTAGATAGGATCTCTCTAGGTGTGCTCTCTTGAGCTTATTAGCTTGCTTGCTTGATTTCATCTTTGTGTGCATGTTTTGAGATGACATGTCCTTAGAATGTTCCCTTAGGATCTCTCGATTCAACTATAGATGATGATTCGTGATAGACATAGTTTTAGGTGATAAACCCTTGCTATGCTCCTTTAGGACTTCTCGATTCATCTATAGATGATGAGTTGAGAAAGACATTAGGATTGTTATCCAAGCATGTCAACTTAGGATAGAGATTTCCCTTCAAAAATCAATCGTAGGATTAATCATTGTATGATAATATTAGGGATAGATTTAGGTTAGTCTCCATTTATACTTTTCATTCCCCTTTTGCATTTGGATTAAAACAAAAACTTCTTTTTCTTGCAAACTTCAAAACACTTAAAGATTACTGATGAGAGTCATACCTTTGTTGAGCATGGTAAATTATAAGCGGGTCTCTTCTCGATCTTATTGTTTTTCCGTTCTAAGTCGTGGTGTGGTTCAAGTCTCAAAGACTCATTTCATGAATAAGTAGAGAAATGACTAATATCTCTCTCTTGAGATTAATTGGCTATTATATGCAGCAAAAATACCAACAAATACAAACTCTTTTGCCTTTGGGCTTTTATTTTGAAACTCTTTTCAAAAGAGCATGTTAATTCACTTCTGTGCTGACGCGTGAATCTCAAAAGGTCGAGTTGCGGAAGAAGGCAAATTTAATATTGTTCATTAAAAATACAAACCAACAAAAACTTTTGAATTCGTACCAAGGCTGCTCTGATTCCTTAAAAGGGATACATATGCATTGGGGTAGGGCCCGAACGAGCACAACTTTCATTTTCCCTACATTATTTCCACTTTTCTTCTTGCATGCATTCCCCCTTTGAATTTTATTTTAGCTATTAAATTTAGATTTGAACACGCCCATAAGATTAGAGCAACAAGGGTGGACACCGTAGAGTAATATGGGCGCTTGGGATGCTAATACCTTCCCTTCGCGTAACAGAATCCCTTACCCGATCTCTCAGTCGTTTGATCGTGATTTCACCCTGTTAGAACATAGTTTGATTCTACAACCCTTAATTAGAGTTTTGATGATAACAAACACAAAGAACAAATATGCACTCTAAATTTATGTTGTTTTTTATACAGAAGTTCTGACTGAAACAACATTAGAAGTTAAGCCACATAAGCTTTCAAGCTGAGCTAATAAGAATATTCTAAAGAATGATGATAAGAATCTGCGCTAAAGTAAAAGATACTATGATTCTGAACAGAAGTCTAATGCACCAAAAGATCCTCATATCTCCGAGTCATCAAAGTTATGAAGTAAAGCAGCATGCAAGATTATCATGTTCTGAAGTGTTACTTTTCAATTAAGACAATATCATATGCAACGACTTCATTCAGACAAGAATCTTCTTAGTAAGGAAAGTGCGTTGAGTGTCCATTATCACGTTTTATTTTGGACATATTTCAACGCCTATATAAACAAGCTTAAAGGACAAATCGTTCACGATTTTCACTAACTACTGCTCATACATCTCAAAAAGCTGCAAATACTCATATTCTTTCATACTCAAATTGTGTAATACATCACAGTAGTGATACAGTTTTTGTAACGAAAAACACATAGTACACAGTTAATTGTTCTTTGATTAAGATATTGTTCCTTGAGATAAACCGGGTTGTGGTCTTACTCAAGAAGACTTTGGCAGTTGTCAAAGTAGTTTTGTAATCTATTTGATTAGTGGATTAAGTCCTCGTTGGAGAGAGGCGAAATCACCTTGGCGGGTGGACTGGAGTAGTTTGAGATCAAGCGAACCAAGATAAAAATCTTGAGTCTATTGCATTTGATTTTTAAGTTTCAATTCAACTCCCCCTTCTTGTGTTTTTCACTTCTTCAATTGGCATTAGAGCGCATGGTTCTGAGTTCATACACTTAACCGTGTCAGTACAAGATCCAAGCTTTAGAAAAACACTATGGTGGTACCAAGCCAAAACATCAGCAATGACTATCATGATGACAAGGACAAAATCAGCAGCAAACCTCCAGTCTTTGATTGAGAAAATTTTGACTACTGGAACGACAAAATTAAGAGCTTCTTTCTGGCTCATGATGCTGATCTATGGGACATGGTAATTGATGGATATACACATCCAGTGGATGAAAGTGGTCAGAAGATAGATAGAAAAATAATGTCTGACCAGCAAAAGCGTGGTTTCAGAAACCATCATAAATCCAGAACAATACTTCTTAGTGCCTTCTCATACTCAGAATATGAGAAGATCTCAAACAGAGAGACATCCAAAAACATGTTTGACTCTCTGAGAATGACGCATGAAGGCAACATACAAGTTAAAGAAATCAAGGCCCTTGCGCTCATTCAGAAATACGAAGCCTTCAAGATGGAAGACAGTGAATCCATAGACGTTATATTCTCAAGATTCTAGATTCTTGTTGCTGGGCTAAGAGTTCTTGACAAAGGGTATTGTACTGCTTATCACGTATAGAAGAATATCAGAAGTCTACCAAAGCAACGGAGGCCAATGGTCACTGCGCTTAAGCTGGCTAAAGATCTCAACAAGATATCTCTGGAGGAACTTGTTAGCTCCCTCAGAAGCCATGAGATAGAGCTAGAATATGACGATCCTAAAAAATAAGGTAAGCCTTTAGCATTAAAATCTAACAAAAAACTTGATTTTAAGGTTTTGCATGCTATGGAAGAAATCTCTGATGGATCCTCATCAGAAGAAGACGAATTGTCTCTTCTCTCCAGAAGGGTAAATCAGTTGTGGAAGAAGAGTCAAAGAAAATTCAAGAATTCCATAAGGAAGTCAAACAACAGACACATCATATGCTATGAGTGCAATGAACAGGGGTACTAAAAAAGTGATTGTCCAAGGCTTCAGAAGGAGAAGCCCAAAAAGAAGTTCTTCAATGAGAAGAAGAAAAGTCTCATGGCTACATGGGATGATTCAGACACTTCTGACGCAGACTCAGAATCAGATGATGAAAGAGCCAACATTTCTCTTATGGATAATGTGACAGAAGACAGCGAAACATCTCAGTCAGACTCAGAATCAGACACAGAAGAGGTATTTCCTAATTTTACTGTTAATTTCACTAAAGCTGAACTAGAAGAAAGCCTGAATGAGATTCTGGAAAGATATCAACACATCAGAGTCAAATTCAAGAACTTTAAAAGGGATCTTGTCTCTGACTCTGAAGAAACTGTGAGTCTAAGATTAGAAAATTCAGAGCTAAAAGAAAATATTTCAAAACTAGAAACTGATTTACAAAACTCTTAGAAAGAAATAATCTTATAGGCTCCCAGTAGAGCTGATAAAATCATAAAAGAATATGATCACAGCTTTCAGAAGTTTCTGGCTAAAAACATAGATAGAAGCAAGATGGCTTCAATGATCCATGGAGTTAGCAGGAATGGAAGAAAAGGAATAGGATACCAAGGTAAGGTATCTCCACCTAAGAAAGTCATGGACCTAGTAATAAAATGCACACCACTAAAATCACACTTCACATATGGGCATACACATGACCTGAAATACACTAGCAATGATTATTCTACCAAACCAAAATTCAAACAGAATTTTGGTAAAACTAACAAACTAGGACCTAAAAATATATGGATACCTAAGGACAAAATTAAATATGTAGCAGATATCTTTAGCAGCAAGGCTAAAACACCAGTCATGGTACCTGGACTCTGGATGCTCTCGACACATGACGGGAATAAAGCATATGTTCCAAAGCCTGGAAATTAAACCTGGAGTCTACATGGGCTTTGGAGGCAACCAAAGAGGGAAGATCATTGGCTCTGGAACAGTAGGTAATGGTAACCTTCCTTCTATTAATAATGTGCTTTTAGTTGATGGATTGATGCATAACCTGTTATCCATAAGTCAATTAAGTGATAACGGGTATGATATAATCTTTAATCAAAATTCATGCAAAGCTGTTAGTCAGAAAGATGGAACTATCATGTTTAATGGAAAGAGGAAAAACAACATTTATAAGATAAAACTTTCTGAACTAAAAAGTCAGAATATAAAATGCCTTCTTTTTGTTAACAACGAGCAATGGGTCTGGCACAGAAGATTGGGGAATGTTAGTATGAGAAGAATATCTCATATTAACAAATTCAATCTGGTCATAGGACTTCCTAATCTGAAGTTTAGCTCAGATGCTCTGTGTGAAGCATGTCAGAAAGGAAAATTTGCAAAACCAGCTTTTAAAGCTAAAAATTTTGTTTCCACCTCTAGGCCATTAGAACTTCTGCACATAGACTTATTTGGACCAGTGAAAACTGCGTCTGTTAGTGGCAAGAAGTATGGGTTAGTGATCGTAGATGACTATAGCAGATGGACATGGGTAAAGTTCCTAAGACACAAGGATGAGTTACATTCTGTGTTCGTTGCTTTCTGTAACCAAGTTCAGAATGAAAAGGATCTTAGAATTGTCAAAGTCAGAAGTGATCATGGTGGAGAATTTGAAAATAAAAAATTTGAAATATGTTTTAGTGAAAAAGGCATTTCGTATGACTTTTCTTGTCCTAGAACTCCCCAACAAAATGGAGTTGTAGAACGAAAGAACAGAACATTACAAGAAATGTCTAGAACCATGATCAATGAGACTAACATTGCTAAGATCTTCTGGGCAAAAGCAATTAACATAGCATGTTATATTCAGAATAGAATCTCTATAAGACCTATTATGGAAAAAACCCATTTGAATTGTGGAAGAACAGAAAGGCCAGCATTTCTTATTTCCATCCTTTTGGATGTACATGTTTTATTCCGAATACTAAAGATCATCTGAACAAGTTTGACTCTAAAGCACATAAGTGTATTATGTTAGGATACTCTGAATGCTCAAGAGGGTACATAGTATACAATACAAAAACCCAAATTGTTAAAGAGACAATCAGTGTTAGATTTGATGATAAGCTTGACCCTTAAAAGTTAAAGCATAATGAATCTTTTGCAGATATAGAAGTTGAATTCACAGGTGCTGAAGATAATTCATCAGAAGTTCCCAACAGAGACACTCCAAAAACTTCAGAAGGAAATGTCACAAGTGTTCCTGTACCTTCTGTTGATCAACTCCAGAAAAAGTTATCCAGAAGCATCATAGCTCACCCAGAAGATAAGATTCTGGGAAAGAAGGATGATCCAATCAAAACAAGATCAACATTCAGAAACTCTGAAGAATCCCACATGGGATTGGTATCACTAATTGAACCAACAAAAATTGATGAATCTCTTTTGGACAATGACTGGATTCTGGCAATGCATGAGGAGTTAAACCAGTTCACCATAAATGACGTATGGGATCTAGTTCCCAAACCAAAAGGATTAAACGTCATTGGAACAAAGTGGGTGTTCAGAAACAAACTGAATGAGCAAGGAGAAGTCATCAGAAACAAGGCACGACTAGTGGCATAAGGTTATAGTCAGCAAGAGGGGATAGACTATATAGAAACCTTTGCTCCAGTCGCCAGGTTAGAATCTATCAGAATTTTAATCTCTTTTGCTGTAAATAATGGCATCACTCTGTATCAGATGGATGTCAAAAGTGCATTCTTAAATGGTTGGATTGATGAAGAGGTATATGTGCACCAACCCCCTGGGTTTGAAAATTCCAAACACCCAGAATATGTTTTCAAACTAAAGAAGTCACACTATGGTCTGAAACAAGCTCCCAAAGCTTAGTATGAAAAAATAAGTAACTTTCTGTTAGAAAAGGAATTCACCAGAGGGAAAGTGGACACAACCTTGTTCTGTAAGACATTTAAGAATTACATTTTAGTTTGTGAGATTTACGTAGATGATGTTATTTTTGGATCTACTAAACCTTCTCTGGGAAGAGAACTTGCTAAGTGCATGCAGGTAGAGTTTGAGATGAGCTTAATGGGGGAACTTAAATTCTTTCTGGGAATTCAGATAAACCATACTCCAGAAGGAACTTACATTCACCAGAGCAAATATGTTAGAGAACTTCTGAAGAAATTTGACCTCTCAGAATGTAAGCCCTCAAAGACTCCAATGCATCCCACGTGCATTCTGGAAAAGGAAGAGAAGTTAGGAGTACAGTTGCTTCAGAATCTATCTATGAAGATCTGAACTTTTCATTTCAAGGATAGAGGCGTGTAGTTCACATTATCAAACACCCATCATCCTCTCACAAGCTACCTTTTGAGGCTGAACACGTGTTCAAATTCTGAAGGGTCCAAGGCTCTGATTGGATGCATTGAGACACTTGTCATTAGTAACTGTTCAATATCTCACTAAATCCCCTAATTTCAGGTTTCATTAATTCAGTATAATCATTACTTATTTTCTCTTTCTTACTGATTACGTTTTCAAAAGTGTTTATAAAACTCAATTTACTATTTCATTCATTCACGTTTTACTACCCTCATATTCTCTCTTGCTCTAGTTTTTCAAAAACCCTTTCTATCAGTTTTCTTCAAAGAATCCGTGTGAACAATGGCATCCTCATCAAGCCTTAAGAATCTCAACAGTGCTCCTATTTCTTCGTCAACAGAACAATATGAGGAGCCCATTAGAATGCTGCTCACTCCGGTCGACAACCTTGAAGTTCTATGTGAATTGATCATCGACTTTGAGAGCTTACAGAAAAATGGGTTTGATCTGTATGAAGATGTAACTGCACAGGGATGGAAAAGATATTTTGATCGTCTGTTGGGTCCAAATTTTCCCATTCTTGTTAAAGAGTTTTGGATTCATTCTACTTCATCCAACCACCAGGTCACGTGATATGTTATGGGGAAGAAGATAGTGATTACAGAAGATTTGATTGGGAAAATCATTGGATACAATGGCGGCGGAGTCATATGCATTGATATGGATGATAAGTGTTCTTACCTAAAATCCATTGCTGGGGTCATTTTCACTTCTAGACAGCCATCCAGCAAGATCAGAGACTTGAAATATTATTACAGAATCTGGGCTAGAATCATTCTGGGATGTATCAATCACAGGAAGCCTACAAGCTCTCCTGATTACATCAATATTGATCAGCAGTTTCTATTATACTTCATTGCAAAGAAGACCAAAATCAATCTTCCACGTTTGCTCTTCAACCATCTGAGAACAACTGTGAAAGAGACAAGAGAAGAAGAAAGAACTAAGAGGGATTGGATTCATCTTAGAAGATTGATTTCAGATATTCTAATGGAAAACAGGTTGATAGAATATCTGATAGAGGCTCAAGAGATCATCACTTTGGAAGCAACTGTTGGGAAACCACTGAATGCCAAAAATCTGAAGAAACTGAAGATTATTGAAAGCATTAATAAGGAACCAATAATTGCTTCTCATGAGGTCATCACTTCTAGGAGAATCCCTTTGAAGGATTTTCCACTATTCTCTGAGATAGATGCTTCTCCATAAATTATAGTCAGATACCTTGAAGCTTGCAAGGAAGATGGGACTATTCCAGAAATCAACATCCGTGACCTGCATAAGCCAGCTCCAGAGGTTGTGCTAAAGAAATCCAGAAAGAGGAAGGCAGTAGGAGAATGATCCTCTCAGAGGACACCCAAAGCTGCGAAAAAGAAAGGTAACACATCTTTTGTTTCTGTTGTAGAATCAATAACTGTTCCAACATCTGAAACCATTCCCCTTCAACCAACAGAAAATCCTTCACCACAAACATTTGAGGATTTTGACATAGAGTTTGACCCATCTGTAACTCTTGGAAATTTCCTAAATGAACCTCACTCCCCCAATCCAAATCCAGAACAAAATCAACTAGAACTTGTAAGAGTTCTCTCTGATATTGAACTGTTTGATCAAGACTTTCACTCACCAATCCCAGAAAAATCCAAATATTCAGTTTCAACAACCAGAAAATCCATAACCACACTCTCCTCAACCAGAACATCAAAACCTCAACTCACCCCAACCAGAAAATGAAAACCCTCTCACTCCTCAATCTGAAAATCCAACTTCTGAAACACCTAAACCAGAAAATCAACACGCTACCACAAACCAGTCAGAAGACTCCCTTTCAAACTCTAATACCACTACCCCAATTCCTGGAATGACAAAACCTCTTACGGTTCGTTTACCTCTCTCCATTCATGATATTCCAGAAATACCTTCACCATATGATTCCACACCACCAAACACTCCTCACTCACCAATCCTGATTTCTTATTCTTCTACTCCCTCACCAATTAACCGTCTAGCTGATCATCTCAGAACTATCATTGATCTAGAAGCGCTAGACCATCTAGCTTTCACCTTAAATAAAATTGCCATTCCCAAACCTAAACCAACCTTAATCATATCAGATGTTGGTAAGAGCTTGTTGATTTTTAAAACAGAAATACAGGAATAGGTTACTTCTTTGAAGCAAGCAAGTCAAGAGAATTCTAATCCCGCTGTTTCTAATTCTCTATGGGATAGATTCAGAAAATGATTCAACTCTGAATCCCAGAGGCTGAAAGAATTGAGCTATGATATGGCTCAGCAGAACTTTAGTGATCAGCTGAAAGCCTTCAAAGATCAAGTTCTAAGTCACTGGGATAAGAAATAAATTCTTCTGCTGGAAAATACCCCCTAGAAAGAGCACCAACCTTCAGAAGCCACTGAATCCGGTTCTGATAGTCACCCTCTGACTACTGCTCCAGAAAAGGAAATTGCAACAGAAGAAGTTATTCAATCAGAAGAGGCTACAGAGTGTGATACGGTAGGAGAACTGACTTGAAGGTTTTGCGTTTGATCGCAAATGTTACAGTTAGCAAGAGTCGCCACCGACTTTTCTTTTATCCAAAAGGAAAGGTGAAAAAGCATAGGAAAGACCTTTGAGATTATTTCTTTATTTTGGGGGGTAGATTATGAAAAGGGAAGGTATTATCACCCTTTTCATCCATGGTTTTCCATGGGCTCTTAGTTACTTGCTAGATCACTTGCTTTTGTTTGAAATTATGCTTTGTGTGGTTTTTGAAAGTATTTTGTAAAGAGGCCATTGTTTAGGAAAACTTTGTAATGATTCTCAATCGTAAGAATGTATACAAAGTGTTTGATCTTTTGAAAATGTTTTCAAGTTTGAAAGATGTTTTGAAAGTGTAGGTGTCTGTTTTAAAAATAGCAAGGATGTTTTGTTTTGAAATGAGCATGTAATTAGGAGCATTTTACCTACTTAAAAGTCTTTCTTGTTCATTTTATTTTCCTTTGACATTGTTATCTTACCATTGATTTGGTAAGTAACCCTATCTTTGGATATAAACGGGACGGGCGTGGGTCATCGTATAACCATGATTAGAAATGTTGCAAGGTATCTTAGCATTCTCTTTTAGGGACCAAGATCATTTGAAAGGCAACTTAGATAGCATCATCGAGGGACTATGATCTTGTATTTTGCTTGTTTTTGCTAAGATACCTCGCATGGATAACATGGCCATTTTTCAAGGCAACCAAGTGGATTTTACCCTAAGGGTTCTTGTGTGCAAGTGTATTGTTTTTCATGCTTGACTTTGTCTTTGATTAGGGTTTTCTAAGCATTGGTTTTAGTCTTTCCATACAAACCCTAATTACTAGCATTTGTATATAAAGCGATAAATTGTGGAATTTAAAATTACTACGCTATTACAATACTTGTGGGAGGGGGGTATACAAATTATAAATGGGGATTGCAATAAAATAAAGCCTATTTATATATTACAACCATATTGAATTGGTACAAAAATTGAATAAATAATGTACAAGATGAATAACTATACAAGAATGTAAAATGTAAAGTAAATGGCTATTTGTTTGGATTTTTCAGGAGGAAAGGGTTTTGTTTTAACCTAATTCACTAAAGAGATAATAATTAATTAAAAGTAAAACCTAAATCTACTAGGAAAAGAAATTAAATAAAACCCTAATCTATTAATTGATTAAAAATAAATTAAGTTTCTAAGAAGAATATTTTTGGTATTTTTGTCTTAAAAATAATTTATAGTATCATAAATATTTTTGGTATTTTTTGGTTTTAAAAATAATATATTTTAAATGTTGTAAGAGAAAATAAATAAAACCCTAGTTTTGTAATTAATTTACAAATTAATTATCAAAGATAAAATAAAAGATGATTAAAATAAATTTATTTTTATGTAAAAAATTAATTTAATTAAATAAAAGCCTAAAATCTATTTTTTTCATGATTTTTATATTAAGTAAAATATATTTAACAAAATAAATAAGTAAAATAAGAAAAATAAAATAAAATGGGCCAGGGGTGTGGATAGCCTGCAAGGGGGTTAGCAACAAGAAAAAAACATACAGGCCCAAGGAGGAAGCCCAACGCTTGTCCAAAAAAGTCAGAATAGGAAAAATATGAAAAAAAAATCAAAAGGGTACCACTGGGGCACAAACCCAGGTCCCTCCAGTCACAGGCGCGCGCTTCTACCACTAGGGTGGATGTACATCCGTTTCTATAAATCAAAGCATAAATATATATGGAAAACACGTTCCTGAGGCCAACTTCATCTTCAACCTCACGCCCAGCCAAAGCCCTGTAACTTGTTCAAATCTCAACAAAATTGAAAACTGTAAACAGGAAACTTGTAGCAAATTTCCTCACGATTTCAGAAATGCAAAGAAATAAAATTATAGATTAAAGACAAGCATGAATTTTAATGGCCCTAATCTGAACCCTAAAAATCTCAGAAACTTCAATCTTAAAATTCTCTAAGCTCAAGCAAAATTAATGGAAACTATGGACATGGTTAGCTTTAGGGCAATGATATCTAAATATTTCATTCACAAATAAATGATTGATGACGCCTGTATGAAAAGTTCCAAAGTTAGAAAACTTACCTTGTAAGAGGGTATCGAGTTTGGAGTTTGAGTAGCTTTTAGTGAGTTCCAATGATTGGGTTAGCTTCCTCAAGTTCCTAGGAAGCTAATGGGATGCATAGCTTGAGCTGAAAGTACCTGAGGAATTCTAGAGAAGTCCAAGTTCAAAGCTATGTTTTTGAAAATGGAGGATGGTGTTACAGTATTGTAACAGGGTGTGAGATGAGTTCTAAATGATGTTTAGAAACTTTAGGAACCAAATGGCTTGAAAACGCACGAGGGAGATGTGAGTTTCAAACTTTTGGTCAGGTTAGGCAACAATGGAGGTATGTGATATAGTTCTGAGCACTTGGTGTTTTTAGGGGTCAAGCATGCGTGTGTTTTATGGCAAAATGGCTTATGTATCTATAAGCAAAGAGTATTGAGTGGTTTGGCCAGTCAGAAGTACAAGTTTCAAGCTTTTTGCTATGTTACTTGATTTTTAAGAAAAATGGGAAAACAAGTTTCAATGTGAAGTACAAGCATTGGCTGGGTGATTGTAAGTGTCTAAATCATTTCTCTTATGTTATGAGACATGTATGATCAGAAGAGAACATGTGCAAGGCTCAAGAACGAGTTTTGTGCAAAAAGTCACTTTATCAAAATGACAATGTGCACTTTCTTCCCAAAATAGATATAAAGCATGGCCTTGCATTGAATGCTTGAAATGAGACCTCTAACAACTGTGCAAGCAATTAATTATCGAGTTCCTAACAAGTTTGAGGCCTGCAATATAGAGGTTATACAACATAACTTTGAATTTTGAATTTGTTCATCACAAAATGACTTGTAATTCAAGTGATAAAACCCTAACTTCATCTCTTCGATTTTCCCTACTCAAAAATGATATCAAGGAGTTCTTGGACATTTTGGAAAGCTTGAAATATTCTCTACAATCCATCTTTGAATAACTTTTGGAAACTCCCCTTGGAACTATATGAAAAAGTTCCATGAAGTTAGGTCAAAAACCTGACCAAATTAGGGCAAAATTTCACTATGTGTTTTGTTTTATGACCATGTATTCTTAAAATTATAACTTGAGATCCAAGCACTTTTGGAAGGAGTTATGTAAATAAAAGTTGTAGATTTCATGGAGATCTACAACTTTAATGTTGGAATTTCTTCTGAATCATCTTGCATCATGGTGAAAATTTTGTCCAAAGTTGTGAAAAAATAAGAAATTTCCAACACTTAGAAAAATTTCTAAGTTTAGAAATTTTAACTTTTCAAAATGAAATCTTGAATTTTAGATTTCTTGATTAATAAGTTTCATATTTTTACATGTTTTGATAAATTGTGATATTTGACATTTGATTTTGACCAAAAAGTCAAAGTTTGACTTTTCAGTATATATTTGACTTTTGATATGTTGACTGAAAATTCATCTGTCAATCCATTGGAATTCAGCAATGTTTTGAGCCATGTCATTAGGTAAAAATGATGCAATTTGAATCTTTAGATCGTGCCTTAAACCAATTGATCATTTGCTAGGTCAAAAATCAGAAATTGCCCTTTCCTAATCAAAACCCTAATTTTGACCATTTTGCCCTTTTGATGATTTGATCAATTTTCTTGAGGAATTATGATCCAAACATGATCAAATGATACATGTTAGTTTAAAATGTTGATGTGGATAAAAAATTATGAAGTTTGACTATAAATCGGCCATAGTTGACTTTTTCCTCAATACAGTTGATTTTTAGGTTAATTGCTCAATTGACTGAGCAAAAGTTTGATCCAAAGCTTGAAACTTGACATGAGTAATCTTGAGGGTCCATAATGATCCATGAAATTCATATGGGGCATTGGAAGTTCAAATATCCTTGTGCAATCTCAAACTCTAATTTTGGTCATCAATGCTTAAGGAGGTGTCTTGAGTTGATCAACCCTAGTGCAGTCTTGAGCCAAAGGAGATCTTGTGAGTAAATTCTTGATAAGTGAGAGGGAAAATTTTGGGGTACAACAGATGCCCATGTTCAATGTTCTTAATCCTGAAGAGTTAGATTGACGAGTTTTTCCATTCGTGACTCGAAGGTGGAAGATGATTGGACATTAGAGTGCCCAGAAATTTACACTCGGTGATATTATGGTTGATGGTATAGGGAATGGGCCTAAAAGATGCCATTTGGAGAAGTGATAGAATCTTGTTGGAGATGGGCTTGTAGACGCCATCCAATAATGTTTGTTGAATTGTAAGTTGTAAGCTAAAAGAATGAGTATCAGAACAGAGTCCGTGTCTAGAGCGTGTATGAATTGTATTTGAAAGTTGATTTTGACTAAGTATCAGAATGGCATCCGTGTCTGGCGCGTATCTAAATTATATCAAAAGGTTGAATCTGAATGAGTATTAGAATGGCATCCGTGTCTAGAGCGTATATGTAAGTTGAATCCGAATGAGTAACAGAATGGTATCCGTGTCTGGAGCATATCCGTACTGTATTTGAACTTGAAATCTGAATGAGTATCAGAATGGCATCCGTGTCTGGAGCGTATATGTACTGTATCTGAACTTGAAATCTGAATGAGTAACAGAATGGCATCCGTGTCTGGAGCGTATTTGTACTGTATCTGTACTGTATCTGAAAGTTGAATCTGAATGAGTAACAGAATGGCATCCGTGTCTGGAGCGTATCCGTACTATATCTGAAAGTTGAATCTGAATGAGTATCAAAATGGAATCCGTGTCTGGAGCGTATCTGCACTGTATCATGATTGCATTTTGTTAATGGTAGCTGTTAATCTTATCCTGAAAAGGGTAAAATGTTTGCTGAAACACAAAGTTATGTTGCATGAAATGTATGATGCAATGTATTTGTTTCATCAATATTTATGATATATGGATGCAATGTATGTGCATGTAAGCTGGTCTGCTGTATTTCTGTTTGATTGAGGAAAATAAATCCTTGAATGTTGCTGAGGATATCTTGAATTTCCATGTTTTGAAGTCGAAGTATTGACGAACTCTTGTTGAGAGAAGTAAATTCTATTGTGAGGGCAATGCCATGTACTGCTTATAAGATTTGCTTGGGGAATCCTGAGAATTTGACGATTTCTACTGGGAATTAATAATTTGAAATTTGTTCCACTGGGGATTCAAATGACATACTGTGGGGATTACTTATGGAATAGCCTAGAGACGTTTTCCTGTCCTTTCAAACTAACAGTAATTGTCTTTCTTATTTTGTTTATTTGTAAACAGTAATTATGTTCAAATGCATATGTTCACCAATGAATCATTCGACGTTTTTGCAAACCAAACACAATAGTAAAGAAATAGTTTTCTGTATTTTCAAAGAGATATCTTTGTATTGACTTTGAATAAGTATTTTGTACAAAGGAGACAATATTCTAGTAAGAGAATGGTGCCATAAAACAAGAAAAATTTATACAAAGAAAGATAGATATGTGTAATAATCCCATGGGGTTCGCATTCTGCTATAGCCTTTATATCTCTGAATATCTTGTCTATTTGTTGCTTCATCCGAAGATGATTGAATTGATCAGGAACTTCGAGTTTGTCAGTGGAAGTCAAATGTTGTCCGTTAAGTGATCCGACGGGACATAGTCATACGCTTTAATTCCCTAACTTTTGCCTGGACCGGCCTTTCGGGTTTTCAGTCCACCGGGAAACCCTTTTTTGCCCAAGTCGCCCTTTCGGGTTTTTGACTTGCCGGGTGTATAGATTTTCTTGTTTTATCCCTAATTTTTGCCCGAACCTTTTTGGTTCGCCGGGATGCCCTTTTTTTGCCTAGGTGTGTCAACCTAGCAGATCTCTTATGCGTAGTATCTTTTGACTATGTCCGTGTTCGCAGGGTGTGGCAGGTCGTCGCCATCCATGGTGGTTAAGATCATTGCCCCATCGAAGAATATGTTCTTGATTACAAATGGTCCTTCATAGTTAGGAGTCCATTTGCCACTGGGATCACTTTGTGGCAAAATGATACGTTTGATCACTAGATCCCCAACTTGATATACTTGGTGTATGACTTTCTTGTTGAAAGCCTTGATCATCCGTTTTTGATACATCTGACCATGGCAAACAGAAGTAAGTCTTTTTTCATCGATTAAGTTCAGTTGATCAAGTCGAGTCTGGACCCAATCGTCTTCATTCAAACCTGCATCCCTCATAATTCTCAGAGAGGGGATCTGAACCTCAACAGGTAAAATAGCCTCCATGCCGTAAACCAAAGAATAGGGTGTTGCCCCGGTTGATGTGCGAGCCGTGGTACGATACCTGTGGAGAGCGGATGGTAACATCTCATGTCAGTCTTTGTACGTGACTGTCATATTTTGTATGATCTTTTTAATGTTTTTATTCGCAGCTTCGACAGCACCATTCATCTTTGGCCGGTAGGGAGAAGAATTATGATGCTGAATTTTGAACTGATCGCACAAGGTGGTGATCATAGTGTTGTTAAGATTTGTGCCATTGTCAGTGATGATCCTTTCTGGGATACCGTACCGGCAAATGAGATTTTTCTTGATGAAGCGGGCAACAATGTTCTTGGTAACGGAAGCGAAGGAAGCTGCCTCAACCCACTTGGTAAAATAGTCAATGGTCACCAGGATGAAGCGGTGTACATTGGAGGTTGTAGGCTTGATCTCTCCAATCATATCAATTCCCCACATAGCAAAGGGCCAAGGAGCCGTCAAGACATTCAAAGGAACCGGGGGTACATGAACCTTGTCAGCATAAATTTGACACTTATGACAGGTCCGAGAGTGTTGATAGCAATCTGCTTCCATGGTAGACCAATAGGAGCCTGTCCGTAGGATTTTCTTCGCCATCCTATGGCCACTGGAGTTAGTGCCAAAAGTACCTTCATGTAATTCAGCCATGATCTTTTCAGCTTCAACCTTATCCAGGCACCAAAGCAAAATGGAGTCATGATTACGTTTGTACAAGATGCCATTACTCAGGAAGAACTTAGTAGAGAATCTCCTTAAGAACTTCTTATCATTGATTGAAGCTCCTTCTGGATATTCTTGAGCCTCGAGATACTTCTTGACTTCATGAAACCAAGGTTGGTTCATTACCTCTTCAGTATTAATCTCGTGATAGTGCGTCGGTTCGTCCATTCGTTTGATGGTGATCTGGGGAGCCTCGTTATTCCAATTAAGTTTAAACATAGATGACATTGTGGCTAGAGCGTCTGCTAGCTGATTTTCTTCTCGCGGGAAATGCTCGAAGGTAATCTCCTCAAAATGTGGCAGCTCTGAGACCAAAGATGCATGCTTCGTATTCCGCCATGTTGTTTGTACAGTTGAAGCAAAGTCTGGCAGTAAATGGAGTATGACACCCTTCTGGAGATATGAGTACAACGCCGGTACCATTACCAAGTGCATTGGATGCCCCATCAAAGAACAGGGTCCATCGGGATCCTTGTTCAGGTCTGTCATATGGTCTGATTTCTTCACAGTTGTCTTATGTCATGATGTCTTCATCCGGGAATTCAAACTTTATGGACTGGTAATCTTCTACAGCTTGGTGAGCCAGGTGATCAGATAGCACACTTCCCTTTATAGCTTTCTGGGTAGTATACTGTATGTCATATTCTGTTAGGATCATCTACCACCTAGCTATTCTCCCAGACAGAGCAGGATTTTTGAAGATGTATTTTATCGGATCCATCTTAGATATCAACAAAGTAGTATGAGTCAGCATATACTGTCTTAACCAGCGAGCAGCCCATGCCAGAGCGCAACAAGTTTTCTCGAGCAGTGAATATCTGGTTTCACAGTCGGTAAAATTTTTGCTCAGGTAGTAAATAGCATGCTCTTTTCGGCTAGACTCGTCATGCTGCCCCAATACACACCCCATTGAGTTTTCTAAAACGGTCAGATACATGATCAGTGGTCTTCCCTCAACTGGTGGCATCAAAACAGGAGGCTCTTGTAGGTATTCTTTGATTTTATCAAAAGCAACCTGGCATTCATCATTCCATCTGACTACTTGATTTTTCTTCAATAGTTTGAAGATTGGCTCGCAAGTAGTTGTTAGGTGAGAAATGAATCTGGCAATATAGTTCAAGCGTCCCAAGAATCCTACGACCTCCTTCTCAGTACGAGGAGCAGGCATCTCTTGTATTGCTTTAACCTTGGTAGGATCGACCTCAATGCCTTTGTTGCTGACGACAAAGCCTAAGAGTTTACCGGACCGTACTCCGAATATGAACTAGTTTGGATTCAACCTTAGTTTATACTTCTTTAGTCTCTCAAACAGCTTTTGCAAGTGATCCAAGTGTTCTTCTTCTGTTTGTGATCGGGATATCATATCGTCTATGTAGACCTCTATTTCATGATGTATCATGTCATGAAACAAAGCTACCATGGCGCGCTGATAGGTTGCTCCAGCATTCTTCAGTTCGAATGGCATCACTTTGTAGCAGAATGGGCCCTACTGTGTGACAAATGTAGTTTTCTCCATGTCCTCAGGTGCCATTTTGATTTGGTTGTATCCTGAGAATCCGTCCATGAAGGAAAACACTTTGTGTTGGGATGTATTGTCAACCACGATATCGATATGGGGGAGTGGAAAATCATCTTTAGGGCTGGCCCTATTCAAATCTCTATAGTCCATGCACATTTGTACTTTGACGTCCTTTTTAGGCACGAGAACAATGTTGGCAACCCATTGGGGATAGGAAGTGACAGCTAAGAATCCAACATTGAATTGTTTCATGACTTCCTCTTTGATCTTCTCTGACATATCAGGTCTCATGCAGTGGACTTTTTGTTTTACTGGTGGACAGTCTTCTCTCGTAGGCAGACGATGTACCACGATGCCCGTATCCAGTCCTGGAATGTCTTCATATGACCAGGCAAAGATCTAAACATAATCATGCAACAACTGAATCAGACGCTCCTTGACACTGGGCTCCAGATTGGCACCCATCTTGACCTCTTTTTTATCCTCCTCGGTACCCAGATTGATCGTATCCACAGGTTCCTCGTGAGGCTGAATGGCTCGTTCCTCTTGTTGTAGTAGTCTGGCTAGTTCCCCTAGTACTTCACAATCTTCCTCACCTTCGTCTTCGGCTTGGTAGATTAAATCCTCAGAGTCATAAAAGGCCATAGCAGTATCGTTACCCATGGGATCCTGAATGGAGGGGTACCTGCATTTGTGAGTGTGGGTGTGTGTAAGGGTATAGCCATCTTTTAAAAAATAAAATGTAAAATAAAAACAATGAGCACAAAAGTTTGTATGTGAAAAAACGTCCATGATTCATTGAATGTCATATGAAGATGAAATAAAAACCCTTACAAATGGACCATTGTGCCTCGGGCAAGACACAAGGTTTTAAATGTGCGAATTGTTTGTGAATATTACAAGTCCAACAGAAATGTAAAGATAAATTACTGAGGGATGAAATTTATTGGGACAAAGTCTCTAGCCTCCCAATTGCGAAGTCCTCCGTTGACAGTAGGAAAGATCCAATCCTCCAAGCTGCAATCCTCTTCACTGTCTTCTACCGCATTCACCTCTCGGTTGCTAATCTTCAAGGGGGCCAACACGGGCACGGTGTACAGCCTTCTGAGCACTTGAAGTGAAACCTAAACCAAACTTGTCAAATTTATATAGAATATCCGGGAGTTTCCCCCAGATGGTGCATCCACCCTTCTTTACTACTGCCTTGGCATCCTTTAGAGATGACATCCGGAGTGGAGGTCTTGTAATCTTGGGAATCTGGGACACAATCTTGGTTACTACTACCTCTTGGGGGACTTCTTCGAAATGTTGAAAAGGAGTTTCAATGAACTCGCCGTCCAATTCCACATACCTGGAGGAATTGAGGTGGCTAATCATATATTCTTCCTCTCCGTGGACAGTGATAATCTTTCTCTGGACCAAATATTTCAACATCTGGTGAAGTGTAGAGGTGACAACACCGGCATTATGGATCCATGGTCGTCCTAACAGACAAGAGTAAGAGGGGTGGATGTCCATTACATAGAAGGTTGAGTTAAAAGTTTGAGTCCCAACCTTTATAAGGATATCCATCTCCCTGTGCACCATCCTCTTTGAGCCATCAAATGCCCTTACGACTATGTTACTGGGTTTCAACGTCAGTCCTTCGCAGTCTAGTCTGTCGAGAGCTTTCTTCAGTAAAAAATTCAAAGATGAGCCCGTGTCCACCAAGACATGGGCCAGAGTTGTTCCTCTACATTCCACAGAGGCATGCAATGCCTCGTTGTGATTTCTTCCCCTTGGTGTCAGATCAGCATCCGAGAAGCCTAGGCCGTTATTCGCCGTCAAGCTGGCCACGCAATCTTGAAATTGGTCAGCCAATGTCTCTTGAGCCACGTGGGATGTCTTTAGGAACTTCACCAGGGATTTCACATGTGCCTCAGAACACAGCAACAATGCTAGCATGGAGATTTTGGAGGAAGTTTAGCCTAACTGTTCAACTACATCATAGTCGTTCGTCTTTATTATTCTCATGATCTCCTCAATTTCCTTCTTGGAGGTTTCGGGGATAGTCAGTGGTTGAGCCTTCGTCCAGACAAACTCTTCTTGAATACTTTTTCCTCGAGTTTCAGCAGCATGAGTGTTGGTAGGGATAACAACAGGGGTTGTGTCGTCTTTGTCAATAGGAGCACTTGCAAATATGATTATTGGTACGGAGGTAACCTTTGGAGCAGCCACGGGTCCAAAAACTGCCTTTGGGGGGCAATTTCTGGAGAGAAGATTATACCGCTTCGGGTAATCTTACTGGTTCCGACAATATTGCTAATGTCAGAGTCTTCTTCTTCGGAGCTCATCTCTTCGATGGCCAGCCCATCTTGTTTGATGCCATGGTAGTAGATGTCCCCACTGTAATTCCACGACACAGTTTTGTCTGATTCATGCGGGACTGGACCAGGCATTGTGATTATAAGAGGAGTAGTTTTTGGAACCGATGTAATTCTAACGGGTCTTTTGGGAACCCTGGAAGAATTGGCGGAGATGGTTATGATTGAAATGTCTTCAACAGGAACAGGTGAAACAGGAGTACTTTCAAACAAAATCTCTTTGTTGTCTATCAAGCGTTGAATGCCTGTTTTCAACAAGGGGAAAATAGTTGGTGAGGATAAGCAGAGATGGCAGTCTTCATTACAACCCGGGAATACACCGGCTTTTAACAAATTTATCTTAATGATTGGGAGTGGTGTCAAGAGTTCATCAATTGTGGTAACAAACAAATCTTCTTCAACGACATTAGTGTGGTGACCATGCCTAGGCATAGGAGCAGAAAGGACATTTGGCTTCTCGGGCGCATCAAACTCAATCTCTTTTGCCTTTATAAGGTCCTGAGTTTTGTTTTTCAAGGCCCAACAGTTGTTGGTGTCGTGACCCGGACTTTCGGAATGATATGCACAACGGGCATTTGGGTGATAATGAGGGGACGCTGTGTTGGGGTTCTTGGGAGCTTCTTTCAAAGTTACCAAATTAGATTTCAGAAGGTGTGGTAAAACCTGGGCTAGAGTCATATTAATTCTGGTGAATTGTCGGACTGGCCTTTCCACCCTCGGTTGGTTATTTCTTGGTTGATCAGATGTAGGCTTTGGGATCATGACAGCTCCTACCATTGGTAGGCGTTCAGCTCTCCCTTGGTTCCTTTGTGGATAAATAACAGATACCTCCTTCTTCCCAGCGAAAGGCTTTCTCACAGCTGTAGAGGTAGATGAATCCTTCTGAATCTTTCCACTTTTTATGCCAGCTTCCACCCTCTCTCCGGTTAGTATTAACTCAGTGAATCCTGCAGATGAGCTTCCAATCATATGGTTGAAGAAAGGGCCTGATAGAGTGCCTAAGAACATATCCACCAATTCCCTTTCAGACAGAGGAGGTTGCACTCTCCCAGCTAGATCTCTCCATTTCTGCGCGTAATCCTTGAAACCCTCATTGGAAGCCATAGCCATACTCTGATGTTGAGTACGTGTAGGCGCCAAATCAGCATTATATTGATATTGCTTATAGAAAGCTGCGGCAAGGTCTTCCCAGTTATGGACGTTGGCCCTTTCCAATTGGTAAAACCAATCGAGTTGTGTTCCAGATAGGCTATCTTGGAAAAAATGCACCCATAGGTCTTTATCGGCGGAGTGCGGCTGGATCTTTCTCACATATGATCGGAGGTGCATCTTAGGACATAACACCCTATCATATTTTGCAAACAACGGCACTTTGAACTTTGGTGGGATCACAATTCCCGACACTAGTCCCAATTCTTCAAAGTCTAGACCTGACACCTTTTTTATTTCCATAGGGCTCAAACGCTCTTCAAGATGTCTGTACTTATCATCTGCTGGAGGATACTGTTCCTCAGAGTAGTCTTCCTCTTCTTCCTCCTCTTCAGATTCTGACGGAACTGCTGTTTCTTTTCCTTTCCCTTCTCCTTCCCCGGAAGTGGTTACAAAATTCAAGGTTCTTCTAGTCTGTCCTTGAAACCTTCTCCCCATGTTCAAAACCCCAATGACCTTTTTTGTTTTCTTCTTTCTTTCTTCAGCTAACAGAGTCTTCAACTCTTCTTGCCCCTTGGCTAGGGTCATGAGCAACTGTTGAAACCGCGTGTTTTGAACTTGAAGATCTTTGACCTTCTGTTCGAGATCCATCTTACTGAAATAAACAGTAAAGAGATGAGGAAACTCGTTGTAAAAGAACTGTTTATGTTATGATGAATGATATGTGCATATGTAATGTTTTCAAGGATTTTTAAAGATTCAAGTTTGTTTTAGACAAAAAGAAACACGCATTATATTAATAAGATAGAGTTTGAGTACATCAATGCCCCTTGGGAAAAATAATACAACACTCTAAGATAAAAAAGTAGTGCGCATCCTCTTTGGTGAAATGTAGGTATTTAGAGTCTGCTCCTCATGAAGTAGCCTACTGAGTTCCAAAACCTTCTTCTCGCTTGCCTAGAATTGGGCTTCGAAAGTATCTCGCTCTCATTTGAGCTGTATCTAATCCCTTTGTAGGTATTCAAGAGATGTGGGCATGTCAGGATGTAGGATAGTGTATGGAACTTCACCTTCATTAACAGGCTCAATGATCACCGGGAGAATGGAAGGATAAGGCATCATAAGACTTTGAGCGCAGGTTCGTACCCACTTGAGGTAAGTCTCAAGAGGGATGGAATTATTGTGTCCCAAAGTCTTGCTATCCACCTTGTTTAGCATCCTCCAAGCTCGTATGAATCTCTGGCGAAGACCTTGATTGTCGTTGTCATATTCGAATACTAAGCCTTGAATCAACATCTCATACGGGCCATCCCTTCGGGCATAACCAAATTGTCTTAGAGCTAAGCATGGATTATAGGTGATGCCTCCCCTAATTCCAAATAGAGGGACATTAGGGAATTCCCCACAACGGTCAACTATGATAACATTCTCTTTGGATCGAGAGCACCAATGAATATTTGAATGTTTGAGCGTCATTAACCTTTGTGACCACCTTAATCCTTGCTCATTCTTTAAGACTGATTGGGGAAGATGAGAAATAAATCATCTTGCCAAGAGAGGAGTGCAACACAAAAGGACACCTCTTTTCCTCATTGTGTGAGTGTGAAAAGAGTGTAGGATATCCCCTAGCAATGTAGGCACCGGATTACGTGACATGAAGATTTTGACGGCACTCACATCTATGAGTTGGTCAGGATTGGTAAACAAAACCATCCCATAGATGAGGAGAGCCACAATTTCCTCAAAAGCTTGCAAGTTTAAGGAATTCCAACAGCTTTGGGCTTTCTCAAACAGGAACTTTGCTAAGAAGCCTTTGACTCCACTTCTAGTTTCCCAATAAGTTATGACATCAGATGAGTGCAAGTGTAGAGCTTGAGCAATCTCTTATGGCTTTGGGTCTCTTTCCATACCGTTGAAAGGTAGTTGATTGAGAATGGGAATCCTCAAGAGTTGATAGAATTCTTCCAAAGTTGGCACAAGCTGATAGTCGAGAAATGTGAAGCAATGGTGCAAATGATCAAAGAACTGGAAGAGCACCTTCATCATATCCTCATCTGTGTTGGAGGTGATCAAGTTGAGTAGACGACAATGTCTCTCAGTGAATGCAGAGTTCTCAAGGATCCTTGAAGCTAGTTCCTTAAGTTGTGGAGGAATTCTTACAAGGTTGACTTGGATAGTTTTCCTGCGAAGTGAATCCACATCCTATAAAACAAGAACAAAGATGAATCTCCAAAACCCTTGAAATGGTTAGTGAATGCATATGATGTTCATGATGTCCATGATGTTATGTACAAGTATGCATATACAAGCAAAACAAACAAGTTCTTAATTTAGGCTTGCATGGGGTTTTATAGGTAAGTACCCTCTTGAAGTTTAGTTGGCTTAAACCTGTCCTAGTAATAGTAACCAGGTTCTAAGGAGCTCAATATCACCAGATTGTTTCCTTGGTCATTGTTTCAGCTCAAGCCTCTTTAATGGCGACCGAAATATCCCAAGAAACCAACCCTCAATGAGTGTAGTATCGAGTATCTACCAACTTCGGACTGCACCAAAGCCGATCATATCACTACATTCTAAAGGTCAAGTTGGTCAAGTAAAGGGTTCTAGAAGTTCATTAGTGCTTCATGACATCACTCAGCGGCCCTGTATTCTCTTTGATTGACTCAAAGGCTACCGGTACCCACAAATATGTCACACTCACATAGCTATTGCTTAGACTATATTGGTATACCCCACACAGTTTCCACAACGTATTGCTATTTACCTATAATGTATCCCAAATCTGGGTAGAGGATTTCAAACCCAAACAAAGAACCATAATATAAAGCAAACAAGTCAAACAGTGTAAGCAAATAAATGTAATCTAGCCCTAAGGTAATCCCACTTTTATAAAATTCCTATCCCCAGCAGATTCGCCAGTTCTGTGATACGGTGGGAGAACTGACTTGAGGGTTTTGCGTTTTATCGCAAATGTTGCGGTTAGCAAGAGTCGCCACCGACTTTTCTTTTATCCAAAAGGAAAGGTGAAAAAAGCACAGGAAAGACCTTTGAGATTGTTTCTTGAGTCCGGGGGGTAGATTATGAAAAGGGAAGGTATTAGCACCCTTTTCATCCATGGTTTTCCATGGGCTCTTAGTTACTTGCTATATCACTTGCTTTTTTGTTTCGAAATTGTGCTTTGTGTGGTTTTTGAAAGTATTTTGTAAAAGAGGCCATTGTTTAGGCAACCTTTATAATGATTCTCGTTCGTAAGAATGTATACAAAGATGTTTGTCTTTTAAAAATGTTTTCAATGTTTGTAAAATGTTTTGGAAATGTGCGTGTTTATTTTGAAAAATAGAAAGGATAGTTGTTTGAAAATAGAGCAAGTAACTAGAAGCAATCTACCTACTCAAATGTCTTTCTTGTTCATTTTCTATTCCTTTGACATTGTTGTCTTACCATTGATTTGGTAAGCAACCCTATCTTTGGATGTAAACGGGACGGGCGTGGGTCATCGTATAACCATCATTAGCAATATTGAAAAGTATCTTAGCATTTTTTGAGGGACCAAGATCATTTTGTAAGGCAACTTTGAATAGCGTCATCGAGGGACTATGATCTTATACTTGTTTGTTTTGCCAAGATGCTTCGCATGCGTAATATGGTCATTTTTGTATAAGGCAACCAAGTAGAGAAACCCTAAGGGTGCTTGAGTGCAAGTGTGTTATTTTCATGCTTTGATTTTGTCTTGGATTTAGGGTTTTCTATTTGATTTGTTTTTATCTTACCATTCAAACCCTAATTACTAGCATGGTATATAAAAGCGGTAAATTACTTAATTTAAAGATTACTACGCTATTACAACATTTTTATGGGATGGGAGAATACAAATTAGGAATGGGGATTTGCAATAATGTAAATCTAATTAAGCTATTACAACCAAATCGAATTTGCACGAATATTTGAATAAATAAGATACACTATAAATTAAATGTAATGTTATGTATATGCAAGAAAAGATTTTGTTTTATTTTTATGTGAAAAGAAGTTTTAACCTAATCCTAAAAATATTAAAAAAAGAAATTATTTCTTGAGAAAAATGGTTAACCCTAATTTCTAATTAAAGGGAAAATAAAGTTCTTTAGGTATTATTTTTTTGTGTATTTTTGTATTAAAATAAGAAATAATATTTTATGAAAGTATTTAGTCTTTTTATATGTCAAAAATAAATATTACAAGTATGAAAGAAAAGGAATAAAATAATTAACCTAATTCTATTTTTATTTTAAAAGTTTGTTTAAGAAAAAATAATTAGTATATAGTTAAAATAAAAAATAAATCAAAATGCAATAGCGTATGTGAAAATAATTAGTATATAGTTTATGTGAAAATACAATAAAATAAATCAAAATGCAATATTTATCATATTTATATTTTTTATTATTTTTATGTATTAAAGAAAATATTTAATAAAACAAAAATGAAAATAAAACAAATAAATAAAATGTATGGGCCAGGAGGGGGTATCTTGAGTAAACAGCATGTAAGCATCAGAAAAAAATAAAGCCCAATGAGACAAAGGCCCAGCGCTACATAGTGAGAAAAATGGCAAAAAAATGTGAGAAAATAGGCAAAAGGCAGGCACCAAGGCTCGAACCCATAACCTTAGCAATTTCAGTGCGCTGCCTTACCACTGGGGTGGCTGTACAACTGTTAGTTCAAATGAAACAAGAAAAACATAACATAAACGACTTCCTTTGCCTTGTACTTCGTCTTCTTCCTCAAGCTGGCCAGACCTCCTGTATCTTTCTTATTTCTCCATGAAAATGAAAACTTTCAACATGAAAATGACAATACTCATTTCCACGATTTCAACCATGTAACTTATGGAAACTAACAATCAAAGATTAAAACGAATTTTGAAATCCCTAATTTTAAACCTAATTTTTACAGGAATTTGAACTTCAAAATTCTCTATACATAATGAATATAAATGAATTCTATGCACATGGTTGGCTTCAGCACTATATTATCTACATTTTTCTTTCACAAATCATGGCCAATGGATGCCTGTATGAAGAGATAAAAGTTGGAATTCTTACCTCTTTCAGCTGAGATCGTGAATGGAGTTTGAGTGAGATTTAGGAAGGCCTGAAGGTTGCTTTAGCTTGCTTGAACCTCCCTGAGTGTGTTCCAATCCTTGCCTTGCTTTGGAAGTGCCTGGAACTCTCTATCCAAGTCAACCTGCAAGCTTGAAAAACAAAAGTGGCATATGAAGAAGGAGGAGTTACAGTGCAGGTATGATGGTCTGGATCACTTAGATATGAGGTAGGTAAAGTGTTTGAATGATTAAAACTTGAAACGCACGAGCAAATTGGTGGATTGCTATGCTTATGCTCAAACTGCAAGTTTTTTACAGGTTTTTGGTGAGAGGGAGTTTTGGAATGTTTCTGGACATTAGCAATCATGTTCTAAGCTGTAATATGTTTTTGTATTAGTATGGAAAAGGTTTCAAGTCAGCTCTTCAACAGATCCTTGAGTTGTAGACTTTTTGCACACTTTCTTGCTTTTGAAGCAAAGTGAAGGGACAAGTCTCTACATGCTTGTACTAGCATGATTAGAGTTGGTACAAGCTCTATACAAATTGCTTTAGGTTTGTAGGACTTGCGTGTGCAGAGAATACAGGTCCAATGCTCAAGAATTGAAAAGTTGCAAAAGTTAAGCTTTTCAAAAATGGCAATGGCAACTTTGTGCCATTTATGGAATTACAACTTAGACAAAGACTCTTGGTTTTGGATTAATGCTTTGTCAACTGAGTAAGCATTAAATTATGAAGTGATAAACAAGTTTGGGACCTGTAAAGCATGGATTAGGCAGCATAGTTACTGATTTGAATTTTTTTCTTCATGAAATGGCTTGAATTCAAAGTTAGAAATTGCCAACTTCATCTCTTTGATTCTACCTACTCAAAAATGATCTCAAGAAGTTCTATGATATTTTGGAAAGCTTGAAATGTGCTCTACAGTTCATCTTTGAAATTCATTTCAAGATTCCTCTTGGAACTAGGTGAAAAATTTCCATGAAGTTGGGTCAAAAACCTGCCTAATTTAGGACAAAATTTCACTAAGTTATTTTAGCTCATGGGCATGTATTCACAAAATTATATCTTGAGATCCAAGCATCTTTAGGGAAAAATGTGTGAAGTAAAGTTGTAGATTTCATGGAGTCCTACAACTTTCATGTTGGGAATTTCCTTTGAATCATCTTGTATCATGATGAAAAAATGGCTTAAAGTTGAGAAAAAATAAGAAATTTTCTATACATAGAAAAATTTCAAAGTTAAGAAAAATTTCAAATTTTAAAACCAAATCTTCAATATTTGATTACTTGATGAACAAGTTTCACATTTTGACATGTTTTGATGAATTGTGATCCTTGGCACTTGATTTTGACCAAAAAGTCAAAGTTTGACTTTTCAGTATACAGTTGACTTTTGATCAGTTGACTGCAAATTTCATCTGTCAATCCAATGGATTTGCAATGTTTTGAACCATGTAATTAGGTCAATATGATACAAATGAACCCTTGAAATCATGCTTCAAACCAATTGGTCATTTGTCAGGTCAAAAATCAGAAATTGCCCTTTCTCAGTCAAAACCCTAATTTTGACCATTTTGCCCTTTTGATGATTGGATCAGATTTCTTGAGGAATTATGATCCCAACTTGATCAAATGATACATGTGAGTCTAAAATGTTGATGTGGATCAATAATTTTGAAGTTTTACTGTAAGTTGGCCATGGTTTACTTTTCCCCCAATACAGATGATATTTAGGTCAACTGTCCAATTGAGTGATAAAAAATATGGTTCAAGGCCTGAAACTTGTCATGAGTAATCTTAGGGGTCCATAATGATGTTTGAAAGTCATATGAAGCATTGGTAGTCCAAAAATCATTGTGCAAACTCAAACCCTAATTTTGGGTCATCAGTGCATGATGAGGTGTCCTGAGCTGATCAAATCCTAATCCAGTCTTGAGTCAAAGAGATCTTGTGAGAATAATATTGATAAATGAGAGGGAAAATTTTGGGGTACAACAGGGATGTCCACTTCCCCATGCACCATCCTTTTTGAGCCGTCGAAGGCCCTCACTACTATGTTACTTGGTTTCAGCATCAATCCTTCACAGTCAAGCCTATCAAGAGCCTTTTTAGGAAACACATTCAGAGACGAACCGGTGTCAACCAAGACATTAGCCAAAGTCGTTCCCCTACATTCAACTGAGACATGAAATGCCTCATTATGCTTCCTCCCTCTTGGCGTTAAATCAGTATCCAAAAAACCTAAACCATTATCTGCGGTCAAGCTGGCTACGCAGTCTTGGAACTGATCGGCAGATGTTTCTTGGGGTACATGGGAAGTTTTAAGGAATTTTACCAAGGCCTTTGCATGAGCCTCGAAACATAGCAATAAAGCCAGCATGGAAATTTTTGATGGAGTTTGCCTCAGTTGCTTGACTACGTTGTATTCACTTCTTTTTATGATCTTTAGAATTTCCTCCATCTCTTTCCGGGAGGTCTCAGGGATAGCTACTGATTGTGCCTTCGTCCAGACAGGCTCAACCAGAATACCTTTACCTCGAGTCTCGGTTGACTCGGCAGTAGGAATGTCAGTAGGGGTGATAACAGGGATTGTAACAGTTTTGTAAACCAGAGTATTAGCAGAGATAGTTGTAGGACTGGGAATAACCTTTGGAGGAGCAACAACAACAGGAATGATTACGGGTCCAGAAATAGCTTTTGGAGGAGAAATTTTCGGAGAGAAAACCCTTCCACTTCGGGTTATCTTACTAGTCCCTGCGATATTACTGATATCAGAGTCAACTTTCTCAGAACTTGAATCTTCAGCAGCTGGCCAATCTTGCTTGATATCGTGGTAGTAGACATCACCTCCATAATTCCATGGGACGGTTTTGTCTGACGAATACAGGATTGGTCCAGGCATTGTAATTATCAACGGAGCTACTTTAGAAACTGATGTAATTCTAGTGGGTCTTTTGGTGGAGACCCTGGAAGAATTGTCGGAAATGGTCACGGTGGAAACATCATTATAAGAAATAGTTGGAATAGAAGTCTTCTCGAACAAAATCTCCTTGTTATCTATTAGGCATTGAACGCCTGCTTTTAACAAAGGACAACTGGTTGGTGAGGATAAACAGAAATGACAGCTTTCATCACAGCCCGGGAATACACCGACACTTAATAAGTTCTTTTTGATAGTCAGGAGTGGGGTCACAAGTTCATCAACTGAAGTAACAAACACATCTTCCTCAATGGCGTTGGCATTATGGCCGTGCTTGGGCATATGGGCAGTAATAACATTAGGAATTTCTGGCGCATCGAATTCAATCTATTTGGCTTCAAGAAGGTCTTGTACTTTGTTCTTCAGAGCCCAACAGTTGTTAGTGTCATGGCCAAGACTCTTAGAATGGTATGCACAACGGGCATTAGGATGATAGTGAGGAGAGGTTGTGTTAGGGTTCTTTGGAGCTTCTTTTAAAGTCACTAGATTGGATCTTAACAAATGTGGTAGTACTTGAGATAGTGTCATATTAATTCGGGTGAACTGTCTGACTAGTCTTTCAATTCTTGGATGGTTGCTTCTTTGCTGAGCATGTGCGGCTTTAGGAATCATGACAGCCCCCACCATTGGACGGCGTTCAGCCCTATCTTGATTTCTTTGAGGGTATACAACAACAACTTCTTTCTTTTTGATAAATGGTTTTCTTATAGCAGCAAAGGATGCATCTTTTTGAATTTTCCCATTCTTTATCCCGGCTTCCACCCTTTCTCTGGTCAATATCAACTCAGTAAAGCCTGCCGATGAACTCCCGACTAAGTGATTAAAGAAGGGACCAGACAAGGTGCCCAAAAACATGTCTACCAACTCTCTTTCAGATAGGGAAGGCTGGACTCTTCCTGCTAAGTCCCTCCATTTTTGCGCATAGTCTTTAAAGTCTTCACTTGAAACCATAGCCATACTCTGGAGTTGAGTACGGGTGGGTGCAAGATTAGCATTGTATTGGTATTGTTTGTAAAAGGGAGGGACCAGATCTTCCCAGTTATGAACATTGGCTTTTTCTAACTGATAAAACCAATCAAGTTGAGTTCCAGACAGACTGTCTTGGAAGAAGTGTACCCATAAATCTTTGTCAGTGGTATGAGGCTCGATTTTCCTCACATAGGACCGGAGATGCATTTTGGGACATGAAACTCTGTCATATTTGACGAACACAGGTGCTTTGAATTTTGGAGGGATGACAGTCCCCGATACTAAACCCAACTCCTCAAAGTCCAATCCAGGCACTTTTTGGATTTCCATTGCGCTTATACGTTCTTCCAGATGCTTATACTTGTCGTCGGATGGAGGATATTGTTCTTCAGAATAATCTTCTTCTTCCTTTTCCTCTTCTGAATCAGGCTGGACAACTGCTTCCTTGCCTTTTCCATCTTGATTGTCTTTCTCGCCAGATGACGTTGCAAAAACTAAGGTCTTTCTGGCTTGCCCTTGGAAGCTTCTTCCCATGTTTAGAACTCCGGTTATTTTCTTTGCTTTCTTTTTCTTATCTTCAACCAGCAAGGTCTTCAACTCTTCTTGACCTTTGGCTAGAGTTAAGAACATCTGTTGAAACTGGGCATTTTGAGCTTGGAGATCTTTCACCGTTTTCTCAAGATCCATCTTACTGAAATAAACAGTAGAAAGATGAGGAGACTTGTTGCAAGAAACCTGCTTATGTTATGATGAATGATAGATGCATATGTAATGATTTCAAGGATTTTAAAGATTCAAATTTGTTTTAGACAAAAAGGAAACATGCGTTATATTAATAAATTAAAGCTTGAGTACATCAATGCCTCCTTGGGAAAAATAATATAAAAACTCTAAGATAAAAAGGTTGTACGCATCCTCTTTGGTGCGATGTAGGAATTCAGGTTCCTCTCCTCATGAAGTTGCTTAGTGAGTTCCAAAACCTTCTTCTAGCTAGCGTAGAATTCGGCCTCGAAAGTATCTCTCTCCCCCTTGAGTTGTATCCAATCTCTTTGTAAGTCTTCAAGACAGGTGGGAATGTCAGGATGTAGGATAGTGTATGGAACATATCCTTCCATAACAGGCTCAATGATTACTGGGAGAATGGAGGGGTAAGGCATCATAAGACTCTGAGCACGAGTTTGTACCCATTTGAGGTAAGGCTCAAGAGGGATGGAATTCTTATGCCCCAATGTCTTGCTATCTACCTTGTTCAACATCCTCCAAGCTCGGATGAACCTTTGGCGAAGACCTTTATCGTCGTTCTCGTAGTCAAATACCAAACCTTGGATGAGCATCTCATGAGGGCCATCCCTTCGGGCGTAACCAAACTGTCTTAAGGCTAAGAAGGGGTTGTAGGTGACTCCTCCCCTAATGACAAGTAAAGGGACATTAGGGAATTCTCCACAATGTTCGAAAATAGTAACATTCTCTATAGATCAGGAACACCAATGAATGTGTGAATGTTTGAGTGTCATCAACCTTTGTGACCACCTCGAACCTTGCTCGTTCTTTAATACATATTGGGGAAGATGCGAAATAAACCATCTTGCCAAGAGAGGAGTACAACACATAAGGACACCTTTTTTCCTCATAGTGCGAGTGTGAAAAGAGTGTAAGCTGTCTCCTAGCAAAGTAGGCACCAGGTTGCGGGATATGAAGATTTTGACAGTGTTCACATCTATGAGTTGGTCAGGATTTGGAAACAAAACCATCCCATAGATGAGGAGAGCCACAATTTCCTCAAAAGCTTGTAGATCCAAAGAATTCCAACAGCTTTAGGCTTTCTCAAACAAGAACTTTGCTAGGAAACCCTTGACACCACTCCTTGTTTCCCAATTGGTTGTGACATCAGATGGTTGCAAGTGTAGAGCTTGAGCAATATCTTCTGGCTTTGGATCTATTTCCGTACCGTTGAAAGGTAGTTAATTGATAATGGGAATCCACAAGAGTTGGGAGAATTTTTCCAAAGTTGGCACAAGTTGATAATCGGGAAATGTGAAGCAATGGTGTAAGGGATCAAAGAACTGAAAGAGAACCTTCATCATGTCTTCATCATTGTTGGAGGTGACCAAGTTTAGCAGGCGACCATGTCTCTCGGTGAATGGAGAATTTTCTGGAATCCTTGAAGCTAGCTCCTTAAGTTGTGGATGGATCCATACAAGATTGACTTGAATGGTTTTCCTGCGAATAGAATCCATATCCTACAAAACAGAACAAAGATAAATCCCAAGATCCTTGAAATGGTTAGTGAATGAGTATGATGTTATGATGTTCATGATGTTATGTACAAGTAAATATACACAAACAAAGCAAATAAGTCCTTAGGTTTAGGATTGCATGGAGTCTCATAGGTAAGTATCCTCTTTAAGTTTAGTTGGCTCAACCTGTCCTAGTAATAGTAACCGGGTTCTAAGGAGCTCAATATCACTGGTTTGTTTCCTTGGTCATTGTTTCAGCACAATCCTCTTTAATGGCGACCGAAATATCCCAAAAACCCAAACCTCAATGAGTGTAGTATCGAGTATCTACCAACTTTGGACTGCACTAAAGCCGGTCATCTCACTACGTCCTAAAGGCCAAGTTGGTCAAGTAAAGGTTCTAAAAGTTCATTAGTGCTTCACAACATCACTCAGTGGCCTCGTATTCTCCTTGATTAACTCAAGGGCTACCGGTACCCACAAATATGTCGCACTAACGTAGATATTGCTTAGACCATGTTGGTATACCCCGCACAGTTTCCACAATGTATTGCTACTTACCTATAAGGTATCCCAAATCCGGGTAGAGGATTCAAACCTAAACAAAGAACCATAATGTAAAGCAAACAAGTCAAACACAGAAAGCAATTAAATGTGATCTAACCCTAAGGTAACCCCCATTTTAGAACATTCCCCAACAGAGTCGCCAGTTCTGTGATACGGTAGGAGAACTGCCTTGAAGGTTTTGCGTTTGATCGCAAATGTTGCGGTTAGCAAGAGTCGCCGCCGACTTTTCTTTTATCCAAAAGGAAAGGTGAAAAATCATAGGAAAGACCTTTGAGATTATTTCTTGAGTTCGGGGGGTAGATTATGAAAAGAGAAGGTATTAGCACCCTTTTCATCTATGATTTTCCATGGGCTCTTAGTTACTTGCTAGATCCCTTGCTTTTGTTTGAAATTGTGCTTTGTGTGGTTTTTGAAAGTATTTTGTAAAGAGACCATTGTTTAGGAAAACTTTGCAATGATTCTCGTTGTTAAAAATGTATACAAAGTGTTTGATCTTTTGAAAATGTTTTCAGGTTTGAAAGATGTTTTAAAAGTGTAGGTGTTTATTTTGAAAATAGCAAGGATGTTTTGTTTTGAAAGGAGCAAGTAATTAGGAGAATTCTACCTACTCAAAAGTATTTCTTGTTCATTTTATTTTCCTTTGACATTGTTATATTACCATTGATTAGGTAAGTAAACCTATCTTTGGATGTAAACGGGACGAGCGTGGGTCATCATATAACCATGATTAGCAATGTTGCAAGGTATCTTAGCATTCTCTTTTAGGGACAAAGATCATTTGAAAGGAAAATTAGATAGCGTCATCGAGGGACTATGTGTAGCGGTAGAAATGTTCAAGACTAAGCCATCGGATTGGCTAGACTTTATACAAATCAAAAATAAAAATCGCCACCGCGCTTTATTGTTTCCAAAGGAATAGGAAAAGAGAGAGTAACCAAAAAGAGGGGGAAAGTTTCAAGGTAAGGGGGTTGGTTATCCAAAGGGAAGGTATTAGCACCCTAAACATCTACGGTACTCCGCAGGAACCTCTTTGAAAAATATCTGTATATTTTGGCTATAAAATATGTTGTATATAAGATGGATGGTGGAGGTGAGAAAAGAAATATATTTTTTTATGATTTTTGCACCCGCCGTGGTTGCAAACCTTTAGTGCCTACGTACCACCTTTCGTGCAATAGGGGATAAGGGTACACATAGTTCCTCTTTAAAAATTTAAAACAAAATAAGAGTTTCAAAACAAGAAGAGTTTTCAAAAGGAGGGAGAAGATTTTTGAAATTAAAGAAGATGGGAGGAGATGAAGAGACTATCATAAAGCATAAGGTAAATCTAGGGATAAGAACCATCTAACCAACAAGAAGCCAATACTTGACATTATGAGTCAATATAGAATTCCCATTCTTCGGATTGAAACCAAGCAAGCAAAGATACTAGACCTCTTGAGAGAACCAAACTTTAAGTGTATTAAGTCTTCGCAAAAATTGGGCAGAGTAATGGCTGTATACGGGTGAATTCCAGATTACAAACAAAGTATGTAATCACAATAACCTACACACAAAACAAACAAAAAACCCAATGTCTTGAGGTAAACCTCAAGAACTCCAGACAAAATATGAATTAAGGTCACAAGGTCTCCAACATAGGCCAAGGTTTCTAATCCTAAGTCCCAGAAGTCCAACACTCCACCATGCCAAGGATAGTAACCAAATGGTCCAAGTATCATTAAATATTTTTATGGTTTATGTTGGTTATTAAGTATCTTCAAAAAGAAAAGAAAAGCTCAAGTGAGCAAAATAAAAATGACATAAAAGTAAATGCTCAAGTGAGCAAAGATGAAAATAGAATGAAATGTAAATGCTAAAGTAAATAGTACATAAAGCATAAAAGCATAAGGTAAAGAGCATAGAATAAAGTCAATTGTTAGAAATTAGTGGTTAGTTGGATGACCATCTTGAAACTTGAATTTGGAACTCATTAGAGGATCGGTAGAACCAAAGCCTCCACACAACAAGTCGCATTTGCTTTATATCAAGTATATCATCCATTTAATAAATTCTCAAGGCAACATTTAATGATCAACAATGTTTAAGTGATCCACGTTGACCAAAATTGATGAAGATCCATTAGAGGATCGGTAGAACCAAAGCCTCCACACAATGAATCTAAAGGTTATTGGATCAAAGGGATCAAATTAACATACTTGGGCTTGCAAACATAGGTTTGGGCCACGAATGATCATTTATTCGAATTGGGACAAAATTTAGCGCTATGTTAAGCAATCGTAAGTGGACTTATGTAGAAGTCGCACCTATTTTGAGGACGGTCAATAGCAATCTATGTACTTCATGTTTGGATAAATGATATAGATATCATCACCCCTTAACATGTAGCACAATTAAAAAAGAAAGGGATAAGATGAAGAGGGAGAGGAATGACAAGCTAATTTGGATCACTACCTTAAATTTCTTTCATATTTAAATTCAATCACTCATCTAGATGGATTAAAGATCTAAACATATCATTAATCCAAAGCACCGAGAATGAATTAAATAATTCACTCTTTGATAGATTTGAATTGATGAACATTTATCCAACTTTATCTACACCACAAAGTCCATTGAATTTAAAGAGAAATTGTACATTTAAAATTGTAATCCAAATTATCCATCAAAGAGAGTGAGCAGAAAAAATATTTGAGTCAAAACAACCCCACAATAAGGCAGAAAAAGTATTTTTGGCACTGTTACAATCAATTGTGCTTAGACAACAACCATTTGCATCAGTGCAGTTTTTTTCAAATCAATTTTCTGTGACAATCGATTGCAATGTTACAACAATTGATTACAACCTGTTAAAATCAGTAGAAAACAAAATTTCAAGGATCAAATTCTTGTTCCAACTTTTCATCAAACACCTTATGATCATGGATCCAATTGAGCATGAAAATTCCATCAAATTATGAGAAAATAACACTAATGGAATCATAAAACAGTTCTCAATGAATCAAAACCAGAAATCCACAAGAGATCACATTGTGAAAGATGATGATCCAACTTACCAAAGGTAGGATTAGAGAATTATCAAACAACTTCCAGAATTTGCTTCAATTCAACCACAAGAATCAATTACCAAAGATTGGATGTAGAGAATTGATGAAGAAAAAGTGTTTGGATGAAGGTTTAGCTCAAAGATTAGTAAGCTTCAATGCAAAGCTTACTATCCTTTTTTTGAAAATGGAGCTTTGAGTGAATTTTGTAGATGGAGAGAATTGAAAGAGTTTTTAGCAAAATGAGTTTGGCTATCAAAAGCTTGTGATTTGAATGAAATGAGGTCTCTATTTATAGAGTTTAGGATTAGGATTAGTGGTAATTTGGTAATTGATTCTTGGAGCCAAAAATTGAATTAATGATATAATTTTCAAATTATGCAGAAAAATTTGACCAAAAAAGATGACAGTGTTGAAATTGTTGGCTTTTTTCAAAAATCACGTGTTTTTTGCTGCTATGAGTCAACACAAGAGTTGTATGCATCGACACATTCTAGTTGTATAACACAGCATGAGTTGACGCAGGCTTCTATGGATCGATACAAGCTGCCTTTTCAACTCAATACAGAATCAATCAATTTGCATGAGTCGACGCAAGCTTCTATGGGTCGATACAAGCTGCTATTTCAACACAATACGGAACCAATCAATTTGCATAAGTCGATACATCACATGTATGTGTCGACACATGCTAGTTATACAAAACAAGATGAGTCGACACATAACATGTATGTGTCGACACATGCTAGTTATATAAAACAGGATGAGTCGACACAAGCCTCTATGGGCCGCTGCAAGCTGCTTTTGTCAGCACATTACAGAATTGATTGTCTTGCACGGGTCGACACATAACACGTATGTGTCGACACATACTAAATTTTTTTGATTTTTGAAGGCTAAAAATACACTTTTTTCAAAGATTATGCACAATACACTCTGTGTAATCGATTGCACTATAGGAGCGGTCGATTGTACAGGAAAACAAAAATGAAAATTTTAATTATTATTATTTTTCTTTGCAAATAGAGATTTTTGGGAAATAATACCAGAAAACCTTATTTGCCAGATGCTTTGACTCGGTACCTACAAAACACAAATATGTAAAGGCAAAGACAAATATTTTTTGTATTTTAGTTAGAGGTTAATTATCAACGCATATACAAAATACACAACTAAGGTGCTTGGAGATTCCTCAAGAGCAAACTTAAAGATAGGAGATAGAAAAAGAGGAAGAACCAACCCTAATGTGATTTTGTTATGATCAAGTTGACATGATATGATAGGGGAATCTTAGGGGAAAATTGGGCTACAACAGCTGCCTTATTTAAGTTTCTTCTATCCGGAGATACGAAGGTTAAAAATCTTCGTGTCGACACGATCAAAGATACTTAAATATAAAACAAACCCTATTTTTGGCCTTAAGATGCCATGCAAATGCTTATGCATATGAATGCATGTGAACATATTCAAAGAGACGCAAAACATCATTGGGGATGTAACAATAATGAAGAAACAAGAGCGCGACCCAACCAGGAAAATAAGTCACTTGTGGATCAAAAGACCTGAATCAAAGAGGATCGTAGAATGGTAAAAGGATACACCAACTTCTACCGAAGGCGAAGCTACCGACGTTCACTGAAGGTAGAGGGAAAATAAAAAATAACACCGACGTTTACTGCCGATATGCTATTGTTGTACCCCAAAATTTGCCCTCTCATTCTATCAATATTTCCCCTCACAAGACTCTTTGGACTCCAAACAGAATTAGGGTTTGCTCTGCTCAAGACATCTCCTTGCACTGTTGACCTGAAATTAGGGTTTGATATTGCACAAGGATTTTTGGACTTCCAATGCTCAAAGTGACTTTCATACTTCATCTTGGACTTATAAGATTTCCCCTACCAAGTTTCAAGCGTTGAATCTAATTTTTGCCCAGTCAATTGGACAGTTGACCTAGAAATCAGCAGTATTGGGGAAAAAGTCAACTATGGCCAGTTTACAGTCAAACCTCATAATTTTTTATCCACATCAACATTATAGGCTCATATGAACCATTTTATCAAGTTTGGACCACAAATCCTCAAGAAATTTGATCAGATCGTCAAAAGGGCAAAATGGTCATTTTTAGGGTTTTGACTGCACAAGGGCAATTTCTGATTTTTTACCTAGCCAATGGCAAATTGGGTTCAAGCATGGATTCAAGGACTCAATGGCATCATCTTGACCTAATCACAAGGTTCAAAAGATCTCAATTGTATTGGATTGACAGATGAATTTTCCAGTCAACTGATCAAAAATCAACTGTACATTGAAAAGTCAAACTTTGACTTTTTGGTCAAAATCAAGTGCCAAGGGTCATTTTTCATCAAGATGTGTCAAAACATGAAACTTGTTCATCAAGAAACATAATTTTTCAAATTAGGGTTTTAAAATGAAAATTTTCATAACTTAGAAACTTTCTAAGTTATGAAATTTTCTTATTTTTTCCCAAATTTGCCCAATTGTTTCTCCATGATGCAATTAGATTCAAACAAAACTTCCAACATGAAAGTTGTAGTCCTACAAAAAATCTACAACTTTTATTCACAAAGTTTTCCTAAAGGATGCTTGGATCTCAAATTATGATTTTTGAAATAAGGGTCCATGAAACTTTTAACTTAGTGAAATTTTGCCCTAGTTTAGGCAGGATTTTGACCTATCTTCATGGCAATTTTTCACCTAGTTCCAATTGGAATTTCAAAATGCATTTCAAATATTGATTGTAGAGTATGTTACAAGCTTTCCAAAATGTCAAAGAACTCTCCAAAATCATTTGTGGTTAGGGAGAATCGAAGAATTGGATTTGGAAAAAAGTCACTTCGATCCATGGCATTTTCATGTTGACACAAGTTGCAATTTCTGTCCAGCTTCATTTGTACTTACTTACAGGTCTCTAAACCATTCCACACTCAAAAATTGAATGCAAACTCAATGGTTTAAGGCATTATTCTGATCAATGGAAGTTTACACAAGGGTTTAATCCATTTTTGGCAAAAAGTGAACATTGCCATTTTCATGAAGTTGGCTTTATGTCAAGTTGTTCCTCTTGAGCCTTGAAACTTTTCTTTTATAGCAAACAAACTCCATAAACTTAGGGAAAAGGACAACCACTTTGTGCATCTAGGAAGAAGGCTTGTACAGGCTCTTTGCTTGATCACTTCACACTTTTCTTAAAAGCCAAGTCAACTTGCAAAAAGAAGAGAACTCTGGTATCTGATAAAACCAACTCTTGCAACCATTCCAAACAAGTTTTGCATATTGCCTTGAGTTAGAAGCATGAGCTATCCACTTCCCAAGCCTTCCAAAACATCAAAACACCATCTTCTTGCAAAACAGGGCAGCTTCTGCAGTTGCACCTCCATCTCACAAACCACTCGTGCATTTTGCCCTAAACCTTTTCCAACACACTCCATACAACCCACCTAAGCTATCCCAACCATTGGCCAGTGACTGTAACTCCATTTACACCCTTCACCATTTCTGATTTCAGCTTGTGCAGGTTGACTTCTACAAGCTTATTCAAGCAATTTCAAAGCCAACTAAACATTAGGGAAGGTCATAGGAGGTTCAAGCAAGCTCACAAACATCTGAGGCCTCACTGAAAATCTCCACATTGCCATACTCGAGTTCAACTGAAACATGCATTTTCCAACTTTCTATCTCTCTATTTAGGAATCATTAGGCTTAGGTTTGTGAATAAAAAATGTAGTACTCATTGCCCTTAAGTTGTACATATGCGTAGATTTTATTTAAGTTAACTGTGTTGAGAGAATTTGATTGATGAACTTTCTGAAAAAGTTAGGTTAGAAATTAGGGCCAAAGAAATTCTCTCTGGTCTTTGAGAGTTAGATTAAGTTCTTTACATGGTTGGAATCGTGTTGAAAAATGCTATAACTTTTGTGTTGTGAGTTTTTGCTTTAGAGCACGTATACAGGATTTCCAGATTTGAACATACCAGGCGCGCGTTTGTCACAAGGTTGAAGACGAAGCTGAGCATGGGCTAGGCCTGTTTTGTTTCCACTTTTGACACCCGCTGACTTGCTATTTACACCCCTTAGCCCATTTGTTTATTTTTTTTTGCATATTTTTCAATTTTCTTTTCATTTCTGACTTTATTTTATTTTTTCTAAATATAAAAAAATACCAAAAACATTTTTATAAATTTTCATATTTTTTTTTTTTATTTTTTTTTATTTTTTTTTTAAAATATAAATAATTACTTTTATAATACACTTTTATTTTCTTTAATAAAAACTTGTAAATAATACAAAAAATATTTTTTTTTATTTTTATTATTTGTATACTTAAATAATATTTTTCTCATTATTTTTATTTTTTAACATTTGTATATATTTTATTTATTTTATTGTACATAAATAAATAATACAAAATAGTATATATATAATTAGGGTTTCCACCCTTAATAAAAATAATATTTTTCTTATTTTTTATGCATTAAATAGTTTATTTTTAGATATATAAAAATAATACAAAAACATTTTTGCATATTTATAATATATTGCATATTTATTTAATTGTCCATTTAAATATTGTCAATTTATTATTTGAACAAAGAATTCAATTTGGTTGTAATAATCTTAGGCTTTTAATTTCTTGCAAATAATCCCCCATTCAAAATTGTATCCCCCTCCCCATATCAATGATTGTAATAGTCGTAGATTTATTTTTACGCATTTATTGCTTTCAAATATGCCATGATAGAGATTAGGGTTTGTATGCAATATCCAAAATCAAAACAAATAGCTAGACCTGATGCAAGACATAAAAGCATGTAAATTGACAACACAATGCACACATGCACCCCTAGGGTTTCATCCACTTGTTGCCTTTAAAATGGCCATGGTGTGCATGTTGAGTGTCTTGGCAAAACAAAACAAAAACAAAAGATCATAGTCCCTCGATGACGCTATCTTGGTTTCCTATACATAAATGATCTAGTCCCTCAAAAAAAACTTGCTAAGATACTTAGTACCATTGCTATCATGGTCAATACGATGACCCGCGCCTGTCCCGTTTAACATCCAAAAACAAGGTTATTTACCAAATGCAATGGTAAAATAACACTGTAAAAGGGTTAAAATGTGTAGGAAAGATCTTTGAGTAGATAGGGTAGACAACTCTTAGTTACTTGATCAAAACATGCAAACATCCTTGCTATTTTCAAATACACATCACAACACAATTTCAAAACATTTTCCCAAAACAAACTTTCAAACATTGAAACATTTTTCAAAAGACAATACACATTTGTATACATTCAAACAAGAATCATTACAAAGGTTGCCACAACGATGGCATCTTTTCAAAATACTTTCAAAACCACACACCAAGCACCATTTCAAATAATTGAAAAGCAAAAGCAAGTGATCTAAAACAAATAACTAAGAGCCCATGGAAAACCATGGATGAAATGGGTGCTAGCACCTTCCCTTTTCATAATCTACCCCCGAACCCAAGAAAACATCTCAAATGTATTTCCTGTGCTTTTTGACCTTTCCTTTGGAAAAATAAAAAGTCGGTGGCAACTCTTGCTAAACTGAAACATTTGCGAACACAAATGCAAAATCCCAAGTCAGTTCTCCCACCGCATCACAGAACTGGCGACTCTGCTGGGGATAAAACTAAAAGTGGGGTTACCTTAGGGTTTAGATCACCTTTACATGCTTACCTTGTTTGCTTTGATTGCTTTACATTTGGTTCTATTGTTTGGGTTTAAAATCCTCTACCCGGATTTGGGAAACATTCATAGGTAAATAGCAATACGTTGTGGAAACTGTGTGGGGTATACCGACATGGTTGAAGTAATAGCTATATTAGTGCGACATATTTGTGGGTACCGGTAGCCTTTGAGTTAATCAAAGAGAATACGGGGCCGCTGAGTGATGTCATGAAGCACTAATGGACTTTTAGAACCTTTACTTGACCAACTTGGCCTTTTTAGGGGTAGTTAGATGATCGGCTTTGGTGCAGTCCGAAGTTGGTAGATACTCGATACTACACTCATTGAGGGTTGTTTTCTTGGAATATTTCGGTCGCCAGTTAAGTGGCTAAACTGAAACAATGAACACAGAAAATAATCCAGTGATATTGAGCTCCTTATACCTCGATTACTATTTATAGGACAGGTTGAGCCAACTAAACTTCAAGAGGGTACTTACCTATGAAACCCCATGCAAGCCTGAAACTAGGATCTTGTGTGATTTTCTTGTACATATACTTGTGCATAAACATCATGAGCATCATAAAGCATCATGTGCATCCACTAACTATTTCAAGGATTTAGATCTTCATCTTTGTTCCTGTTTTGTAGGTAATGGATTCACTCTGCAGGAAAACCATTCAAGTCAACCTTGTAAGAATTCCACCTCAACTTAAGGAGCTTGATTCCAAGATTCTAGAGAATTCTCCCTTCACTGAAAGACATGGTCGTCTTCTCAACTTGGTCAACTCCAACATTGAAGAAGACATGGTGAAAGTTCTCTTCCAGTTCTTTGACCCCCTACACCACTGCTTCACATTTCCTGATTACCAGCTTGTGCCTACTTTGGAGGAATTTTCTCAACTCCTGAGGATTCCTATTCTCTATCAACTACCCTACAACAGTACGAAAAGAGATCCAAAGCCTGAAGATGTTACTCAAGCCCTACACTTACAACCCTCTGATGTCAAAGGTCATTGGGAAACCAGAAGTGGTGTCAAGGGTTTCTTGGCAAAGTTTCTGTTTGAGAAGGCACAAGACTTCTGGAATTCTCTAGATCTACAAGCTTTTGAGGAGATTGTAGCTCTTCTCATCTATGGGTTGGTCTTGTTCCCAAACCCTGACCAGCTTATAGATGTCAGTGCTGTCAAAATTTTCATGGCTCGCAACCTTGTGCCTACATTGCTTGGGGACATCCTACACTCATTTCACACACGACCAATGAGGAAAAGAGGTGTTCTCATGTGTTGTACTCCTCTTCAAGCAAGGTGGTTTATTTCTCACCTTCCCCAATCAGTCTTGAAGAATGAGCAAGGCTTGAGGTGGTCACAACGATTGATGACTCTTACACATTCAGATGTTCATTGGTGTTCTCGGTCCAGAGAAAATATTATCATCATTGATAGTTGCGAGAAATTCCCTAATGTCCCACTACTAGGCATTAGGGGAGGCATTACCTACAACCCTTGCTTGGATCTAAGACAGTTTAGGTATGCCCAAAGGGATGGCCCTCATGACATGGTGATTCCAGATTTGGTTTTTGACTTCGATAACGACAATTAAGGACTTCTACAAAGGTTTATCCGAGCTTGGAGGATTCCCAACAAAGTGGACAGTAAGACCCTGGGACACAAGAATTCCATCCCCCTTGAGCCTTACCTCATGTGGGTACGAACCCGTGCCCAAAGTCTTATGATGCCATACCCCTACATTCTGCCTGTGATCAAAGAGCCTGTTATGGAAGTAGAGGTTCCATACACCCTCCTACATCCTGACATGCCAACATCACTTGAAGATTTGCAAAGGAGTTGGATACAGCTCAAGGGAGAACGCGATACTTTTGAAGCCCAATTCTACGCCAGTGAGAAGAAGGTTTTGGAACTTACTCGCCAACTTCACGAAGAGCAGAATCTCAACACCTACATAGCACCAAAGAGGATGCGCAACGTCTTTTTACATTAGAATTTTGTATTATTTTTCCCATGGGCCATTTATGTACTAACAAGTTCTTCTTATTAATATGACGTGTGTTCTTTTTGTTTGTAACAAATTTGAATTTCTGAATCCTTGAATGCATTACATGAATACATCTCATTCATCATATGCATAAGCAGGTCTTCACACTAGGTTTCCTTATCTCTCTGCTATTTATTTCAGCCAGATGGATATAGAGCAGACGGTTAAAGACTTACAAGCGCAAAATTCACAGTTCCAACAACTACTCATGACCTTGGCAAAGGGTCAGGAGGATATCAAAACTTTGCTGGAGAAAGAAAAGGAGAAAAAGAAAAAGAAAAGAGTTGGTGTGGCTACTTTGGGTAGAAGATTTGAAGGTCAAACTAGAAGGGTCCTTGATTTCCCCTCATCATCTGAGGAAGGGGCAGGAAAGGGAGTTGCAGTGCAACCTGAGTCTGAGGAAGAAGAAGAAGAAGAGGATGGAGATTATTCTGAGCAGCAGTACCCACCTGCAGATGACAAGTATAAGAATCTGGAAGAGCGTCTGGCAGCTATGGAGGTATAAAGGGTGTCTGGGCTGGTTTCTGGGATTGTCATTCCCCCTAAGTTCAAGGTGCCTATATTTGCTAAGTACGATGGTCTGTCTTGTCCAAAGATGCATTTGCGGTCTTACGTCAAAAAAATCCAACTGCATTCTTATGATAAGGATCTGTGGGTCCATTTCTTCCAAGACAGTCTTTCAGGGACGCAGTTGGATTGGTTTTACCAGCTAGAGAGATCTGATGTGTACAACTGGGAGGATTTGACTGCCGCCTTCTACAGAAAATATCAATATAATGCGGATTTAGCACCAACCCATACTCAATTACAGAGTATGGGCATGGTATCAAATGAAGGTTTCAAAGAGTATGCCCAGAAATAGAGAGACTTGGCTGGAAGGGTGCAGCCACCATTGTCTGAGAGGGAACTTGTTGATATGTTTTTGGGGACTCTGTCAGGTCGATTTTTCAATCACTTGATAGGAAGTTCGTCTGGGGTTCACCGAGTTAATTCTGACTGGTGAAAGAGTTGAAGCTGGAATCAAGAGCGGAAAAATTCAAAAAGATGCATCTGCTTCCACTGCTATCAAGAAGACCTTTCCTGCAAAGAAAGAGGTATCAGCTGTTTACTATCAGAGAAGTCAAGGAAGAGTTGAGCGCTGGCCAGCGGTGGGGGCTGTAATGATTCAGAAGTCTGCAGCTGATCAGCCCAGAAATGTTCAACCTATAACCAACCAAGCAAGGGTGGAAAGGCCTGCATGGCAATTCACTCGGATCAATATGACACCTGCTCAGGTTCTCCCTCATCTGTTGAAGTTAAACCTTGCAAGTTTGAAAGAGGCGCCGAAGAATCCGAATACATCTTATCCTTACTACCATGCTAATGCCAAGTGTGCTTATCATTCTGACGGCCTGGGGCATGACACCAACAATTATTGGGCCCTCAAAAATAAAATCCAGGACTTGATAGATGCTAAAGAGGTGGAATTCAACGCCCCTGAAAAGCCTAACGTGATCTCTGCTCCGATGCCAATACATGGTCAAAATGTCCATGCTGTTGAAGAAGATCTTTATGTTGCTACTATTGATGATTTGATGACTCCGTTACCAATGATCAAGATGAATCTGTTGAAAGCTAGGATTTTCCCAGGTTGTGAAGAAGATTGTTGTATTTGTTCCTCCTTACCAACCGACTGTCTGTTGTTGAAGTTAGGCATCCAACGCCTAATGGATAATCAAAAGATCCTTTTTGAGAAGACTCCTGTTACTCCGACTCCTGTTAATGATGTTTCGATAATTACCATTTCCGCCAATCTTTCCAAGGTCTCCAAAAGACCTGTTAAGATTACATCCGATCCGAAGATTGTACCTTTGAAGATAACTATGTCGGGGCCTATCCCGTACAAGTCCAACAAATCAATACCTTGGAACTATGGGGGAGAGATCTTCTACCACGGTGTTAAGAAAATTGAATCGACCGAAGAAAGTTCTGATGAAGAGACTTCTGACATTGGAAACATTGCCGGAACGAGTAAAATCACCCGCAGTGGAAGAATTTTCTCTCCGGAGATTGCGCCACCAAAGGCAATCTTCGGACCCTCAGCCGCTCCTAAGGTTACTCCTGCACCGATCAACATATCTGCGAGAGCTCCAGTTATTGAAGAAGTTTTGACTCCTATGGTTGTCCCCTCTGCTGTTGCTGATGATAGAGGGAAAGGGATCTAAGAAGAGCCTGTCATGACGAAGGCTCAGCTGATGGTCATCCCTGAAACCACTCAGAAAGAAATGGAAGAGATTTTAAAATAATCAAGAAGAGCGATTATAATGTTGTGGAGCAACTGGGGAAAACCCCCTCGAAAATCTCTATGTTGGCCTTGCTCCTTTGTTCAGAAGCTCATGCCAAAGCTTTGATCAAATTCTTAAAGGCGGCCCATGTGCCCCAGGAAACCTCCGCGAATCAGTTTCAAGAATGTGTAGCTAGCCTAACAGCAGACAATAGTCTAGCGTTCTCCGACGCTGATCTAACAGTCAAAGGGAGAAAGCATAATGACGCCCTGCATGTCTCGGTGGAATGCAGAGGGACTACTCTTGCACATATTATAGTGGATACTGGTTCATAGCTGAATGTCCCACCAAAGAAGGCATTGGATAGGCTAGATTGTGAAGGTCTAACTTTGAAGCCCAGCAACATCATTGTCAGAGCCTTTGATGGTTCTAAGCAGATGGTCCACGGGGAGGTGGACATCCTGATTAAAGTGGGTACTGAGACTTTCAATTCCACATTCTATGTCATGGACATCCGTCCCTCCTACTCGTGTTTGTTGGGAAGACCCTGGATTCATCATGCTGGAGCTGTTACTTCAACTCTACACCAGAAGCTCAAATACCTTGTTCAGGGGAAAATTGTGACAGTTCACGGTGAGGAGGAATACATGATAAGCCATCTTAATTCTTTCTGCTATGTTGAATTAGATGGTGAATTCATCGAGACCCCCTTTCAGCATTTTGAAGAGGTTTCTCCTGAAGTTGCGGTAGCCAAAACATTGACTTCTGTGCCATTCAGTACCAAACCTATGTCCCGGATGTCATCCCTTAAAGATGCGAAGGCTGTGATTGAAGAAGGAGGAAGCACAGTATGGGGTCAATTGCCAGATTTTCCTTACAAGTCTGATAAATTCGGCTTGGGTTTCACTGCTGCTAGTCAAAAGGCTGTGCGTCGCTCCCGGACTGGAGGACCACCAGTGAAGATCACTCATCATGGAGTCAGTGCTTTGGAGGATGGTGAAGAGGAGAGCAACCTTGAAGACTGGATTTTCCCTACCGTTGAAGGAGGCTTGTGCAATTGGGAGGAAAAGGACTTTATTCCAACTACTTTCATCAATTAGTAATTTATCTTTCGAACATTTCTATTGGTTTGTAATAATTCCTAAACAATTCATACACTTTTAACCATGTGCCTTACCCAAGGTACATCGGTCCATTTGTAAGGGCTTGATTTTTTCATCTTCATATGCCATTTTTAATGAATCATGGACGTTTTTATATATAAACTTTTGTGTTCATTTTCTTTCTTTTTACATTTTATTTGTTTAAAGGTGGCTATCCCTTACACACACACACTCACCAATGCAGGTACCCATCCATTCCGGATTCCATGGGTAACAATTCTACTATGGCCTTCAGTGACTCTGAAGATCTGGTCAATCATGCCGAATACGAAAGTGATGAAGACTGTGAAGTGCCTGGAGAATTGGCTAGACTTCTACAACAGGAAGAAAGGGCTATTCTACCTCACGAGGAGTTGTTAGAGACAATCAACTTGGGAACAGAGGAAGACAGAAAAGAAGTTAAAGTGGGTGCCGACCTAGAGCTAAGTGTCAAGGAGCGCTTAGTTCAGTTGTTGAATGAGTATGTTGAGATCTTCTCCTGGTCCTACGAAGACATATCGGGACTTGATACAGATATTGTGGTTCACCGTCTCCCTACAAGAGAAGAATGTCCACCAATTAAACAGAAAGTCCGCCGAATGAGGCCCGATATGTCTGAAAAGATCAAAGCTGAAGTGATGAAGTAGTTCAATGCTGGGTTTCTGGCTGTTACTTCCTATCCACAATGGGTTGCTAACATTGTGCCCGTGCCTAAGAAGGACGACAAAGTCAGAATGTGCGTGGATTACAGAGACTTAAACAGGGCTATCCCTAAAGATGATTTTCCACTACCGCACATTGACATCTTGGTTGATAATACAGCTCAACACAAGGTATTCTCTTTCATGGATGGATTTTCAGGGTACAACCAGATTAAAATGGCCCTTGAAAACATGGAGAAAACTACCTTTGTTACATAGTGGGGTACGTTATGCTATAAAGTGATGCCATTCAGACTGAAGAATGCCGGGGCAACCTATCAACGCGGCATGGTGGCTTTCTTTCATGATATGATACATCATGAGATATAGGTCTACGTAGACGACATGATAGCCCGTTCACAGACAGAAGAGGAACACCTCGACCATCTGCAAAAGCTGTTTGTCAGGTTAAAAGAGTACAAACTCAGACTGAACCCTAACAAGTGCACTTTCGGAGTCAGGTCCGGTAAAATCTTGGGATTCATCGTCAGTAACAAGGGCATCGAGGTTGATCCTGCCAAAGTCAAAGCTATACGAGAAATGCATGCCCCTTGCACTGAAAAGGTGGTCAGAGGTTTCTTAGGACGCCTAAACTACATTGCAAGGTTCATTTCTCACCTAACATCTACCTATGAGCCAATCTTCAAGCTGTTGAAGAAAGATCAGGTGGTTAAATGGAACGATGACTGTCAAGGTTCTTTCAATAGAATCAAAGAGTATTTGCTAGAACCTCCTATCTTGATGTCACCCATCGAAGGAAGGCTGTTAATCATGTATCTAACTGTCCTGGAGAATTCAATGGGGGTGCATATTGGGCTAACATGACGAGTCTGGCCAAAAAGAACATCCCATTTATTACCTTAGCAAAAAGTTTACCGACTGTGAGATCCGCTACTCACTGCTCGAGAAAACTTGCTGCACTTTGGTATGGGCTGCTCGCTGGCTAAGGCAGTATATGTTGACACATACCACTTTGCTGATCTCTAAGATGGATCCAATCAAGTACATCTTCGAGAAGCCTGCTTTATCTGGAAGAATCGCTAGATGGTAGATGATCCTCACCGAATATGATATACAGTACACAACCCAAAAAGCTATAAAGGGGAGTGTTCTAGTCGATCATATGGCCCATCAAGCTGTCGAAGATTACCAATCCATGCGGTTCGACTTCCCCGACGAGGATATCATGACTTTGAGCAACATTGAAGAAAACAGACCATATGACGGACCTGAACAAGGATCCCTATGGACCCTGTACTTTGATGGTGCCTCCAACGCACTTGGAAATGGTATCGGCGCGGTACTTATATCTCCCGAAGGTTGCCACACACCTTTCACCGCCAGACTCTGCTTCAGCTGTACCAACAACATGGCCGAGTATGAAGCTTGTATCTTTGGTCTCAAGGCTGCCATTGACTTGGGAATCAAATCATTGATTGTATTTGGGGACTCCTCTTTGATCATGAGTCAGATCAAAGGAGAATGGGATACTAAACATCCAAACCCCATCCCTTACAAAGAACATGTCCTGACATTGTTACCACATTTCGAGCAGATCACCTTCGAGCATTTTCCGCGAGAAGAGAATCAGCTAGCGGATGCTCTAGATACAATGTCTTCCATGTTTAAAATTAACTGGGAAAATGAGGCTCCCCAAATCACCGTTGAACGGATGGATGAACCTGCACATTGTCACGAGATCAATACCGAAGAAGTAGTGGACCGACCGTGGTTTCATGACGTTAAAAGGTATCTCGAAGCACAAGAATACCCTGAAGGAGCTTCAGTCAACGACAAAAAGTTCCTGAGGAGGTTCTCAGCTAAGTTCTTCCTGAGCAATGGTATCTTATACAAGCGCAATCACGATTGCATTCTGCTCTGTTGTGTGGACAAGGTTGAAGCTGAGCAGATTATGGCTGAACTGCACAATGGTACCTTTGGCACCCATTCTAGCGGACATACGATGGCTAAGAAGATTCTATGGGCAGGCTATTACTGGTCTACCATGGAAGCTGATTGTCATCAACATTCCCGTACTTGTCACAAATGCCAAATCTATGCAGACAAGGTACACATACCTCTAGTTCCTCTCAATGTCTTAACAGCTCCTTGGTTATTCGCTATGTGGGGAATCGACATGATTGGAGAGATCAAGCCTACAGCATCCAATGGATACTGTTTCATCCTGGTGGCCATTGATTACTTTACCAAGTGGGTCGAAGCAGCTTCCTTCGCCTCCATAACAAAGAATGTGGTTGTCCGCTTCATCAAGCAGAACCTCATTTGCCGGTACGACATCCTTGACAGAATCATCACCGACAACGGTACAAACCTGAATAACACTATGATCACCGCTCTGTACGAGCAGTTCCAGATTCAACATCACAATTCATCTCCCTATCGGCCTAAGATGAACGGTGCTATCGAAGCTGCGAACAAAAATATCAAGAAGATCATTCAAAAGATGACAGTCACCTACAAGGACTGGCATGATATGTTACCATTTTCTCTACACGGGTACCGTACCACGGCAAGAACGTCAACTGGGGCAACACCATTTTCTTTGGTATATGGCGTGGAGGTTGTTTTACCTTTCGAGGTTCAGATTCCATCCTTGAGAATCATGAAGGATGCTAGTTTGAGTGAAGACGATTGGATTCAGACCCGGCTTGATCAACTGAACTTGATTGACGAAAAGCGACTTACTACTGTTTGCCATGGTCAGGCGTATCAGAAACGAATGATCAAGGCTTTCAACAAGAAAGTCAGGCGCCAGGTATATCAAGTCGGAGACCTTGTAATCAAGTGGATCATCTTACCACAAAGTGATCCCAGGGGAAAATGGACTCCTACCTACGAAGGGCCATTTGTGATCAAAAAAATCTTTTCTGGTGGGGCAATGATCCTGACCACCATGGACGGCGACGATCTGCCTCACCCTGTGAACACCGACATAGTCAAAAGATACCACGCATAAACGACCCGACAAGTTGAAAACCCGAAAGGGCGACTTGGGAAAAAAATGGGCATCCCGGTGAACCGAAAACCCGAAAGGGCGGTTCAAGAAAAAATTAGGGATAAAATCAAAAAAAATCTGTACACCCGGCAAGTTGAAAATCCGAAAGGGCGACGGGCAAAAAAGGGTTTCCCGGTGGACTAAAAACCCTAAAGGGCGGTCCAGGCAAAAGTTAGGGAATTAAAGCGTATGGATATGTCTCGTTGGATCACTTTAAGGACAATCTTTTCACCAGACAAGCTCCTGGCTTCTGATCAATCCAGTCATCTTCGGACGTAGCAGCAAATGGACAAGATATCCATAGTTACGAAGGCTATAGCAGAATGGGAACCCCATGGAAATTTACACATAGCCATCTTTCTTTGTATAAATTTTTCTCATTTTTTTATGACAACATTCTCTTACTAGGATGTTTGTCTCCTTTGTACAAAATACTTACACAAAGTAAATACAAAGATACTTCGAAGTGCAGAAAACTATTTGCCTTTTCTTTTTTCTTTACACTTATGTTTTATCTGAAAACGTCCAATGGTTTGTTAAGTGAGCATATGCATTTGAATATAATCACTGTTTACAAATAAACAAAATGTGAAAGAATAATTACTGACAGGTTGAAAGGATAGGAAAATGTCTTTAGGCTATTCCAAGAGAGACCCCCTGCAGTACATCATCTGGATCCCCATTGGAGCTAAACCTTGAAAAAAACATATCCCTAGCGGAATTAAATTTCAAAATCCTCGCTAGAGTCGAAACTTCAAATTCCCAATCCCCGGCGGAGTCATATTTCAAACCTTTAATTCTAATCAGAGTTAAAATCCTCAACAGAGCAAAAACTTTGGGTCATAAATCCCCAGTAAAGATGAAACCTCCTTCCTTAGCCGAGTCAAATTTCCAACTATCAATCTACAGCGGAAACCATCCAGTTTCCCCAAAATTCCCCAGCAAGTTATCTTAAAGCCTGGAAATCAACCAGATAACAGTTAACTTTTATCCTTAATAGAATGAAGATTCTCATTCTTGAAACCCCAGAAGATTGGCATACACCCAAACTCCTGATATCCTTAACAAAACGAAGATTCCCATTCTTGAAACCCCAGAAGATTGGCATACACCCAAACTCCTGATATCCCCGTCAGAATGAAGATTCTCATTTTTGACTCCCAGTAGATTGGCATACACCCAAACTCCTGATATCTCCAACGGAATAAAGATTCTCATTCTTAAAGTGACACCAACTCAAACTCCTAAACCTTTTTCCAAACAGGAATAAGCCTTTTTCCCAGAGAGTCTTACTTTCCAGAAAGAGTAGCTACTCTTCAGCAGTATAACTATTCCCCACAGAGTTCTGAATCCCCAACAAAATGAAGATTCTCATTCTTAACTCTCCAATTTGAAGGCCCCAGGGATTTATTTTCCCTAGCAGGTTAAAGATTCTCAGTTTGAACTCCCCAGAGAAGTTACCAGAGTATTCATAACTCCCCGGCATGAGCTTGTCAGAATTTTTAATCCCCTACAGATCGAAGATTCTCATTCTCACTTCTCCAGTAAAGCCTCTAAGGTTTCAATACCCTAGAAGATTGAAGTGTCTCATTCTTATTCTCCGCAGAAGCCATCAGAGTTTTCCTTATTCTCCAACAGATCAAGGTTTTCTTTTGTCTGATCCCCAGCAGAGGTCTTCAGAATTTCCCTATTCCCCAGCCGAGTAAGCATTCCCATTGGTGTAATCCCCAGCCATAGTCATCAAAGTTCTTTGGATTCCCCAAGCAGGTTTCTCAAGCAGACTTAATGGATTCCCACATCCCCGCAGAGTTTGTCAAAGTCCTTGTTAACCCCCACAAGTTGCCAAGGATTTTCTATACCCAACAATGGTCCAAGGATTTCTCATCTTCAGCAATCAAAGATTTTGAATCTTCAGCAGCGGTCATGGATTTATTTTCCCCGGCAGCAGTCAAGGATTTTATTATCTCTCGCTATCAAGGATTTATTTTCCTCAGCAAGACAGTTAATTAGCTTACATGCGCATACATTACATTCATATATCATAAACATTGATAAAACACATTTATTGCATCATACATTTCATGCAACATAACTTTGTGTTTCAGCTAACATTTTATCCTTTTCAGGATAAGATTAAAAGCTACCTTTAACAAATATTCAAAGATTTCAGATAGAGTACGGATACACTCCAGGCGCGGAAGTCATTCTGTTATTCATTCAGATCTCTTATTCAGATACAGTATGGATACACCCCCAGACACGAAGGTCATTCTATTACTCATTCGGAATTCAAAGTCAAGATACAGTACAGATACGCACCGGATACGGATGCCATTCTGCCACTCATTCAGACTTCAACAATCAGATACAGACTAGATATGCTCTAGACCCGGAAGCCATTCTATTTCTCATTCAGATTCAACTATCAACTTCAAGCTCAGATACACTCCAAGACATGGAAGTCATTCTGCTGTCTTTTCAGATCCCAGTTATAGTACAGATACACTTCAGACACGGAAGTCATTCTGCTACTCATACAAATCTCAACTTCAAGATACAGTCCAGATGCGCCACCAGACACAGTTGCCATTCTGTCACTCATTCTAACTTTTTTCCCAGCCCAGAGATGCTCCAGACACGGATGTCACTCTGTCGCTTATTCAGATACAATACATATACATTCCAGACACGGTAGTCATCATGATAGTCATTCAAGAATCAAATACAGTCACAGCTCGAATACGCTCCAGACGCGGACGCCATTCCATTGCTCATACAAATTCAATCTCCAGATACAACTCAAATACGTTCGAGATACGGATACCATTCTGATGTTCATTCTCCTGATCTTCAACAAAAAATTTGGATGGCATCTTTAAGCCCATCTCCAGCAAGATTCTATCATCTCCAAATGGCATCTTTAAGCCCATTTCTCGAACTACATCTTGACGAGTGCAAATTTACGGGCACTCTAGTGTCCAATCCTCTTTTACCTTCGAGTCACGAAAGGAAAACTCGCCAATCTAACTCTTCAGGTCCAAGAAGATTGAACAAGGACATCTGTTGTACCCCAAAATATTCCCTCTCATTCTATCAATATTTCCCCTCACAAGACTCTTTGGACTCTAGACAGAATTAGGGTTTGCTCTGCTCAAGACATCTCCTTGCACTGTTGACCTGAAATTAGGGTTTGATATTGCACAAGGATTTTTGGACTTCCAATGCTCAAAGTGACTTTCATACTTCATGTTGGACTTATAAGATTACCCCTACCAAGTTTCAAGCCTTGAATCAAATTTTTGCCCAGTCAATTGGACAATTGACCTAGAAATCAGTTGTATTGGGGAAAAAGTCAACTATGGCCAATTTACAGTCAAACCTCATAATTTTTTATCCACATCAACATTATAGGCTCATATTAACCATTTTATCAAGTTTGGACCACAACTCCTCGAGAAATTTGATCAGGTCATCAAAAGGGCAAAATGGTCATTTTTAGGGTTTTGACTGCACAAGGGCAATTTCTGATTTTTCACCTAGCCAATGGCAAATTGGGTTCAAGCATGGATTCAAGGACCCAATGGCATCATCTTGACCTAATCACAAGGTTTAAAAGATCTCAATTGCATTAGATTGACAAATGAATTTTCCAGTCAACTAATCAAAAATCAACTATACACTGAAAAGTCAAACTTTGACTTTTTGGTCAAAATCAAGTGCCAAGGGTCATTTTTCATCAAGATGTGTCAAAACATGAAACTTGTTCATCAAGAAACCTAATTTTTCAAATTAGGGTTTTAAAATGAAAATTTTCATAACTTAAAAATTTTCTAAGTTATGAAATTTTCTTATTTTTTACCAACTTTGCCCAACTTTTTCTCCATGATGCAATTGGATTCAAACAAAACTTCCAACATGAAAGTTGTATTCCTCCACAAAATCTACAACTTTGATTCACAAAGTTTTCCTAAAGGATTCTTGGATCTCAAATTATGATTTTTGGAATAAGGGTCCATGAAACTTTTAACTTAGTGAAATTTTGCCCTAGTTTAGGCAGGATTTTGACCTATCTTCATGGAAATTTTTCACTTAGTTCCAATTGGAATTTCAAAATGCATTTCAAAGATTATTTGTAGAGCATGTTACTAGCTTTCCAAAATGTCCAAGAACTCTCCAAAATCATTTGTGGTTAGGGAGAATCGAAGGATTGAATTTGGCAAAAAGTCACTTTGATCCATGGCATTTTCATGTTGACACAAGTTGCAATTTCTGTCCAGCTTCATTTGTACTTACTTATAGGTCTCTAAACCCTTCCACACTCAAAAATTTAATGCAAACTCAATGGTTCAAGGCATTATTATGATCAATGGAAGTTTACACAAGGGTTTAATCCATTTTTGGCAAAAAGTGAACATTGCCATTTTCATAAAGTTGGCTTTATGTCAAGTTGTTCCTCTTGAGCCTTGAACCTTTTCTTTTACAGCAAACAAACTCCATAAACTTAGGGCAAAGGACAACCACTTTGTGCAGCTAGGAAGGAGGCCTGTACAGGCTCTTTGCTTGATCACTTCACACTTTTCTTAAAAGCCAAGTCAACTTGCAAAAAGAAGAGAACTCTGGTATCTGATAAAACCAACTCTTGCAACCATTCCAAACAAGTTTTGCATATTTCCTTGAGTCAGAAGCATGAGCTATCCACTTCCCAAGCCTTCCAAAACACCAAAACACCATCTTCTTGCAAAACAGGGCAGCTTCTGCAATTGCACCTCCATCTCACAAACCACTCGTGCGTTTTTCCCCAAACCTTTTCCAACACACTTCATATAACCCACCTAAGCTATCCCAACCATTGGCCAGTGACTGTAACTCCATTTACACCCTTCACCATTTCTGATTTCAGCTTGTGCAGGTTGACTTCTACAAGCTTATTCAAGCAAGTTCAAAGCCAACTAAGCATTGGGGAAGGTCAGAGGAGGTTCAAGCAAGCTCACAAACATCTCAGGCCTCACTGAAAATCTCCACATTGCCATACTCGAGTTCAACTGAAACCGGTATTTTCCAACTTCCTATCTCTCTATTTAGGAATCATTAGGCTTAGGTTTGTGAATAAAAAATGTAGTACTCATTGCCCTTAAGCTGTACATATGCATAGATTTTGTTTAAGTTAAATGTGTTGAGAGAATTTGATTGATGAACTTTCTGGAAAAGTTAGGTTAGAAATTAGGGCCAGAGAAATTCTCTCTGGTCTTTGAGAGTTAGATTAAGTTCTTTACATGGTTGGAATCGTGTTGAAAAATGTTATAACTTTTGTGTTGTGAGTTTTTGCTTTAGAGCACGTATACAGGATTTCCAGATTTGAACATACCCGGCGCGCGTTTGTCACAAGGTTCAAGACGAAGCTGAGCATGGGCTGGGCCTATTTTGTTTCCACTTTTGACACCCCCTGACTTGCTATTTACACCCCTCAGCCCATTTGTTTATTTTTTGCATATTTTTCTATTTTCTTTTCATTTCTGACTTTATTTTATTTTTTCTAAATATAAAAAAATACCAAAAACATTTTTATAAATTTTCATATTTTTTTTATTATTATTTTTTTAAAATAGAAATAATTACTTTTATAATACACTTTTATTTTCTTTAATAAAAACTTGTAAATAATACAAAAAATATTTTTTTATTTTTATTATTTGTATACTTAAATAATATTTTTCTCATTATTTTTATTTTTTAACATTTGTATATATTTTATTTATTTTATTGTACATAAATAAATAATACATAATATATATATTTTCTTAAAACAAATTAGGGTTTCCACCCTTAATAAAAATAATATTTTTCTTATTTTTTATGCATTAAATAGTTTATTTTTACATATATAAAAATAATACAAAAACATTTTTGCATATTTATAATATTTTGCATATTTATTTAATTATCCATTTAAATATTGTCAATTTATTATTTGAATAAAGAATTCAATTTAGTTGTAATAATCTTAGGGTTTTAATTTCTTGCAAATAATCCCCCATTCAAAATTGTATCCCCCTCCCCATATCAATGATTGTAATAGTCGTAGATTTATTTTTACGCATTTATTGCTTTCAAATATGTCGTGATAGAGATTAGGGTTTGTATGCAATATCCAAAATCAAAACAAATAGATAGACCTAATGCAAGACATAAAAGCATGTAAATTGACAACACAATGCACACATGCACCCCTAGGGTTTCATCCACTTGTTGCCTTTAAAATGGCCATGGTATGCATGTTGAGTGTCTTGGCAAAACAAAACAAAAACAAAAGATCATAGTCCCTCGATGACGCTATCTTGGTTGCCTATACATAAATGATCTAGTCCCTCAAAAAAACTTGCTAAGATACTTAGCACCATTGCTATCATGGTCAATACGATGACCCGCGCCTGTCCCGTTTAACATCCAAACACAAGGTTGTTTACCAAATGCAATGGTAAAACAACACTGTAAAAGGGTTAAAAATGTGTAGGAAAGATCTTTAAGTAGATAGGGTAGACAACTCTTAGTTACTTGATCAAAACTTGCAAACATCCTTGCTATTTTCAAATACACATCACAACACAATTTCAAAACATTTTCCCAAAACAAACTTTCAAACATTGAAACATTTTTCAAAAGACAATACACCTTTGTATACATTCAAACAAGAATCATTACAAAGGTTGCCATAACGATGGCCTCTTTTCAAAATACTTTCATAACCACACACCAAGCACCATTTCAAACAATTGAAAAGCAAAAGCAAGTGATCTAAAACAAGTAACTAAGAGCCCATGGAAAACCATGGATGAAAAGGGTGCTAGCACCTCCCCTTTTCATAATCTACCCCCCAAACCCAAGAAAACATCTCAAAGGTCTTTCTTGAGCTTTTTGACCTTTCCTTTGGATAAATAAAAAGTCGGTGGCGACTCTTTCTAAACCGAAACATTTGCGAACAAAAACGCAAAATCCCAAGTCAGTTCTTCCACCGCATCACAGCTACCAACTTTCACTGAAGGTAGAAAGAGAAAACCATATCATCTCCGTTCACTGACGATGAACTACCAACGTTCACTGAAGGTAGCAAAAAGATAATAAACACCGACGTTCACTGTCGATGGTCTACCAACTTTCACTGAAGGTAGAAAGAGAATATACCATATCACCGCCGTTCATTGACGATGAACAACGTTCACCGAGGGTAGCAAAAAGATAATAAACACCGACGTTCACTGTCGATGGTCTACCAACTTTCACTGAAGGTAGAGAGAAAATATATCATATCACTGCCGTTCACTGACGATGAACTACCAATGTTCACTGAGGGTAGAAAAAAGATAATAAACACCGACGTTCACTGCCGATGGTCTACCAACTTTCACTTAAGGTAGAAAGAGAATATATCATATCACCGTCGTTCACTGACGATGAACTACCAACATTCACTGAGGGTAGCAAAAAGATAATAAACACTAACGGTCACTGCCGATGGTCTACCAACTTTCACTGAAGGTAGAGAGAAAATATATCATATCACCTCCGTTCACTGATGATGAACTACCAACGTTCACTAAGGGTAGCAAAAAAGATAATAAACACCGACGTTCACTGCCGATGGTCTACCAACTTTCACTGAAGGTAGAAAGAGAATATATCATATCACTGTCGTTCATTGATGATGAACTACCAACATTCACTGAGGGTAGCAAAAAGATAATAAACACCGACGTTCACTGTTGATGGTCTACCAAATTTCACTGAAGGTGGAAAGAGAATATATCATATCACCTCCGTTCACTGACGATGAACTACCAGCATTCACTGAGGGTAGCAAAAAGATAATAAACACTGACGTTCACTGCCGATGGTCTACCAACTTTCACTGAAGGTAGATAGAAAATATATCATATCACCGCTGTTCACTGACGATGAACTACCAACGTTCACTGAGGGTAGCAAAAAGATAATAAACACCGACGTTCACTGCTGATGGTCTACCAACTTTCACTAAAGGTAGAAAGATAATATATATCATATCTCCGCCGTTCACTGACGATGAACTACCAACGTTCACTGAGGGTAGCAAAAGGATAATAAGTTTCCCCAAGATTCTGGTGTTTTGTCTAGAACGGGTCTCAACTTCTTCTTTAACCGAGGCACTCCGCCTGGAAAGGATAAAACATAAGATGTCTCAAATAAAGAGACTTGCTATTTATGGTCACATAGGATTGTAAAAGGAAATGACTTTTTGGGCAAGAGGTATGGCTTACTGGGGAGATGCCATGATATTCCTGCTGAGGAGATAAAGTCTCCTCGTGCAAAATAAATGCACAAACTAAAACTCAAAGTTTTCATAAATCCAAAGTAAATAATATTGTCACGTAACCATAGATCCAAACGAGAAATAAACTGGAGCCAGACAGTCAACGAAGATACATCGTTTGAGAAATAAACTCAATAGGGGAAAACCGAATCCATCTAAGCAAGGAGCATTGCAGGAAGGCCAGAGCAAAATGTTAATGAACAATGATTTGTCAATTTTAGCCATGCATGATGTACGTATGAATGTATGAGTGCTATCGTGCGCATGCTGGCAAAACAGATACACAATCATTAGGAACAAACAAACAAAACCTCCTCAGGTGCTAACAACACTTGGATAAACTTCAACCAGAATGATCATTCCAAGAAAGGTAAAGGCCAAATGCGGAAACCAAACCTATTGAATACCTTTAACTTTACTAAGGAGAATCTTAATTCAGAGGTAGACAAATCAAACAGATATCGGGATAGAACATCCTTCTTCCGGCTTCAATGGAGGAACTAGTTTTTCCGAAAGTAACATGCCTACTGGAGATTGCAAGACCAACCTCAAATAAAGCAGACTGACACCAAAACAATCAAACTTCACTGGGGAATTCAAGCCTACCTCCCTGGAGAAAAATGCGGATTGAATATTTACATCATGAAAACTTATTCCAAAAAAAGATGCCCTGGGATAGCCTTCCTGGGGAATCAATAAGTCATCATTATAGAACGAGGTCAAACCCATGGGGATTTTAAATCAAACCCAGCACTTGGTGGGTGAAAACCCAAAGGGTTGACAACTGTCTCGACACTTCTTAGAAAATATACCTCCCTGGTCTAATTGCCTGGGAAATAAATACCAACAATAATGAAAATACTGCAGAAAGAGCGACATCTCAGCACACCAAGAGAATAAAACCTTTCATCGTTTGAGGGAAGACTTTGCTGGAGAATCTGGGACAGAGGCTTGTGACCATGCAAACCCAAAATCAAAAGTGAACCAAGACTTGACTGGGGATAATGGGATCTCAAACCCAATACTGCACCTTACACCAATTGGTATCGTCTTTAACTACCTGAGAGACATACAAAGATCATGCGCATACCATCAAAATGACCTGAGAGAACCTTCATGAGGGAAATAAAACTTCTCAAAACAACCGAAGTTTATTCATTCCTGGGATCACCATTTTTATTGTCATTGTTTCATCACAAATCTCAAAGTAAAAGTAAATTGTAAAAATCTCTTTTATTTTTGAAAAATCAATTTTGTTTTTTAATATTTTTGCTTTGAAAGTTATTATCAGTAATAAATGGAGTCTTTGCAAGCTAAATAAAATAAGAACACAAAGAATTGGGTAAAAGCTCGAATTTCATTAATAGAATGGTAGTCTACGAATGGCGAGACTCCATGGATGATTACAAAGTTTGGAATATGGTAATACATAATGGAAAAGATACATTGAGATACAATGACCACTATCCCCCTAACAACTTTTGAAATCATGAGCAACAACTTTTGTTGAAGTATGGTAAGGATCCAAGAAGATTGTTGCTTCAACGATCAAGTCTTGTCTAACGTAGTTACTTGCCAAGAAAATCCCTAACTTTTGCCTAAGCTGCCCTTGCGGGTTTTCAACTTAGCGGGAAATTTATTCTGTTTATGTCTCTAATTTTTGCCTAGACCTCCCTTTCGGGTTTTCGGCCTATCGAGACACTCCTTTTTGCCTAAGCCGCCCTTTTGGGTTTTCAACTTAGCGAGCTTTTCTTTTATTTCTTTAGGCGAAGTATTTCTTGACTGCGTCAGCATTCATGGGACGTGGGAACTCCTCGCCATCCATAGTGTGATCGGTGGATCTGGAACTGACTGTTTAACGCTGGTTCGCGAAATGTCGCGGAAGCAAGAGTCGCCACCGTCTTTTATTTTCTCCAAATGGAAAGGACAAAAGCACAGAAAAATTCCTTATAGAGATTGCTCTCGGTTCGGGAGGTAGATTATAGAAAGGGAAGGTGTTAGCACCCTTTCTATCCATGGTTATCCATGGGCTCTTAGATACTTGCTCATTATGTTTTCAAAAATGGTTTGTTTGCTTTTCAACTGTGGGTTTTAAAAAGTTTCTTTGAAAATTTCAGTTCGACTCTTGTATCAGTCCTCAAGAGTGTTTGAAAAATTGCTTTCGAAAGCTTTTTGAAAAGGTGTCGGTGTGAAAAGTATTTTTTGATTTGTTTTTGAAATTAGAGCAAGTATCTAGAGTCGTCTACCTACCCTAAGGAATTCGTCTGTGTAGATGTCCTTTAAAGTAGTGCCATCCCACCATTGAGAGGTAGGTAGCACCACCGTTGGAGGTGTTCGGGTCAATTCGAGGTTCGGGACATGGTGATCACCAGAGCAATGGGAAGACACCTTAGAAGCTACCCTCATGCCAGGTTCCCGGATCATGAGGACTTACTAAGACATCCTCTACTCGACGATCACCTTTCGAGGCAAGGCAACAGTGAGGCGTACCCTAGGGGTGGTGTGTGCGATTCGTGTGTCGTTTTCATTTGCATTTATCTTGTCATGTTATTGGTGTTCTACGCTTGTTTTTATTTTTTGTCCATACAGTCTTTCATGCCATTATTTAACAATTAAAAAGTTGCGAGAAAAGTAAATTCTAAGCTATTACAAAGGCGCGGGTCCACATCGCCAAAAGTTTCTCGAACCCGATTTGACAGAAAATAAATAAACAAAGTAAATAAAGAATTAAAAGTGAGAGCAATTATTTACATGGCTTTGGGAGAGATACACGAATATTATACGAAAGAAGAAATAAGTATGCGAATTGAAATTTAAATCGAAACGAGGGCGTTGGACCTTTTTTGCAAAATTAAACTAATGAGGAATTAATTAAAATTAAAAGAAAGAAAAGAAATTGTTTTTGTTTTTGGTATTTTTTAGTATTTATGATTTAATATGAAAAGGGAAAATTAAAATAAGATGCAAACCCTAATTCTAGTGGCTTTTAATTTATTAAGAAAACATTGAAATTTAACCTAAATTAACCCTAATTTTTATATACAAATTTAATTATGAAAATAAATAATATTATTCATGAAAGAAAAATAAAAAGGATGAGAAATTATTAATTAAACCTAATTCTATGTTTTTTTAGATTTTATTATGAAAAGAATTAAAATTATAACCTAATTTAAAACTAAATAATTATATACAATTTATTTACAAGAAATATTAAAATAAAACAATATTTATTATTTTTTCTCTTTTCCTGATTTTTTGACGTTTTTTATATTTTGTGAAAATAATAAATTAATTACATACAAGAATTAAAATAAAAATAGAAATAATGTAGAAGAAAATATTTAAATAAAGCAAACCTAGGGGGGTGTCAGTCCCCAACATGGAGGTTAAGTCCAAGCCTTTTGAGCCCAATTCAATTCCTGGCCTTGTGGACTTTTTTACTCACGTGCAGAGGCGTTGACTGGGATCTACTATGTTCCTCAATTCTTAGCCTTGTGATTGATGAAGCTGAACACGTGGCATACTGGATTTGGAAGTGTATGGTGTGCTTCAACGTTGGCGCTGCATGTGAATATGGTTTGAAAAAATATATTGAAAGTATGAAGACCTGGGGCTCGAACCCAGGTCATGCGCTTTGCCAATCCTTATGCTTGCCAGCTGAACCAATTTGCTTTTCTGTAATTAATATGACAAACAAATATAATAAAAAAACATGCGTTAGTGTTTCGTTCTTCGCGCGAAAATTTAAAAGAACCAATCATGGCTGGCCACGAGTTCATCTTCTTCATCGTCCCTGAAACACAAATACATTAGGCAACGTTTTTGTTAGCGTTCCCCTAGGCCGGTTTTGGAAAAATAGCGATTAGCCCCAGGGGCTCTATAAATTAGGCGCGAGCATAGCTTCCTCTTCGTCCAGACACGCTGATTCTAATGGTGGTGGTCAGGGGTTCTAATTTTTCCTTGTTACAAAACCCCTAATTTGAAGCTTGCAAAACCCTAATATTCTCTCATGGCGAAATCGTGTATAATGCATAAAACTTCAATCAAAGCACATGGTTAGTTTCAGAACAAGCCAATTAGTATGAATGTATCAAGAAAACACAATGAAAATGCCTAGAATACGAAACAAGATTATGCATTTTCATGAAAAATTTCAAGTTCTGTATACCGATTCCTTGAGTTTTGATGAATGTTTTTGATTGGAATATGTCCTATGATCCTTCAGCAAGCTAATGACACAAAAATCGTGCCTTGAATCGCCCTAGAAAGTGGTTTCCAGAATTGAGTTTCTTTGCAAAATTTTCAAGTTTGTTTTTCAGGTTTCTGAGCAGCTACGTGTGTAATGGAACTAGGGTTGTGATCCTTGCATATGTAGTAATGAATTAGGTTAAAAAGAATCATCCAAATCTCTTGCATTCATAGTTTTTGAAAATTGATTTTCAAAGATCTTTTTCAATCTTTTTCCATGTGCTTTTTGTATAAATCATGATCAATCAATCCAAAATTTTCCATATTTAGCTAGGCACGAAATCTTGATGATATAATATGCACAAAAAGATTGGAAAAATTAGGTTAAGCATTTTTCATATATTTAATTTGATTTAAATGAATTATTATAAATAAAAATTCAAATAAATAAATAAAAAATGAAGAAATACTTCCCTTTGGGCCAAGTGTTCGTGCACATGCCATGGATGATGAATTATGGAAGAAAAATGGGCCCATTAGCAATTTTAGGTCATTTGAATCAATATTGACTTTTCAAAATATCCAAAAATTTCCCAACTTCCACAAGGCACAACTTGCTCAATTTTTAAGCTTTTCTCATGTTCTTGGACATTTTGGAAAGGTCTTTGAGTCCTCTAAAAAATTCCTTTGATCCCATGTCATTTTGATTTACCAATCTCAAGTTATGGCCTTTGACTTAAAGTCCCTTTTTGTTGACTTTTGAAAATGACCTATAATGTTGAAATTGATAATTTTTTGTGAGAGCATTTCTTGGACTTGAAGTATGAAGATGAGTTGTAGGAAATGTCTTTCTCTTCAAAATGAGCTTTGGATGGAATTTTTCTGATAATCCATGTGAAAGTTATGCTCTGGTCAATTTACAGTTGACTTTTCCAGCTGTCCAAATAAGGAAACTTTTGTATCTTGATGATTTTTGAGCCAAGCTTTGAGAATCATGATCAAGCATTGATCAAATGATGTTTGTGGCTTCAAAATGAGATTTGACCAAAAATTTGAACTTTTGACTGTCAAATGACCATTTTGCCCCTACAGTTGACTGTAGTGCAATTTAGGGTTTTGACTGTGCCATTTTGAGCTGAATGTCTTGAAACTTGGTATGAGGATGCTTGACCATATTTGTAGACATGTGAGACTTGATTGGGCCTTTGAACACTTCATTTTCTTGATCAGAACCAAAACCCTAATTTTGACTGTTTAGGAGACCCTTGACTATGCCACCCTTTGGGAGATTTTGAAGCTTTGTCTTGGCAAATTTTGGAGAATATGGGAGGGAAAATTTTGGGGTACAACACATAGTTTCAAGAATTAATGCATCACCAGAGAAGGCTTTCTTGACAACATAGGGACCTTCAAAATTGGGAGTCCACTTGCCCCTAGAATTAGTGTTGAAAGACATGATCTTCCTGAGCACGAGGTCGCCTTCTCTAAATTCATGAGGTTTGACCTTTTTATCAAAAGCTTTCTTCATTCTTTTCTGATATAACGATCCATGGCACAAAGCTGTCATTCTCTTCTCCTCAATCAAATTCAATTAGTCAAACCTGTTCTGGACCCATTCAGCCTCTGTCAATTTGGTTTCCATTATCACACGTAACGAGGGAATCTCTACCTCGATAGGGAGTACAACTTCCATTCCATACACCAGGGAGAATAGAGTTGCTCCTGTTGAAGTGCGAACAGATGTTCGATATCCATGCAGAGCAAAAGGGAGCATTTCATGCCAATCCTTATAAGTAACAACCATTTTCTGGATAATTCTCTTGATATTCTTATTAGCAGCTTCTACAACCCCATTCATCTTTGGCCTGTATGGAGACGAATTGTGATGGACAATCTTTAATTCTTCACATAGTTATGTCATCATCTCGTTGTTCAAATTCGATCCATTGTCAGTGATGATTCTACTCGGTACACGATACCGGCATATAAGATTATTTCTGATGAAACACACAACCACCTATTTGGTAACATTGGCATAAGAAGAAGCCTCTACCCATTTGGTGAAGTAGTCAATTGCTACCAAGATAAAACAGTGTCTGTTCGAAGCTTTGGGTTCTATCATCCCGATCATGTCAATACCCCACATAGAGAAAGGCCATGGGGAGGAAATCACATTGACAAGTGTCGGAGGCACATGGACCCTGTCTGCATAGATCTGGCATTTATGGCACTTCTTTGCAAATTTGTAACAATCAGACTCCATTGTTAGCCAATAATAACCTGCCCTTAGCATCTTTTTAGCCATCGAATGTCCATTAGCATGAGTTCAAAATGAAGCTTCATGAATATCATGCATCAACATGTCTGCTTCGCGTCTATCCATGCATCTGAGAAAGACCATGTCATAATTTCTCGTGTATAACACATTTTCACTGGGGAAGAAACTGCCTGCCAATGTTCTCAATGTCTTTCTATCTTTCTTCGACGCACCAATCAGATATTCCTGAGTTTGAAGAAAATGTTTGATATCATGATACCAAGGTTTTTCATCTGCTACCTCCTCTGTCGTAAACACGTGAGCGGGCCTATCCAGCCGTCGAACTGTAATTTGGGGTATATCATTCAAAGTATTCACTTGGTACATGGAAGCCAGAGTTGCCAGAGCATCGGCCATTTGATTTTCATCTCTAGGGATGTGATGAAATTCAACTTTATTGAAGAAGGGTAATAATCTTTGTAAGGGATCAAGCCAGGATGACGAGTGTCCCATTTTCCTTTAATCTAATTTATTACCAAAGTTGAATCACCATACACATCTAGAATTTTGATTCTGAGATCAATAGCTTCCTCAAGACCCATGATGCAAGCCTCATATTCTGCCATATTATTAGTGCAATCAAATGTTAACCTTGTAGTAAAAGGAATGTGCGATCCATGAGGAGTGATAATCACAACACCAATTCCTTTACCATAAGCATTCACAACTCCATCAAATATCATACTCCAACGAGATTCAGGGTCAGGGTATTCCTTAGGCAATGGTTCATCGCAATCTTTCACTTTCAAGAACATCACATCCTCATCGGGGAATTCATATTCTGCAGACTGATGATCTTCCATCGGTTAGTGAGCAAGGTAATCTGCCAACACACTACTTTTAATAGCCTTTTGAGCGTGGTACTCGATATCATATTCAGACAACAACATCTTCCAGCGGGCAATTCTCCTGGTAAGAGTAGGCTTTTCAAAAATGTACTTGATTGGATCCATTTTGGAGATCAACCAAGTGGTATGATTCAACATATACTACCGCAAACGCTTTTCCGCCCAGGCCAAAGCACAACATTTCTTTTCCAGCGTGGAATACCGCGACTCACAATCAGTGAATTTTTTGCTGAGATAATAAATGGCGAACTCCTTCTTCCCTGTTTCATCCTGTTGTCCTAGAATACAACCCATGGATTTATCTAACACTGTTAGATACATAATCAACGGTCTTCCTTCTACGGGAGGGAGCAAGATAGGAGGTTCAAGCAGATATTCTTTAATACTCTCAAATTCCCTTTGGCAGTCATCCGTCCATACACAACCTTAATCTTTCTTTAACAACTTAAAGATCGGTTCACATGTTGCAGTCATGTGGGAAATAAATCTGGAAATATAATTCAAACGCCCAAGGAAACCTATGACTTGATTTTCAGTTCTTGGTGTTTGCATTTCTTGAATTGCTTTGACTTTATCAGGGTCAACTTCAATTCCTTTTTGGCTAACAATGAAACCCAACAATTTCCCCGATCGAACATCGAAGGTGCATTTATTTGGATTCAAGCGGAGACAATACTTCCTCAAACGTTGAAACATCTTCAACAAATCTTCTATATGCCCTTCTTCAGTCTGTGATTTAGCAATCATATCATATACTTTGATTTCTTTATGCATCAGATCATGGAATGGGGCTGTCATAGCCCTCTGGTACGTTGCACCAGCGTTCTTCAACCCGAAGGGCATCACTTTGTAACAGAATGTTCCCCAGGGTGTGATAAACGTTGTTTTTTCCATGTCCTCTAGAGCCATTCTTATTTGATTATTCCCGGAAAATCCGTCCATGAACGAGAATACTTTGAATTTTGTTATGCTGTCCACTAACATGTCGATGTGAGGCAATGGCAAATCATCTTTTGGACTAGCTTTATTTAGATCTCTGTAATCTACGCACATGCGGACTTTTCCGTCTTTTTTCGGTACTGGGACAATATTGGCAATCCATTGAGGATACACTGATGTCACAAGAAAACCAGCATTAATCTGCTTTAGAACCTCCTCTTTGATCTTTACTGCCATATCTGGGTGGGTCTTCTCAACTTTTGTTTAACTGGCGGACACTCTAGCATCAACGGCAAACGATGCTCGACAATATCTATATCTATACCGGGCATATCTTGGTAAGACCAAGCAAAAATATCCACATACTCTTTCAACAGCTCAATCAACCTGCTCTTCTCATCGGGATGCAAAGATGCTCCAATCTTGACTTCCTTCGAATCTTCTTCTGAACCCAAATTGATCACTTCCAAAGGCTCCTTATATGGTTGAATGGTATTTTCCTCGTGCTCTAGCAACCGTGAGACCTCTTCTGGGATCTCATCATAATCTTCTTCTTCAGCCCCAAACACAGGACATTCAAAGTTGGGAGAGGGTGTTGGGTCATTGTATTCAATGGGTTTTTTTTAATTAATCTGCACATATGATTTATGATTGCTTTTAGAAACTGACACATATAACAAGTGATCATGTAGATTGATTTTCAATTATTATTTATTTTGAAAGGTCTTTTTACCATTTTCCAAGAAAACGCAAAAAATAAAGACATAATTCGGGAAGCAAAGACAACTTTTATTAATGATCTTAAAAGTCACAGCAAACAGATAAGCCCCACAACATTAATACTTCCACCTTGGGCAGAGTGAAAGATTTTTTAAGAAAAAAGAGATTAACAAAACAAATTACTTTGAAACATGTATGCAAGAAGGAACATCAATGGTGACCCAGATCTGAACCCTGACTCCATGTGTCACATAATTCGGCAGTTCCTGCTCTGCTTTATCCTCTTCAGCAGCATTAATTCCAGAATCAATTGGATGGAGGTAGCCTCCGCTGCGGAAAACATCATGATAAATGTTCACAGTAGACTTTGGCTTCAAGTTTTCTCCTTTTCCATTCTTCGAAGAGAAACCCAAACCAGTTCTGTTCTTGTTAACGGGTGGATCCAAAATTTGTCCCCAAACTGCATTATAACCATTGCGCACAACCTGCTGCGCGTCCTTTAGAGAAACTACAGAATTATCATTTCTCCTTATGTTGTCAATGTATAGGGCTTGGAACTGGGTTCCAACAGCAGCCTCATCCGCTTCTACGATACTGAAAGAGGACAAATGGGATATCATCAACGCCCGCTCCCCATTTATGATCACCATCTTCCCTTCACGCACAAACTTTATCTTCTGATGTAGAGTTGAAGTGACAGCCCCCGCTTCGTGTATCCATGGCCGTCCTAGCAAACAACTATATGCGGGAATAATGTCTATGACCTGGAAGGTTATCTGGAACAAATGTGGTCCTATATGGATGGGTAAGTCCACTTCACCGATGACAGATTTCCTCGACCCATCAAATGCTTTCACAATGATGTCACTCGGGTGCATAGGTGCTCCTTGATACTTTAACTTCATGAGAGTACTTCTCGGTATAACATTCAACGCGGATCCATTATCAATTAGCACATTGGATAGCGAATCATTCATGCATTGATTTGGAAGGATTCAGCCCACATTTATTGACCTAATGCATTGCATATTACTTATACAAGCAAAAGCACACGAGATCAGGACCTAGAGGCTGTAAAATCATCAAGAACCAAACTTGAAAAAAGGTGGAAAAGTGCAAAACTGAAATCGAGCTTAGAGGCATATTCAGGAGCAAAACTCAACACTAATCCATTGATGGAAAATCACTGAAGCAAAACCAACCCAAAACCAGTCTCCATACGCGCATAAAGGGTCTGTAAGTATCTCGAAAAAATTCTTTTTGTTTGAATTCGTATATCCTTGTTCTTGCACTTTTCTTACAAAATCTTTGCATATTCATGATTATCGTTCAATTTAGAAGCATTCTGCATTAGCCAATTGCATTTATCTGGCCTGTAAACCCATAGCCGAATCTAGGGTTCGTGTTTGGTTGTTTTTGGGCATTTCTTTTTCAGGCAAAATCAGTGCCATTGATGGACATAGGCATGACCAGTGGAGGAAGACGAGCATGACCATGGTCTTGGATTGAGTTTTCATGGCCTAGAGTGGATTTTAGGGTTAACCTAGGAATTCAGCTGCGGATAGGAATCCGCAGGAAAATGTACAGGGCTGGAGGTTAGGGGTGAAGACGTGGCCCTCCCCCAGTGGACGATTTATAATTTGCGCGCTTTGTTTTTTTATTTTCTGGAATTTTAACGCGTTTTTTATATTATGTTTTGTTTGTATTTAGTTAACAACTAACGCATAGTGGTGCAGTGGTGGAGACGTGTGTTCAATGACTTACAGGACCTGGGTTCGAATCCCAGGTCCCCTATGTATTTGCTATATTTTTTCAACAGGTTATTCAGTGTGAATCCAAACGCATGGCCCATCATACTCCCTCCCTCCATCACTTGCCAGATGGCCCCAGGCCAGATCTGGTGATCCATAATGAAGGCCTATGGTGGGATCAAGTCAAAGGGCGCGTGGAGAATCAGAAAAGTCAGCAAGGCCAGCGCCTATTGGGCCACAAAATTGCTGAACATGCCTCCAAATTCCCCCCCCCCCCCCCTAAGTCTTTCTATTTCACTCTTTTATTTATTTTTATTTAATTATTTGTTTAATTATTTTTAATAATTAACTAACCAATCAAAACTTTTTTCCTCATAAAATAAAAAACCAAAAATATTTTCTTTATTAAAATTAACTTTCAATATTTTATATTTGTAAATAAATATAATTTAATTGATTTAGTCTTAATTAGGAATAACTTTTAATATATTTTGCAATAATTAAAATTAATTTAGACAAATAGGTTTTATTAACATTGATCAAATTTATTTTTATTTCTTTAAATATCAAAAATCCAAAAAATATTTATTTTCATTAATTAATTTATTTATTTATTAATTTAATAATTAACTTAGATCTAATTTCTTTTTAACTCAAAATAACCAAAAAATCTTTTCTTGAATAACAAAGGGTCAAAACCCTAGAACTCGCCCGATTTAATTTCCCGCACATGTTCCATTTTATCTCAATATTGTATCTATTTCGTGGGATGTAATGGCTTAATAGGATGTTACTATTTTATCGCTTTATTTATTTTCCGCATTTTAATTTCAAGGGTTGCTTTTGGCGATGTAAATATCCGACGCCTTGTAATAGTTAGTTTAAATTCCGCAATTTAATTTCCGCAACTTATAAACTGTTAGATGTTTGGAAATAGGGAATGCATGACAAGATCAAATGTTTAGACCTAAAATCAACATAGATAACCATTGACATGTACAAAGACAAAATTAACGGAAAACAACACACTCGCACATGCGCACTCTTAGGGTACACCTCACTTGGTTTCCTTCGAACGCGATCATTGAGTATAGGAAGTTTTAGAGGTCGCCCTCTTGTCCAAAGATCATAGTTGCCTCGAAACGGTTGCCTCGGAAAAATGATCTAAGACATTAGGGTTACCGCTAAGGCGTCCTAACATTGCTTTAGTGACCGCACGTCCCTTAATCGAATTGACCCTTAAAACTCCACGACGGTACTACCTACTCATCAATAGTGGGATAATATTGTCTAAAGGACATTAGAACAGATTGATTCCTTTTTTTTTGAGTAGGGAGATGGTTCTTATGTACTTGCTCTTTCAAAATGAAACAAATTTTCACACTTACACTCCTTTTCAAAACAAAAACTCTTTCAAACCCACAAGCACAAAGAAAACAATTTTGAAAACACTATGAGCAAGTACCTAAGAGCCCGTGGATAACCATTGATAGAAAGGGTTCTAACACCTTCCCTTTCTATAATCTACCCCCCGGACCCGAGAAACATCTCAAAAGAAGGAATTTTTCTGTGCTTTTTTCCTTTCCTTGTTGGATAAAATAAAAGACGGTGGCGACTCTTGCTTATCGCGACATTTTGCAAACACAAACGCAAAACACGAACTAGCATTCCAAAAAACAGTCAGTTCTCTCCCACCACATCACACTCAAGTTATTACATGAAGTAATGTTTCCAATTACGCTGCTGAATTGATCTAATGGCATGTCACTCTCCACAAAAGCTTGGTTTAGTACTCTCATCAATGATTCTCTATGAGCAGAGGAGTTCATCAATAAAGCTAGGATAGATATCTTTGAAGGAGTATGCAGTAGCTGATCTACAATTCTGTAGTCGCTCATCTTAATTATCTTGAAAATATCATCCACTTCTTTCTCTAATGTAGCTCCACTAGTCTCTCCTGTAGCCTTCTTAGGTTCATCATTCTCAGCAATTTTCTTTCCAACAACAACATCTCTTCGTACAACCAGTGCAAACACACGACCGCTACGGGTCACCCTGCTATTTTCAGTTATACTTCCAACATCAGGCATTGGCTGGATGGGAACTTCCACCCCATCTTCTAAGATTGTAGCGTTGTATTTGTAAGGCACAACCTTATCTGGTTTATAGGGGATAGGGCCTGGCAAACTAATTACCAATGGGATAACAGCTGGTTTGCTATGGTACTCCACTTCAGGATGAGCGGGTGCACCAAAACAAGGCACAATGAAGTTTACCCCTTCTTCAACACAATCGGTCATCAAAAAGTCATTTCTGGGAAACGAATCTTCGTCTGAAGAGAAAAACTCATCTCCGGAGGCACACTCTTTCTCTGACTCTTCTTTCGTTAAGCAAACTTCAATCACATCAACCTCATGATAATCATCCCTCTGACCTGTGATCTTGATGGTTCCGTTGTCTAACAGCAACTGAACACCCTCCTTCACAATTGAACATCCTCGGGGATCTCGACAGCAAACTAGGCAAGATCCATATTGGTGTTCCACCTGACCAGCAGTATGGCAGAAGGTAGCATGCAACTGCACGAGATCCTCATTCAAATACTCCACATCAAAAATTCTGAATTTGCCAGGACATCCAGAAACCATATTCACCTCCTCTTCATATTCTGCCCTAGGCCTGATTATATGGATTAAACCCTCATCCATCATCTCCTATAAATCAGCCTTTATCTTCTCGCAACCCTGTATATCTGTACTGCAAATAGCACAACCAGTGTGGTCATGCGTATAGTAGCTGAATTCATAGAGGTCTGTGTGCATTTTCACCAAATCTCCTCTAACCAGATTAATGTCAAAAATCTGGAAGTCGCCTGGATAACCGGCCACCATATTTATAGCATTTACTACCCTGTGCTTGGGTAGAGGATTATCTTTCACATTAGGTCTCATGTCATTGAAAGATAGAATTCTAGACTTCACCAACTTTTGCACTTCAGTCTTCAAAGGATAACAATTCTCAACACTATGCCCTGGTGCTCCCTAATGAAAAGCACACGTTTGGTCTGCCTTGTAATACCAAGGCAATGGTGATGCTATGGCGGGAGGTGGTCTGGTTTGAACCAACTTCTTCTGAATCAATGCCGGTAGTAGCTCTGCATAGCTCATGGGAATAGGGTCATAGTTCTCCCTTCTCTGAGTATTCCTTTGGTTCCCCTACTGAGACGGTCTTTGATTAGCAACGATAGTCTGAGAGGCAGTCATAACAGGAGAAACCGACGCGACTTGCTGATGACACTGATAATTCCTTCTAGGAGCATTTACCCTCCTCTCTTGTATAACAAAATTTGCATCTCCTTCTTTCTTCTTGGTAAACCTATATGATGGCTTCTTCACACCTCCGGATCCTTCACTCTTCATTAAAGGGCCTTCTCTTACAGCCTCTTCTTAGCGGATACCCATTCCTACCATCTCAGTAAAGTCACTTGGTGCGCTTGCTACCATCCTTTCGTAGTAGAAAGCTCCCAGTGTCTTCAAAAAAATCTCAGTCATCTCCTTCTCTTCCATGGGAGGAATCACTTGGGCAGCTACTTCGCGCCATCTCTGCGCATACTCTTTGAATGATTCCCTGTCTTTCTGAACCATGGCCCTAAGTTGGTCACAGTCAAGCACCGTGTCGACATTGTACTTGTATTGTTTGATGAATGCTTCTCCCAAGTCATTAAAAGTATGGATGTTGGCGCTGTCCAAACTCATATACCATTTAAGTGTCGCGCCGGTCAAACTATCCTGAAAAAAGTGAATTAGCAGACGCTGATCATCAGTGTGGGTAGACATTCTCCTCACGTACATTACCAAGTGAGCACGAGGGCAAGTGTTTCCCTTATACTTCTCAAATTCCGGGACCTTGAACTTAACAGATATCTTAACATTCGGGACCAAACATAACTCATTCACATTCTTCCCAAATAGCTATTTTCCCCTAAGAGCCTTCATCTCTCTTTGCATCTTATCAAACAGCTCTTGAAAATCATCCATTCTGTCATAGAGACCCAAGTCTTCACCCGGCGGAGGGAAAGGACGACACACATAATCATTAACAAACAGAACCATGTTCACCGAAGGAGGTGCAGCATGAACATCATGCACCACATGAGGTGCCGGAGTAACAACAGTATGAACCACTAGAGTATCTTGAGGACTAAGATTGAAACCTTCAGGTGCAAAATTATCTGGCATTCCCCATGGATAACCTTGAAGCATGCGATTCTGAACAACAGCCGGAGTAGCGGATACAGGAACAGTCAGAACTTTAGTATTTTCCCTTGTTGGTTAAGGTTGAACACTCGGTGGCTGATTCTGAGCAACCACCAGAGCTTCCATCAGAGTAGTCAAATTGGCCAAGCCGGCCTTCAAAGTAGAAACTTCTTCGTGCAGCTCGCGATTCTCCTGTTCTAAGTTATCCATCTTCTTTTTGAAATTAGCCCGAGTGTTGTAGTGATGAGTCAGCTTGCTAAATGAAGTAAAGAAGCTTGGTAAGACACCTGGGTATGCATAACAAATGCAAGAAATATGCGCAATATGATGCATGATATGCAATGCATATGATTATTTTTACTTTGTTATTTGATATTTCAAGGGATTTACGGTTTATAGACATATTGCAAACATCAAAATAATAACGCATTTGAAATACTGAAATTTTTTATTATAATAACTTCAAAATGGATTACAAGTTTCAATGATCCCAAGTACAAGATGAAAATACAATCTAAAATTCTGAGAAAAAGAACTGATGGAGATCAATCTGTACGTTGGCGCTTCCCTGTGAGCCTGGCAATCTGAGCCCTCAACCTCTAGTTTTCTTCCACATGTCTGATGGCAACCTCCTTCCAATCATCTGAATCAGGAAGTGAGTAATCAGCACCTGTTTGAGGCTTAGAGGAAAATAAATCCCCTTTCCTCTCCATAAAATCCACAGCTCAACCCTCAAGGATCTCAATCAAATCATCTTTCTCCTTCAAGTCCGCCTTATAGGAACTCTCTAAAGTCTTGAACTTGTTATTCCAAGCATCCCTTTCCTGTTGCATCCTCACCAAAGCGAGTTGTAGCTCTTCTAGATCATCTAATAAGGGAGGAGCGGTCTTCACAAATAGATCAGGCATGGGTGTCTCCCGAGTATACGGCATATTTAATTGAATAACTCTCAATCGAATCCATTGGAGATATGGCTCCAAAGAAACAACACCCCTAGGTCCCAAATCCTTCCTACTCTTCTTATGAATGTGACGCCAGGCCTTTGCAAGCTGCTCCATAGCTTCCCTATGGTCTTCTCCTTCCTTCAGAAAGAAACTACTCAAATGAATACTATTCGGTTTATCCCTCAACGGATAACCAAGTTGTTGCCGTGCAAGAACAGGGTTATAGTTAATTCCTCCCTTTGTACCAAGAAGCGGTACATTGGGGAAACTACCACAACTGTCAATAATCTCCATATCCTGGTAAGCTCGATGATACCAATCAATATCCGAGTGAGTAAGTGCCATGATCTTAGGAGTCCAACGGGGTTCCTTCTTGACATCCCAAAAAGCATCAGATTGAGGCATATGAGAGATGAACCACCGGTACAACAAAGGCGTGCAACAGATAATCATTCCCCCATGATAAGAATTTCGAAGATGAACAGAGTAATAAGCATCACCCAACAATGTATGAACTGGGTTTCCAATCATGAAAATCCTGATAGCGTTAATGTCGACAAACTTGTCCACATTAGGAAATAAGAACAATCCGTAAGCAAGTAGAGCAAAGATGGCCTCAAAAGCAACTCTACTCTTCATTCTGGCAAAGTAACGAGCTTTCTCTAATAAGAAATGAGCTGGTAATCCTCTAATCCCTCCTTTAGTAGTCATAGGGGCTTCCACCTCAGACTTCCTCAGATGAATCAAAGCAGCAATCTCATGTGGTTTTGGCTCACCCTCTAAACCACTAAAAGGAACACGATCGGTAACGGGTAAATCCAATAGATATGAATACTCCTCTAGTGTAGGCATAAACTGATAATCGGGAAAAGTAAAGAAGTGATACATCGAATCATAGAACTGGACCAAGGTCGAGAGAATACCCTCCTTCATCTTCAGCTTCATGAGAGGAATAATGGATCCATACTTCTTCCTAAAGTCTGCAGAACACTCGATCTCTGGAATTAGACTGGCCAACTCATCTATCTTGGGATCCTTGAAACTGTATTTCCCGGTCTTTCTCTTTCCAGAATCCATGGTTAAAAGTACATGAGATATTCAAAAATAGTCAACCTTTAAATCCCTTGAAATATTGTTTTATTCAAAAGATGCTTATGAGTGCATGGATGCATGATGCAATAATCACACACAAGATCACACATACAGGGTTCATAGGTTCAACGTCGCGAGCATGAGGTCGAAGTTACTACCCATAAGGTGTTGGTCTAAAAAGCTATCACTTGCAAAACAAGGCTCTAGAGGTTCCCAGAGTCTACATCCTTCCTTCGAACATTACCAACTTCCCGATTAAATCAGTAATTAGTAATATTCTCAAGAAATACTTGTCCGAGCATAGTATCGCGTGACAACTATTTTCGGATTACTCCGTCATAGCTTCCGCACTACACCTAAGAGGCCAAGATAGGTTTGGTATTCTATGGTCCTCAGTTTTAGCAGGCTCCCAGGTCGAAAGCAGTACGTCTTCCCAATTACTCAGTAAACGACACTACAGTCAAAGGGGCCTCCACTGAGTGGAGGATCTCATGCCTCCTTTTTTGGGATTACTCCCTCAAAGTTAACATGACTATACCGCCCATCCTATCTTAAGGTCTGCCCAAGTTCGGGTATAGGACTCATGAGTAATCACCGAGCACCCTGAAAACCAGGAAAATCCAAACAAACATATATACAAAATATAACACATAAACAACAATAGCACATATATAGATATAAACAAAGATAGGCTCAACCCACTCAGGGATGGACCAGCAAGAGGTCGATCTGTCCCCAGTGAAGTCGCTATTTTTCTGTAGCTGTAGAAATGTTCAAGACTAAGCCATTGGATTGACTAGACCTTATACAAATCAAAAATAAAAATCGCCACCGCACTTTAATGTTTCCAAAGGAATGGGAAAAGAGCGAGTAACCCAAAAGAGGGGGAAAGATTCAAGGTAAGGGGGTTGGTTATGCAAAGGGAAGGTATTAGCACCCTAAACATCTACGGTACTCCGCAGGAACCTCTTTGAAAAAAATCTGTATATTTTGGCTATAAAATATGTTGTATATAAGATGGATGGTGGAGGTGAGAAAAGAAATATTTTTTTTATGATTTTTGCACCCGCCGCGGTTGCGAACCTTTAGTGCCTACGTACCACCTTTCGTGAAATAGGGGATCAGGGTACACGTAGTTCCTCTTTGAAAATTTAAAACACAAGTGTGTTGGTTAATTTTATGAGATAAGACATCATCGTCATTTGTCCGTGTGGAAAACATACTTACTACCCACAATCATGAGAAAGGAGAATTTGTATGATCTCAAAGTGGAGGATATGGCTTGGATTTTAAAATCAACAATGCCTCACTCAACACCCAAGTGGAAAATATCTCTCTTCACTATATATTGTAGAAGTATAGTTGTTTGCATCACTAAAAGCATTGACAAGAGTCTAATATTTTGAGAAAAGTTTAAAGATAAAAGCTAAAGTGGCAAAATGGTTTGAAATGAGATTGATTGACTTTTAGTCTTCTCACAAAAAATGTCAAGGTATTATTAAATTGATTGAAGTTTATTTATGAAAATGTTTTGAAAATGCATGGACATAAGTCCAAGTTTATTATGAAAATGGTTCAAGTTTCAAAACAAGAAGAGTTTTCAAAAGAAGGGAGAAGATTTTTGGAAATTAAAGAAGATGGGGGGAGATGAAGAGACTATCCTAAAGCATAAGGTAAAAGCTAGGGATAAGAACCATCAAACCAACAAGAAGCCAATATTTAACATTATGAGTCAATATAGAATTCCCATTCTTCGGATTGAAACCAAGCAAGCAAAGATACTAGACCTCTTGAGAGAACCAAACTTCAAGTGTATTAAGTCTTCACAAAAATTGGGCAGGGTAATGGCTGTATACGGGTGAATTCCAGATTATAAACAAAGTATGTAATCACAATAACCTGCACACAAAACAAACAAACAACCCAATGTCTTGAGTTAAACCTCAAGAACTCCAGACAAAATATGAATTAAGGTCACAAGGTCTCCAACATAGGCCAATGTTTCTAATCCTAAGTCTCGGAAGTCCAACACTCCACCATGCTAAGGATAGTATCCAAATAGTCCAAGTATCATTAAATATTTTTATGGTTTATGTTGGTTATTAAGTATCTTCAAAAAGAAAAGAAAAGCTCAAGTGAGAAAAATAAAAATGACATAAAAGTAAATGCTCAAGTGAGCAAAGATGAAAATAGCGTGAAATGTAAATGCTAAAGTAAATAGTACATAAAGCATAAAAGCATAAGGTAAAGAGCATAAAATAAAGTCAATTGTTAGATATTAGTGGTTAGTTGGATGACCATCTTGAAACTTGCATTTGGAACTTGTTGTACCCCAAAATTTGCCCTCCCATCCCACAGGAATTCATCCTGAGCTCTCAGATTTTCTCTCAAACAAAGCTAAGCCTTTTATTATCGTTCCTTTCCAAGAAAACAATTTACAAGCTCTAAAGGCAAAACTTTCGCCTTGGAAAAGTTAAAATTCTAAATACTTAGAATTTTCTCTAAAAAAAAAGAGAGAAAAGAAAAAAGCGGGTTTAAGAAGAAAATGGCACTTCAGAGCTTCTGAACCAACCTCCAGGAAGAAACGGTCAGAGGCTGCAAACTTGGATCAACATATAGCATTCAGTCAGAAGACGGCTCTTCAGCAGTTACGCCAACTCAGTCAGAGATTGTAAACATGGTTCAACACTTAATCTTTGAACAAAACATGGCTCTTTCAGCAGTTACGCAAAGTTCAACCAGAGTTTGTTAGAAAAGTGTAAAGAAGGTAACAAAGCCTGAAACTCCTTCAGAACGTACTGGGATCAGAAGGTAATGGGATCAGCAGATTGGGTAAAGTACTGAAGCAGGACAACTAAGTCCAGAGTCTTTAAAGACAGATCAAAGGAGCATACTGGAAAACTCTCAGAGCTTGCTGAGGCAGCAAGAGGCCAAGGTCAGAGCTTAGTTTACGTTGTTTTTTGTAAAGTAGAACTGCTGGCTCAGGTTTTAGGTAATGATGCAAAATCTCCTATTACAAGATTTTTGATGTTGATAAATCTCATCACCATTTAATGCTCATTAATGCTCACAACCACTCCTGAACATTCATCCAAGGGGTCTCTCCACGCGTGGCTCGTTAAACACCTTTGTGCAAGTTTAGGCATGGGTCTATGCGCCACTCTTCGCCTATAGGTGTCACTTCTCCTCAATCCTTGCTTACTGTTCCAGCCTAGGCTGAAAAGCTGTCCATCATCATAACTTTTCATGAACTTCCTTCAAAAAACAAGTTAACCTCTACTGCATAATATTGGCGCCATTTAAACGTTCAAAAATCCACAAAGCCTTGCCTATAAATAGGACACCATTGTCCATCACAAAGGAGGTGAGAAAACATCCAGAAAAAATTGCTAGAGGAGAAACAAAAATCTCTAGTAAAAAAAACCTTGTGAATCTCTGTCCAAAAATCCCTGGTATTTTCACAAACTTTGAACTTCTTACCTCCAAACTTCATTAATACCCAGTTTTCTTTGTGACCAAAGAACACCCATACAGTTTCTAACCATACATACACATACTTTTCCATCCACCCATCCTAAAAAAGAACTTGTCCAGAACACCATCAGAGCTAAAGCTAGCTCCCACTCACAGACTTTTTCAACGGCCAGTAGGAAGTAAATCAGTGTAGAACCTGCCTGTGACCTTGTTGGTTCTGTCTCCTGAAACACTTTGACATTTGTTGAGGTTGTCCCGAACATGTTTTCTGCTTTGTGGAAAAATAATAAAACTGCAGATGTTCTGGCTAGCACAGGGAGAAGCCAAGTTCTGACTTTGACGTTAGCACATCTGAATCCTGTTTTGCTGTCAATAATATCAGAACTTCTGAAAATTATTGTTTTCCAGCAGGGTCAGAACTTATGACTTCCCCACTAATAAAATTTTGTCTTGCAGCGCATGGGGGTCAGAACTTCTGACCTTCCCACTAACAGGTTTCTGTTTTGTAGGTGCCAGAGTCAGAAGTTCTGACTCATACATTTTCACCAAAAGGTTGATAATCCTACAGCAGGCCTGGGTCAGAATTTCTGACTTCCTCTCAGCAACGCGCTAGCCCTCTCTCTCTTTCTCTTTTTCTTCCCCTTGTTATTTTCTTTTGTTATCTATTTTTCTCGTTGAACCACCCCCCTTGTACAAATATGTATCCCCATCCCCTAAATGCTGTAATAGCGTAGGATTTTACATTTCTGCATTTTATTGCTTTCAAATGTAAATGCTAGTAATTAGGATATGTATGGCAAGATAAAATCAATGAAATATAAAATCCTAATTCAAGATAAACTCTTGCATGCAATCAAACACACTTGCACATAAACACCCCTAAAGTATCTCCACTTGGTTGCCTAAACAAATGCCCATGATATGCATGTTGAGTATCTATTGGCAAAACAAAAACAAAACAAAAGATCATAGTCCCTCGATGACGCTATCTTGGTTGCCTATACAAAATGATCTAGTCCCTCGAAAAATTGCTAAAGATACTTGGCAATATTGCTATCATGGTCTATACGATGACTCGCGCTTGTCCCGTTTAACATCCTAACACAAGGTTGTTTATCAAATGCAATGGTAAAACAACACTATCAAAAGGGTTAAAAACATAAGGAAAATCTTTGAGTAAAATAGGGTAGATAACTCTTAGTTACTTGATCAAAACTTGCAAAACATCCTTGCAATTTTCAAACACACTCCACAACACAATTCAAAAACATTTCTCAAAACAGACTTTCAAAACATTGAAGTATCTTTTCAAAGACAATACACCTTTGTATACATTCAAACAAGAATCATTACAAAGGTTTCCACAACGATGGCCTCTTTTCAAAAGCATTTTCAAAAACCACACACAAAGCACCATTTCAAACAAATTGAAAAGCAAACGCAAGTGATCTAAACAAGTAACTAAGAGCCCATGGAAAACCATGGATGAAAAGGGTGCTAATACCTTTTCATAATCTACTCCCCGAACCCAAGAAAACATCTCAAAGGTCTTTCCTGTGCTTTTTGACCTTTCCTTAGGATAAAATAAAAACTCGGTGGCGACTCTTGCTAAACTGAAACATTTGTGAACACAAACGCAAAACCTCAAGTCAGTTCTCCCACTGTGTCACAGACCTGGCGACTCTACTGGGGAGTTTTCTAAAAGTGAAGTAACCTTAGGGTTTAGATCACCTTTGCATGCTTATCTTGTTTGCTTTGATTGCTTTACATTTGGTTCTCTTGTTTGGGCTTGAAATCCTCTACCCGGATTTGGGAAACATTCATAGGTAAATAGCAATACATTGTGGAAACTGTGCGGGGTATACTGACATGGTTGAAGCAATAGCTATATTAGTGCGACATATTTGTGAGTATCGGTAGCCTTTGAGTCAATCAAAGAGAATACGGGGCCGCTGAGTGATGTCATGAAGCACTAATAAACTCTTAGAACCTTACTTGACCATCTTGGCTTTATTAGGGGTAGTGAGATGACCGGCTTTGGTGCAGTCCGAAGTTGGTAGATACTCGATACTACACTCATTGAGGGTTGTTTTCTTGGAATATTTTGGTCGCCAGTTAAGTGGCTAAACAAAAACAATGAACATAGAAAATAATCCAGTGATATTGAGCTCCTTAGAACCCGGTTACTATTTATAGGACAGGTTGAGCCAACTAACTTCAAGAGGGTACTTACCTATGAAACCTCATGCAAGCCTGAAATTAGGATCTTGTGTGATTTTCTTGTACATGTGCTTGTGCATACATCATGAACATCATAAAGCATCATATGCATCCACTAACCATTTCAAGGGTTCGGATCTTCATCTTTGTTCTTGTTTTGTAGGTCATGGAATCTCTTCGCAGGAAAACAATTTAAGTCAACCTTGTGAGAATCCCTCCTCAGCTCAAGGAGCTTACTTCCAAGATTCCAGAGAATTCTCTCTTCAGTGAAAGACATGGTAGACTTCTCAACTTGGTCAACTCCAACATTGAAGAAGACATGGTGAAAGTTCTCTTCCAGTTCTTTGACCCCCAACACCACTGTTTCACATTCCCTGATTACCAACTAGTACCTACTTTGGAGGAATTTTCTCAACTTCTGAGGATTCCTATTCTACATCAACTACCCTACAACGGTACCGAAAAAGAACCAAAGCCTGAAGATGTTGCTCAAGCATTACACTTGCAACCATCTGATATCAAAGGACATTGGGAAACCAGAAGTGGTGTCAAGGGTTTCTTGGCAAAGTTTCTGTTTGAGAAGGCACAAGACTGCTGGAATTCTCTAGATCTATAAGCTTTTTAAGAGATTGTGGCACTTCTCATCTATGGGTTGGTCTTGTTCCCAAACCCTGATCAGCTTATAGATGTGAATGCTGTCAAGATTTTCATATCTCGGAATCCTGTGCCTACATTGCTTGGAGACATCCTACACTCATTTCACACACGAACAATGAGGAAAAGAGGTGTTCTCATGTGTTTCACTCCTCTTCTAGCAAGGTGGTTTATTTCTCACCTTCCCCAATTAGTTTTGAAGAATGAGCAGGGTTTAAGGTGGTCACAACGGTTGATGACCCTCACACATTCTGATGTTCATTGGTGTTCTCGGTCCAGAGAAAATGTCATCATCATTGATCGTTGTGGAGAATTCCCTAATGTCCCACTACTTGGCATTAGGGGAGGCATTACCTACAACCCTTGTTTAGCTTTGAGGAAATTTGGGTATGCCCGGAGGGATGGTCCTCATGATATGCTGATTCCTGACCTAGTTTTTGACTTCGACAACGATGCGTAACGACTTCGACAAAGGTTTATCCGAGCTTGGAGGATGCCTAACAAGGTGGATAGTAAGACACCGGGGCACAAGCATTCCATCCCCCTCGAGCCTTACCTCAAGTGGGTACGAACCCACGCCCAGAGTCTTATGATGCCATATCCTCACATTCTCCCCGTGATCAAAGAGCCTGTTATGGAAGGAGAGGTTCCATACACCCTCCTACATCCAGACATGCCAACATCATTGGAAGAATTATAAAAGAGTTGGATCCAACTCAAGGAATAACGAAATACTTTTGAAGCCAGCTTCTATGTCAGTGAGAAGAAGGTTTTGGAACTTACCCGCCAAATTCATGAAGAGGAGACTCTCAACACTTACATCGCGCCAAAGAGGATGCGCAATGTCTTTTTACATTAAGAATTTTGTAATATTTTGCCCATTGGGCATTTATGTACTAACAAGTTTCTTCTTAATATGACGTGTGTTCTTTTTGTTTGCAACAAATTTGAATTTCTGAATCCTTGAATGCATTACATGAATAACATATCACTCATCATATGCATAAACAGTTCTTCACACCAGGTTTCCTTATCTTTCTGCTGTTTATTTAAGCAAGATGGATTTGGAGCAGACGGTTAAGGATCTGCAAGCACAAAATTCGCAATTCCAGCAACTCCTCATGACGTTAGCAAAGGGTCAAGAGGACCTTAAAGCACTGTTGGAGAAAGATAAAGATAAAAAGAAGAAAAGGACCGGTATGGCCACTATAGGAAGAAGGTTTGAAAACTAGGCCAGAAAGTTCTCAAGTTCCCCTTGACGTCTGATGAAGGAATTGGTAAAGGAAAAGGAGCAGCGATGCCTTCCGAATCTGAGGTTGAAGAAGAAGAAGAGGAAGAGGATGAAGATTACTCCGAACAGCAATATCCCCCGGCGGATGATAAGTATAAAAATCTTGAGGATCGGTTGGCAGCTATGGAGTTGCAAAGGGTACCTGGTTTAGATTTCGAAGAACTAGGGTTGGTCGCTGGGATCGTCATTCCTCCCAAGTTCAAAGTTCCTACATTTGCTAAGTATGACGATTTGTCCTGTCCAAAGATACATCTGAGGTCCTACGTCAGAAAGATCCAACCCCACTCCTCTGATAAGGATCTTTGGGTCCACTTTTTTCAAGATAGCTTGTCAGGCACGCAATTGGACTGGTTTTATCAACTTGAGAGGTCGGATGTTCACAACTGGGAAGATTTAGCTGCAACTTTCTTCCGAAAATACCAATACAATGAAGATTTAGCACCTACTCGTACTCAACTACAGAGTATGTGTATGGCTTCTAATGAGGGATTCAAGGAATATGCCCAGAAGTGGCGTGATCTGGCTAGAAGGGTGCAACCACCATTGTCAGATAGAGAGCTGGTTGACATGTTTTTAGGGACTTTGTCTGGTCCATTCTTCAATCATTTAATCGGGAGTTCATCTGCAGGATTCACCGAATTAATTCTGACCGGTGAAAGGGTCGAGGCTGGCATTAAGAGTGGAAAAATTCAGAAGGATGCCTCCGCTTCCACTGCTGTTAAGAAGACCTTCCCAGCCAAGAAAGAAGCTTCTGCTGTTTATTCTCAGAAAAATCAAGGAAGAACGGAGCGCCGATTAACGGTGGGGGCTGTGATGATTCAAAACTCCTCAACTGATCAACCTCGAAGCAGTCAACCAAGAGTTAATCAGCAAAGGGTAGAAAGGCCACAACAACAATTCACCCGAATCAATATGACACCGGCTCAAGTCCTCCCTCATCTGCTTGAAAGAAGCGCCGAAAAACCCTAATACCTCTTCTCCTTATTATCACTCCAATGCAAAATGTGCATACCATTCTGACAGTGTAGGGCATGATACCAACAACTATTGGGCTCTTAAAATCAAGATCCAAGACTTGATAGACACCAAGGAGGTAGAATTTGATGCGCCCGAAAAGCCAAATGTGATTTCTGCCCCAATGCCGAAGCACGGTCATGATGTCCATGCCATTATGGAAGATCTTCATGTCACCACCGTTAATGAATTAATGACTCCGTTACCAGTGATTAAAGTGAATTTGATGAAAGCCGGGATATTCCCAGGCTGTGGAAAAGACTGTTACTTCTGTTCAAACTTGCAAGCTGATTGTCCACTATTGAAATTAGGCATCCAACGCCTGATGGATACCCAATAGATCCTCTTTCAAAAGACTCTTGTTGATACTATCACTCATGTTACTCCTATTACTTTTGATACTCCAACCAATGACATTGCTATAATAACCATCTTCGACGATCTTTCCAAGACCTGCAAAAGGCCTGTTAAGATTACGCCTGATCCTAAGTTGGTGCCGCTAAAAATCACCATGCCGGGGCCTGTCCCGTATAAATCTAACAAGACGATACCATGGAATTATGGAGGAGAAATCTTCTACCATTGTGTCAAACAGGTTGAATTAGTCCAAGAGAATTTCGATGATGAAACCCCTGATATAGGGAATATTGCGGGAACGAGCAAGATAACTCGCAACAGAAGGATCTTCTCTCCGGAGATTGCTCCTCCACGGGCAGTCTTCGGACCCTCGAGAGTTTCTGTACCTGTCAAGCCATCTGTGCAAATCCCGATAATTGAAGAACTTGATGCTCCTGAAGTTAGACCCTCTGATGTTGCTACCAAAGGTAAGGGGATACTAGAAGCGCCTGTCAGGACGAAGGCTCAGACTGTGGTAATCCCCGAGACCACCCAGAAAGAGATGGAAGAAATCTTAAAGATAATCAAGAAGAGCGACTACGATGTCGTGGAGCAGCTAGGGAAAACCCCTTCCAAAATCTCCATGCTTGCTCTCCTACTCTGCTCTGAGGCTCATGCTAAGGCCTTAATCAAATTTCTAAAGAAGGCACACGTGCCTCAAGAAACTTCTGCTGACCAGTTTCAAGAGTGTGTGGCTAGCCTTACTACCGATAATGGCCTTGGTTTTTCTGACGCTGATTTGACTCCTAAGGGAAGGAAGCACAACGACGCGCTGCATGTCTCGGTGGAATGCAGAGGGACCACACTTGCCCATGATCTGGTTGACACCGATTCATCTTTAAATGTACTACCAAAAAAGATGTTGGACAGATAGGACTGTGAAGGTCTGACCCTAAAGCCCAGTAACATCATTGTTAGAGCCTTCGACGGTTCTAAGAGGATGGTTCATGGAGAAGTGGACATCCCAATCAAAGTGGGCACATAAATTTTCAACTCTACCTTTTATGTGATGGACATCCATCCTTCATATTCATGCTTGTTGGGAAGGCCATGGATCCACAATGCTGGGGCAGTTACTTTCTCTCTGCACCAAATGCTAAAGTATCCAGTTCAGGGTAAGATCATAACGGTGCACGGTGAGGAAGAGTACATGATAAGTCACCTCAACTCCTTTTGCTATGTGGAGTTAGATGGTGAATTCATAGAAACACCTTTCCAACATTTTGAGGAAGTTTCTCCTGAAGTCGCAGTTGCAAAGACAATGACTGATGTGCCTATCGTTCCCAAGCATGTGTCTAGGATGGCATCCCTCAAAGATGCGGAGGCTGTAATCAAAGAAGGAAGGAGTACAGTGTGGGGGAAACTGCCTGATTTTTCTCATAAGACGGACAAGTTTAGACTAGGTTTTATTGCTGCTGGCCAAAAAGCTGTGCGTCGCTCCAGGGCTGGAGGACCACCCGTAAAAATCACTCACCATGGAATTAATGCCTTAGAAGATGATGATGAAGAAGACAACTTTGAAGATTGGATCTTTCCAACCGTCGAAGGGGGATTAAGCAACTGGGAAGAGAAAGACTTCGTTCCCATCACTTTCATCAACCAGTAATTTATCTTTGAACAATTTCCTATTTTGGTCTGTAATAATTAAACAATTCGTACACTCTCTTTTTGCCTTATGCCTTTCCCGGGGCATATAGGTCCATTTGTAAGGGCTCGATTTCTTCATTATCATATGCCATTTTTAAGTGAATCATTGGACGTTTTCATCTATAAACTGTTGTGTTCATTTTCTTCCCTTTTACATTTTGTTTTGTTTAAGGATGGCTATCCCTTACACACACCCACACTCACAAAATGCAGGTACCCATCCACTCCGGATTCCATGGGTGACTATTCTGCTTTAGCCTTCGGTGACTCTGAAGATTTGGTCAATCATGCCGAGTACGAAGGTGATGAATATTGTGAAGTGTCGGGAGAGTTAACCAGACTTTTGCAACAAGAAGAGAGGGCTATTCTGCCCCATGAAGAGTTGCTAGAAACCATCAATCTAGGAACAGAGGAAGACAAGAAAGAGGTTAAGGTGGGTGCCAACCTGGAGCCAAGTGTCAAAGAGCGCCTAGTGCAGTTGTTGAATGAACATGTTGAGATCATTGCCTGGTCCTATGAAGACATGTTGGGACTAGATACGGATATTGTGGTTCACCGTCTCCCTACAAGAGAAGACTGTCCACCAATCAAACAAAAGGTCCGCCAAATGAGGCCCGACATGTCTGAAAAGATCAAAGCTAAGGTGATGAAGCAATTCAATGCTGGTTTTCTGGCTGTTACTTCCTATCCACAATGGGTTGCTAACATTGTGACCGTGCCTAAGAAGGACGACAAAGTCAGAATGTGTGTGGACTATCGGGACTTAAACAGGGCTAGCCCTAAAGATGATTTCAACTACCACACATTGACATCTTGGTTGACAACACAGCTCAAGACAAGGTATTTTCCTTCATGGATGGATTCTCGGGATACAACCAGATCAAAATGGCCCCCGAAGACATGGAGAAGACTACTTTCGTTACGCAGTGGGGTACCTTCTGCTATAAAGTGATGCCATTCGGACTGAAGAATGCAGGGGCAACCTATCAACGAGCCATGGTAGCTTTTTTTCATGATATGATACATCATGAGATCGAAGTCTACGTAGACGACATGATAGCCCATTCACAGACAGAAGAAGAACACCTTGATCATCTGCAAAAGTTGTTTGTCAGATTGAAGGAATATAAGCTCAGACTGAACCCTAGCAAGTGCACTTTTGGAGTCAGGTCTGGTAAACTTTTGGGATTTATCGTCAGCAACAAAGGCATTGAGGTTGATCCTGCTAAAGTCAAAGCTATACAAGAAATGCCTGCCCCCCGCACTGAAAAGGAGGTTAGAGGTTTCTTGGGACGCTTAAACTATATTGCAAGGTTCATCTCTCACCTAACATCTACCTGTGAGCCAATCTTCAAGCTGTTAAAGAAAGATCAGGTGGTTGAATGGAACAATGATTGTCAAGTTTCTTTTGATAAGATCAAGGAATATTTGCTGGAACCTCCTATCTTGATGCCACCCGTCGAAGGAAGGTCGTTAATCATGTATCTGACTGTTTTGGATAACTCAATGGGGTGCATACTGGGCCAACATGACGAGTCTGGCCGAAAAGAGCATGCCATTTATTACCTTAGCAAAAAGTTTACCGACTGTGAGACTCGCTACTCATTGCTCGAGAAAACTTGTTGCGCTTTGGTATGGGTTGCTCGCCGGCTAAGGCAGTATATGTTGACACATACCACTTTGCTGATTTCTAAAATGGATCATGTTGTACCCCAAAATTTTCCCTCCCATATTTCTCAAGACATTACAAGAAGAATTCCCAAGTGGTTCAAGATTGCTCAAGAAGTGGATAGTCAAGTCATCTCCTAAGGCAGTCAACCTCAAAATTAGGGTTTTGTGTTGCATCAAGGTATTTGCATCCAAATTACCCCAAGTGTTCCCCAATGTCCTAATATGTTCTCAAGTTCATCCATGTCAAATTTCAAGCCTTGCAGAGGAAGTTTGGTCAGTCAATTGCTCAAGAGGCCCAAAAATCGACTGTGCTAGGGCAAAAGTCAACTGTGACCTACAAATAGTCAAACCTCAAGATTTTTTGTCAACATTCTAATTTTGAAGGTTAATTCATCATTTGATCAAGGGTTGATCATGATTCATCAATGATTTCTCAAGATTCATCAAGATTCAAAAGTTGCTAAATTAGGGTTTTGTAGGAAAAGTCAACTCAACTTTGACCAAGCATAACTTTCTCATAATTTATGAGAAATGACCCATCCAAAGCTCATTTTCAAGAGGATACAATTTCCTACAATCCATCTTCACTCCCCAAGATCAATAAATGCACTCACAAGAAGTTACAAATTTTGACATTATAGGTCATTTTTGAATGTCAACAAAAACACCTTTTTTTCCAAAACTTATAACTTGAGCATGGAATATAAAAATTAGATGATACCAAAAGTGTTTATTAGAGTACATCTCAAGGTTTCTAAAAAGTCCAAGAACACCTCCAAAAGTTCAAAATTGAAGGAGTTATGCATTGTTGAAGTTGGGAATTTTTCCAAAATTGCCAAAAGTCAACTATCCCCAAAACACAAATTTTTGACAAAAGGGCCCACTTTTTTCCACTTGATTTAATCTTGTCACACCACACACGTGTCCTATCTCCAGTTTTATGTCCATTCATTGATTTTTCTATTTTATTCGATTTTTATTGAATTAACTCATTTTAAATCAATTTAAATCTAAATAAAATCTAAAAATTGACAGCTTGATATCTTTTTGATCATTACAGGTCTTAATTACCATGATGTACAAAATCAAACTCGTATCAAGCCTTATTGTGCATAAAATATTGATTTTCTGACAAATATGAAAGCTTGTTCATGGAGGATCAAGGCAAATCTTCAATCATCAATTCACATGGATTCAAGGCCCAAAATTAAACCTAATTGCTTCCCTTATACTTGTACAATGCAAAGACACTAAAAACACGGCCTGAAAGCTGCAAAATCACAAAATACAAAACTTGAAAAAAGCTTAAAAAGTGAGAAACTGAAATCCATATTGGAGGCGTTTTGAAGGCCAAAACTCAACATAGACCTCTTGTTTGCCATCCACTGGAGCGATAGGAATCAAAACCAAGCCCTCTCGTCACCTGAATCGCGTTGTAAGTGTCCATGAACATGACCCTGTACATGAAATCATGATTCCATATCCCTGCATCCTTTGAGCAAATTTTTTGTACAATCATGCTTATCATTCAATTTCTAAGCGTTCTACAATATTTAATTTTGTTTTTATGGCCTGTAATGTAACACCCGAACCTAGGGTTTTCGTTTCTTGTTTTTAGGCATTTTTGCTACAGGTGAAATTAGGGCGAACCATGGACATGGTTTTGTTCAGGGAGGAGAGACGAGCATGGTGATGGTCTCCGTTTGTATTTATATGGCCTATAGCTCGTTTTAGGACGAACCTAGGAATTTAGTTGCGGATAAAATCCGCATGTAAATATCCAGGCTTTTCAACGAAGAAGACGACTAGATGTCTTCTCCCTATTGGCTGATTCGAATCTCGCGCCATATTTTTTTTTAATTTTCAGGCATAATAGTTGTTTTCACATATGATATTGTTTGTTTATTATTCTAACAACTATCAAGCGTTGGTGGAGTGGTTGATGCGTTGGCCAATGAGCAATGGGACCTGGGTTCGAATCCCAGGTCCCCCATATATTTCTTGCATTTTATTTACAGATGATTCAGTGCAAAGACAATAGCGTGGTACACCATACACCTCAAAGCTCCAGGCGCCAGATGGCCTCCAGGCCAAATCTAAAGGCCAGGATTGAAGGCTCACCATACTCCCCAGTCAATGCATACGCGTGGAATGGGAAAAGTCAAAGCAGGCTTGCAGTAAATGGGCTTGGAATTGCTATTCTCACATTCAGAATTGGGCCCAACACCCTCCCCATGGGTTATTTCTTTTCTCTTTATATTTCCTTTTTTTATTTATTTGTTTTACTTAATTATTTTATTATTATTATTTAATTAACCAAATAATTTATTTTTCCTCATAAAATCAAAAACACAAAAAAAAAATTATTTTTATTTATTAAAATTAAATTCACTTTTATTTTTGAAAATAAATTAATTTAATTGATTTAGCTTTAATTAGGTATAATTTTAATATCTTTTGCAAAATAATTAAAATTAATGTAGAATTAGGTTTTTATTAATTTTGACCAGATTTATTTTATTTCCTTAAATACAAAAAAAATACAAAAAAATATTATTTTTATTAATTAATTAATTAGCTCATTTAATTTAATTATTAGCTTAGTTTTAATTATTTTTAATTCAAAAATAACAAAAACATGCTTTCTTTCAAAAAGGGTCAAAACCCTAAAAAATATGCCGATTTAATTTTCTCGCACGCGATCAATTTTGTCTTATTATTGTAATTGCTTCCGGAATGTAATAGCTTTTAATTAGGACTTTAATTATTTATCGCTTTATTTTACTTTCCGCAATTTAAATTAAAGGGTTGCTTTTGGCGATGTAAATACCCGACGCCTTGTAATAGTTTAGATTTAATTTCCGCAATTTAAATTCCGCAACTATACACTGTTAGATGTTTGATAATAGGGAATGCATGACAAGATCAAAATGTATGAACTTAAAATCAACATAGATAACCCCTGACATGTACAAAGATAAATAACTGAAAAACAACACACTCGCACATGCGCACTCTTAAGGCACACCTCACTTGGTTGCCTTCGAACGTGGTCATTGAGTATAGGAAGTTTTAGAGGTCGTCCTCTTGTCCAAAGATCATAGTTGCCTCGAAACGGTTGCCTCGGATAAAATGATCTAAGACATTAGGGTGACCGCTAAGGCGTCCTAACATTGCTTTAGTGACCACACGTCCCTTAATCGAATTGACTCGAAAGCTCCAACGACGATGCTACCTACTTATCAATAGTGGGATAGCATTGTCTAAAGGACATTAGCACAGATTAATTCCCTTTTCGAGTAGGTAGATGGTTCTTAAGTACTTGCTCTCTTTTAAAACAAAACAAAACTTTTCGCACTTACACCCCTTTCAAAACAAAAACTTCTTTCAAACCCACAAACACAAAGAAAAGCAATTTTTGAAAACACTTTGAGCAAGTACCTAAGAGCCCGTGGATAACCACGGATAGAAAGGGTGCTAACACCTTCCCTTTCTATAATCTACCTCCCGAACCCGAGAAACATCTTGAAAAAGGAATTTTTCTGTGCTTTTGTCCTTTCCTTGTTGGATAAAATAAAAGACGGTGGCGACTCTTGCTTACCGCGACATTTTGCAAAAACAAACGCAAAACACAAACCAGCATTCCAAAATAGTCAGTTCTTTCCCACCGTATCACCAGAACTGGCGACTCTGCTGGGGATTTAATAAGTGAGGTGTACCTTAGGATTAGATCATTGTGTTTTCAATTGTATGCTTTGTATGCTTTATATTTGTGGGCTTGTATCAGAGTTTCTATAGATCCTAACCCGGATCTGGGGGTACCCTTTAGGTAAGTAGCAATAAACTGTGAGGGAACTGTACGGCGTAGACCGATACGGTTGAAGCAGTAGTTACGTTGGTGTGGCACTTTAGATTGTACCGATATCCATTGTGTTAGAACGAGGAGAATATGGGTCATCTAAGGGGTCATTAAGAACCAACTGACCTTAGAACCTTTAAATTGACCAACTTGGCCATAGAACAGTAGAAGTATGCTACACTCATTGAGACTAAACTCTCGCGATGATTCTGGCCGCAAGAAAAAGTTGCTAAACTGGAATTATGACCGATCGAGGGTAGTCAGTGATATTGAGATTCTCTAGAACCCGGTTACTATTTTTAGGACAGGTTTAAACCAACTGAACTGAAAGAGGGTAGTACCTAAGCTCCTTGCCAGCCTGAAATCTAAGGGCTCTCTGTGTGACTTGTGTCCCTTTACCATGTTTGCTTTTTGTGGATACTTGTGGTGTGCTTACTATCATGACATCATGACATCATAACATTGCATACATCTTGCATAAGACTAACATATTTCAAAGACAAGAGGGATTCATCTTTACTCTGTTTTGTAGGTCATCATGATGCCTATGCGTAGGAATACCATCAGGATTAACTTTGTCCAAGTTCCTACCTTGCTTAAAGAGTTGGTTGCAAAGATGCCTGACACTACTTCTTTCCTCAAGAGACATGGTTACCTTCTCAGTTTGGTCACCTCCAAATTGGACGAGCAGATGATGAGTGTCCTAGTCCAATTCTATGATCCGTTGTACCATTGTTTTACTTTTCAAGACTATCAGCTGGTTCCCACCCTATAAGAATTCTCTAAGTTGCTCGGTATCTCTGTTCTGGAACAGACCCCGTTTACTGGTTAGGAGAAGGTTCTTAGACCCGGAGAGATTGTTGCAGCCCTTCATTTGACCAAAGAAGAGGTAATGGCTAATCGGGAGACTAGAAGTGGAGCAAAGGGCTTTCTGACTAAGTTTTTGGTTGGTAAGGCTAATTATTTCTGGGATAGCCTAGACTTCAAAGCATTCAAGGATATTCTGTCCCTTCTGATATACGGCTTGGTATTGTTTCTGAACTCAGACTCTTTTGTTGATATAAATGCGATAAAGATATTCATCTCTCGGAATCCGGTACCCACTCTCTTGGGTGACATTCTCCATCAGCTCTATGCTCGTACTGCCCGAAAGTGGGGAACCTTGATGTGCTGTGCTCCCTTATTGGCAAGGTGGTTTATTTCGCACCTTCCCAAGTCAGTGCTGAAGAACAAAGAAGGCATGGGTTGGGCTTATAGGGTGATGTCTCTCTCTCATAATGACATTATCTGGAATTTCAAGGGTATGGATGAGGTGACTATTATTGATCGCTGTGGGGAGTACCCTAATGTTCCACTGTTAGGAACCCACGGAGGAATTTCTTACAACCCATTCTTAGCTCTACGTCAGTACAGGCGTGCCAGAAGAGAAGGACCTCATGAGATGCTAATGCCTAGTATCATCTTTGATTTTCAAGGGGATATCAACGATCAATGTCGTAGATCCATAAGGGCTTGGGATAGAGTTCACCAATCTGATCCACATGAGCTGGGCCCAAAGACTTCTCTCCCGATGGAGCCATATCTCAGATGGGTCCGCATCCATGCCCAAAAGCTGGGTATGCCATATGATGTTGTCCGGCCTGTCACTCTTGAAGTTGCTAATGAAGAAGGAGTTCTTCCAACCATTCTCCATCCTTATATGCCCACTGACATTGGGGCACTGAAGAGATCTTGGATGCAACTGAGGGAAGAACGAGATTCTTACCGAGAGAGGTTCAACGAGCAAGAGCAGAGATCCAGAGGTTGACTAGGCAGTTAGAGAACGAGCGGATTCTCAACGACTATGTTTGTACTGATAAGAAGAGACCATGGGAGCGTTGATTGACCTTTGATGTTTTCCCTTTCCAGTTTTATTTACTTTTCAGTATTTCCATTCTTGTAACGCCTTAAGGGCATCAGTTGAACAATTTAAATTACAAAGCTTATCTAATAAAGTGTGTTTCCTTTCTTGTTTACAAATTTGAATCTCCCGATTGTCTTTGAAATCATAAATCATACGCATTTCATCCCATGCACTTCATAAACAGGTACCCATTACAGGTCTCTTATCTTCTTCGCTGTTTATTTCAGCACTCATCATGTCTGCTGAACCTTCAACTGAGCAAGCCATCAAGGCCCTCCAGGCCCAGAATGCCCAATTTCAAGAGCTGTTCATGAATCTAGCTAAGGGTCAGCAAGATCTGAAGACCCTGATTCTGAAAGAGAAAAAGAAGAAGAAGAATAGGACAATCCTGTTTAACACAGGGCACAGGTTTGGGAGCAGGCTACAGAATGAAGTTGATCTGACCACCTCATCTGGAGGGAAAGATAGCCAAGAAGAAAGGAGGGCTCCTAGCCCTGTGGTCTCCGACAATGAGACGGACTTCGACGAAGAATAGTATCCTCCTGTTGAGGATAGATACAAACAACTGGAAGACCGGTTGAATGCTATGGAAGATCAGAAAGTGCCTGGTCTGTACTTTGGTGATCTAGGTCTATCATCTGGGGTAGTGATTCCCCACAAGTTCAAGGCACCAGCCTTTGCTAAGTATGACAGAGTTTCTTGTCCGAAGCTGCACCTCCGGTCATTTGTGAGGAAGATTCAGCCGTATACCGCTGATAAAAACCTATGGATCCATTTTTTTCAAGACAGTCTCTCAGGGACTCAGCTTGAGTGATTCTATCAGCTGGACGGAACCAGTATTCGCAGTTGGGAAGACTTGGCTACTGCTTTTTACAGGCGGTATCAGTACAACTCTGACCTTGCTCCTACGCGTACCCAACTCCAGGGTATGTCAATGGGAACGGGCGAAGGATTCAAATATTATGCTCATAAGTGGAGAGACCTCGCTGGTAGAGTACAACCACCCTTGGCTGATCGGGAGCTTGTGGACATGTTTCTGGGGACCTTGTCTGGTCCATTCTTTAACCATCTGATTGGAAGCTCTTCGTCTGGGTTTACAAAGCTAATTTTAACCGGTGAGAGGATTGAGGTTGGTATTAGGGCTGGTAAGATACAGAAGGGTGCCTCATCAAGCGCCAAGAAGAAGCCGTTTAAGAAAAAGTCCAGTGCTGTCTACAGTGCAAGAAGATAGAATAGACCTGAACACCGCCAAGTTGTTAATGCGGTTGTTATTTCAAAACCTGCTGGTGCTCCGCAGAACAACAATCAACAAAAGGACGAGAGACCTTGAAGGAAATTCTTCCGTCTCAGCATGACCTTATCTCAGATTCTGCCACAGTTGCTGAAAACCAATCTGGTGACTCTAAAGGAATCCCCAAAGAATTCAAATACAACATCACCAAGGTATAACCCTAATTCCCGCTGTGCTTATCACTCTGATAGCCCGGGGCATAATACAGATGATTGTTGGACTTTGAAGAGTAAGATACAAGACTTAATTGATGCGAAGGAGATTGAGTTTGAGGCGCCCGAGAGGCCTAATGTTGTGACTGCTCCCATGCCCAAGCATGGAGTGAATTCTCTAGAAGAAGACTTGTTTGTGGTTTTTGTGGATGATATTGTTACCCCTTTAATGACTGTAAAGAAGAACCTTTTGCTAGCCAGTTTATTTCTGGGCTGTGACGAAGGTTGTCGTATGTGTTCTGCCCTGCCAAATGGTTGTCCGCTTTTGAAATCAGGTGTCCAAAGCCTGATGGATAGTAAAGAGATCCTATTTGAGAAGAATGTTGTTCCCTCAGTTCCTTCTGAAGAAGTTGCCATCATTACCATTTTCGACAATTCTTCCAAGGCTCCCTCGAGGAAGCCTGTTAGAATTAAATCTGTTCCGAGAATCGCACCTGTAATCATCACTGTTCCAGGGCCCATCCCTTATACCTCTGATAAAGCTGTCCCTTGGCACTATGGGGCTGATGTTTATTTCCATGGGGTTAAGCAAGAGTTGGATGATGATACTGACGTCAGCAATATTGTTGGACCTGCTAAAGTCACCCGTAGCGGAATACTTTTCTCACCTAATATTTCTCCACCAACTGCCTAAAGACCCGTTGTTATTACTCCTGCCAGTGTACCTGCTACCATTCCTGTTCAAGTTCCTATCCTTACCCCTGTCGCCGAGTCATCTAACACTCGGGGCAAAGGGATCACCACTGATGTGCCTGCCCAGACGGAGGCACCGAAGACGATTACTGTCGAAGCTTCTAAGCAAGAGATAGAAGAGATCCTGAAAATCATTAAAAAGAGTGACTACAATGTAGTTGAGCAGCTGGGGAAACCCCGTCCAAGATTTCTATGTTGTCACTATTGCTGTGCTCAGAGGCCCATGCCAAGGCTCTGATTACATTTCTGAAGACTGCCCACGTGCCACAAGAAACATCAGCTGATCAGTTTACAGATTGCGTGGCCAATTTAACTGCTGATAAAGGGTTAGGTTTCTCGGACGCCGACTTGACTGCTAAGGGGAAGAATCACAACGATGCCCTGCATGTCTCCATTGAATGCAGGGGAACTACTCTTGCACATGTATTGGTGGATACTGTCTCCTCATTAAACATCTTGCCCAAGAAAGCTCTAGACCGGTTGGATTGTGAATGGTTGGAGTTGAAGCCAAGCAACATTGTCGTCAGGGCCTTTGATGGGTCTAAGAGAATGGTGCATGGAGAGGTTGATATCCCGATCAAGGTTGGTTCTCAGGTCTTCAACTCTACATTCTATGTGATGGACATTCGGCCATCTTATTCTTGTTTTTTGGGTCGTCCATGGATCCACAAAGCCGGGGCCGTAACCTCCACACTTCATCAGAAGCTGAAATACCTGGTAAAAGGGAAGATCGTGACAGTGCAGGGGGAGGAAGAGTACATGGTTATCCACCTCAACTCTTTCCGATATGTAGAGATGGATGGGGAGTTCATTGAGACCCCATTTCAACATTTTGAAGAGGTTCCCCAGACACTGGCGTCAACTGAGACTGTTGTTGAAGATTCTCCTATGAAGATGGCTTCCTTCAAGGATGCTCGGGATGTTGTTGAGAAGGGTGAGTGTACCAATTGGGGCCAACTCCCTGATTTTACACAGAATACTAATAAGTTTGGTTTGGGTTTCACTGCAGAAGCTCAAAGGGCTGTTCAAAATGCACGAATCAGAAGACATCCCATGTTCATCAGCAACTCAGGAGTGAATGCCATTAAAGACTATGTGGAAGAGTCTGAATTCGACAGCTGGATCTATCCTACGGCCGACGGTGGACAATGCAACTGGACAGCAAAGGACTTAACCCCTATTACTTTTGTTACCCAGTATTGAAACTTTTGTTTTGAATCTGTAACACACAATGTTTAAAACTTTATGGCCCGGTGTCTTACCCGGGGCACCGTGGCTTCATTTGTGAGGGCTTTATGTGTGTCATTTTCATATATCATTAATAAAAGCATTGGGCGTTTCTTGCATTTCAAATTTTGCGCTCCTTGTCTTTCTTTATATATATATTGCAAAACAGCTATTTTAGACACACTCACGTATCGTGATCTACATCCATTCTGGATCCCACTGATAACGACTCTGCTACTGCCAGTTATGACTTCGAAAATCCGATCAACTTAGCCAGAGACGAAGGTGAAGATGATTGCGAAGTGTCTGTTGAGTTTGTTAGACTACTGCTTCAAGAAGAGAGGGCCATACTACCTCCAAGCCATCAATTCTGATGCCTCCAATTACAGGAAGACCGTTGATCTTATACTTAAAAGTGCTGGACAATACAAAGAGGTTGGGGCAACATGACAAGTCTGGCCGAAAAGAGCATGCTATTTACTGCTTTAGCAAAAAATTTACCGACTGTGAGACCCAACACTCACTGCTCGAGAGAACTTGCTACGCTTTGGCATGGGCTGCTCGCCGGCTGAGACAGTACATGTTGACTCATACTACTCTTCAGATACCAAAAAATCTAAACGTCTAGACGACACCTTGGCCTTTTGCAATATGGGGCATTGATATGATCGGCGAGATCAGACCTACGGCATCCAACGAGCATCATTTCATCCTGGTAGCAATTGATTACTTTATGAAGTGGGTTGAAGCAACTTCCTTTGCTACGGTAACCAAGAGCGTCGTGGCACGATTCATTCGGCACAATCTGATTTGTCGATACGGTGTACCAGAGAGGATAATTACAAACAATGGTACCAATCTCAAAAACAAGATAATCACTGAGCTCTGCGAGCAATTTAAGATACAACATCATAACTCTTCTCCTTACCGGCCGAAGATGAATGGGGCTGTCGAAGCGGCTAATAAGAACATTAAGAAGATTGTGCAGAAGATGACAGTGACATACAAAGATTGGCACAAGATGTTACCATTTGCTCTTCACAGGTATCGTACCTCAACACAGACGTCAACAGGGGAAACACCCTATTCCTTGGTATATGGCATGGAAGCAGTCTTGCCCATTGAAGTTCAGATACCCTCTCTTCGAATCATGAAGGATGCAGGTTTGAGCGAAGATGACTGGATCCAGACCCGGCTTGATCAGCTGAACCTGATTGACGAAAAGAGACTTACTGCTATTTGTCATGGTCAGACGTACCAAAAGCGGATGATCAAGGCATTTAACAAGAAAGTCAGGCGACAAGAGTATCAAGTTGGGGATATGGTAATCAAGCGCATTATCCTACCTCAAGGTGATCCCAGGGGTAAATGGACCCCTACTTACGAAGGGCCATTTGTGGTTAAGAACATTTTCTCAGGAGGAGCTAGGATTTTAACCACCATGGATGGTGACGACCTTCCTCACCCCGTCAATGCAGACATAGTGAAAAGATATTACGCATAAACAAAGACCCGCTAGGTTGATTGGCCTAGGCAAAAGTAAGGGCTTTCCGGCGAACCAAAAGGGTTCGGGCAAAAATAAGGGATGAAAATAAAAAAAATTGTACACCCGGCAAGTCGAAAACCTGAAAAGGAGGCTTGGGCAAAAATGGGTATCCTGGTGGACTGAAAACCCGAAAGGGCAGTCCAGGAAAAAATTAGGGATCAAAGCGTAACACTATGTCTCATTAGATCACCTTGCATCCAGACTTCAGTATCAACTATCAAGCTCGGACGACACTGATCAATCTGATTCATCTTCAACCAGTAGCAAAGTGATGAGATGCTCGAGGACATCAAGGCAATAGCAGAGTTGGAACCCAGTGGGATCATTCACATAGCTGTTTTGTTTTCTTTTCACAAATTGTATAAAATTCTATTTGTTCGGCGGCGTTCTCTTACTAGGACGTCAGCCTCTTGTACAAAAAACGCCTATTTAGAGGCCAAACTTCAAATCAATACAAGTCATTTTCAGACAAATTTCAAACTGTTTTTCCTTTATCTGTTTTATTTTGCAAAGAACGTCCAAAGTTCATTTTTGATATATGCATTTGACATTAATTGATACTCATAAATATTTACATGCGAAACAAAAGATGAATTACTGGTAATAGCAGAAACAAGGGCAAGTAAGAATTGTCTGAACTGTGTAGTTGCTTTGTCCACCAGGTACAAGGTAAATTCAGCTGAAGAATATGGCCAAGATACCTTCACTCCCCGCAGAGTAAGATAGTAATGATAGCTCTCCCAGTTGAGACTGGCAACTATAAATGAATCAGCAATGCTCTCCCCAAGCAGAGTTAGTCTATCATCAGCACTAAAAGGGTCTTAATATTCCCCAGCAGAGTATAAGAATATTCCTCAGCAAGTATAAAAGTATCCCCGACAGTCTTAATATTCCTCAACGGAGTATAAAAATGTTCCCCGACAGAACACAAGGTACCCCAGTGGAGTCAATATTTCCCCAGCACGGTCTAAAAAAGCTTCCCCAACGAAGTTGAGGCATCATCCCTAGTAGACTCTGGAAGCTTATCCCCTACAGAGCACAAATAAATCTCCCCAGCCAAATTCAGAGGGTTGTCCCCACAAGAGTCTAACAGGGTTATCCCCAGCAAGTTGCAACTGAAAGGTCGTCCCCAACGCAGTTCTTTCCTTTCACAAGCAGGAAATCAATCCTCAACAGATTTAATATCACCAGCAACGGTAATCCATCCCCAGCGGAGTTTATCGTTGAAATCCTCAGCGGAGCTTGTCAGCGGAATCCCCAGTAGAGTTTATCAGTGACATTCTCAGCAGAACATCTCTTCCCCACAGAGTAATTCCCCTCAGAGTAATCTCCTCATCAGTTTATTCCCCAACAGAGTTATCCTCTCCTGCAAGTTTATCATCTTCGTTCATCATCCCCAGCGGAAACGAAGAATCCAACTCTATTCTCCAGCAGCTCCGGGATTTATTTTCCCCAGCTAAAACATCACATTTCCATACATCATGATACATGCATAAACGCATCATATAATACAATATCATTTATGTTTAGAACATCATTGCTTGATCCATATCATGCATTGCATATGACTGACCTTTACCTTTCAGGAAAGATGCAGTCAAGTTCTCAACCATGTCAATGGAGACAAAATCAGTTAAATTGATTCCTAAAGATTTTTCTGAGGCAAAGCCAGTCAATGGAGACAAAATCAGTTAAATCGATTCCTAAAGATTTTTCTGAGGCAAAGCCAGTCAATGGAGACAAAATCAGTTAAATTGATTCCTAAAGATTTTTCTGAGGCAAAGCCAGTCAATGGAGACAAAATCAGTTAAATTGATTCCTAAATATTTTTCTGAGGCCAGTCAATGGAGACAAAATCAGTTAAATCGATTCCTAAAGATTTTTCTGAGGCCAACCCGTTAATGGAGACAACCCGTCAATGGACACAAAATCAGTTAAATCGATTCCTAAAGATTTCTCTGAGGCCAGTCAATGGAGACAAAATCAGTTAAATCGATTCCTAAAGATTTTTCTGAGGCCACCCCGTCAATGGAGACAACCCGTCAAAAGAGACAACCCGTCAAATGAGACAACCCGTCAAAGGAGACAACCTGTCAAAGGAGACAATCAGTCAAAGAAGACAAAACCACCTACCGACAATCACCAAATGGAATCTTTAAGCCCATTCCCGACATCACAATGTTGATACTACACCACGTGAGTGCAAATTTCTGGGCACTCTAGTGTTCAATCATCTTCCCCCTTCGGATCACGAAAGGCCCGAAAGCCAAAATACATCCTCAGGTTTAAGAAGATTGAATAGGGGCAACGGTTGTACCCCAAAATTTTCCCTCCCATATTTCTCAAGACATTACAAGAAGAATTCCCAAGTGGCTCAAGATTGCTCAAGAAGTGGATAGTCAAGTCATCTCCTAAGGCAGTCAACCTCAAAATTAGGGTTTTGTGTTGCATCAAGGTCTTTGCATCCAAATTACCCCAAGTGTTCCCCAATGTCCTAATATGTGCTCAAGTTCATCCATGTCAAATTTCAAGCCTTGCAGAGGAAGTTTGGTCAGTCAATTGCTCAAGAGGCCCAAAAATCGATTGTGCTAGGGCAAAAGTCAACTGTGACCTACAAATAGTCAAACCTAAATATTTTTTGTCAACATTATCATTTTTAAGGTTAATTCATCATTTTATCAAGGGTTGATCATTATTCATCAAGGATTGCTCAAGATTCATCAAGATTCAAAAGTTGCTAAATTAGGGTTTTGTAGGAAAAGTCAACTCAACTTTGACCAAGCATAACTTTATCATACTTTATGAGAAATGACCCATACAAATCTCATTTTGAAGAGTATGAAGTGTCCTACAATCCATCTTCACACCCCAAGATCAAGAAATTCACTCACAAGAAGTTACAAATTTGGACATTATAGGTCATTTTTGAAAGTCAACAAAAACACCTTTTTTGCCAAAACTTATAACTTGAGAATGGAATATCAAAATGATATGAGACCAAAAGGGTTTGTTATAGGACATCTCAAGGTTTCTAAAAAGTCCAAGAACACCTCCAAACGTTCAAAATTGAAGGAGTTATGCATTGTTGAAGTCGGGCATTTTTCCAAAATTGCCAAAAGTCAACTATCCCCAAAACTCCAATTTTTGACAAAAGGGCCCACTTTTTCCCACTTGATTTGATCTTGTCACACCACACACGTGTCCTATCTCCAGTTTTATGTCCATTCATTGATTTTTCTATTTTATTCGATTTTTATTGAATTAATTCATTTTAAATCAATTTAAATCTAAATAAAATCTAAAAATTGATAGCTTGATATCTTTTTGATCATTACATGTCTTAATTACCATGATGTACACAATCAAACTCGTATCAAGCCTTATTGTGCATAAAATATTGATTTTTTGACAAATATGGAAGCTTGTTCATGGAGGATCAAGGCAAATCTTCAATCATCAATTCACATGGATTCAAGGCTCAAAATTAAACCTAATTGCTTCCCTTGTACTTGTACAATGCAAAGACACTAAAAAAACGACCTGAAAGCTGCAAAATCACAAAATACAAAACTTGAAAAAAGCTTAAAAAGTGAGAAACTGAAATCCATATTGGAGGCGTTTTCAAGGCCAAAACTCAACATAGACCTCTTGTTTGCCATCCACTGAAGCGATGGGAATCAAAACCAAGCCCTCTCGTCACCTGAATCGCGTTGTAAGTGTCCATGAACATGACCCTGTACATGAAATCATGATTCCATATCCCTGCATCCTTTGAGCAAATTTTTTGTACAATCATGCTTATCATTCAATTTCTAAGCGTTCTACAATATTTAATTTTGTTTTTATGGCCTGTAATGTAACACCCGAACCTAGGGTTTTCGTTTCTTGTTTTTAGGCATTTTTGCTACAGGTGAAATTAGGGCGAACCATGGACATGGTTTTGTTCAGGGAGGAGAGACGAGCATGATGATGGTCTCCGTTTGTATTTATATGGCCTATAGCTCGTTTTAGGACGAACCTAGGAATTTAGTTGTGGATAAAATCCGCAGGTAAATATCCAGGCTTTTCAATGAAGAAGACGACTAGATGTCTTCTCCCTATTGGCTGATTCGAATCTCGCGCCATATTTTTTTTAATTTTCAGGCATAATAGTTGTTTTCACATATGATATTGTTTGTTTATTATTCTAACAACTATCAAGCGTTGGTGGAGTGGTTGATGCGTTGGCCAATGAGCAATGGGACCTGGGTTCGAATCCCAGGTCCCCCATATATTTCTTGCATTTTATTTACAGATGATTCAGTGCAAAGACAATAGCGTGGTACACCATACACCTCAAAGCTCCAGGCGCCAGATGGCCTCCAGGCCAAATCTAAAGGCCAGGATTGAAGGCTCACCATACTCCCCAGTCAATGCATACGCGTGGAATGGGAAAAGTCAAAGCAGGCTTGCAGTAAATGGGCTTGGAATTGCTATTCTCACATTCAGAATTGGGCCCAACACCCTCCCCATGGGTTATTTCTTTTCTCTTTATATTTCCTTTTTTTATTTATTTGTTTTACTTAATTATTATTATTATTATTTAATTAACCAAATAATTTATTTTTCCTCATAAAATCAAAAACACAAAAAAAATATTATTTTTATTTATTAAAATTAAATTCACTTTTATTTTTGTAAATAAATTAATTTAATTGATTTAGCTTTAAATAGGTATAATTTTAATATCTTTTGCAAAATAATTAAAATTAATGTAGAATTAGGTTTTTATTAATTTTGACCAGATTTATTTTATTTCCTTAAATACAAAAAAAATACAAAAAAATATTATTTTTATTAATTAATTAATTAGCTCATTTAATTTAATTATTAGCTTAGTTTTAATTATTTTTAATTCAAAAATAACAAAAACATGCTTTCTTTCAAAAAGGGTCAAAACCCTAAAAAATATGCCGATTTAATTTTCTCGCACGCGATCAATTTTGTCTTATTATTGTAATTGCTTCCGGAATGTAATAGCTTTTAATTAGGACTTTAATTATTTATCGCTTTATTTTACTTTCCGCAATTTAAATTAAAGGGTTGCTTTTGGCGATGTAAATACCCGACGCCTTGTAATAGTTTAGATTTAATTTCCGCAATTTAAATTCCGCAACTATACACTGTTAGATGTTTGATAATAGGGAATGCATGACAAGATCAAAATGTATGAACTTAAAATCAACATAGATAACCCCTGACATGTACAAAGATAAATAACTGAAAAACAACACACTCGCACATGCGCACTCTTAAGGCACACCTCACTTGGTTGCCTTCGAACGTGGTCATTGAGTATAGGAAGTTTTAGAGGTCGTCCTCTTGTCCAAAGATCATAGTTGCCTCGAAATGGTTGCCTCGGATAAAATGATCTAAGACATTAGGGTGACCGCTAAGGCGTCCTAACATTGCTTTAGTGACCACACGTCCCTTAATCGAATTGACTCGAAAGCTCCAACGATGATGCTACCTACTCATCAATAGTGAGATAGCATTGTCTAAAGGACATTAGCACAGATTAATTCCCATTTCGAGTAGGTAGATGGTTCTTAAGTACTTGCTCTCTTTTAAAACAAAACAAAACTTTTCGCACTTACACCCCTTTCAAAACAAAGACTTCTTTCAAACCCACAAACACAAAGAAAAGCAATTTTTGAAAACACTTTGAGCAAGTACCTAAGAGCCTGTGGATAACCACGGATAGAAAGGGTGCTAACACCTTCCCTTTCTATAATCTACCTCCCGAACCCGAGAAACATCTTGAAAAAGGAATTTTTCTATGCTTTTGTCCTTTCCTTGTTGGATAAAATAAAAGACGGTGGCGACTCTTGCTTACTGCAACATTTTGCAAAAACAAACGCAAAACGCAAACCAGCATTCCAAAACAGTCAGTTCTTTCCCACCGTATCACAAATCCGATTAAGTATATCTTCGGGAAGCCTGCTTTATCTAGAAGAATCGCTAGATGGCAAATGATCCTGACTAAGTATGATATCCAGTACACAACCCAAAAAGCTATAAAGGGGAGTGTACTAGCTAACCATCTAGCTCATCAAGCCGTCGAAGATTACCAATCTATGAGATTCGACTTCCCTGACGAGGACATCATGACATTGGACAACATTGAAGATAACTGACCGTATGACATATTTGAACAAGGATCCCGATGGACCCTATACTTTGATGGTGCTTCAAATGCACTTGGCAACAGTATCAGTGTGGTACTTATTTCTCCGGAAGGTTGCCATACACCCTTCACTGCCCGACTTTGCTTCAGCTGTACCAACAACATGGCTGAATATGAAGCTTGTATCTTTGGTCTCAAGGCTGCTATTGACTTAGGAATCAAATCTTTGGTCGTATTTGGGGACTCAGCTTTGGTTATCAGTCAAATCAAAGGAGAGTGGGACACTAAACATCCTAATCTTATCCCATACAAAGAACATGTCTTGACATTGTTGCCTCATTTCAAGCAGATTACCTTTGAGCACTTCCCGCGAGAAGAAAATCAGCTAGCAGATGCTCTGGCTACAATGTCTTCCATGTTTAAACTCAACTGGGACAATAAGGCTCCCCAAATCACCATCGAACGAATGGACGAACCTGCGCACTGTCATGAGATTAATACCGAAGAAGTAGTGGAACAACCCTGGTTTCATGAAATCAAAAGGTATCTCCAGACTCGAGAATACCCTGAAGGAGCTTCAGTCAATGACAAAAAGTTCTTAAGGAGATTTGCTGCCAAGTTCTTCCTGAGCAATGGTATCCTATATAAGCGCAGCCATGATTGTGTTCTACTTCATTGTGTGGACAAGGTTGAAGCAGAGTTGATCATGACCGAAATACATAGCGGCACATTTGGCACCCACTTAAGAGGACATACGATGGCTAAGAAGATTCTAAGGGCAGACTACTACTGGTCTACCATGGAAGCTGACTGTCATCAACATTCCCATACTTGTCACAAATGCCAGGTTTATGCTGACAAGGTACATATTCCTCCAGTTCCTCTTAACGTTCTGACAGCTCCTTGGCCATTCGCGATGTGGGGAATCGACATGATTGGAGAGATCAAGCCCACAACATCCAATGGACATCGCTTCATCTTGGTCGCTATTGATTATTTTACCAAGTGGGTCGAAGCCGCTTCCTATGCCTCCGTTACAAAGAATGTGGTTGCTCGTTTCATCAAGCAGAATCTCATATGCCGGTATGGTATCCCTGACAGGATCATCACGGATAACGGTACAAATTTGAATAATACTGTGATCACTGATCTGTGCGAGCAGTTCAAGATTCAACATCACAATTCGTCTCCCTATCGGCCAAAGATGAACGGTGTTGTTGAAGCCGCGAACAAAAATATCAAGAAGATCATTCAAAAGATGACAGGCACCTACAAGGACTGGCATGAGATGTTACCATTTGCTTTGCACGGATATCGTACCACGGCACGTACTTCGACTGGGGAAACCCCCTTTTCTTTGGTATATGGCATGGAGGTTGTTTTACCTATGGAAGTTCAGATTCCTTCCTTAAGGATCATGAAGGATGTTGGTTTAAGTGAAGACGATTGGATTCAGACCCGGCTTGATCAGCTTAATTTGATCGACGAGACGCGACTTACTGATGTTTTTCATGGTCAGACGTATCAGAAACAGATGATCAAGGCTTTCAACAAGAAAGTCAGACGTCAGGTATATCAAGTCAGAGATCTTGTAATCAAGCGGATCATCTTACTGCAAAGTGATCCCAGGGGCAAATGGACTCCTACTTATGAAGGACCGTTTGTGATCTAGAACATCTTTTCTGGTGGGGCAATGATTCTAACCACCATGGACGGTGACGACTTGCCGCACCCTGCGAATGCAGACATAGTCAAAAGATACTATGCATAAAATGACCCGACAAGTTGAAAACCCGAAAGGGCGACTTGGGCAAAAATGGGCATCCCGGTGAATCAAAAACCCGAAAGGGCGGTTCAGGCAAAAATTAGGGATAAATGAAAAAAAATCTGTACACCCGGCAAGTTGAAAACCCGAAAGGGCGACTTGGGCAAAAAAGGGTTTCCCGGTGGATCGAAAACCCGAAAGGGTGATTCAGGAAAAAGTTAGGGAATTAAAGCGTATGACTATGTCTCGTCGGATCACTTTAAGGTTAATCTCTTCACCAACAAGCTCCATGATTCTGATCAATCCAATCATCCGCGGACGAAGCAACGAATGGACAAGATACTCAGAGTTGTGAAGGCTATAGCAGAATGGGAACCCCATGGAATTGTTACACATAGCCATCCTTCTTTGTATAAATTTTTTCTCAATTTTTACGACAACATTCTCTTACTAGGATGTTTGTCTCCTTTGTACAAAGATACTTACAAAAGTTAATACAAAGATACTTCAAAGTGCAGAAATTTGTTTGCCTTTCTTTTCTTTTTACACTTATGTTTTATTTGAAAACGTCCAATGGTTTGTTAAATAGGCATATGCATTTGAATATAATCATTGCTTATAATTAAAACAAAATGAGAAAGGATAATTACTGGTAGGTCGAAAGTATAGGAAAACGTCTTTAGGCTATTCTAGAAGAAATCCCCTGCAGTATGTCATTCAGATCCTCAACAAAGCTAAAACCTTGAGGTACATATCCTCAGCGGAGTTAAATTTTAAAATTCCCATCAGAGTTAAGTCTCTAAACTCCCGATCCCCAGTGGAGCCCAAAAACTTTGAACTACAGACCCTCAGTGAAGATGAAATATTCTTCCCCAGCGGAGTCAAATTTCCAACTATCAATCCTCAGCGGGAACCATTCAGTTTTCCCCAATTTCCCCAGCAGGTTACCTTAAAGGTCTGAGAATCAACCAGATAACAGTTAACTTTTTGTTTTATCCCCAACTAAGACAATTCTCTGGTAGATTGGCATACAACCCAAGCTCCTGATTTCCTCGGCAGAATAAACACTCTCCCCACAAAGTTATTTTCCCAACAAAACGAAGATTCTAGTTCCTGTTTCTCCATTTGAAGCCTCCCAGGTTTTAATTCCCCAGTAGAGATCGTCAGATTTTTCCTTATTTCCCCAGGAAGGTCATGAAGAATCCTCATTCCCCGCAAAAGTTGTCAAAACTCTTGTTAATCCTCACAAGTCACCAAGGATTTTCAATCCCCAGCAGTGGTCCCAGGATTTCTCATTCTCAACAATCAAAGATTTTTAGAATCCCCAACATCGGTCAAGGATTTACTTTCCCCGACAGCAGTCAAAGATTCCATTATCTCCAGTTATCAAGGATTTATTTTCCTCAGCAAGACATCTAATCAGCTTACATGCACATCCATTACATTCATATATCATAAACATTGATGAAACACATTTTATTGCATCATACATGGCATGCAACATAACTTTGTGTTTTAGCTAACATTCTATCCTTTCAGGATAAGATTAAAAGTTATATTTAACAAATGTTCAAAGAAGTCAAATACAATATGGATACACCCCAGACACGGCGGTCATTCTATTACTCATTCAGACTTCAGCAATCAGATACAGACTAGATACGCTCCAGACACGGAAGCCATTCTATTTCTCATTTGGATACAATACGGATACACCCCCAGACACGGCGGTCATTCTATTACTCATTCAGAATTTCAAGTCAAGATACAGTATGGATACACCCCAGACACGACGGTCTTTCTATTACTCATTCAGACTTCAGCAATCAGATACAAACTAGATACGCTCCAGACACGGAAGCCATTCTATTTCTCATTCGGATACAGTACGGATACACCCCCAAACATGGCGGTCATTCTATTACTCATTCAGAATTCAGCAATCAGATACAGATTAGATACGTTCCAGACACAGGAGCCATTCTATTTCTCATTAAGATTCAGCTATCAAACTCAAGTTCAGATACACTCCAGGCACGGAAGTCATTCTGTCACTTGTCCAGATCCCAGTTACAGTACATATACACTCCAGACACAGAAGTTATTCTGCTACTCATACAGGTCTCAACTTCAGATACAGTCCAGATACGCGCCAGACACGGTCGCCATTCTGTCACTCATTCGGAATTTATCCCCAGCACATAGATGCTCCCTACACAGATGTTTCTCTGTTACCCATTCAGAATACAGATACACTCCAGACACGGCAGTCATTCTGATATTCATTCAAGAATCAAATACAGTTACAGCTCGGATACGCTCTAGACACGGACAACATTCCCTTGTTCATACGAACCCAGTCTCCAGATACAGCTCAGGTACGTTCCAAATACGGATACCATTCTGATGCTCATTCTACTAATATTCAACAAACATTTTTTATGGCATCTATAAGCCCATCTCTAGAAAGATTCTACCATCTCCAAATGGCATCTTTAAGCCCATTCCCTCAGCTACATTTTGATGAGTGCAAATTTACGGGCACTCTAGTGTCCAATCCTCTTTTACCTTCGAGTCACGAAAGGCAGATTCGCCAATCTAACTCTTCAGGTCCAAGAAGATTGAACAGGGGCAACTGTTGTACCCCAAAATTTGCCCTCCCATCCCTCAGGAATTCATCCAGAGCTCTCAGATTTTCTCTCAAACAAAGCTAAACCCTTTATTATCGTTCCTTTCCAAGCAAACAATTTACAAGAGCAAGATGGTCATTTGCAAGCTCTAAAGGCAAAACTTTCGCCTTGGAAAAGTTAAAATTCTAAATACTTAGAATTTTCTCTAAAAAAAGAGAGAAAAGAAAAAAGGGGGTTTAAGAAGAAAATGGCACTTCAGAGCTTCTGAACCAACCTCCAGGAAGAAATGGTCAGAGGCTGCAAACTTGGCTCAGCACATAACATTCAGTCAGAAGATGGCTCTTCAACAGTTACGCTAACTCAGTCAGAGATTGTAAACATGGTTCAGCACTTGATCTTTGAACAGAACATGGCTATTTTAGCAGTTACGCAAAGTTTAACCAGAGTTTGTTAGAAAAGTGTAAAGAAGGTAACAAAGCCTGAAACTCCTTCAGAATGTACTGGGATCAGAAGGTAATGGGATCAGCAGATTGGGTAAAGTACTGAAGCAGGCTCACTAAGTCTAGAGTCTTTAAAGACAGATCAAAGGAACATACTGGAAAACTCTCAGAGCTTGCTGAGGCAACAAGAGGCCAAGGTCAGAGCTTAGTTTATGTTGTTTTTGGTAAATCAGAACTGCTGGCTCAGGTTTTAGGTAATGATGCAAAATCTCCTATTACAAGATTTTTGATGTTGATAAATCTCATCACCATTTAATGCTCAGTAATGCTCACAACCACTCCTGAACATTCATCCAAGGGGTCTCTCCACGTGTGGCTCGTTAAACACCTTTGTGCAGGTTTAGGCATGGGTCTATGTGCCACTCTTCGCCTATAGGTGTCACTTCTCCTCAATCCTTACTTACTGTTCCAGCCTAGGCTGAAAAGCTGTCCATCATCACAACTTTTCATGAACTTCCTTCAAAAAACAAGTTAACCTCTACTGCATAATATTGGCGCCATTTAAACGTTCAAAAATCCACAAAGCCTTGCCTATAAATAGGACACCATTGTCCATCACAAAGGAGGTGAGAAAACATCTAGAAAAAATTGCTATAGGAGAAACAGAAAACTCTAGTAAAAAAAACCTTGTGAATCTCTGTCCAAAAATCCCTGGTATTTTCACAAACTTTGAACTTCTTACCTCCAAACTTCATTAATACCCAGTTTGCTTTGTGACCAAAGAACACCCATACAGTTTCTGACCATACATACACATACTTTTTCCATCCATCCATCCTAAAAAATAACTTGTCCAGAACACCATCAGAGCTAAAGCTAGCTCCCACTCACAGACTTTTTCAACAGCCAGTAGGAAGTAAACTAGTGTAGAACCTGCCTGTGACCTTGTTGGTTCTGTCTCTTGAAACTCTTTGACATTTGTTGAGGTTGTCCCAAACATGTTTTTTGCTTTGTGGAAAAATAATAAAACTCCAGATGTTCTGGCTAGCACAGGGAGAAGCCAAGTTCTGACTTTGATGTTAGCACATCTGAAGCCTGTTTTGCTGTCAATAATATCAGAACTTCTGAAAATTATTGTATTTCCAGCAGGGTCAGAACTTCTGACTTCCCCACTAACAAACTTTTGTCTTGCAGCGCATGGGGGTCAGAACTTCTGACCTTCTCACTAATAGGTTTCTGTTTTGCAGGTGCCAGAGTCAGAAGTTCTGACTCATACATTTTCACCAAAAGGTTGATAATCCTGCAGCAGGCCTGGGTTAGAACTCCTGACTTTCTCTCAGCAGCGTGCTAGCCCTCTCTCTCTTTCTCTTTTTCTTCCCCTTGTTATTTTATTTTCTTATCTATTTTTCTCGTTGAACCACCCCCCTTGTACAAATGTGTATCCCCATCCCCTAAATGCTGTAATAGCGTAGGATTTTACATTTCTGCATTTTATTGCTTTCAAACGTAAATGCTAATAATTAGGATATGTATGGCAAGATAAAATCAATGAAATAGAAAATCCTAATTCAAGATAAACTCTTGCATGCAATCAAACACACTTGCACATAAACACCCCTAAGGTATCTCCACTTGGTTGCCTAAACAAATGGCCAGGATATGCATGTTGAGTATCTATTGGAAAAACAAAAACAAAACAAAAGATCATAGTCCCTCGATGACGCTATATTGGTTTCCTATACAAAATGATCTAGTCCCTCGGAAAATTGCTAAAGATACTTGGCAATATGGCTATCATGGTCTATACGATGACTTGCGCCTGTCCCATTTAACATCCTAACACAAGGTTGTTTATCAAATGCAATGATAAAACAACACTGTCAAAAGGGTTAAAAACATAAGGAAAATCTTTGAGTAAAATAGGGTAGATAACTCTTAGTTACTTGATCAAAACTTGCAAAAGCCTCCACACAATGAATTTCAAGGTTATTGGATCAAAGGTATCAAATTAACATACTTGGGCTTACAAACATAGGTTTGGGCTACGAATGATCATTTATTCGAATCGGGACAAAATTTAGCGCTATGTTAAGCAATCGTAAGTGGACTTATGTAGAAGTCGCACCTATTTTGAGGCCGGTCAATAGCAATCTATGTACTTCATGTTTGGATAAATGATATAGAGATCATCACCCCTTAACATGTAGCACAATTAAAAAAGAAAGGGATAAGATGAAGAGGGAGGGGAATGACAAGCTAATTTGGATCACTACCTTAAATTTCATTCATCTTTAAATTCAATCACTCATCTAGATGGGTTAAAGCACTAAACATATCATTAATCCAAAACACCAAGAATGAATTAAATAATTCACTCTTTGATATATTTGAATTGATGAACATTTATCCAACTTCATCTACACCATAAAGTCCATTGAATTTAAAGAGAAATTGGACATTTAAAATTGTAATCCAAGTTATCAATCAAAGAGAGTGAGCAGAAAAAATATTTGACTCAAAACAACCCCACAATAAGGCATAAAAAGTATTTTTGGCATGTTACAATCAATTGTGCTTAGACAACAACCATTTGCATCAGTGCAGTTTTTTTCAAATGAATTTTCTGTGACAATTGATTGCAATGTTACAACAATTGATTGCAACCTGTTAAAATCAGTAGAAAACAACATTTCAAGGATCAAATTCTTGTTCCAACTTTTCATCAAACACCTTATGATCATGGATCCAATTGAGCATGAAAATTCCATCAAATTATGATAAAATAGCACTAATGGAATGATAAAACAGTGCTCAATGAATCAAAACCAGAAATCCACAAGAGATCACATTGTGAAAGATGATGATCCAACTTACCAAAGGTACGATTAGAGAATTATCAAACAACGTCCAGAATTTGCTTCAATTCAACCACAAGAATCAATTACCAAAGCTTGGATGTAGAGAATTGGTGAAGAAAAAGTGTTTGGATGAAGGTTTAGCTCAAAGATTAGTAAGCTTCAATGCAAAGCTTACTATCCTTTTTTTTTTGAAAATGGAGCTTTTAGTGAATTTGGTAGATGGAGAGAATTGAAAGATTTTTTAGCAAAATGAGTTTGGCTATCAAAAGCTTGTGATTTGAATGAAATGAGGTCTCTATTTATAGAGTTTAGGATTAGGATTAATGGTAATTTGGTCATTGATTCTTGGAGCCAAAAATTGAATTAATGATATAATTTTCAAATTATGCAGAAAAATTGGAGCCAAAAAGATGACAGTTTTGAAATTGCTGGCTTTTTTCAAAAATCACGTGTATTTTGCTGCTATGAGTCGACACAAGAGTCGTATGCGTCAAAACATTCTAGTTGTATAACACAACATGAGTCGACGCAAGCTTCTATGGATCGATACAAGCTGCCTTTTCAACTCAATATAGAATCAATCAATTTGCATGAGTCGATGCAAGCTTCTATGGGTCGATACAAGCTGTTATTTCAACACAATACAGAATCAATCAATTTGCATGAGTCGACACATAACATGTATGTGTCGAAACATGCTAGTTATATAAAACAAGATGAGTCGACACATAACATGTATGTGTCGACACATGCTAGTTATACAAAACAGGATGAGTCGACACATGCTAGTTATACAAAACAGGATGAGTCGACACAAGCCTCTATGGGCCGCTGCAAGCTGCTTTTGTCAGCACATTACAGAATTGATTGTCTTGCATGGGTCGACACATAACACGTATGTGTCGACACATACTAAAACTTTTTTATTTTTGAAGGCTAAAAATACATATTTTTCAAAGATTGTGCACAATACACTCTATGCAATCGATTGCACTATGGGAGCGATCGATTGTACAGGAAAACAAAAATGAAAAATTTTAATTATTATTATTTTTCTTTGCAAATAGAGATTTTGGGGAAATAATACCGGAAAACCTTATTTGTCGGATGCTTTGACTCGGTACCTACAAAACACAAATATGCAAAGGCAAAGACAAATATTTTTTGTATTTTGGTTAAAGGTTAATTATCAACGCATATACAAAATACACAACTAAGGTGCTTGGAGATTCCTCAAGAGCAAACTTAAAGATAGGAGATAGAAAAAGAGGAAGAACCAACCCTAATGTGATTTTGTTATGATCAAGTTTACATGATATGATAGGGGAATCTTAGGGGGGGAAATTGGGGTACAACACTATGATCTTGTATTTTGCTTGTTTTTGCTAAGATACCTCGCATGCATAACATGGCCATTCTGTACGGCAACCAAGTGGATTTTACCCTAAGGGTGCTTGTGTGCAAGTGTATTGTTTTTCATGCTTGATTTTGTCTTTGATTAGGGTTTTCTAAGCATTGGTTTTAGTCTTTCTATACAACCCTAATTACTAGCATTTGTATATAAAGCGATAAATTGCGGAATTTAAAATTACTACGCTATTACAATACTTGTGGGAGGGGGTATACAAATTATAAATGGGGATTGCAAGAAAATAAAGCATATTTATCTATTACAACCATGTTGAATTGGTACAAAAATTGAATAAATAATGTACAAGATGAATAATTATACAAGAATGTAAAATATAAAGTAAATGGATATTTGTTTGCATTTTTTAGGAGGAAAGGGTTTTGTTTTAACCTATTTCACTAAAGAGAAAATAATTAATTAAAAGTAAAACCTAAATCTACTAGGAAAAGAAATTAAATAAAACCCTAATCTATTAATTGATTAAAAAGAAATTAAGTTTATAAGAAGAATATTTTTGGTATTTTTGTCTTAAAAATAATTTATAGTATCATAAATATTTTTGGTCTTTTTTGGTTTTAAAAATAATATATTTTAAATGTTGTAAGAGAAAATAAATAAAACCCTAGTTTTTTAATTAATTTACAAATTAATTATCAAAGATAAAATAAAAGATGATTAAAATAAATTTATTTTTATGTAAAAAATTAATTTAATTAAATAAAAGCCTAAAATCTATTTTTCATGATTTTTATATTAAGTAAAATATATTTAAGAAAATAAATAAATAAAATAATAAAAAGAAAATAAAATGGGCCAGGGGTGTGATAGCCTGCGAGAGGGTTAGCAACAAGAAAAAAACATACAGGCCCAATGAGGAAGCCCATCGCTTGTCCAAAAAAGTCAGAATAGGGAAAATATGGAAAAAAAATCAAAAGGGTACCACTGGGGTGGCAATACATCTGTTTATATAAATCAAAGCATAAATATATATGGCAAACACATTCCTGAGGCCAACTTCATCTTCAACCTCACGCCCAGCCAAGGCCCCTGTAACTTGTTCAAATCTCAACAAAAATGAAAACTGTAAACAGGAAACTTGTAGCAAATTTCCTCACGATTTCAGAAATGCAAATCAATAAAATTATAGATTAAAGACAAGCATGAATTTTAATGGCCCTAATCTGAACCCTAAAAATATCAGAAACTTCAATCTTAAAATTCTCAAGGCTCAAGAAAAATTAATGGAAACTATGGACATGGTTAGGTTTAGGACAATGATATCTACATGTTTCATTCACAAATAAATCATTGATGATGTCTGTATGAAAAGTTCCAAAGTTAGAAAACTTACCTTGCAAGAGGGTATCAGGTTTGGAGTTTGAGTAGCTTTCAGTTAGTTCCAATGATTGGATTAGCTTCCTCAAGTTCCCAAGAAGCTAATGGGATGCTTAGCTTGAGCTGAAAGTACCTGAGGAGTTCTGGAGAAGACCAAGTGCAAAGCTCTATTTTTGAAAATGGATGATGGTGTTAATGGTGTTACAATCTTGTAATAGGGTGTGGGATGAGTTCTAAATGATGTTTAGAAACTTTAGGAACCAAAAGGCTTGAAAACGCACGAGGGAGATGTGAGTTTCAGACTTTTGGTTAGGTTAGGCAACAATGGAGATATGTGATACAGTTTTGAGCTCTTGGTGTTTTTAGGGATCAAGCATGCGTCAAGCATGCGTTTGTTTTGTGGAAAAATGGCTTGTGTATCTATAAGCAAAGATTCTTGAGTTGCTTGGCCAGTCAGAAGTACAAGTTTCAAGCTTTTTGCTATGTTACTTGATTTTCAAGAAAAATGGGAAAACAAGTTTCAATGTGAAGTACAAGCATGGGCTGGGTGATTGTAAGTGTCTAAACCATTTCTCTTATGTTATGAGACATGTATGATCAGAAGATAATAGGTGCAAGGCTCAAGAACAAGTTTTGTGCAAAAAGTCACTTTATCAAAATGGCAATGTGCACTTTCTTCCCAAAATGGATATAAAGCATGGCCTTGCATTGAATGCCATAAATGAGACCTCTAACAGCTGTGAAAGCAATTAATTATGGAGTTCCTAACAAGTTTGAGGCCTGCAAAGTAGAGTTTATGCAGCATAACTTTGAATTTTGAATTTGTTCATCACAAAATGACTTGTAATTCAAGTGTTAAAACCCTAACTTCATCTCTTCGATTTTCCCTACTCAAAAATGATCTCAAGGATTTCTTTGACATTTAGGAAAGCTTTTAATGTGCTCTACAACCCATATTTGAATCACTTTTGGAAACTCCCCTTGGAACTATATGAAAAAGTTCCATGAAGTTAGGTCAAAAACCTGACCAAATTAGGGCAAAATTAGGGCAAAAAGTGCCATCAAGTTAGGTCAAAAATCTTGAATTTTAGATTTCTTGATGAATAAGTTTCATATTTTGACATGTTTGGATGAATTGTGATCTTTGACATTTGATTTTGACCAAAAAGTCAAAGTTTTACTTTTCAGTATACAGTTGACTTTTGATCTGTTGACTGAAAATTCATCTGTTAGTCCATTGGACTTGAGCAATGTTTTGAGCCATGTCATTAGGTCAAAATGATGAAATTGGACTCTTGAGATCATGCCTTAAACTAATTGATCATTTTCTAGGTCAAAAATTAGAAATTTCCCTTTCCCAGTCAAAACCCTAATTTTAACCATTTTGCCCTTTTGATGATTTGATCAGTTTTCTTGAGGAATTGTGATCCAAACTTGATAAAATGATACATACGGGTTTAAAATGTTGATGTGGATAAAAAATTATGAAGTTTGACTGTAAATTGGCCATGGTTGACTTTTTCCCCAATACAGTTGATTTTTAGGTCAACTGCTCAATTGACTGAGCAAAAGTGGGATCCAAAGCTTGAAACTTGACATGAGTAATCTTGAGGGTCCATAATTATCCATGAAATTCATATGGGGCATTGTAAGTTCAAATATCCTTGTGCAATCTCAAACCCTAATTTTGGTCATCAGTGTTTAAGGAGGTGTCTTGAGCTGATCAACCCTAGTGCAGTCTTGAGCCAAAGGAGATCTTGTGAGTAAATTCTTGATAAGTGAGAGGAAAAATTTTGGGGTACAACATAGAGTGTTCTGAACGACATGCAACCCCTGAAGATACATCGGCTTCGTCTCTAGTCATGCAAACTTTGGAAGAGTTGAAGAAGGAGAATGCTTTAATCCATGCCAGGCTGGATAAGCAAGAAGACACAAACAAAGAGATCAGGGATATATTGGACAAACAAGAAGATACAACAAAATAAATCAAAGAAATTTTGGGAAAGTAGGAAGAATCAAGCACTCAGATTAAGAGCTTGCTGGAAGCGTTGTTCACACGACTTCCCCCTCCGTCTTAGATTTTCTTTAACTTATTTTCTGTATTCTTCATCTAATCCTCTTTGTTTCTGAAAAATGTCATTGCATTCTGTTTTCAATACAAATCATCCTTTTAACTCTGATTATATTTCTTTTTGATACCTGACAAAAAGGGGGAGAACGTAAGATATTTTCAATAACAGTATACCGGGACTAAGTCCCAAACATTCTGAATATCTTAACTTCTATCTTTTCTGAAAGCTTGAACAGGAACATATTCTGATAAGGACAGAAGGAGATGCTCAAAAGATCTGACCAGAAGGAACTTCAGGGAAGTAACTCATCTCTATCTGAGTAATCAACTCAAGGGGAGACTCTCTTAAGCTTTTTGTTCTATATTTTTTATTGAAAATCCTAGTTTTTGTCATCATCAAAAAGGGGGAGATTGATAGAACATAGTTTGATTCTACAACCCTTAATTAGAGTTTTGATGATAACAAACACAAAGAACAAATATGCTCTTTAAATTTGTGTTGTTTTTTATACAGAAGTTCTGACTGAAACAACATCAGAAGTTAAGCCACAGAAGGTTTAAAGCTGAGCTAATCAGAATGTTCTGAAGAATGATGATCAAAATCTATGCTAAAGTAAAAGATAATCTTATTCTGAACAGAAGTCTAATACGCCAATAGATCCTCATATCTCTGAGTCATCAAAGTTCTGAAGTAAAGCAGCATGTAAGATTCTCAAGTTCTGAAGCGTTACTTTTCAATTAAGACAGTATCATATGCAACGACTTCATTCAGACAAGAATCTTCTCAGTAAGGAAAGTGCATTGAGTGTCCATTATCACGTTTTATTTTGGACAGATTTCCACGCCTATAAAAACAAGCTTAAAGGACAAATTGTTCACGATTTTCACCAACTACTGCTCATACATCTCAAAAAGCTGCAAATACTCATATTTTTTATATACTCAAATTGTGTAATACATCACAGTAGTGATACATTTTTTGTAACGAAAAACACATAGTACACAATTAATTGTTCAATGATTAAGATATTATTCCTTGAGATAAATCAGGTTGTGGTCTTACTCAAGAAGACTTTGGCAGTTGTCAAAGTAGTTTTGTAATCTATTTGATTAGTGGATTAAGTCCTCGTTGGAGAGAGGCGAAATCACCTTGGCGGGTGGATTAGAGTAGTTTGAGATCAAGCAAACCAGGATAAAAATCTTGAGCCTATTGCATTTGATTTTTAAGTTTTAATTCAACCCCCCCCCCCCCCCCCCCCTTCTTGTGTTTTTCACTTCTTCACACCCTTCTGAGGTTTACTCGATATTTACCTTTCCTTTCTTATGGGATAAAAAAATCGATGGTGACTTCATTGATTTCATTATCAGTTGATTGTTCAGTCGGTTGTTTCAGCTGGCGACTTCACTAGGGACAAATTGACCTATTGCTGGTCCATCCTGGAGTCGATCCTAGCTCTTATTTTCTTTTATTTGGGTGTTTATTTTTATGCTTTCAGTTTATTCATTTGTACATGTTTATTTGAGCATATGTTTGCATTGCATTTTATTGCTTTCCATATTGGTGATACTGTTGTGCTGGATCTTGTTTTCCATGTTGGATGGGTGTTACTATTGAGGTAAAAGGTCCAGTACCCAGGCCATAGTGCACTAGGACACTAGGAATAGAGTGGGTGCATGACGGCTATAGGACATGGTCCTATTAGTGCAGTCATGTCATATACCACGCTCGGATGAGGTTCAAATGAATTACTATCGACACCCACGTCTGTCGGTAAGGCGATAGCACTTTCAGGCGGACCCATGATTTTGAGTTACCTTTGACCTACCCTGACCTGGTCTTTATCCGTGAGTGAGGAGGGACTTGATTATTACAGGTATAGGTGGTGACTACATTATGATGGTGACCGTTGTATTCTGTCGGTGACTATGGTTATTTGGTTATGTTTCAGACTTTTGATCTTGATATTTTCAGCTTGGCCAGAGATTATACGACAGTTATTCATGGCACTCGGTTCCATTGTTTCTTAAAGTGGTGTCGAACCTTCAATTCGATGATATTCGGATTATTCAGCAGATTGATACATCAGTTATCCAGAGGATTGTACAGTTGTTATGCTGAACTTTTGAACCTATGTTGTTGCACCTTGCATCATAGCATGTTTATTTTACACAAAAAAAGAGGGAAATATGAAAGATTGTATGAAAAAAAAATGTTTTAACATGGAATTGCATCCGCTCATTCACCTCATGCATCCATAGCAGGTACTCATAAGGTACTCAGAATGGGGAATCCTTATTCAGACTCGATATTTTATTTTCAGAAATGCTAATCTTGACTTATTGCTGCTCCGTGATCAGATTCAAGTTATGGAACAACTTCGTGGGGAATTGGACGAGATGAAAGAACAAATGGGATTTTTGATGCTAGACATGCAGGATTTGGTTTGTGGGCAAGAACTCCTAAGAGAGGAGAACACTCAGTTGAGTTTGGTTATGGAAGTTTTGGGGACAGTGTTGAAGAAAGAAGATGGTTTTATACCTGCTACAATAGGAGTTTCTGTTTCTCCCTATAATCTGGAGACTCTTTCAACTTAGGGAGTGTCTCCACCACAACCTTTCATTCCAGGATCTTCCCATCCGCAACCAGTTTTCATTTCCCAAAAGGACCCAAAGGGTAAAGTCCATCAGCAGAGGCCAAAGCAGCCTGAACGACAATTTGATCCTATTCCAATATTATATGCATAATTGCTTCCTCGTCTGCTAGGATTTCATTTGGTTAAACTACGATTCTTCATTGCACATGAAAGGCTCCCTCGTGGCTTTGATGATAATGCTAGGTGTGAATTCCACTCACGGGCACCTGGTCATGATACTAAAGATTGCATAGCTTTTAAGCATCAAGTCCAAGATTTGCTTGATCCAGGGACAATTCCCTTCACTCCCGAGGGTCTGAGAGTGCAATTCAATCCAATTCCAACTGCTACAGAGATTAGGGCTACGCCTTCTCTTCTTCAAAGTCCAATCTCACGATCTGAATCACATCATCCACAACCTATACTCTCAGATAGTTCTCACCAGTAGTCGTTTATAAGTTGTGGAAATCAGTTGGTTAATCAAAATCAGAATGTTCCTCATGTTCATCCAGCTCGGTATGCTCCTCAGCGGCAAACTTATCAACAGAGACGTATGCAACAAGGTAAGTAAAGGGATAGCAAGCCTAAGAGAGTGTTCGACATTGTTCCCATGACTTATGGCTAGTTGTTCTCTCAGTTGCTCAACCTTTCCTTGGTTGAACCCAAGCCACTAAAGCCTGTCATTCCTCCTTATCCTATGGATTTCAATCCTAATATGCAATGTGATTACCACGTTGGAGAACTAGGCCATTCCATTGAAGACTGCAGGGCCTTTAAAGAAGAGGTACAAGACCTTCTTGATGCAAAGGCTATCAATCTCGGGCCAGCCACTCAGATTTGAGGTCTCCTTTGGCTCAGTAAATCTCAAGACTGCCAGATCATCGTCCGAAGCAACAAGTCCATACGGAGACTAGTCTCTTCCACATGGTTATTTCTAATTTCATTTGCAATTCTCATTTGTAATCTTTCTTGTTTTGATTAAGTACTTTCTTGTATGCAAAATTTGCTAATTTTTTAATATTAGTCACAATGCATTGAGTATGTTTGTCTTGAATTAATCCATTCATATTCACTCATTAATGTTTTTCTTTGCTTTTTGATGCTTAACTCTTGTTAAATAAAAAATACCTCTGGAGGGAGGATGATGAGTAATATACCAAAAATATCAAACTGTGTGCTTTTGAATAAAACCCTATTGACGATGTATATGCCTTGTTTCAATTCCTAAACACCGAAGATATAAGGGAGTGAAACCCTCGTCAACCCCTTTGAGCCTTTAAGTAGGAGTTTCTTTTCTTGTATAAAAAAACCCTCACATTTAACCCGGGGCAGCGTAGATTTCAGTTAATCTGATTGAACATTCAAAACTCATCAGGAGTGCACATCTAAGGATACAATAATGGTTATCCATCAAAAGGCTGAGAAAAGTCAAAACCGCAATGGTTAACTCTCATCTATCAGCAGTGTGCGTCAAGGAGAAAGATATCCCAATGGATATCTCTCGCACGTTAGGAGGTCAAAAGACGACGATACCACAATGGTTATTCCTCATCAACCAAGCGATAAGGCAGTCACAGTCACTTCCAACAAGCCAAAAATCTCAGGATTACGCGATTTGGTCAAAAAAATTAAAGAAAAAGACAAAAAGCCCCGCTAAGCCGAAACTTGGAAAACAAGTCGCTTAGGAAAAAGTTAGGGCATCCCGCTGGGCTTCATAATCAAGATTCAAAGGAATTTGTCCAGGAAAAATTTAGGGAAAGCGAAAAGCGCGAAAAGGGATTACCAAATAAAAATCCTCAACAAGGAACCAAGTCGTATGATCAAACACCAAGAATGAAAGAGGTAAGTGACTTTCATGTCCATAAAAACCTCGTTTGACTCCTCAACCATTGTAACCTCCTTTTGAGAGATGAGTTATTGCATCGAGTTAACTGAACATAGAAATGGAGAACATCACAGAGAATGGGTGGGCACCAAATATTTTGAGCCTTAAATCCTTTTTTCTAAAATCGTGAACCAGGCTACGTTACGACCCGTAAAAGTCCTAACTGAAGCATGGGTTAATTCGAAAGCACACTGTAATGAGAGTAAGGTAACATGACTCCTAAGAGGTTTGCTAATTTTGTTTGAGTTGGTATCACTCCATCTTTTTACTATCTTTTGCACAAAATTTCTCGATGTTTCAATATCTTTTCAATACAATTTTTTAAACTTCAAGACAAACATGAACTTTGCATTATAATTATCATTATTAGAATAAAAATTCTTTGCATATGAACAAGTGTTTAAACATCAAGTAAGCTTGCATAATGAGCATCAGACAAAAATTTGATTATCTCAAGGGAAAAATTGCTTCAGGATACTGTTGAAAGGTAAATCATTTGCGAGAATGATCTTAATTTGGGACGGACCTTATATTGATTTCGTTGAGTAAAAGAAGAAAAGTTTGAGAAATGATCTGAAGCAGATTGCAAAAGTTGATTTCCTAGAGTCTTTGTAAAACAGTGGTGCATCACTTTTAGTTGGTCCTGAGGGGTCAATTTCTTCAAGTATTTTCTCGAGAACGAAGCAGTTCAAGTTGAGAAGTATGGTTGTGTAATAACCTACTTTTAAGATGTAAGTCAGCCACCCAAAGGTTGTGTTGTCTTCATAACTTCGTGGGTTTCTCAGATCATTGTGAGTATAAGATGATGAAAAGATTTGTCAAGACTCTGTTGAGAAGGGGGAAAGCATGTTGAATAATCCATTAAGTAAATGTTCATCCAATCCGAGGCATTTAGGTCGGGATTTAATCCCTCAAAGTGCAGTCAAACTGGGGCAGTTATGTTGATAGTTGACAAATATATCTGAGAATGCATTGATTATAGGAGAATCTCATCAGAATTTGAATATGCAGGGGCATTTACTTAAATATGGTTGAAACCATCTTCAACTTGGGTTAGCCAAGAGCTGTATGCTCCAATGTTCATAACACTAGATTGTTTATCTTAATGGTACAGATCTCAGAAAGTCTTCTCGAGTCAATTTTCTTCAAAAGCCTTACAGACCGGGGCAAGAATTTATGCAGGGGAATTTTATCCTCTTCAAGGGTTGATCAGATCAAGTCCATATGCAGGCTAAATGACTCGTGAATTTGAAAATCTTGTGGGAAGTCAGGATTTCTATCCTCAACTCATCAAAAACTTAAGTCCATTTATTGATGTTCCTTCATCAGAAGTCAGAATCATTATCTCCAATTGAAGTATGGATTTGTTATCCTCGGCAAGATACAAGCAGTAACGCAAAGATCATTTAAGGTTGTTACCCATACAAGTTTCATGATGGAAATGTTGTTTCCCAGAAGGACTTTTTCCCCAGCACAGGATCTGTTGTTACTTGACAAAAGTCTGTCTGCCAAGGGGTTTCTCTTCCGAGATCTTTATTCTCCAGCGAAGCATTCCTCATTTCTCTGCAGGAGGAGAATAGATTTTATCTCCAGAAATTTAGAAGTTGTTTGAAGTCAAGATGATTTCTTTTCAGTGGATTGCAATTTATTTTTGCAGCGTCTTCTCCAAAGTCCACTTCTTAGTGGCATTCCTCCTCGGAGTTAACATGTTGAAGTTGTAATATTACATCGCAATGTTTACCCAGTGGTTGGTAGTTCAAATTGTTTATTCTTCAATGAGGTTTTCCATTCCAAACAGGGGCATATTGCCACAGTTTCTCTTTTTGCAAGTGTTGTTGGTATTTTATGACAAGAAGCATGCGAGCAAGTGAATCAAGAAGGGTCTGTATGTGACCAACATGAAGATTTCCATAGAATGGGATCCAATTTCTTTAGTGAATGCTCACTTCTGCCCAAGATAGAATCATGTATCCCTAGTAAAGGCGGGCTCCCTCCCAGACAAAATTCCTCATCCCCAATAGAAGTATACCCATGCGTAATCCCCACTGAAGTTAGCACTCTTGATGAGAGTTTGTTTAAGAGTTTGTCCCTTCTAGAGGGCTTATCTCCAAAGAAGTGCATTCTAACAGGTCTTGTATAATCTTTTTCTTCAGCGTAGTCTACTTTGCTTCGAAAAATCTGGGAAAGATCATTTCATTGGATTGTATACCTTTGTTATATCCCCTTGAAGTCGATACCCTGCGACTTTGTGGTTGGCATTTATCCCCCTCGTGAGGTTGTCATTCATCGTGTCTATGAAGTTCGTATCTTTTCTCCCTAGGGAAGTTTGCCCAAGTCAGGTTTTTTGAAGAGATGTTTGATTAACATGTTTGTTATTCCCAGTGGAGCAAGTCTCCTATTTTTATGGAGCGTTATGCATAGACGAATGACATATAGGGTTCTTTGTCCCCCAGTGATTGAGTATTGTTGAAATATTCCCTCAGTGGAGTTCTTAATCTCAAGCTTACAGTTCAAAGATGCTTTCTTCTTCTCAAGTGAAGATTGTTACCCTTGACTCTAGTATCCCCCGTGTGGCTTGGATATAATTCTTTTATTTAAGAATTTCTAAGATTCTCCAGCCGAAGTCACTTTTATCGAGGACTTAAACCAGAAGGTCCCAGTTCCCAGCAAGGTTCTCTTTATCCCTGGAAAAAAGTGTTGGATCTTTTCCCTAAGATGTTGAGAATTGGATTAGAGTTCAAAAATTTCCATAAACTGCAATTTATTTTTGCATTATATTCCCCAGTAAAGGCACACTCTCGCCCGAGTATTCCTCTTTCTCAGTGCAGTCTGTTTCCTTCCAGGTTTTCTCGGATGAATCGTTTTACTCACCGATCGAAGATTCTTGATATACTCCCCTTGAAGTCGACTTTTTATGGCTTCCCCAGTGAGGTTTGCACTTGTTCTCCCCATGAATTATGCATTCTCCTCTTCAGTATAATGTGTACCCCCTCTCTTCAATGTGGCTTGCCTATATCAGAGTTCTTGAAGAGACTCATGTTTGCCTACAAAAGATTCTAGTTTGTTATCCTCATCAGGATGACCATCATCCGCAATGAAATGATTTTTGCTCCCCAGTATAGAACTTCTTGTCGGCTTAAACCTAGCAGAGATGGCTACACTCAGTGCAACCGGATATTATTAATGTTATCATCTAAAGGCTTTTGGCCCCCCAGTGTATGAGGTAGTCTTTATCCCCAGTCGAACTTGAATTTCGAGGACCTGCTAAAGTAACTTATCTATCATTCCCCAGCGGAGTAAATTCTTCTCTCCCTAGTGGAACAAGTGTCCTGTCTCCCCGGTGTGGTGTGCATAGGAGTGTCAGTCATAACTCTTTCATCCCCGATGAAAAAAGATTTTGTTGAGATATCCCTAGTGGAGTTTCTATCCCAAGACATTTGTTTCTTCCCCAAGTGAAGACTTTTTACCCAGGTGGTGTTATCCTCAGTGTAGTCTGAGTAGAATTCTTGTTGTTTAAGAATTTCCATACTCCCCAGTAGAATATATCTTCGTCAAGAAATTCTATGCGAGGAATTTTCCATCCCCAGCAAAGCTTTCTTCTTTCTAACAGAAGATAAAGGATTTGTTCCCCCAGGAAGTTGGGAGTTTGATCATAATTCAAGATTTTCTCTGAAACTGCAATTTATTTTTGCATTATTGCTCTCCAGGAAGTTACTTCCCTAATGATATTCGGTCTTTGGAGGTTGGTGGTTTTGAGTCTCGAATCCCCATTGAAGTTCATATCGTCTTTTCTCTATAGAGGATCAGATGTGCAAGCATAATCGTTCGGAAGTTTATTGTCTTCTCAGCAGTCGATTATTGATGTGCTTTCCCCCAGTGCATTGTTAAACATGCATCATTACATTGCATCTACCAAAACGTGTAGCATTTCCATTGTATGGGGCATTATGCTATAAAAATAAATTCAAACATGCATGAGTATAAGCCAATTATGTTTACCCGTGGTGACTAAATTTTTACGCACTCAGATTTGAATTATCTCCACAAGAAGCTTAGGGTGATTATATTCTATTTCCCTAGAGGAGTCTGTTTGACTTACCACCAGTCGGGTATTTGGTATTTCTCATTTCCCCAGTGAGTCGTGGTTTTATCTTGTCCTTGCAAGGCTTTGGTTATTCTACCCATGTTCGCTTTGCCGTTAGAGTGCGAGTAAGAGTCGGTGTATAGCCATTCTTGCTTCTCAAGTGTTTGAGTATCCATACTTGGTGTGTGGTGATTCAGATAATTGCCACTCTTGAAGAATTACACCCTGCCTTTGGCCTGAGGGATTTGGTAGTTCTTGCGTATTTGAAAATTCTTAAAACCCTATGTGTGTTGGTAATCCTTGTTTAGAGTCCCTATAGTTGGTCTCTTTTTCTAATCACAAGTCCGCCTTCGACCGACGTTCTATTTGGGTTCAATACATATGGAAATCCCGAGTAAGTTTGTGGTTTGCGCTTGCCCTTGCAAGCCTTTGGTTATTTTACCCATGTTTTCTTTGCCGTTAGAGTGCGAGTAAGAGTCAGTGTATAGCCCTTCTTGCTTCTCAAGTGTTTGAGTATCCATACTTGGTGTGTGGTAATTCAGATAATTGCCACTCTTAAAGAATTACACCCCGCCTTTGGCCTGAGGGATTTTGTAGTTCTTGGGCATTTGGAACCTATCGAAAGCCCAACATGTTTTGGCAATTCTTGTCCGAGTCTGTTTTGACCGGTCTCTTTCTCTTGTAAAGTTCACCTTTGATTGATGCTCTCTGAAGGTCCTGCTTAGTCAATTCCTTGTTTCTAGTTTATCCATTTTGATCGGGTTTACCTTCTGTTAGCTTAGCTAACATTTTCTGGTTAAGTTATGTTTTGATCATTTCCTTCCCCTGTTTAGGTTCTGTTTTGATCAGTTCCTTCTCTCTGGTTCATCCATTATGATCGGGTTTACCTTCTGTTAGATTAGCTAACAATTTTGGTTAGGTTATGTTTTGATCATTTCCTTCCCTTGTTTAGGTTCTATTTTGATCAGTTCCTTCTCTCTAGTTCATCCATTTTGATCAGGTTTACCTTCTATTAGCTTAGCTAACGTTTTTGGTTAGGTTATATTTTGATCATCTCCTTCCCTTGTTTAGGTTTCTATTTTGATCAGTTCCTTCTCTTTAGTTTATCCATTTTGATCGGGTTTACCTTCTGTTAGCTTAGCTAACGTTTTCGGTTAGGTTATGTTTTGATCATTTCATTCCCTTGTTTAGGTTCTGTTTTGATCAGTTCCTTCTCTCTAGTTTATCCGTTTTGATCGGGTTTACCTTCAGTTATCTTGGCTAACGTTTTCAATTAGGTTATGTTTTTATCATTTCCTTCCCTTATTTAGGTTCTATTTTGATCATTTTCTTCTCTATGGTTTATCCTTTTTGATCAGGTTTACCTTTTGTTAGCTTAGCTAAGATTTTCGGTTAGGTTATATTTTGATCATTTCCTTCCCTTGTTTAGGTTCTATTTTGATCAGTTCCTTCTCTCTGGTTTATCCATTTTGATCGGGTTTACCTTCTGTTAGCTTATCTAATGTTTTCGATTAGGTTATACTTTGATCATTTCCTTCCCTTGTTTAGGTTCTATTTTGATTAGTTTCTTCACTCTGATTCATCCGTTTTGATTGGGTTTACCTTCTGTTATCTTAGCTAACATTTTCGGTTAGGTTATGTTTTGATCATTTTCTTCCATTGTTTAGGTTCTGTTTTGATCAGTTCCTTCTCTTTGGTTTATCCGTTTTGATCAGACTTACCTTCTGTTAACTTAGCTAACATTTTCAGTTAGGTTATGTTTTGATCATTTCCTTCCCTTGTTTAGGTTCTGTTTTGATCAGCTCCTTCTCTCTGGTTCATTCGTTTTGATCGGGTTTACCTTCAGTTATCTTGGCTAACGTTTTCGATTAGGTTATGTTTTTATCATTTCCTTCCCTTATTTAGGTTCTGTTTTGATCATTTTCTTCTCTATGCTTTATCCGTTTTGATCGGGTTTACCTTCTGTTAGCTTAGCTAAGATTTTCGGTTAGGTTATATTTTGATCATTTCCTTCCCTTGTTTAGGTTCTGTTTTGATCAGTTCCTTCTCTCTGGTTTATCCATTTTGATCGGGTTTACCTTCTGTTAGCTTAGCTGATATTTCTGGTCAGGATGTGTTTTAATCATCCCCTTGCCAGTTAGAGTTTGTTTTGACCAGTCTCTTTCCGTATGTGTTCCCTACCAATCTCGAATATGTACTTTTGATATCTTTCTTGTCATGTGTTCGCTACTAACTCCGGATAGATGTTCCTTGATAACCAAATTCTCCTCTATGTGTCCAATCCTGGTCTGACATACATTTATCCCCGATAACCCCTTTCGCCTAAAAAGCAAAAGAAATAGAAAATACAAAAAAAATAAAAGAATATAATAATACCTGACTAGTTTCAGAGTGCAAATTTCTAGGTTCTTTTAAGTATTTAATATTCTTCCACCTGGAAAGTTCGAAAGGCTAGCACCAATCTCACCTTCAGGTTGAAGGCGATTAAATAGGGGCAACTGTTGCACCCCAAAATTTTCCCTCCTAATTACTTCTATTCCGGCTTAGACTTTGCATTCATCTGCATCATTCCAATAGGTCATGTGCATAGCATGCATTTTCATAAAAAATAGAGCACCTGAGGTTAAAAAAATCAGTAGTTATGAAGCTAGGGTTTACAACTGATTTGAGGTGTATATGTTGAATAAGACTGATCAATCTGTTTCTTCTTGGTGTGGAAGACTGTGGAATTAGGGTTTTGGTTCATTTTTAGTTTGGATTTCTTCTCCATCAAGCAACAAGGCTATTCTCTTCGTCTGAATATCAAGATGAAAGGTTTTTCTTGTCAAGAATTCAATGGTGTAACCTAGCATACATGGTCTTTGAATCAAGACATATCCTCACATAAGTGTGCTTATTATTTGATCAGGGTTAATGACTATGACATGGAATTCATTCACTCCTCAGTTAACCAATTCAGGTTTTGTTGGATCATGATTCAAAGATATTTCATCTGGATATTTCTCTGTGCATATGAGTTGAGGAATCAAGGTCGTGAGGAGTGATTATCAGGATTTCTTTCTCTTCAGGATATAATTGTTTTTATCCAGTCTCGGCAAGTGCGGGGGTTTTCATTTGTGTGACTAAGGTTTCATGTCAAGCGATTTCTTCCGTGTTTCAAACCTTAGCGTCCATCCTTAAGATGTTCTTCATGACATTAATTTTGAGTTGAGATAACCGGTCACTAAGGGCTAAAGATCGAATTGTGAAGCGTGATTCATGGCCAAAGATATGAATTTGTGGATATCTTCTTAATCAAGGAAATCATTATCATTTATTGTCCGCAATATGAGTGGATTTGGATAGAAGTAGGCTTCTTATTGAAGGATTTATGCAAGGTGATTCAGGGTTCATTCATAATTTGATTCATGATTTTTATTCGAATATTCAACACATGTTCAATTCATTCATCTTGTATCACGGTTAATTTTATATGATGAATCAAGGAAAACTTGGAATTTAAATGCTAAGGTGAAGGAAAGGTCCATTTAAAATCCATTCAAGTGGTTACTTTGGTTATAGTTTGTCCAATTGAATTAACTTTTCTTAATGTGCGAGTGTATGGATTATTTGGAGTTCGAGTAATAGGCATAAGGATCCTTTATCATCCAATATTCATCATTTGAAAGTCATCTTGATTCAATTATCATTTTTTAAGTTCTCATCACAAGAATGTTACATCAAGAAAAATTAAAAATACATAAGTAGCATTAAAATCCATCCAAGTTCTACTGTATTAAATCAAGAAATCTGAAGGTTGTTCTCATGAATCAGTACATCCATAAAATTCCATTCAATTTCACCATTTAACATTCAAAACCATATGAATGTTCATGTTTGCCAAAGCTTGGAATTCAAATGCAAATGGGAGGTAAAATATTAATTCAAATATCATTACATTTTGAGATACTAAAAGAGGAAAAACACCCAAGTTGATGCAACTTAAACTACACAACAGATTTGGGCCCCACAATCTGACCATGTCTTCCATCCTTCTCTTTGCTACAATGCCATGAAACATCAATCGATCTTGCATCATTCGTCTACCATGTTGCAGTCTTAAGAATTTCTTACACCGTTAACATTAATTCGTATAGTCGAAAGATGCCCTGCATATAAACAGTTCGTAAAGATCAAATAGAGATACAAAACCAGGGTGTTTTTCAGTCAACATAGTGAAGGTACAAATAATTTCAAGATGGTGTGCAAATTTCCATTTTTAAACTGGGGATGATTCAAAACAGACCCAAGGCAAAACTAGTTCAAGTTGCAAGATCATACCAATAAAGTTTCAAGTTCATTATACATCGAGATATACATACCGCTTGAGATTGCTTATTGACTTAGCCCATGATTGTGCCAAAAACAATGCCATTATGTTAAAACGAACAACAGGTTGACTATCTGCACCAGGAAAGGGCCCGCACAACAGTTTTAAACGTGTTGAGTACATCAACAAACTCATAGAGGTTCACGACACTAAACTCACCAAATCAAAGTGCACCTATGATCAATAGAGCCAAAATCTAAAACACTCACCTGCAGTTGACATAAGGCGTAAAAATTCAAGCACAAACCAGGCTGTAGTAGAAAAGGGAGGTTACATTATTTCAGACAATTCATCAAGTAACAAACTTGATGTTATCTTGATTGGAACTGGTTCTAAGTTGGAAATTGTTGTGGCTTCCGCCGACAATCTAAGGGAAGAAGGAAAATTTGTGAGAGTTGTTTATTTTTTATGATTAGTCATATGAATACAAAGAAAGTGTTCTCCTTGCTTCTGTTACTGGAAGAGTTAGCATCCTGTCATTTTTTCCATCCAGAATAATTTAAAATCAGAAAATAATGGACTAACTGTCATAACAGGATCCTAACCAACTTTCAGCTAATAGATTCAAAGGCTAACGGCTTGCTAATAGAGAAAAAACTGAATTTCATATTAAATCATAGCCATCCATCTAATAACAAAGCTAACAGTAGCATTCTCCTAACAATTAATACTATCAATTTGTATTAACAATTTTACCACCTATCCAAGTTACAAGCAGTTTTAAAACTAACAGGTTCTATTTCTAACCCTAACTAACTTTTCCAGCTAACATTTCACTAACTAATTTTCCAGTTTTTTACTAACATATCTCATTTCTTTTTTTACTGCAACTAACATTTTTATCAAAGCTAGCTGATTAATCGAGTTTTCTAATAGAAAATACCATAATATTCTAGCTCACTAACAGAAAACCAGAAAACAAAACTAACTCTCAATCTCTAACTAATATAATTTTTATAACTAACCTTTAACTGATTAATCACCACCATCAGATTCTCTAACTGATTTCTCTCATCCAAGGGCCCTGATTCACTTCCCTCTAACTGACTTCTTCACTTTCCAGCTATATAACATAATTCTGAAAACATAATCAGGGGGAATTGATTATTCAAAAACCATAATAGATTCACACGGATAATTTCTCACAGAAAAAGAAAACATAAAAACTCACCATCACATTGCATTCTTCAATCTTTGGAGAATCATCACAAGAAAACTCCAGAAAAAACTCTCTCTCTGCAATTCCTCACCATTCTTCACCAACTCTTCAATCTTCATCTTCATCAATTTTGCATAGTTGTGCTTCATTCACCATTTCTCTCAAGGCTCCAACAATTGGTAATCATCAATCACTTCCTGCAAATCTCCTCAGTAGCTCTAACCTTCAATCATCATCATTATTGTTCTTCTGCAAATTGCCACAACATCATAATTCATGACAAATGCAGAGTAGTGAATCTGAGAAGAGGTAGAAGAAGAATGAATCAGAGATCATGGATGCTTACTAGAGTTTCTCACCACTGATATTACTGAAACTCCATCGGAGCATCTCTGATCAATAACCTTCGAAAATCTTATCTCTTTTCATTCTTGCTATCACAATTTAGAATCTGTGAATCTGTTGGTTTGAGGATAACTTGAAACAGAAGCAAAGTGCAATGAGATATCCGCGCGAGACGAACATGAGCATGACGATATGAGTCGATAATGGGGAAGATTACTTGAAGCAGTGAGAGGGAGGTGGAGTGAGATATAGATACGGTGGTGCAATGTCATTTTAGCGAAGCAGAGAGTGAGAATATTAGGCGACACAAGTCGCATTCGAAGAAGAATCATGGTGAATTGTGAATGATAGTGAGGAGAAATGATGAGGCTGACGACGATAGAGATAGGTCAGAGAAGAGTTAGGTCACGGCGCTGAGTTTTGTTGTGGAGCGAATTTTCTTTTAAGAAGAAGAATTTGGAATCCTATCCCAGACCAAACACAGTGTATCCATTGGATTTTCTTGATATTCTTTTTTTAATTATTTATTCTTTCTTCAGTAAAATCAAATAATGAAATAAGATGATATTGTCTTGAATTAGATGTGGGTTAGGTTAATGGAATGAACCCAGATCTCTATGAGCCCAACATCCTTTCTTTTTTGGTAGGTTGATTTGTTGATGCACAAAGAAAAAGAAGAAGCTGGATTCTAATCCATATTCTTGATTGGGCCTAGCGTTTTGGTTGGTTTGTTGCTAACCACCATCTGGATTTCAGCCTGCACCCCGTTGGCTTGTTTTCTTGCTTTTTTTTTTTGAAAATTCCATTTAAATAATTTTTCCAATTGTTTAGATTTTTTTGAATTTTCTTTTACATGATAAAAAAATAATAAAGTGAAACATAAAAATTTGTTAGTTTTGTTTATGTGATTTTAGGAATTAAATCCCGATTATCCGATTACACTTGAGATTTGTAATTCACTTTTTCTTGTTGAGATTTTAGTCTTACGCAGGTTTATTATGCGATATACGGATGCAATTGAGATTTCGATTGTGATTTATTTTCACATCGATGATGCTTCGACACGTATTCTGAGCATTTTATTTTTGACTCTTTTCTTTGATTGGTGAAGCTTTTGCGAAGATTATCGGTTTTCTTTGTTTTGATAGGATTTACTACGGATTGATATCCATTTGGTATTTTCCCTTGTTTATCTTATTTAAGTACTTTACTGCTTTCTAGATATCATGAGAAGTAGGAAATAAAGAGCGTGCGCTCGAAGTAGCTGTTTAAAGACCTGTAGCAGGCATTCCGAACTTCATTTGCTATATGTGTTATGCATGTGTTTGTTTCCTTGGTTGTTGATCGATGAGTCACTCAATTTAGGAATTGAGATCACGACTTCGCTCTCAGTGCATGCTCCCTATAGGATTTTATCGCTTTCCTTGATTTCTTGTTGATCGATGAGTCACTCAATTTAGAAATTGAGATCACGACTTCGCTCTTATTGCCTGTTCCCTATAGGATAGTTTTTGTTAGACTTTCTTTGGCATGATAGCCTAGATAGGATCTCTCTAGGTGTGCTCTCTTGAGCTTATTGGCTTGTTTGCTTGATTTCATCTTTGTGTGCATGTTTTAAGATGATATATCCTCGGCATGTTCCCTTAGGAGCTCTCGATTCAACTATAGATGATGATTCGAGATAGACATAGTTTTAGGTTATATACCCTTGCTATGCTCCTTTAGGACTTCTCGATTCATCTATAGATGATGAGTTGAGATAGACATTAGGATTATTATCCAAGCATGTCAACTTAGGATATAGATTTCCCTTCAAAACTCAATCATAGGATCAATCATTGTATGATAACATTAGGGATAGATTTAGGTTAGTCTCCCTTTAGACTTTTCTTTCCCCTTTTGCATTTGGATTAAAAGAAAAACTTCTTTTTCTTGCAAACTTCAAAACACTTAAATATTACTGATGAGAAACATTAATATCAAAGACTCATTTCATGAATAAGTAGAGAAATGACTATTATCTCTCTCTTGAGATTAATTGGCTATTATCTGCAGCAAAAATACCAACAAATACAAACTCTTTTGCCTTTGGGCTTTTATTTCGAAACTCTTTTCAAAAGAGCATGTTAATTCACTTATGTGCTGACGCGTGAATCTCAAAAGGTCGAGTTGCGGCAGAAGGCAAAGTTAATATTGTTCATTAAAAAATACAAACCAACAAAAACTTTTGAAGCCAAACTACGGCTGCTCTGATTCCTTAAAAGGGATATGTATGCATTGGGGTAGGGGCCAAACAAGCATAACTTTCATTTTCCCTACATTATTTTCTCTTTTCTTCTTGCATGCATTCCCCCTTTGCATTTTATTTTAGCGATTAAGTTTAGATTTGAACACACCCATAAGATTAGAGCAACAAGAGTGTATATTGTAGAGTACTACGGGCGTGTGGGGTGCTAATACCTTCCCTTCGCGTAATAGAATCCCTTACCCGATCTCTCGGTCGTTTGATCGCGATTTCACCCTTCTAAGGTTTACTCGGTATTTACCTTTCCCTTCTTATGGGATAAAAAACGTTCGATGGCGACTTCATTGATTTCATTATCAGTTGATTGTTCAGCCGGTTGTTTCACTTGGAATTTAGGAGCTGACGTCTACTACCCACGACGCCAAGCAAGATCTATTGGCTATTAAAGATGAAGTTGCTGAAGATACTGACCCTGACATTGAAAACATTGTTGCGACCAGTAAAATTACCAGAAGCGGAAGGATTTTCTCTCCTGAAATCTCTCTGAAGACTATTTCCACTCCTTTGGTTATTTCTGTTAATGTTCTTGTTACTACTCCTGTTACTCTTGTTGCTACCCCTACTGTCATTCCTGTTGTTATGCCTGCTACTGAGTTAGCTGAGACTCGGGGGAAAAAGGTACTGGTTGAGCCTGCCCAGACGGAGGCACATAAAGAAGCCGTTCCTGAAGCTTCTAAAAAAGAAATGGAAGAGATACTGAAAATCATACGGAAAAGTGACTACAATGTTGTGGAACAATTGGGGCAGACCCCATCAAAAATTTCAATGTTGGCCTTACTGCTATGCTTTGAAGCCCACGCTAAGGCTTTGGTGAAGTTCATGAGGTCTTCTCATGTTCCTCAAGAGACTTCTGTCGACCAATTCGAGAATTGCGTTGCTAGTCTGACTGCTGACAATGGACTTGGTTTCTCTGATGATGATTTAACGTCCAAAGGAAGAAAGCATAATGATGAACTGCATGTCTCTATTAAGTGCAGAGGCACTACCCTAGCTCATGTTCTGGTGGATAAAGGTTCATCATTGAATTTTCTACCCAAGGGGGCCTAGATAGGTTGGACTGTGAAGGACTAACTTTGAAGCCTAGTAATATTGTGGTGAGGGCTTTCGATGGTTCCAAGAGAATGGTACACGGGGAGGTGGACATCCCTATTAAAGTTGTTTCTCAGACTTTTGACTCCACTTTCTACGTGATGGAAATCCGCCCGTCTTACTCTTGTTTGTTGGGTCTCCCTTGGATCCTTGGGGTTGGTGTTGTTACTTATACTGTGCATCAAAGGATGAAGTATCTGGTTAATGGAAAGATTGTTATAGTCCATGGCGAGGAAGAATATATGGTGAGCAACCTGAACTCTTTCAGGTATGTTGAGATGGACGGCGAGTTCATTGAGACCCCCTTCCAAAATTTTGAAGAGGTTCCTCAGACAATTGTTGCAACCAAGACTGCTATCAATGTTCCAAAGATTACCAAACCTCCATTGAAGATGGCTTCTCTGAAGTATGCCAAAGCAGTAGTCAAAGAAGGTGGGTGTACCATTTGGGGTCAACTCCCTGATATCCCATACAAATCTGACAAGTTTGGTTTCGGTTTTACTTCAGGATCCCAAAGAGTTATTTGTCGTGCTCGCGCCGGAGGACCACCACTACATATCAGCAACCATGGAATCAATGCTTTGGAGGACAGTGACAGTGACTGCGACATGGACAAATGGATCTTCCTAACTATCAACCGTGGACTCAACAATTGGGAGGCCAGGGATTTTGTTCCCATTACTTTTATCCATGAGTAATTGTCTTTTTGTTTTTGGGATATGTAATATTTAATCAATTTAAACTTTAAAACCTTGTGTTTTACCCGAGGCACAATGGTCTATTTGTGAGGGTTATTACTTCATCTTCATATGTCATTAATAAATCATTGGAAGTTTTGCATGCAAATTTTACGCTCTCGGTCTTTCTTTTCTGCTTTTACTTTATCAAAATAGCTATGCTCTCTTACACACACCCACATATCAAACTGTAGATCCATATCCACTCTGGATCCCATTGATAACGGTTATGCTATTGCCAATTATGATTTTAAAAATCTGATATACCAAGCCGAGGACAAAGGTTAGGAAGATTGTGAAGTACCAGGAGAACTTGCCAGACTGTTATAACAGGAGGAAAGGGCAATACAGCCTCATGAAGAGCCAGTTGAGACAGTAAACTAGGGTACTGAAGAGGACAAAAAAGAAGTCAAGATAGGTGCCAACTTGGAGCATAGTGTCTGTTGTACCCCAAAATTTGCCCTCCCATACTCTTCAAGATTTGTCAAAAGCATGCTTCAAAATTCCCCAAGGGTTGCACAGTTCAAGGGCCTCCTAGCAGTCAAAAACTAGGGTTTTGGTTCTGACAGAGAAAATGAAGTTTCCAAGGGTCCAATCAAGTCCCACATGCCTACAAATATGGTCAAGCATCCTCATACCAAGTTTCAAGACTTTCAGCACAAAATTGCACAGTCAAAAACCCTAATTGCACTACAGTCAACTGTAGGGGCAAAATGGTCATTTGGCAGTCAAAAGTCCAAATTTTTGATCACCATCTCATTTTGAAGCCACAAACATCATTTGATCAAAGCTTGATCATGATTCTCAAAGCTTGGCTCAAAAATCATCAAGATGCAAAAGTTTCCATATTTGGACAGTTGAAAAAGTCAACTGTAACTTGACCAATGCATAACTTCCACATGGATTATCAGAAAATTTCCATCCAAAGCTCATTCTGAAGAGAAAGACATTTCCTACAACTCCTCTTCATACTTCAAGTCCAAGAAATGCTCTCACAAAAAGTTATCAATTTCAACATTATAGGTCATTTTCAAAAGTCAACAAAAAGGGACTTTAAGTAAAAGGCCATAACTTGTGATTGGTAAATCAAAATGACATGGGACCAAAGGCATTGGTTAGAGGACTCAAAGACCTTTCCAAAATGTCCAAGAACATGAGCAAAGCTTAAAAATTGAGCAAGATATGCCTTGTGGAAGTTGGGAAATGTTTGGATATTTTGAAAAGTCAACATTGATTCAAATGACCTAAAATTGCTAATGGGCCTCTTTTTCTTCCACAATTCATCATCCAAGGCATGTGCACAACCATGTGGCCCAAAGGGAAGTTTTTTATCATTTTTATTTATTTATTTAGATTTTTTATTATGAATAATTCATTTAATTAAATAAAATACATGAAAAATACCAAACCTAATGTTTTGAATCTTTTTGTGCATAAAATATCTCAAAGATTTCGTGCAAATCAGGTTAGGAAAGAATCAAAGGTGATTGGATATGATTGAAGCCAAAATAGCATGAAAAAGATTTGGAAAATCATGGCATAAAAATCAAATATTGATTCCTTCAATTCATGGATTTTTGATCAATTTTTCAACCCTAAAACCTTCACACATACATATATAGTGCAACCCTAATGCCAAAAGACTCCCAGCTGCGCAGAAGAGCCATAAGCAAACTTGAGTTTTTTCAAGAAAACTCCAATACTGAAAACTAAGTTGGAGGGCGATTCAAGTCAAAATACCTATTCCATTGGCTTGCTGAGGCTTCAAGAAAGGAGATTGAATCAATAGCATAGCCTGAAACCTTGAGAATTGGTAGATATAAGTCAAACTGCATCATTCTTTTTGCATAATCGTGCTTTGTTATTTAGACCATATCATTGCATTTTTATGATTGATTTATACTAATGGGACCTTCCTGAAGCTAACCATGTAGCTGAATTGAATTTTTACTCACCATTGAAGAAACTACCATGGACGACATCTAGGTTTTTCAGAACCTTGAATTGGGCGTTTGTGCATATGGAAAAATTGGAACATGAAACCTAGGCCATTCAATTCAGCATGCTTGGACGATGCTAAATCCACCCTCGCGCATAATTTATATGGCCATATGGCCTAATCGTTATTTTCTAGAATGATACTTTTGGGGACGGTTCAAAACCGTTGCCCATTCTTTTTTTGTTTCAGGAAAAAAAAGCAAAACGGGGAAGACGATGAAGTGTCAAGGCATAAGTGGCTCGTTTGAAATTTTGCGCGAAAGCGCCCCACTAACACGCGTTTTATTTCATATTATTTATTGGTTATCTTATAAACAAAATGCGCTCATAGCTCCACTGGTCAAAGGACACGCTGGTAACCCCTGGGACCTGGGTTCGAATCCCAGGTCCCCCACCCTTTCCATATTATTTTTTCATTAACACTTCTGTGCAGTTTCAGCACTAGGGAACACCATGCGTCCATAATTTCCAGCTTGCCACGCGTATGGAAAGATCAATCCAAAGACCCAGATCTGGTGAAGACCATGGACCCTAGTCAAAGATCCCACACGCGTCCTGAAAAGGTCAATAGGGCCAGGGATAATTGGGCCTGAATGCTACAAGTACACCTCCAAATTAGGGGCAGAACCCCCCAAGGTTTGCTATGTTTATATTCCCTATTTTTTTATTTTAATTAGTTTCCTTTAAAATCTTTAACTTAATTTGTTTTTTTTTTCATAAAAAATATAAAATAACATAAAAATCAGAAAATTACAAAATTCAAAGTATATTTTATTTAACTAATATTTTTTTTTATAAATATCATTAATTAACTTATCTTTGTAAATTTAGGTTTAAATCTTAATATTTCTCCAATAAATCTTAAAATTTGTAGAATTAGGTTTTACTTATTTTTATTCCTTTTTTCTCTTTTTTACCATAATTAATTATTGAATATTATTTTTTGTAATTAAATTGCATGTAATTAATTAGGTTAATTTAGGTTTAACTTTAATATTTTTTCTTAATAAACTAAAAAAAACAATTAGAATTAGGGTTAATCTCTCCATTTAATTCAATTTCATAAAAGTCATAAAATACAAAAATACCAAAAATAATTCCCTTTCATTTTAATTTTCATTAATTTAATCATTTAATTTAATTTCGCAAAAAGGGTCCAACGCCCTCGTTTCTAATCTTAATTCAATTCGCGTATTTATTTCTTTTTCTTTTAATATTTATATACTTCTCCCAAAGCCGTGTAATTTCATACTTTCTCGCACTTTATTTTATTTCTTTATTTACTTTCCGTCAAATCGGGTCCTGGAAATTTTGGCGATGTGGACCCGCGCCTTTTGTAATAGTTTAGAACTTTACCTTTCTCGCACTTTTTTACCGTTAAATAAATGCATGCAAGAATGAATGACAATAAATAAAAACAAACGCGTAGATCACCTATACCATGACAAGATAAAAATAAACGAACATGACACACAAAATCACACACCACCCCTAGGGTATGCCTCACTGTTGCCTTGCCTCGAAAGGTGATCGTCGAGTAGAGGATGTCTTAGTAAGTCCTCATGATCCGGGAACCTGGCATGAGGGTAGCTTCTAAGGTGTCTTCCCATTGCTCTGGTGATCACCATGTCCCGAACCTCGAATTGACCCGAACACCTCCAACGGTGGTGCTACCTACCTCTCAATGGTGGGATGGCACTACTTTAAAGGACATTTACACAGACGAATTCCTTAGGGTAGGTAGACGACTCTAGATACTTGCTCTAAAATTCAAAACAAAACAAATCAAAAATACTTTTCACACCAACACCTTTTCAAAAAAGCTTTCGAAAGCATTTTTCAAACACTCTTGAGGACCGATACAAGAGTCGAACTGAAATTTTCAAAGAAACTTTTTAAAACCCACAGTTGAAAAGAAAACAAACCATTTTTGAAAAACACAAGTGAGCAAGTATCTAAGAGCCCATGGATAACCATGGATAGAAAGGGTGCTAACACCTTCCCTTTCTATAATCTACCTCCCGAACCGAGAGCAATCTCTATAAGGAATTTTTCTGTGCTTTTGTCCTTTCCATTTGGAGAAAATAAAAGACGGTGGCGACTCTTGCTTCTGCGACATTTCGCGAACCAGCGTTAAACAGTCAGTTCCAGATCCACCGATCACAGAACTGGCGACTCTGTTGGGGACATCTTTATAAAGTGAGGTGTACCTTAGGGATAGTTCATAACTGTGTTTTCAATTGCTTTCTTTGCTTGCTTTAAATTGTGGGACTGTCTTGGGAGTTCTATGGATCCTAACCCGGATCTGGGGATACCTTCTTAGAAAGTAGCAACAAGGCTGTGAGGGAACTGTGCGGGGTATACCGACATGGTTGAAACAGTCTGCTACGTTGATGTGGCACTTTGGTGTGTACCGGTAACCCTTGAGTTCAGTCAAGGAGAGTACGGGGCCTCCGCGTGGTGTCGTGAAGCATCAACAGACCTTAGGAACCTTAATTGAACTATCTTGGCCTCTTTAGGGTAGTGAGATAACTGACTTTGGTGCAGTCCGAGGTTGGTTGATACTCGATACTACACTCAATTGAGGGTTGCTTTCCTGGAATATTTCGGTCTCCAGTTCAGTGGCTAAATCGAAACGATGAACAATGAAAGCAATCCCGTGATATTGGGACCCTTAGAACCCGGTTACTTCTAATAGGACAGGTTGAACCCACCAACTTCAAGAGGGTACTACCCAGACCCCATGCTGGCCTAAACTCTAAGGGTTTCTCTTGTGTGACTTGTGTGCCTTCCAACTTGATTACTTGCATGCTTGTTGTCTGACACTCGAGTTTCTTGCAGGTTTTGTTTATAGTCCTTAACTAGGACTCATAACAGGGTTTACTAAGTTTCTTGCAGGTTCTGTTTATAGTCCTTAATTAGGACTCATAACAGGGTTTACTAAGTTTCTTGCAGGTTCTGTTTATAGTCCTTAATTAGGACTCATAACAGAGTGTACTGATTTTCTTGCAGGTTTTAGTCCTTAATGGGGACTCATAACATGGTTACTTACATTACCCCATGCATAACATAACATCATACCATTGCATACATCCTAACCCATTTCACGGATCTCAAGGGCTTGTGATGCAGGTCATGGTGAATCAACCATCCCAGCAAGGGGCAAAGAGGATTTATTTTCCTCTAGACAAAGTTGTCAGGGGCTATGACCCACTTGATATGGTGAGCTCTGACTCTTGAAGAAGGTTCCCCTAACCAAGGTTGTTTGGAAATCAAAACCAGGCATGATGACTAAAGTCAGGGGCTATGACCCACTGGATATGGTGAGCCTTTGACCCTTGAAGAAAATTCTCAACAACATGGTTTTCCTTCAATCAAGCTACGAAATTTAAATTCTAACAAATTTTCTTGTTTACCCCGCGAGGTCCTTGAAAACATTGCATGCATATCATACATATCATTGCATGACAGGTACCCTTGTTGCAGGTCACTTACCTTTATCGCTGTTTATTTCAGCAATGGCTTCACAACAAGGTAACCAGGACCTTCCCGCTCAAGAGACTCAGTTCAGGGAAATCTTCCTAGGACTATCCAAGGGGCGGGAAGAGTTGAGGACACTCCTCATGGGGAACCTGATCAGAAAGAGTCCCGAAGATAACAAGGACGAACAGCTGAAATGTCTACAAGCCAAGGTAGACACATTGAAAACCCAGATGCTGGGGCAAAGGGCCCTCATTCAAGGTTTAGCTCAGGAGCAAGGAGAGCTGAGAGCCATGATCAGCCAGCTTCCTCAAGGCATGAAGCATCCAGCCCAAGTCAGGGACCTTGTCATTAATCAACTTCCAAGAAGTCAAAGGTTTGGACTTCTCCAAGCTGCTACTACTTCACAGGTCCAACAACGACCTCGCCCAGAACAACGGACTGATCAGAGAAAACCAGACAAGCCTAAAAGGCAGTTCACCAAGATCAACATGTCGCCGGATCAAGCACTACAACAAATGTTAGAGGCAGGATTGATCACCTTAAGGGCTCCTCTCCGGAATCCAAACACTTCTGCTCCTAACTATCGTCCCAGCGATAGGTGCGCATACCATTCTGATAGCCCGGGGCATACTACGGACAACTGCTGGCCTCTCAAAAACAAGATTCAAGACATGATCGACGCTGGAGAGATTCAGTTTGAAGTACCTGAGACTCCGAACATAATCACTGCTCCCTTGCCAAATCATGGCTAGGATTGAGAAATTTTTGTTCATTCGAATGTTCAAGTTGCAATTTTCTTTTGTTCAAACATTTATTCATGTTAAACATTGTTATTTCATTAATGCATCGCATATGTCTGTTCTGAAACAATATATTCGTATTCACTCTATGCAAATTATTTTCATATGTTTTCTGATGATCAACTCTTAATAATTCTAAGCCTCTTGAGGGAGGATGATGAAAACGATACCGCTATATTTACAGTATGCTTTTGAACGGACCCCGCTGATGAAGTACAGGCATTGTTTCAAATCCCTAAACACTTGAGTTATAAGGAAGATAATCCCTCGTCAACCCCTCTGAGCCAAAGAAGTAGGAGTTTCTATTTTCGAAATTTAAAACCCTTAATCATAACCTGGGGCAGGGTAGTCTCTCAGTTGATCCAAGTGCATAACGAATGGCACCAAAGAGGTCCTTACAAAACAAAGAAAGACAGTGATGTTTCCGAACAATCATACAGACAGGCAGTCATTACTTCTCAAAATAAAAACCCATTAATTCAAAACCTATGAAGGAGACTTACAAAACTGGGGCATCCCGCTGACTGTAATCACAAAAGAAACAGTTCAGGAAAAATTTAGGGATAACAAAATCAAGGAAGAAAAAGAGGTCATACAAACCCTCAACAAAAAAGGAAATGACTGCCCATTCAAAATAAACTATCTGAACCATCACTGGAGCATCAAAGCAAAGACTCGAACAAGGTCTAACGCACGATCAACTGAGTTTTAGGTTTGGAGAACATCACGAAGAGCGGGTGGGTACAAATAATTTGAGCCTTTGTCCTTTGTTTCTTAAACCGTGAACCAGGCCACGTTATAACCCTCAAAAGTCCTAGCTGAAGCATGGGTTAGTTCGAAAGCATACTGTTACGAAAGGTATCCTGACTCCTTAAGGCTCGCTGTAAATACGGAGTTGACATCACGTGTTACAAACATTCACTTGTTTTATGAAAAAGAATGCATTTTCAAAATCTTCAAGACAGACATAAGCTTTGCATTTTTAACATAACTTTGTTTGCATATGACTTTTTGTTTGAACAGCAGGAAAATTCGCACGATGAATACCTAATGAACAGAAGTACTTCCAATCAAGATTCGGAGAATCTCTCAAAGGCCAAATAGCCTGGGGAAAATCTCCGCCTGAGTCACTTGGGGCATCCCAACAACGAATCTTGCCCGATCAAACATCCTCTAGTGACATGACAAAACACTTCTAACAGGGACAGCTCCCTACATTCCCTGAACGTGGACATAGTCGAAAAATACTACGCACAATCAAAGACCCGCTAGGTTGACATACCTAGGCAAAAATAAGGGCTTCCCGGCGAACCAAAAGGGTTCGGGCAAAAATAAGGGACGAAAATAAAAAAAATCTGTACACCCGGCAAGTCGAAAACCTAAAAAGGCGGCTTGGGCAAAAATGGGTATCCCGATGGACTGAAAACCCGAAAGGGCGGTCCAGGAAAAAGTTAGGGATTAAAGCGTACGACTATGTCCTGTCATCCTGTCACCTGCCTACCAGAAGAAGGTTTGTCTATCAACAACTATCAGCACCTCACAGGTCTTCCTCTCCCACCTCAGAAACAAGGGCAATGATGAGTTGTCCAAACAATCTAATCGCTCTGTCCACCAAGGTATCAAGGTGAGTTCAGCTAAAAAACATAACAAAATATCTTAATTCCCCAGAGAGTGAGCCAGCAAGACAGTATACTCTCCTCAAGCAGTCATACAATCAAACTTAAGGAAGTTGGGTGTCCTCCAGCAGATCTCAACATTCCCCAGCACATCATTCTTAAACAAGCATCCCAGGTAGTCTTGGTCTAAAGATTGTTCTCCGGCGGTATATCAAACATTCAGTGGAGTTACTTCCAATAAATCTCAAAACTTCCCCCCAGAGAGTCCAATCTAGTTCCCCAGGAAAGTTGGAATCCATCTCCCCAAGCAGTAAGCCTACCCCCAGTAGATTCTGGAAGCTTATCCTCGCAGAGCACGAACATGTCTCCCGGCTTTATTCAAAGAGTTATTTCTTTACCAGGATATAACTGGGTTATCCTCAGCCAAAAGCCACGGAAAGAGCGTCCTCGGCGGAGTCTTCTTATCCCCAGCGAAGTCTATTAACGCTTCCAATACAACAAGGGTATCCCCAGCAAGTTATTATCAACAACTCAACAAGGTATCCTTCTCCCCACAGAGTATTGCTCCCCAGCAAGATCACTAGAGTACTTTTCTCCCCGCAGAGTTATCCATTCGCCAAGTTTATTCCCCAACGGAGTTATCTTCTCCTACCGGTATTCTTGCAACTATCATCCCCAGCGGAGGCAAAATCTATTCATCAACATCAGCCCAGGAGTGACTTCCTGGCATCCGTCAAGGATTTACTTTCCTAGACGAAAAAAATACATACATCAACATCGCACTTCCCTACATCATAGCATGCATATACGCATCATATCTTACAAATCTCATTTATGTATAGAACATCATTGCTTGATCCATATCACGCATTGCATATGACTGACCTTTACCTTTCAGGAAATATTCAGTTAAGTTCTCAATCATATTTCAAGACCTAGACCGATTCAGTTAAATCGACTCCAAAGATTTCTCTGTTTCTTATCCAGTCAAAGGCCTTCTCTGGTTCAGTCAGATCGACCCTAAGATCTCCCTGTCTCTTATCCAGTTGAAGACATTTCAAGACCTAGACCGATTCAGTTAATCAACCCTAAGATTCTCTGTTTCTTATCCAGTCCAAGGCCTTCTCTAGTCCAGTTAAATCGACCCCAAACAGATTTTCCTGATAAAGACTCAGTAGAAGTTATCCAAGATTCTCTCAATGATTGCTGTTGAGGTTGTAGTCGCTTGTGGTTCTCTCCCCGATACTGCGAAGGTGGTAATCCCAACATTCGCTCAACGATTGCTGTTGAAGTTCAAGTTATCCAAGATTCTCTCAATGATTGCTGTTGAGGTTGTAGTCGCCTATGGTTCTCTCCCCGATACTGCGGAGGTGGTAATCCCAAGATTCGCTCAACGATTGCTGTTGAAGTTGAAGTTATCCAAGATTCTCTCAATGATTGCTGTTGAGGTTGTAGTCGCCTATGGTTCTCTCCCCGATACTGCGGAGGTGGTAATCCCAAGATTCGCTCAACGATTGCTGTTGAAGTTGAAGTTATCCAAGATTCTCTCAATGATTGCTATTGAGGTTGTAGTCGCCTATGGTTCTCTCCCCGATACTGCGGAGGTGGTAATCCCAAGATTCGCTCAACGATTGCTGTTGAAGTTGAAGTTATCCAAGATTCTCTCAATGATTGCTGTTGAGGTTGTAGTCGCCTGTGGTTCTCTGCCCGATACTGCAGAGGTAGTAATCATCCCAAGATTCGCTCAACGATTGCTGTTGAAGTTGAAGTCATCCAAGATTCTCTCAATGATTGCTATTGAGGTTGTAGTCGCCTATGGTTCTCTCCCCGATCCTACGGAGGTAGTAATCGTCCCCAGATTCTCTCAGCGTTCCTGTTGAGGTTGTAATCATCCAAGGTTCTCTCACCGTTCCTGGTGAGGTAGTAACCATCCCTGGTTCATTCATCACCTGTTGAAGCTCCAGATCCATCTCCTGTAACCAGTCAGGACACATCTACACAAAGAATTTGAAGACCAGCTCCCGTAACAGGTCAGGTAATCATTTTTCTTTTTTGCAGGTATGCAAGTTCTCGCTAAGGAAGCTCTTACGCGATCAACATCCAGATGGCATCTATAAGTCCATCCACCTTCCATCATCTCTTAGCATGGCATCTATAAGCCCATCATCCTATCCATCAATCTCCAAATGGCATCTATAAGCCCATTCCACCATCACACTGCTACTATGTAAGCGCAAATTTCTGGGCACTCTAGTGTTCAATCATCTTCCACCTTCGGATTACAAAAGGCACGTCAGCCAATCTGCATCCTCAGGTCTAAGAAGATTGAACAGGGGCAACTGTTGTACCCCAAAATTTGCCCTCCCATACTCTTCAAGATTTGTCAAAAGCATGCTTCAAAATTCCCCAAGGGTTGCACAGTTCAAGGGCCTCCTAGCAGTCAAAAACTAGGGTTTTGGTTCTGACAGAGAAAATGAAGTTTCCAAGGGTCCAATCAAGTCCCACATGCCTACAAATATGGTCAAGCATCCTCATACCAAGTTTCAAGACTTTCAGCACAAAATTGCACAGTCAAAAACCCTAATTGCACTACAGTCAACTGTAGGGGCAAAATGGTCATTTGGCAGTCAAAAGTCCAAAATTTTGATCAACATCTCATTTTGAAGCCACAAACATCATTTGATCAAAGTTTGATCATGATTCTCAAAGCTTGGCTCAAAAATCATCAAGATGCAAAAGTTTCCATATTTGGACAGTTGAAAAAGTCAACTGTAACTTGACCAGGGCATAACTTCCACATGGATTATCAGAAAATTTCCATCCAAAGATAATTTTGAAGAGAAAGACATTTCCTACAACTCCTCTTCATACTTCAAGTCCAAGAAATGCTCTCACAAAAAGTTATCAATTTCAACATTATAGGTCATTTTCAAAAGTCAACAAAAAGGGACTTTAAGTCAAAGGCCATAACTTGAGATTGGTAACTCAAAATGACATGGGACCAAAGGAATTGGTTATAGGACTCAAAGACCTTTCCAAAATGTCCAAGAACATGAGCAAAGCTTAAAAATTGAGCAAGATATGCCTTGTGGAAGTTGGGAAATTTTTGGATATTTTGAAAAGTCAACATTGATTCAAATGACCTAAAATTGCTAATGGGCCTCTTTTTCTTCCACAATTCATCATCCAAGGCATGTGCACGACCATGTGGCCCAAAGGGAAGTTTTTTATCATTTTTATTTATTTATTTGGATTTTTATTATTAATAATTCATTTAATTAAATAAAATACATGAAAAATACCAAACCTAATGTTTTGAATCTTTTTGTGCATAAAATATCTCCAAGATTTCGTGCAAATCAGGTTAGGAAAGAATCAAAGGTGATTGGATATGATTGAAGCCAAAATAGCATGAAAAAGATTTGGAAAATCATGGCATAAAAATCAAATATTGATTCCTTCAATTCATGGATTTTTGATCAATTTTTCAACCCTAAAACCTTCACACATACATATATAGTGCAACCCTAATGCCAAAAGACTCCCAGCTGCGCAGAAGAGCCATAAGCAAACTTGAGTTTTTTCAAGAAAACTCCAATACTGAAAACTAAGTTGGAGGGCGATTCAAGTCAAAATACCTATTCCATTGGCTTGCTGAGGCTTCAAGGAAGGAGATTGAATCAATAGCATAGCCTGAAACCTTGAGAATTGGTAGATATAAGTCAAACTGCATCATTCTTTTTGCATAATCGTGCTTTGTTATTTAGACAATATCATTGCATTTTTATGATTGATTTATACTAATGGGACCTTCCTGAAGCTAACCATGTAGCTGAATTGAATTTTTACTCACCATTGAAGAAACTACCATGGACGACATCTAGGTTTTTCAGAACCTTGAATTGGGCGTTTGTGCATATGGAAAAATTGGAACATGAAACCTAGGCCATTCAATTCAGCATGCTTGGACGATGCTAAATCCACCCTCGCGCCTAATTTATATGGCCATATGGCCTAATCGTTATTTTCTAGAATGATACTTTTGGGGACGGTTCAAAACCGTTGCCCATTCTTTTTTTGTTTCAAAAAAAAAGCAAAACGGGGAAGACGATGAAGTGTCAAGGCATAAGTGGCTCGTTTGAAATTTCGCGCGAAAGCGCCCCACTAACACGCGTTTTATTTCATATTATTTATTGGTTATCTTATAAACAAAATGCGCTCATAGCTCCACTGGTCAAAGGACACGCTGGTAACCCCTGGGACCTGGGTTCGAATCCCAGGTCCCCCACCCTTTCCATATTATTTTTTCATTAACACTTCTGTGCAGTTTCAGCACTAGGGAACACCATGCGTCCACAATTTGCCACGCGTATGGAAAGATCAATCCAAAGACCCAGATCTGGTGAAGACCATGGACCCTAGTCAAAGATCCCACACGCGTCCTGAAAAGGTCAATAGGGCCAGGGATAATTGGGCCTGAATGCTACAAGTACACCTCCAAATTAGGGGTAGAACCCCCCAAGGTTTGCTACGTTTATATTCCCTATTTTTTTATTTTAATTAGTTTCCTTTAAAATCTTTAACTTAATTTGTTTTTTTTTTCATAAAAAATATAAAATAACATAAAAATCAGAAAATTACAAAATTCAAAGTATATTTTATTTAACTAATATTTTTTTTATAAATATCATTAATTAACTTATCTTTGTAAATTTAGGATTAAATCTTAATATTTCTCCAATAAATCTTAAAATTTGTAGAATTAGGTTTTACTTATTTTTATTCCTTTTTTCTCTTTTTTACCATAATTAATTATTGAATATTATTTTTTGTAATTAAATTGCATGTAATTAATTAGGTTAATTTAGGTTTAACTTTAATATTTTTTCTTAATAAACTAAAAAAAACAATTAGAATTAGGGTTAATCTCTCCATTTAATTCAATTTCATAAAAGTCATAAAATACAAAAATACCAAAAATAATTCCCTTTCATTTTAATTTTCATTAATTTAATCATTTAATTTAATTTCGCAAAAAGGGTCCAACGCCCTCGTTTCTAATCTTAATTCAATTCGCGTATTTATTTCTTTTTCTTTTAATATTTATATACTTCTCCCAAAGCCGTGTAATTTCATACATTCTCGCACTTTATTTTATTTCTTTATTTACTTTCCGTCAAATCGGGTCCTGAAAATTTTGGCGATGTGGACCCGCGCCTTTTGTAATAGTTTAGAACTTTACCTTTCTCGCACTTTTTTACCGTTAAATAAATGCATGCAAGAATGAATGACAATAAATAAAAACAAATGCGTAGATCACCTATACCATGACAAGATAAAAATAAACGAACATGACACACAAAATCACACACCACCCCTAGGGTACGCCTCACTGTTGCCTTGCCTCGAAAGGTGATCGTCGAGTAGAGGATGTCTTAGTAAGTCCTCATGATCCGGGAACCTGGCATGAGGGTAGCTTCTAAGGTGTCTTCCCATTGCTCTGGTGATCACCATGTCCCGAACCTCGAATTGACTCGAACACCTCCAACGGTGGTGCTACCTACCTCTCAATGGTGGGATGGCACTACTTTAAAGGACATTTACACAGACGAATTCCTTAGGGTAGGTAGACGACTCTAGATACTTGCTCTAAAATTCAAAACAAAATAAATCAAAAATACTTTTCACACCAACACCTTTTCAAAAAAGCTTTCGAAAGCATTTTTCAAACACTCTTGAGGACCGATACAAGAGTCGAACTGAAATTTTCAAAGAAACTTTTTAAAACCCACAGTTGAAAAGCAAACAAACCATTTTTGAAAAACACAAGTGAGCAAGTATCTAAGAGCCCATGGATAACCATGGATAGAAAGGGTGCTAACACCTTCCCTTTCTATAATCTACCTCCCGAACCGAGAGCAATCTCTATAAGGAATTTTTGTGCTTTTGTCCTTTCCATTTGGAGAAAATAAAAGACGGTGGCGACTCTTGCTTCTGCGACATTTCGCGAACCAGCGTTAAACAGTCAGTTCCAGATCCACCGATCACAGTGTCTGTGATACGGTGGCAGAACCGACTGTTTTGAAAATGCTGGTTCACGTTTTGCGTTTTGTATTCTCAAAATGTCGCGGTAAGCAAGAGTCGCCACCGACTTTTATTTTATCTGACTGGAAAGGAAAAAAGCGCAGAAAAGTTCCTTTTTCGAGATTTTGAGTACGGGGGTAGATTATAGAAAGGGAAGGTGTTAGCACCCTTTCCATCCATGGTTTTCCATGGGCTCTTAGGTACTTGCCCATCTTTTGAAATTGCTTGTGTGTGTTTGTTTTGAAAAGTTTTATTTTACTTCGTTTTAACCCTTGTTTCTGTCCTCAAGAGTGTTACGAAGCTGTTTTTGAAAACTTTGTTTGAAAAGTGTTTGGTGTGAAAAGTTTGATTTTGAGCAAGTACCTAACAGTTATCTACCTACTTGAAAAAAGATCGTTTCTATTCTCGTTTCCTTTAGACCGTGTTATCCTACTATTATTGAGTAGGTAACCCTAATCGTTGGAGTTGTAAGGGTCAATTCGTAAGGGACGTACGATCACTAAAGCAATGTTAGGACGTCTTAGTAATAACCCTAAAGTCTTAAGATCATATTCGAGGCAACATTTCTGAGGCGACGTTTCTGAGGAAACGTTTCCGAACGAGACTTTTGATCTTTGTTAGACAGGAGGGCAACCACTAAGGCACCCTATACTTAGTGATCGTTTACCGAAGGCAACCGAAGTGAGAGTATACCCTAAGAGTGCGCATGTGCGAGTGATTTGATTTCAATTATTATCTTTGCACATTAGGATTTTCTAGCCATTTTAAATTATCATGCAATCTTGTCATATAATCCTATTAACATACATCTAAACAGTTAATATTTGCGAGAATTAAAATGCGAAAAAATAAAACCTACGCTATTACAAGGCTTCGGGGTAGGGATTAATTACATAGCCAAAAAAATCCATAAAAAACGATAAATAAAGAAAAATCCTAATTAAATTATTACATACCGTGAGCAGTTACATTAATATTGTAAAAATTAATAAACGCGCGCGATGAATCGAAGGAAAAGAATAATTAGGGTTTTGACCTCAACTAAGCCTAATTAAAAGAAAAATCATTTTTTTGTGGTTTTTATGCTATTTTGAGAAAATAAAGTTTAATTGAATAAATAAAAAACCTAATTACTAATTAATTTTAATTAAGAAAAATAATTAAATTAACCTATTTTTGTATTTTTTGGTTTTGAGAAAAGAAATAAAAATTAAATCAAGAGTTAACCCTAATTTTTTCTAATTGATTTTAATTATATAAAAAAGTTAGAATTACTCTAAATTAAATTAAACTAACATTAAATTAAATTTGATAAAATAAAAACCTAATTCTAAATTTTGTGAAACTTGATTTTATGATTTTTTGTGAAAAAAATAAATTAATTTGGTTAAAAAATAATTAAGTAAATTAAATTAAATTAAATAAAAAGAAAAGAAAAGAGAAAGAATGGGCCTGGTATTAGCAAAAGGAGGGGGTGTTATTTGCAAATTCAAGCCCAACAATTCCTGGCCCCATTGACTTTGCCAGATTCTGTGTATACACTTGACTCCAGCGCATGGTGGACCCTCATGGGAAGGCTTTGGATCTGGCATGTTGATGATCTGATGGTTGCATGCTGATGATGTATGGTGGACGCAAGGGACACTTGTGCACCTGATTATGCAAAGCAAAATAATATGAAACCAAGATTGGGACCTAGGGATCGAACCCAGGTCCTTAAGCATTCCCCCATTGCACGCTTGCCAGCTGAGCTGGTTGTGTTAGTTGTATAAATAATAACAAATGAATATTATATGATAAAAACAAAAAGGCCAAGTTCAGAAATGTGCGAAATTTGAATTGGCAAGTCAGGGAGTGCCACGTTACTTTCTTCTTCCTCCCACCGTCGTGTTAGCCCTAGAAGCTTTTACCTACGGACTTCTGAGTGTAACTACAACCCCTGTTCATTCCAAAATCTTGTATACGCATGATAAATCAAAACCAATGGTACCAATCAACTCGTTGCAACCTCACGAGCATCATGGTACCATTATTAATGGCCAATTGTCCCTGTACAAGAAAACCCTAAAAACAAAGGAAAAACCTAGCCATGGCACTTTGTTGTACAGTCAATAAAAATGCAATTAATCATAACCATTAGCTTGAAAACATCTCAAGGATTAAAAATATGTCAATTATTCATGCTAAAGATGCCATAATTAGTGCATTTGATTTCAAGAAAAGAGACAAATCGTTTGAACCTTACAGTGTGATTCTGAGCGTGGGGAAGCTTGCTAGCGGTTGCAACACGGTCCAGGAATGTCCAATAAACGATTGGGATGGTTAGAATGCCTTGAGGTGATCTGTAACGTGGAAATTGGTCTGCAACTTTTCTTGAATTTTTTGAAGTTTGCTTTCTTCCTTTTCACGCCTCTCTCCCCTTGTTTTTGGTATGCACTTGTCCCTTATGTATCCAAGAATGAATTAGGGTTGCCATTTGTTTCAAATCTTCTCCAATTATGATTATTGATTCATGATTTGATCCTTGTGCAAAATATTTCCAAATCAAGCAAAATGAAATCCTTTTGTATCCATATGAGCATTGCACGATTTTGATCTTGTCTCCAGCTGTGTAATGGACCTAATCAAGCACAAAATCTCAAGATTTAATTAGCTTTTGATATTTTTACTATTTTATATTAATTTTATTTGATTTAAATGAAATAAAAATCAAAATAAATAACAAAAATAAAAGAATGACAAATGGAAGAGTCCATGGGTCGTGTGTCACATTACAAACTCAGTGCAAACATAAAAAGTTGGGCCCATTTAGCAAAAAAATGCAATTTTGGACACTTTTGACTTTTAGCAATTTTGCAAATAGGGTCATCTTGGCCAATGCATAACCCTTTCAATTTTGACCCTAGAGATGTTTTCTTGGACTTTTTAGAAAGCTTAAGATGTCCTATAAGCAACCTTTTTAGTATCATCTCAATTGAGTCTTCCATGTTCATGTATGAAGCTTTGACCCACAAGGTATTTTTGTTGACTTTTCAAAATGACCTATAATGTCCAAATTCATATCTTCTTGTGAGTGCATATTTTGAACTTGGGAGATGAATATGAATAGGTTCAGGGAAGTTCAAGGAAGCTTAAACAATCACCAGGCCTCCATTAAAGTCCTTACATTGTCCTACACAAATCCAGCTGAAAGAGGTAATTTCTTAAACTCTATCTCTCTGAATAAGCAACTTCAAGCCACGATTTGTGAAGAAAAAATGTAGCCCTTATCATAACGAAGTTGTACATGTCTTTACTTTTCATTTATATTAACTATGCTGAGATTTTGAATATTGAAAATGCTGAAAAAGTTAGGTCACGAATTAGGGATTCAAAAATTCTCTTTGATCTTTTAGAGTTAGGTTACATAACTTATATGGTTGGAATCGTGAGCTCAAATGCCACATGTTTCATGTTATGAGTTTTTGTTTTTATTCAAGCATGTGAGAGTTACAGTTTTGAACTGAAGCACGCGGTCATTTTTGATAAAGTATGAGAAAGTTATGCCTGGTCAAAGTTGAGTTGACTTTTCCTACAAAACCCTAATTTAGAAACTTTTGGGTTTTGATGAATTGTGATCAATCCTTGAGGAATCATGATCAACCCTTGATAAAATGATGAATAATACTTCAAAATGAGGATGTTAACCAAAAATCTTGAAGTTTGACTGTATGTGGGCCACAATTGACTTTTGCCCTAGCACAGTCGATTTTCAGGCCTTTGAGCAATTGACTGGGCAAACTTCCTCTACAAGGATTGAAACTTGACATGGATGATATTGAGAACATAATAGGACAATGGTGAGAATTTGGGCTCCTTTGGACTCAAGCATCTTGATGCAAAATGGAACCCTAATTTGAGGTAGACTGCCTTAGGAGAGAGTTTGTCTGGTCAACCCTTGGACTTCCTTGAGCAATTTAAGGACCTCACTTGACATGTATTGAGAAATATGAGAGGGAAAATTTTGGGGTACAACATCTTCCCCTGTTCAATCTTCTTACACCTGAGGATGTAGATTGGCTTGTCTGCCTTTCGTGATCTGAGGGTGGAAGATGATTGAACACTAGAGTGCCCAGAAATTTGCACTCGCATGAGGTGGTACTTGTCTTGCGATATCGGGAATGGTCTTATAGATGCCATTTGGAAGTTAATAACGGAAGATGGGCTTAAAGATGCCATCCGAAGAAGTGTTGATTGCATAAGAGATTCCTTTGCGAGAGCCTATATACCTATTGTTGAGGAGGACTATGCTGGGGAATGTTGTTCTCTATCCTGGGAGAAATAGAATTTTAGGAGCTTCAGTTGTCCTTTATTCTACTGGGGAATTATCTCTTAGTCGAGGAGATTAAAATGAACTGCTATCTGGTCGTGCTCCAAGATTTACAGTGATTTGCTGAGGAAAATAAGACTGACTGCTATCTGGTCGTGCTCCAGGTTTTACAGCAACTTATTGGGGAGATGAGATTAGGCTTGCTATCTGGTCGTCTTCCAGGCTTTCCAATTTCTCAATTCTTATCTGGTTGTGCTCTAGGCTTCATAAGGAATTAAATGGTTATCCGGTTGCATCCGGGTTTCAACTTGAATTTAAGGCATACTAATATCCGGTCGATTTCCGAGCTTCATAGTAATTGGCCGAGTAAATTGCTATTTGGTAAAATTCCAAGCTTCACAGTACCTTATACTGTTATCTAGTCATGTCCCAGGTTTCAGCATCCTTTGTCGTTATCTGGTCGTGCTCTAGTCTTCACCGCGTCTTATACCGTTATTTGGCCGATTCCAGGTTTCATGGTATCTTGTATTGATATCTGGTCAATTTCCAGGCTTCACAATAACTTGCTGAGGGTTAAGCTATTTCTCGGTCGATTTCCGGGCTTCATAGCTTGTATTTAAGATGTACCACTATCTGGTAGATTCCAGGCTTCATAGTATTTTGGAGAAATCAAGATATTATCCGGTCGATTTCTGGGCTTCATAGCTTGAACTAGAATAGAAATCTTAGTATCGATTTGAATGAACCAGAGAAAACTTGCGAGAACTTGATTGCATCTTTCCCTGAAAGGTAAAGAGTTAGTCGTATGCAATGTCATGATGTATGAAATGCATTGAGTAATGATGTCCTCGAAATAAATGAGATTGCGCTGTATAATATGTATGCACATGTCATGATGTATGGATGTGTAATGCCTTTGTGATATTCTCTAGCTGGGGAAAATAGATCCTGACTGCTGTTGGAGAGTACAAGGAGTCGAGTTCCTCGTTCTCGCTGGGGATAGTGACCGAAGATGATTAGCTGGAGACTTGCGTCCGTTCTGCTCGAGAATATTCTGCTGGGAGAGACTCTGCTTGACAGTCGATACTGAAGTCTGGTTGCAAGATGATCCAATGAGACATAGTGTTACGCTTCAATCCCTAATTTTTGCCTGGACCGCCCTTTCGGGTTTTCAGTCCACCGGGATACCCTTTTTTGCCCAAGTCGCCTTTTCAGGTTTTCGACTTGCCGGGTGTACAATTTTTTCATTTTCATCCCTTACTTTTGCCCGAACCCTTTTGGTTCGTTGGGAAGCCCTTATTTTTTCCTAGGCCAGTCAACCTAGCGGGTCTTTGATTATGCGTAGTATCTTTTCACTATGTCTGTATTGATGGGGTGAGGAAGGTCGTCACCATCCATGGTGGTTAGAATCATAGCTCCTCCAGAGAAAATGTTCTTAACCACAAATGGCCCTTTGTATGTGGGGTCCATTTACCCCTGGGATCACCTTGCGGAAGTATGATGCGTTTGATCACTAGATCCCTGACTTGATATTCTTGGCGTCTGACTTTCTTGTTAAAAGCCTTGATTATTCATTTTTGGTACGTCTGACCATGACAAATAGAAGTAAGTCTCTTTTCATCGATTAAATTTAGCTGATCAAGCCGGGTTTGGATCCAGTCGTCTTCACTCAAACCTGCATCCTTCATGATCCTGAGAGAGGGTATCTGGACCTCGATGGGTAAGACTGCCTCCATGCCATACAACAAAGAGTAAGGTGTTTCCCCTGTCGAAGTTCATGCTGAGGTGCGATACCTATGAAGAGAGAATGGTAACATCTCATGCCAGTCTTTGTATGTCACGGTCATCTTCTGCACAATCTTCTTGATGTTTTTATTAGCTGCTTCAACAGCCGCATTCATCTTCGGCCGGTAGGGAGAAGAATTGTGATGTTGTATCTTGAACTGTTTGCAGAGCTCGGTGATCATCGTGTTGTTGAGATTTGTACCATTGTCAGTAATAATTCTCTCTGGAACACCGTATCGACAGATTAGATTGTGTCGGATAAACCGCGCCACGACGTTCTTGGTTGTTGTAGCAAAGGAAGCTGCCTCGACCCACTTCGTGAAATAATCAATGGCTACCAGAATGAAACGATGCCCATTAGACGCAGTAGGTCTGATCTCGCCGATCATGTCGATGCCCCATGTTGTACCCCAAAATTTTCCCTCTCATTTTATCAAGGTTTTCCCTCACCAGACTCTTTGAACTCCAGACAGGATTAGGGTTTTGCTCTGCTCAAGACATCTCCTTGCACTGATGACCTAAGTTAGGGTTTGAGTTTGCACAAAGATTTTTTGGACTTTCAATGCTCAAAGTGACTTTCATACTTCATGTTGGGTTCATAAGTTTTTCCATACCAAGTTTCAAGCCTTGGATCAAATTTTTGCCCAGTCAATGGGACAGTTGACCTAGAAATCAGCTGTATTGGGGAAAAAGTCAACTATGGCCAACTTACAGTCAAACCTCATGATTTTAGACCCACATCAACATTATAAACTCATATGAACCATTTGATCAAGTTTGGATCACAACTCCTCAAGAAGTTTGATCAGATCATCAAAAGGGCAAAATAGTCATTTTTAGGGTTTTGACTGCACAAGGGCAATTTCTGACTTTTGACCTAGAAAATGACAAAGTGAGTTCAAGCATGGATTCAAGGATTCAATGGCATCATCTTGACCTATTCACAAGGTTCAAAAGACCTCAATTGCATTGGATTTACAGATGAATTTTTCAGTCAAACTGATCAAAATTTGACTGTACACTGAAAAGTCAAACTTTGACTTTTTGGTAAAAATCAAGTGCCAAGGGTCATTTTTCATCAAGATGTGTCAAAACATGAAACTTGTTCATCAAGAAACCCAATTTTGCAAATTAGGGTTTAAAGTTGAAAATTTTCATAACTTAGAATTTTTCTAAGTTATGAAATTTTCTTAATTTTTCCTAACTTTGCCCAACATTTTCACCATGATGCAATTGAATTCAAACAAAACTTCCAACATGAAAGTTGTAGTCCTACACAAAGTCTACAACTTTGATTCACAAAGTTTTCCCAAAAGAAGCTTGGATCTCAAGTTATGATTTTTGGAATAAGGGTCCATGAAACTTTTAACTTAGTGAAATTTTGCCCTAATTTAGGCAGGATTTTGACCTATCTTCATGACCATTTTTCACATAGTTCCACTTGGAATATCAAATTTCATTTTAACTATTGAATGTAGAGCATGTTGAAAGCTTTCCAAAATGTCCAAGAACTCTCCAAACTCATTTGTGGTTAGGGAGAATCGAAGGCTTGAAGTTGGCAAAAACTCACTTTTCATCCATGGCATGTTCATATTGATACAAGTTGCAAATTCAAATCTGCTTGCTTTGTACTATATTACAGGCCTCAAAAACATTCCATACTCAATAATTAAATGCAAATCCATTGGTCTAAGGTTTTGTTTTGGTCATTAGAGCATTGCACACAAGATTAATCCCTAAATAGAAAAAGCAACATTACCATTTTTGCTTAAATTTTGCTTTATGTCAAAACAACATCCTTGAGCATTGAGCCATATCTTGTGAAGCAAATAAAATCCACCAACTTGAGGGGCCAAGAGCATAGTATGCAAGCTGATGGATAGCCTGTACAAGCCTGCTTTGCATCACTTGTCCACTTTTGCTTCATATACAAGAAACATGTCCAATATCACATAACTTAGACATCTGTGAAAACGAACCTTTGCAAGCATTTGGAACATTTTTCTCACATCCCCTTGAGCCAGAAACACGACCCTTTGAGCCCTCAAACCTCCCATAGCAAAAAAGTCACATTTCATTGGCAAAACAGGGCAGCATCTGCATCTTGAGTTCTATCTCCCAATTTGCTCGTGCGTTTTGTCCCAAACATGTTCAAACACCTTCCATACAACCTATCCAAGCTATCCCAACCCTTAAACACTAATTGTAACTCCATTTACAAGGTTTTCCATTTTTCATTTCAGCTTGTGCAGGTTGAGTTCTGTAGTCTTGTTCAAGCACATTCAAGGCAAGATAGGCATTGGAGTAGGTCAGGGGAAGTTCAAGCAAGCTCCCAAACATCTCAGGCCTCATTGAAAAGCTCCACATTGTCAGACACGATCTCAACTGAAACAGGTTTTTATCAACTTCCTATCTCTCTATTTAGGAACAATTAGGCTTAGGTTTGTGAATAAGAAATGTAGTATTCATAGCCATGAAGTTGTACATATGCTCAGTTTTCATTTTAGTTAAGCATGCTAAGAGAATTTGGTCCATGAACATCCTGAAAAAAATAGGTTAAGATTTAGGGCCAGAGAAATTCTCTCTGGTCTTTGAGAGTTAGGACAAGTTTTTTATATGGTTGAATTTGACTTGGAAAATCCTACAACTTTGATGTTATGTGTTTTTGCATTAGAGCTCGTATGCAGGTTGTTCATGTTTGGTACAAGGCGCGCGAAATTTTGAAGAGAGGTTGAAGATGAAGTCTGGCTTGGGTTGGGCTTTGGTTCTTTTGTTTCTAACACCCCCCTTTTACTGAATGCACCCCCTGGTCCAATTTCTTTATACTTTTATTTTTTTTATTTTATTTTCATTTTCTGATTTTTATTTTATATTTTCCCAAACATAAAAATACCCCAAAATACTTTCATAAATTTTCATATTTATTTTTATCATTTTATTATTTTTTAGACATGAAAATAATAACTTAATAGTATATACTTTTATTTATTGAAAACTTGAAAATAATATATAATAACCATTATACTTTTATTTTTTTATTTTATTCTTTATTTTATTTACACTAAAAAAATATTGTTCTAAATATATTTTTGTCTTATATATATTTTATTTTATTTTACATAACTAATATAATTAATATATACATACATACTTTTAATTTATTTAATAAATACTTGAGAATAAAAACATAAAAATATTATACTTTTATTTTTATTATTATTTATACTTAAAAAATACTTTTTTCTAAATATATTTTATTTTTTGTATATACATTATTTTATTTTATTATATATAAATAGTATATTTAATATATTTACATTCTTAAAAGAAAATTAGGGTTTTACCCTTAATCAAAAAATAATCTTTTCATTTATTTCTTTCTTTTTGCATTAAATACATTTTTACATACATAAAAATAAACAAAACATTTTTGCATATTCATAATATTTTGTATACTTATTTAATTTGTTTATTTAAGTATTATTCATTTATTTATTTTGTATCAATTATTCAATTTGGATGTAATAGTAAAATTAGGGTTTTAATTTCTTGTCAAATAATCCCTATTTAAAAATTATATCCCCATCCCCATAATCATGTTGTAATAGTGGTAGATTTATTTTACGCATTTATGTTTTCAATTATGCCATGATTAGAGATTAGGGTTTGTATGCAAAAATCCAAAATCAACAAGTAGCTTGACTAATATAAAGACAAAAATGCATCAAAATGACAACACAATGCACACTTGCACCCCTAGGTTTTCATCCACTTGTTGCCTTAAAAATGGGCCATGTTATGCATGTTGAGTACTTTGGCAAAACAAAAACAAAATAAAAGAGCATAGTCCCTCGATGACGCTATCTTGGTTGCCTATACAAAAATGATCTAGTCCCTAAAAAATTTTCTAAAAATACTTAACACAATTGCTATCATGGTCAATACGATGACCCGCGCCTGTCCCGTTTAACATCCTAATACAAGGTTGTTTACCAAATGTAATGGTAAAACAACACTGTCAAAAGGGTTAAAAACATATGGGAAAGATCATTGAGTAAAATAGGGTAGATAACTCTTAATTACTTGATCAAAACTTGCAAAACATCCTTGCTATTTTCAAACACACTTCACAACACAATTTCAAAACATTTCCCAAAACAAACTTTCAAATATTGAAAAATATTTTCAAAAGACAATACACCTTTGTATATATTCAAACAAGAATCGTTACAAAGGTTGCCACAACGATGGCCTCTTTCAAAACATTTTCAAAACCACACACACAAAGCACCATTTCAAACAATTGGAAAAGCAAAGCAAGTGATCTAAACAAGTAACTAAGAGCCCATGGATAACCATGGATGACAAGGGTGCTTGCACCTTCCCTTTTCATAATCTACTCCCCGAACCCAAGAAAACATCTCAAAGGTCTTTCCTGTGCTTTTTGACCTTTCCTTAGGATAAAATAAAAAGTCGGTGGCGACTCTTGCTAAACCGAAACATTTGCGAACACAAAACGCAAACCTCAAGTCAGTTCTCCCACCGTATCACAGAACTGGCGACTCTTCTAGGGACAATCTAAAAGTGGAGTAACCTTAGGGTTTAGATCACCTTTACACGCTTATTTTATTTTCTTTGATTGCTTTAAATTTTGGTTCTCTTGTTTGGGCTTGAAATCCTTCACCCGAATTTGGGAAAACATTCATAGGTAAATAGCAATGCATTGTGGAAACTATGCAGGGTATACCGACATGGTTGAAGCAATATCTATATTAGTGCGACATATTTGTGGGTACCGGTAGCCTTTGAGTCAATCAAAGATAATACGGGGCCGCTGAGTGATGTCATGAAGCACTAATGAACTCTTAGAACCTTTACTTGACCATCTTGGCCTTATTAGGGGTAGTGAGATGACCGACTTTGGTGCAGTCCGAAGTTGGTAGATACTCGATACTACACTCATTGAGGGTTGTTTTCTTGGAATATTTCAGTCGCCAGTTAAGTGGCTAAACTGAAACGATGAACACATGAAATAATCTAGTGATATTAAGCTCCTTAGAACCCGGTTACTATTTATAGGACAGGTTGAGCCAACTAACTTCAAGAGGGTACTTACCTATGAAACCCCATGCAAGCCTGAAACTAGGATCTTGTTGTTGGCTCCTGAATTCGACACCTTTGTTTTGATTGGTGGCAGCCATTAAAAGCTGAAAGATGCTTTCGACTGGCTAAACCTGTCGAAGTGCCCGTCGAAAGATGGCCAAATACTTAGAAGATTTCTTCCAAGGAAGAAGGCTGATTGCCTTCGACGTCGAAGGAGTTTTCGTCGAAGACGTCTCTTGACGAACGTGTTCGATGGTCCAGAGTGGAGCAGTTTGAAATTCAAAGCTTTGGAGGGAAAACGGTTTCCAGCAGTTACTACGTGCGAACGTGCAAGAATCTGGAGCGTCGAGCATGGAGAACGTGACAAGTGGCTTGATCTCGAAGCAGTGTAACTGCCCGACGGTTACTTGGAATGTTTTTGTATAAATAGGAGTAGACGTGTAGTTTCTCGCGTGTGTTCACAATAAATACATAGTCACTCATTTAGATTCAAGTACCCAGTGTGAGCGAACGAATTGTTGAGAAATGTATGTGTGAAACACCAATTTAATCAATTCAAGTCATTTACTTTTCCAGTATTTTACTTGCTTTTTCCCTTTAAAATTCCTGTCGAACCTTTACATTCAAGTCTCGTTTATTTTACCAAGCCTTTCCTTTATGCAATTTACTTTAAACAATTTACTTAAAGCCTTATCCACATTAATCAAACTTCAAAATCAACCTATGTCCATAGGATCAATCTGATCGATCCTGCGAGTAACCAAATAAGTAACCATTTGGAGGATCAGCGGTTGTTTACCAAATCCCTAGGTAAACAAATTGGCACACCCGGTGGGACTGTGTGTTGATTGTTGAAAAATCTCATCTTTTCGAGTTGTATGTTATTGAGGAGTGGTAGAATATACACCAACGATAATAATACTGCCAGGAGAAGGGAAGAGATGGCGAATCCGCCAAACAATAATGAAATTCCACCACCAAGTGTGGGAGCAACGGTTAATATGACCGTTAGTGAAGCGACGAATGTTGGTTCGATGCCAGCAGTGTCAGTCACAACCACGGGGCCAATAACTTCGTTAACAGGCCCCAGAATGCCTTTGGGAACCCCCCCTCCAAGGGGAAATACCGGCCCAAGGCCAGTGGTTCCCCCAGGATTTATTCCATTCTATGGTATGCCAACTTCTGAATTGGCAAGCCTGACGAATGCTGCGTCCACTTATTCAGACCCTTTCGTGAGTGCCACTTCGCCACTCCAAGGCTCTGGAGTAGGCATGGCGAATAGAAATAGGACCCAACTCTTAGGAGGAACGTCCCAAATAGCCCATGGCCTTACAAATGCCTCGACAGCAGTCTTGAGGCAACAGATGGACGAAAGCAACCATGATATGGTGCAAATGTTGGCACAAACTTTGAGTACAGTGCTAAATCCTCTAATACAAAATACTACTCAGTCGAATCAGCAAGTTACAGCGCAAATGACGCGTTTGGCTGACTTCTTTGGAGTACCCCCACCTGTTCGACAGCCCCAAAGGGCGCAAATAAGAGGAAATCAGGGGATATTTGTAGAGGAAGAAACCACCATTAATCAGGCCCAACAGCCTGTAGAACAACCTGTCGAAGAACCTAGGGTAATAGCCCCAGAGGTAAGGTTAGTTAACAGAAACCAAAATGCTGACGAAGTGGTTCAGCATGTCCAATACCAAAACATGGGTTTGGAGAACAATCTGGCAACCATGATCGAAAGAATCATGACTCAGAATGGAATGAACATGGGCTTTCGAAGGCCCAACTTTACATCTCCATTGTCAGAATATGTGTTACAAACTGACTTGCCCCCTAGAACCAAAGTCCCCAAATTTACTAAGTTCTCTGGGGACACGACAGAATCTACTGTCGAACATGTGGCAAGGTATTTGATCGAAGCAGGAGACATTTCAAATAATGAAAACCTAAGGATCAAATACTTCCCAAGTTCCTTAACCAAGAACGCTTTTACTTGGTTCACTACTCTACCCCCCAATTCGATCCACCATTGGACCCAGTTGGAAAGATTGTTCCATGAACAATTCTATATGGGGCAAACCAAGATAAGCCTGAAAGAACTGGCGAGTGTTAAGAGACGTTTCACTGAACCTATAGACGAATATCTGAATAGGTTTAGGTTGCTTAAGGCGAGATGTTTTACACAAGTGCCAGAACATGAGCTGGTCGAAATGGCCGCAGGCGGTTTAGACTACTCCATTAGGAAGAAGCTAGATACCCAGTACCTAAGAGACATGGCCCAACTGGCCGATAGAGTTCGACAAGTCGAACGCCTCAAGGCTGAAAAAGCTAAGGCAACGAAAACTCACAAGAGAGAGAGAATAGCTTACGTTGAGATGGATGACGAAGATCTAGAATCCTTCGACGATACCTTAGCTGTCGAAGAAGGAGAAGTCGATTTAGCAGAACTAAAACAAGGGCCTCCATACTCTTGTAAACAGTTAGTCCCCTCAAATGGGAAAAATCCCATTGGTCCAGACAAGACCAACGATAGGTTCCCAAAAAAGACTTACAGTTTTGACATCACAAAATGTGATGAAATATTCGACTTGCTAGTTAAAGATGGCCAAATGATAGTACCCCCTGGGGTAAAAGTGCCTCCTCTTGATCAAAGAAAGAAGAGGGGTTTTTGCAAATATCATAATTTTCTGGGCCATAAAACTTCTCAATGTTTTCTTTTCAGGAATCTTGTGCAAGACGCTATTGAGGAAGGGAGATTAAAGTTTGCTGACAAATCCCCCATGACTGTCGACTCCAATCCACTGAAGGCTGAAGCCCACTATGCAGAACCCTCTGAGGTGAACATGATAGAGGCTACCAGGATCCAGTCGAAGAAGCCAGGCATTACCATGGTCGAAGTCTCTAAGGATCACATCAACATGCCAATCTTTGGCAGTTTTTCTGGAAACTTATCCAGGAAGACAATTGAGGCTGTCCAGAAAGCGGTCGAAGATCCAAAGTCGAAGACTGCTGAAGCACAAACAACTGGACCAAAGCCCAGTTCCCACTTGGCCACTGTTCAAGGCCAGACGGAGAAACTGGAAACACAAATGAAACAACTAACTCTTGCTACTAAGGATACCATGAACATCAACATGGTTGAACTTTCTAACCCTAAAGCTTCAGAAGAAGCCATAAGGCAAGAGCAGGCAAATAAAACGGCTTTCCCTAAGGAAAACGAAAACTTGGCAGATTTTTTACAAAGATGCCAGAAGAAGAAATCAGAGGTTATGCTATGTCCAAGATGTAGTTCTATCTTTGATAAAAAGGCTGCTGAGCACATACAAGGCGTGAGAGCAGCGAACAAGAGAAGGGAGAATTCTGACCTTCGACATGATCCCAGAAGGGGTTCTAATCAAAACAAGAGGCCTTTGACTTTTAGGCCTCCGACAAATGTACCAGTAGACACTTGGTACAAAACATCTGGCCGGAAAAGGCCAAGTGAAGAGAAATGGCATTCTTTCGAAGTGCCAAGAGGTTCCTCTTTAATCCAGAAGAAAGATCCTCAAGTTGCTGCACCCAAGGTTGCTCAAGTGTCCAGCAACTACAAGGGAAAAAATCCTATGTCGAGATCCCAATGGAGGAGGTATCAAAGAAGGCGAAAAGCTGAAAGAGAGGCTGCCAACGAACCTAAGGCTGAAACTAGTTCGAATGTGCCTCAAAGGAAACAAAGAAAGCCTCTTGAGAGAGAACCAGTTACCAACAGGCTAGTTTGGCCTAACCAGAGCGAAGTCGAAGACGAAGATGATGCTGAGTCCGACGATACTCTGGATATAATGGTGAACGTTGTTTCAATGCTACCCAGGGAATTCAATCGACAAGTAGAAGTCGAAGCCAGTGACTGGGAGGTGGAACAAGAAATGGCCAGACACAGGCCAATGTGCTATTTTGTCATGGACAATGGCACTACAGAGGAACAAAATGGCTTCTTCGAGCCACCCACAGAGGCAATGAAGAATCACCTCAAACCTTTGTTCATAAGGGATAAACTCGAAGAGACCACTGTGAACAAGATATTGGTCGACTGTGGGGCCACTATCAATATTATCCCTCATTCTGTGCTAATAAAGATTGGCAAAAGGGATGAAGAAATTAAACCTCACAATATGGTCCTATCCAACTATGAGGGAGGCATTGGGACCACCATGGGAGTGATCCAGCTCGACATAAAAGTTGGGTCGATCCTTCGACCAACAATGTTCATGGTCATATCAGCCAAACCTAACTACAACCTTTTGTTAGGCCGTGAGTGGATACATGGTGTAGGTGCTGTGCCTTCATCGATGCATCAAAGACTGCTTCTATGGCGCCCAGATGGGTTGGTCGAAAACATAGAGGCTGATCAGAGTTACTACCTTGGCGAAGTAAACCACTTGGGTGTAACAGATTTCGACAAAAACTTGGCTCACATAGGGCCATGTCCAGCTCCTGATTTCGACATGGCGCCAGCGCCAAACACCTTTTGTTCCCTGTACCTGCATCCTGAGCATGGTTTCCAATGGGACAGAGAGGACGTGTCCCACATAGAATTCAGTGGGCTAACTGGTATCCAACCAACTGGTTGGGGAAGTGAATTCAGTGATAATGACTGAGTCACAATCTCTGAAGCGAATTTCGGCCTATGTGGCTGAAACCAAGATGATAACGGCTCTCGAAGCCGAAGTAAAGTACATGGCCACACAGGCCAATGATCAACAATTATCTGCTGTTGGCCCAGGAAAGGATTTCGATCCAAGACCTCCTGATATCGTGCCAGACGAAATGCAGGAACAGAGGCTCGACGCGATCTATGACGATGAGCCTTTGGGCTTCGAAAAGGATCCCTTGGCGAACAACATTAAGATGTTAGCACAAGACCCTTTAGAAGAAATCAACTTAGGCGAAGGATCAGAGAATAGGCCAACTTACATCAGCGCCAAAATTGATCCAGAACTTAGGTTGGAAGTAATCCAGTTGCTGAAAGAGTTTAAAGACTGTTTTGCATGGGATTATGACGAAATGCCTGGTCTCGACAGAGGATTGGTAGAACTTCAGTTGCCAATCAAACCTGGAAAGAAGCCAATCAAGCAAAATCCAAGACGCTTCGCTCCAGAAATTTTGTCGAAGATCAAAACGGAGGTCGAAAGACTTCTGAAATGCAAATTCATCCGTGTTACAAGGTATGTCGAATGGATTGCAAATATTGTGCCAGTAATTAAGAAAAATGGCACATTAAGGGTGTGCATAGATTTCAGAGATTTGAATGCTGCCACCCCCAAAGATGAATATCCAATGCCTGTGGCGGAAATGCTAGTTGATTCTGCCGCTGGCTACGAATACCTGAGTATGCTCGATGGTTATTCAGGATATAATCAAATTTTCATTGCTGAAGAGGATGTGTTGAAAACAGCCTTTCGATGCCCAGGGGCCTTAGGCACTTACGAATGGGTAGTGATGCCTTTTGGCCTGAAGAACGCTGGGGCAACGTACCAGCGAGCAATGAATACTATCTTCCATGATTTTATTAACACGTTTATGCAAGTTTATATTGATGATATTGTTATAAAATCTGTTTCCAGGAAGAGTCACCTTGACCACCTTCGACAATCATTCGAAAGAATGAGAGAACATGGTCTGAAGATGAACCCTTTGAAGTGTGCGTTCTGTGTAAAAGCTGGAGATTTCCTGGGTTTCGTTGTCCACAAGAAAGGAATCGAAATCAATCAGAACAAGACGAAGGCAATTTTGGAAGCGAAAGCGCCATCGAATAAAAAGGAATTGCAGTCTCTCTTAGGCAAGATAAATTTCTTGAGAAGGTTTATATCTAACCTAAGTGGGAAAGCTCAGGCCTTTTCACCCTTACTTCGACTGAGTAAGGAGGGGTTCGAATGGGGGCAGGAGCAACAAGAAGCCTTCGACAGAATCAAAGGGTACCTCACTAAGCCACCTATTTTGGTGCCTCCTTGTAGCAATAGGAGTATGAGATTGTACATAGCTGCATCTGACAAAACTCTGGGAAGTATGTTAGCCCAAGAGGATGAGAATGGAGTCGAAAGACCCATTTATTATCTCAGTCGAGTTTTGAATGATGCAGAAACTAGATATAGCGAGGTTGAAAAATTGTGTCTATGTCTGTATTTCTCTTGTACAAAGCTCAAACAATATATAAAACCAGTTGATGTTTATGTTTCGTCTCATTTTGATGTTTTCAAATATATGTTGTCGAAACCTATCTTGCATAGTCGAATTGGCAAGTGGGCATTAGCGTTAACTGAATACTCCTTGACCTTTATGCCTCTTAAGGCAGTAAAAGGACAAGTGGTTGCAGACTTCATAGTCGACCACTCTATTCAAGTCGAGGATATTAACTATGTGGAGATAGAACCTTGGAAATTCTACTTCGATGGTTCCAGCCATAAAAATGGAACAGGAGTAGGAGTCCTGCTTATTTCTCCAGACAAAATTCCAACAACATTCAAGTACCAAATCGAAGGTTCTTGTTCGAACAACGAGGCTGAGTATGAAGCTCTAATTACTGGCCTTGAAATATTGTTGGAATTGGGGGCAACTCGAGTCGAAATAATGGGAGACTCAGAGTTAGTCATCAAGCAAGTCACAAAGGAGTATAAATGCATAAGAGAGAATCTCATTATGTACTTTGTGATAGCAAATCGTTTATTGAAACAATTTGAAAGTGTCAATATTCGACACATACCCAGAGTCGAAAATCAAATAGCCAATGACTTGGCACAGATTGCATCTGGGTATAAAATTTCAAAAACGAGATTACAAAGAGCAATCGAAGTTCGAGAGAAGATAAGAGCAACTTGTCTATCACCAACAGACTTGGAATCAACAAGGTTAGGCTATGCTGATCACTCAAACTTCGAGATTTCGTTCATTGATAATTTGTCAGACCAGGATTGGAGGAAACCCATTGTGGACTATCTTCAAAATCCAGGAGCTCCGACAGAACGAAAAACAAAATACAGGGCGTTGAGTTTTGTACTTATGGGTAATGAGTTATTCAAGAAGACGCCTGAAGGGGTGTTGCTGAAATGTTTAAGTGAAACTGAAGCATACATAGCCCTTTCGACTACACATGCTGGGGCATGTGGGGCTCACCAAGCAGGCCATAAGATGAAATGGTTGTTGTTTCGACAAGGACTATATTGGCCCACTATGCTGAAAGATTGTGTTGAGTTCGCCAAAGGTTGCCAAGAGTGTCAAGTTCATACAGGCATCCAGCATGTACCAGCAAGCGAACTTCACTCGATAGTGAAGCCTTGGCCCTTTCGAGGATGGGCGTTGGATCTTATTGGAGAGATTCGACCAGCATCATCAAAGAGTCAGAAATACATATTGGTAGGCATTGATTATTTTACTAAGTGGATCGAAGCTGTCCCTTTAGTCAATGTAGACCAAGAAAATGTCATTGAGTTTATTCAAAAGAACATTATATTTAGGTATGGAATCCCTGAGACAATAACAACTGACCAAGGTTCAGTTTTTACTGGTCGAAAGATGCAGGAATTTGCTCAGGAAACAGGTTTCAAACTCCTAACATCCACGCCTTACTATGCACAGGCGAATGGTCAAGTCGAAGCAGCTAACAAAGTGGTAATTGGCTTGATAAAGAAACATGTTGGGAAGAAACCGAAGAATTGGCATAAGACGTTAGACCAGATTTTATGGGCTTGTCGAACGTCCCCAAAAGAAGCCACTGGTACAACACCATATAGGCTAACTTTTGGCCATGATGCAGTATTGCCAGCAGAAATTTGTCTTCAATCTGCAAGAGTTCAGAGGCATTATGATATTCCTTCTGAGGTTTATTGGAACATGATGTTAGATGAATTGGTGGATTTAGACGAAGAGAGATTACACGCTCTCGACTTACTCAGGCTTCAGAAGAAAAGAGTCGAAGACTCTTATAATAGAAAGGTAAAACCTAAGGTATTTTTGCCTGAAGATTTAGTTTGGAAGGTAATTCTTCCCATGGATCGACGGGATCGAAGCATGGGGAAATGGTCACCCAAATGGGAAGGACCCTTCAGAGTTATCCAAACTTTTTCTGGTGGAGCCTATGAGGTCGAAGAGATAAGTGGTGATAAAAGACTCTTGAGAGTAAATGGTAAATATTTGAAAAAATATAAGCCTATACTTCAAGAGATAAAAATAAAATAGTAAAAGAACAAACTAAATTAACCATAGAAATGCCAAAATGGAAATTTTTATTAATTTCTGCCAAAATGGCAATTGTTGTCAAAAGCGATTACAGAAGATGGTTACAAAAGAGAATCAAAAAGAAAGAGAATTCTTAAGTCGAAGATACTTAGCATGCTGCAAATCCAACCTCTTCTTGCACCAAGATTTTTCTTGCTCCAGTTTGGCAATTTGAGCGTCGAGGCTTTGGGCCCTCTCAGCGAACTCCAGGCCTTGCTTGATCTCAGTCTGGCTCTCAGCGTCTGGGATGGTCGAAAGAATTTCCTCCTGGAGCACAGTGTTGGCGTTTATCTTCGCCTCTATCTCTGCAATTTGTGCTCGGAAGGAGACATTCTCTCGCTCAATAGCATCGAACCTTTCCTGTGCAGACGCTTTCTGTTTCGACAACTCGGCAATTCGAGAAGTCGAACTTGAGACAGCAGTCCACGCAGATAAGCTCTTGCCATGCAGCGTTTCGAGCTGACTGTTAAAAGTTCGTTGGCGCCGGTAATCCGCTGAGACTTGGTCAATCATAGAATGTAATTCCACGATTAAGTCTGAGATTTCTGGGGCTACAGCATCGAAGTCAACAGCATTCAGAACCTCTTTCAAGCATGATGGAGCAGTGGGGTCCCCCTCTAAAGCCTTCATTAAATCTCTCTTGAAGAACTGGGCCTTGACCTTCGCCAATGCATCATCAAGAGGAGAAGTCTCAGTAGATTTCCCCGACAGAGTAGGAATTTCCTGACTGGTGTCAGAAGAACTCTTACTCTCAACGATTGCATTAAGGTAGCTGACAGGGTCAGTTTGTTTCAAGATTTCCAAGTCCTCTTTCGACCTGTGCTTTGAGGAGGTGACCCTTGCCACTGTATGATCTTGGACTTGAGGCTGTTGAGTGTTGAGTGCCTCGTTTGGTTGCTCTTCGACTTGAACTGAGGCGGTACTAGCGTCGACTCGTGGTTCTTCGTTAACTTCACCTTGGGGTCTTTCGCCAGCGTCATTCTGTGGTTCTTCACTGGCGTCATCCTGGTGTTCTTCGCCAGTACCTCCTTCATGCTCTTCGTCAACAGCATCTTGATTCTCTTCGCCATTGCCTGGGTCTCTTCTTTCAGGATTCTCTTCTGACGACAAGTCCACCACAGGAACCGTCTCTGGCTGTGTTTCCTCCGCCATAGGTTCTTCATTCGTCTTCTCCACTGTTTCAGCATTGGCCTCGATCTCAGTGTGGGCTTCGTCATTGCCCAAATCTTGCACCTGAGGCCTGCTAAGGTCAGCAGATTCCAGAGTTTCTGAAGTCCTTGGTGGAGAACTTCCAGTGGTGTCCTGAAAAATAGAAAGAAGACAAATCTTCAGATGTCGAAAGAGACATAATCAAATACTGGTATCTATGCCTAAATTATGAGAAGGGTCCAATAGATTACCTGTGGATTGACTTCAGCCCCAGGGCTGGAATTATCACTTTCGACAGGCTTGTTAACTAGAGCGTTCAGTTCCTCCTCAGTTGGTTCTTCGATGACCACTGCAGGTGGCCTAGGCTTCCTCACGCCAACCTTTATTCTGACGGTTCGACCTTCAGGAGCTGGAGTAAGAACAGAAGCGTCCTTCGTTAACTTTCTCCTCTTTAAGGGAGTAGGAGGGGTATCACTGTCGTCGTCACTCCCCGATTCGACCATCAATGCTGCCCTTTTCTTGGGCGAAGGGGCCTGGAAAACCAATAGGAATTCGATTGAATAATTACGTCGAAAATAAATAATCGAAAGCCAGAATGAAAATGAAGGAAATCTGGTTACCGATGCAGGAGGCCTCCTCGAAGAGCCTTCCCCCTGTTGGTTGCCCGTTGTCTTCGCCGGCGCTATAGTCTTCGCCGGCGGTGGAGGTTTTGTCGAAGGGACCCTTCCTTGTGGGCCTTCTGTAGCCTTCTTGGCTAGGGGTTTTCGAACAACTGAAAGCGACAAGGAAAAGTTAACAAGCTAACAGTCGAAGAAAAAGATAAAAAGTAATGTGAGAGTGTGAACTTACATTTCTTTACTTTGTCAAACACAAGGACAAAAGACTTCTGCAACTCTGCTATGAAGTCCTTCTCGTCGAAGAAGTACTCAGCGTAATAGCTTCTCCACCATTCTTCAAAAGATGGCGAACAAAGGAAGTTAAGCTGGTAGTTGAACAGCGAGAGGATGGTTCGACCAGCATATCTTCCGATATGCCTGGTGGCAGCTTCTTCTGTATAATCGTTGCAGAAGTACAACATTGACTTCTCTCTTGGGAAAATGGGAGAAGGCAGGGTTTGGATGATACCAAACTGGCGAGATACCAGATTTGGTTGATAGGCAAGCAGACTCAGATGAGTCTTAGAACTCTTAAATCGAAGAGGCATAATCCTTGGGGTAAGGAATGCCTCCCAAAGTACAGAGTGCTCATCGACATTGGGACCACTCGACTCCTTGGGATGCGGCCTTGTAAACCATGCTGGCCCCACCTTTCGTTGTGCAAATGGAGCCATAGTCGAAACAAATTCCTTCCTTCGAGCGAACATCAGGACGAAGTTAGTGAAGGTTTGTTGGAACTCTAGCCCATCTTCCACAGGTGTCAGTAGAGCCAGCCTAATTCCTTCGATACGTCTATTAGCTATCGCTGGGGCTTGTTCGTTTATCTGACTCTTCTTGGGTAAGAAGGATTCGAAAGTGGCGTTGAGCCACAGTTGAAGTAGCCAGAAAGGCCCAGCGAGTAACAAACTGTTCCTATCTTCGATATGTTTCAAAAGAGTAACCCCATTGCTGATTGAGTCATAAAGACTGGCCAGAATCAGTTCTGCCAGACAGATGTTCTGGCGGTGATGCAGTTGGGTGGCAAGAGTGACCATCTTTTTGGTCACTTGCAGAGACTTCGAACAGAACACGAAGCGAGTTAGCCATAAGGCTAGAAACGCTATGTGTTCAACGTCTGACACTGCGTCTGTCGACTGGTCATGATAATGGTTGATAAAGGTGGTGAATGTTGGCTTCGTCTCAGAAAAGCCAATTTGGTCCTCCGACATCTCTTCCGGGTCGAAGTAATCTCCGGTTGGTCGAAGGCCAGTGATGGCTGCTACGTCGAAGAGTGTGGGAGTTAACATCCCACATGGAAGGTGAAAGGTGAAGTGAGAGTTATCCCAGAACAGCATCGAAGCTATAAGCATCTCTGGGGAGTAGTTTAAACCTGTCTTCGACAGCATTATTAGGTCAAAGATGCCCATTTCCTTCCAGACTGGAGTTTGATGTTTTTCCAGCTTTGTTAGCCAAGCAACATAGTCCTGAGTGAGATTAGGGCAGGACCTGAAGACTCTAACACTTCTGTTGAAGAAACGAAGGTCGATCTTCTCGTGTGTGGGGTCTTCGTTGTCTTCTGCATCCTTCTTAGCACAAGCTACTGGCTTGAGTTTCTCGACGATGGGAAAGTAGCTCTTGATCTTCAGAGCTTCAGAGATGCTGGGGTTCATGGGTCCAGACATTGCGAAGATTTGGTTGGAGTATCCAACCGGAATCATCAAGTGACGCGAGTAAGCATCACGAACGGAGATGTCAGATGGTTCAGGGACCCTTCGTTTCCCTGTAGCATTCACTACCGGAGCAGTTACAAAGACCTTGGGCTTAGCAAGTTGTTCAGTTGGTGCGTTAGTCTTGGGGGCAGTTGAAGCAGAAGCCATTGTTGAGGATGAAGTTGAAGTTGGAAAAGGAAGAGTTTTTCTGCAAAGAGAACAAGTTTGCAAGAAAGCAAGGGAGTTTGAAGGCTAGTGTGCGTGAAAAGTCCCACAATGGGATATTCACTACTATTTATAGTAGTGGGAGGAATTCCCAATAACGAGGGCATTAAATGTCATTTAATGCTGCAGGAGTTAGTGGGACGCGTGGCAGCATCCTGTTGTTTTGGCCGTTTCTGCAGAAACAGAGAGACGCAGCGTGCGTCCTCGTTTTTTGAATTTGTCATAATGACAAATTATGAAGTGATGTTTGGTTCTGCACGCCGTACTGACAGTGACGTCCTAGGATCAAATCAATGATGGTTTCTTGGGATTGCCAATAGTTGGTAAAAAGCAACAAAAAGTGCACAAGTTAACTTGTGACTAAGCGTGGAAAAACAGGTGTCGAATGGTGTTTTCAAAGAATGCCTTTTTCTTTCAGAGTCGAAATAAGGCATTCTTGGGGGGCAATTTGTTGGCTCCTGAATTCGACACCTTTGTTTTGATTGGTGGCAGCCATTAAAAGCTGAAAGATGCTTTCGACTGGCTAAACCTGTCGAAGTGCCCGTCGAAAGATGGCCAAATACTTAGAAGATTTCTTCCAAGGAAGAAGGCTGATTGCCTTCGACGTCGAAGGAGTTTTCGTCGAAGACGTCTCTTGACGAACGTGTTCGATGGTCCAGAGTGGAGCAGTTTGAAATTCAAAGCTTTGGAGGGAAAACGGTTTCCAGCAGTTACTACGTGCGAACGTGCAAGAATCTGGAGCGTCGAGCATGGAGAACGTGACAAGTGGCTTGATCTCGAAGCAGTGTAACTGCCCGACGGTTACTTGGAATGTTTTTGTATAAATAGGAGTAGACGTGTAGTTTCTCGCGTGTGTTCACAATAAATACATAGTCACTCATTTAGATTCAAGTACCCAGTGTGAGCGAACGAATTGTTGAGAAATGTATGTGTGAAACACCAATTTAATCAATTCAAGTCATTTACTTTTCCAGTATTTTACTTGCTTTTTCCCTTTAAAATTCCTGTCGAACCTTTACATTCAAGTCTCGTTTATTTTACCAAGCCTTTCCTTTATGCAATTTACTTTAAACAATTTACTTAAAGCCTTATCCACATTAATCAAACTTCAAAATCAACCTATGTCCATAGGATCAATCTGATCGATCCTGCGAGTAACCAAATAAGTAACCATTTGGAGGATCAGCGGTTGTTTACCAAATCCCTAGGTAAACACTTGTGTGATTTGCTTGTACATGTACTTGTGCATACATCATGAACATCATGAAGCATCATTTGCATCCACTAACCATTTCAAGGGTTTGGATCTTCATCTTTGTTCTTGTTTTGTAGGTCATGGAATCTCTTCGCAGGAAAACAATTCAAGTCAACCTTGTGAGAATCCCTCCTCAACTCAAGGAGCTTACTTCCAAGATTCCCGAGAATTTTCTCTTCAGTGAAAGACATGGTAGACTTCTCAACTTGGTCAACTCCAACATTGAAGAAGACATGGTAAAAGTTCTCTTCCAGTTCTTTGACCCCCTACACCACTGTTTCACATTCCCTGATTACTAACTAGTACCTACTTTGGAGGAATTTTCCCAACTCCTGAGGATTCCTATTCTCCATCAACTACCCTACAACGGTACAGAAAGAGAACCAAAGCCTGAAGATGTTGCTCAAGCCTTACACTTGTAACCATCTGATATCAAAGGTCATTGGGAAACCAGAAGTGGTGTCAAGGGTTTCTTGGAAAAGTTTTTGTTTGAGAAGGCACAAGACTGCTGGAATTCTCTAGATCTGCAAGCTTTTGAGGAGATTGTAACACTTCTCATCTATGGGTCGGTCTTGTTCCCAAACCCTAATCAGCTTATAGATGTGAATGCTGTCAAGATTTTCATATCTCGAAATCCTGTGCCTACATTGCTTGGTAACATCCTACACTCATTTCACACACGAACAATGAGGAAAAGAGGTGTTCCCATGTGCTGTACTCCTCTTCTAGCAAGGTGGTTTATTTCTCACCTTCCCCAATCAGTTTTGAAGAATGAGCAGGGTTTAAGGTGGTCACAACGGTTGATGACCCTTACACATTCTGATGTTCATTGGTGTTCTCAGTCCAGACAAAATGTCATCATCATTGATCGCTGCGGAGAATTCCCTAATGTCCCACTACTTGGCATTAGGGGAGGCATTACCTACAACCCATATTTAGCTCTGAGACAATTTGGGTATGCCCGAAGGGATGGCCCTCATGATATGCTAATTCCTGACTTGGTTTTTGACTTCGACAATGACGCTCAAGGACTTCGACAAAGGTTTATCCGAGCTTGGAGGATGCCCAACAAATTGGACAGTAAGACGCTGGGACACAAGAATTCCATCCCCCTTGATCCTTATCTCAAGTGGGTACGAAACCGCGCCCAGAGTCTTATGATGCCTTACCCCCACATTCTCCCCGTGATCAAAGAGCCTGTTGTGGAAAGAGAGGTTCCATACACCCTCCTACATCCTGACATGCCAACATCATTGGAAGATTTGCAAAAGAGTTGGATACAGCTCAAGGAAGAACGGAATACTTTTGAAGTCAGCTTATATGCCAGCGAGAAGAAAGTTTTGGAACTTACCCGCCAACTCCATGAAGAGTAGAATCTTAACACTTACATCGCGCCAAAGAGGATGCGCAACGTCTTTTTACATTAAGAAATTTTGTAATATTTTGCCCATGGGGCATTTATGTACTAACAAATTTCTTCTTATTAATATGACGTATGTTCTTTTTGTTTGCAATAACTTTGAATTTCTGAATCCTTGAATGCATTACATGAATACACATCATTCATCATATGCATAAACAGGTCTTCACACCAGGTTTCCTTATCTTTCTGCTGTTTATTTCAGCAAGATGAATATAGAGCAGACGGTCAAAGATCTGCAAGCACAGAATTCGCAGTTCCAGCAACTCCTCATGACTTTGGCAAAGGGTCAAGAGGACCTTAAAGCACTGTTAGAGAAGGAGAAGGAAAAGGAAATGAAGAAAAAGAAAACAATTGGTGTGGCCACTATGGGAATAAGGTTTGAGAACAAGGCTAGAAGGTTCCTCGATTTCCCCTCGACGTCTGACGAAGGGGTTGGTAAGGGAAGGGGAGTTGCAATGCCCTCCGAGTCTGAAGCTGAAGAAGAAGAAGAAGAGGAAGAGGATGAAGATTACTCCGAACATCAGTACCCTCCGGCGGACGATAAGTATAAAAATATGGAAGATCGGCTGGCAGCCATGAAGGTATAAAGGGTACCTTGGTGGATTTCAAAGAACTAGGGTTGGTTGTTGGGATCGTCATTCCTCCCAAGTTCAAAGTGCCTACATTTGCTAAATACGACGGTTTGTCCTGTCCGAAGATGCATCTGCGGTCCTACGTCAGAAAGATCCAACCTCACTCTTCTGATAAGGATCTGTGGGTCCACTTTTTTCAAGATAGTTTTCGGGTACGCAATTGGACTGGTTCTATCAACTTGAGAGATCCGATGTACATAACTGGGAGGATTTAGCTGCTGCTTTCTATCGACAATACCAATATAATGCAGATTTAGTGCCTACTCGTACTCAACTACAGAGTATGGGTATGCTCTCTAATGAAGGATTTAAGGAGTATGCCCAGAAGTGGCGGGATTTGGCTGGAAGGGTGCAACCACCATTGTCGGATAAAGAGCTGGTTGACATGTTTTTGGGGACCCTGTCAGGTCCATTCTTCAATCACTTGATCGGGAGCTCATCTGCAGGGTTCACCGAATTGATTCTGACCGGTGAAAGGGTCGAAGTTGGCATCAAGAGTGGTAAAATTCAGAAGGATGCCTTCGCTTCCACTGCTATCAAGAAGACCTTCCCAGCCAAGAAGGAAATTTCTGCTGTTCACACCCAGAGAAATCAAGGGAGAATGGAGCGCCAACCAGCGGTGGGGGTTGTGATGATCCAGAACTCCTCAGTCGATCAGCCTCGAAGCAGTCAACCCAGAGCTAACCAAAATAGGGTGGAAAGGCCACAACGGAAATTCACTCGGATCAATATGACACCTGCTCAGGTCCTCCCTCATCTGTTAAAGTTAAACCTTACCAACTTGAAAGAAGCGCCGAAAAACCCAAATACCTCTTCTCCCTATTATCATTCAAATGCAAAATGCGCATATCATTCGGACAATGTGGGGCACGACACCAACAACTGTTGGGCCCTTAAAAACAAGATCCAAGATTTAATAGATGCTAAGGAGGTGGAGTTTGATGCCCCCAAAAAACCTAATGTGATATCCGCTCCTATGCCAAAACATGGTCATAATGTCCATGCCGTTGTAGAAGATCTTTATGTTACCGCTGTCGATGACTTAATGACTCTGTTGCCATTGATCAAGATGAATCTGTTGAAAGCCGGGATTTTCCCAGGCTGTGAAAAAGATTGTTACCTTTGTTCGACCTTGCAATCCGACTGTCCGCTGTTAAAGTCAGGCATCCAACGCCTGATGGATACTCAAGAGATCCTCTTTCAGAAAACTCATGTTGCTACTATCACTCATGTTACTCCTGTTACTCCAATCAATGATGTTGATATAATCACCATTTCCGACAATCTTTCCAAGACCTGCAAAAGGCCTGTTAAGATTACACCCGATCCAAAGTTTGTACCGCTAAAGATTACCATGCCGGGGCCTATCCCATATATTATACCCCAAAATTTTCCCTCCCATATTCTTCAATATTTGCCTAGGACAATCTCCAAATGGTTCAAAATCCCTCAAGGGTTGCACTGTCCAATTGCCTCCTAACACAGTCAAAATTAGGGTTTTGGTTCTGGCAAAGAAAATGAGGTTTTCAAGGGTCCAATCAAGTCCCACATTCCCATATACATTGTCAAGCATCCATATGTCAAGTTTCAAGACTCACAGCATCAAATTGCATAGTCAAAAACCCTAAATGCTCCACAGTCAACTGCAGGGGCAAAATGGTCATTTGACAGTCAAAAGTCAAAATTTTTGGTCAACATCTTATTTTGAATCCACAAACATCATTTGATCAATTATTGATCATGATTTCTCAAAGCATGGCTCAAAAAGTCTCAAGATGCAAAAGTTTCTATTTTTGGACAGTTGAAAAGTCAACTGCAAATTGACCAAGGCATAACTTCTTCATGGTTTATCAGAAAAATCCCATCCAAAGCTCATTTTGAAGAGGATGACATTTCCTACAACTCATCTTCACACTCTAAGTCCAAGAAATTCTCTCACAGAAAGTTATCAATTTCAACATTATAGGTCATTTTTAAAAGTCAACAAAAAGACACTTTAAGTCAAAGACCATAACTTGAGATTTTTAAATCAAAATCACATGGGACCAAAGACATTGGTTATATGACTTCAAGGCCTTTCCAAAATGTCCAAGAACATGTTCATAGCTTCAAAATTGAGCAAGATTGGAGAAGTTGGGAAAGTTTTGGGAATTTTGAAAAGTCAACTTTGCCTAAAACACTTCAAAATTGCTAATGGGCCTCAAATTATTCCTTGAATCATTACCCAAATCCTATGCACGACCCATTGAGCTAAAAATGATTTATTTTCTTATTTTTAATTAATTAATTGAATTTTTATTATTATTAATTCATTTAATTAGTTTTAATTGTAGAAAAATATCAAATAATGCTTTTCAAATCTTTTTGTGCAGCAAATATACTCATTATAGGCTAAAGATTTCGTGCACCAATCAACAAGACAAGATCATCCATATTTGGCAAGATTTGCATGGAAAAAAGATTGAAAAAGATGTGATAAAAATCAAATATTCAAAACATAAATTCATGGATCTTTGGCCTTGTTTTTTACCTAGAATGCTTCACTTACATATGCACAAGGAAACCTAATGCAAGCATACACGAAAAACTGCTCACAAACTCAGAACAAAGTTGCAACTTTTCCTCAAAAATTTAGAAACTGAAATCATAGTTGCAACACGTTTCAAAGCCTAAAAAGAATTCTAACACATTGCTAGACCTTCCAGGAGTCTAGTAGCATCAAGAATCATTCCAAACGCACAAAGAATTGAAGAATACAGATCACACGATTTGCCTTTTTTTTCAAAGTTGCACATCACGATTCATGCATTATTAATACATTTGGTTGATTGTTTTGTGTTCACAGCACTCAGGCAAAGCTTTCTGTATGATTCAATTCCATTAATATGCCTTGAAACGAAATTCACCATTGATGAAACCTAGGGTTTCAGAACTTCAAAATCAGGGGTTCCCATATACTGTAAAATTGGACCTTCAAACTTGTATGAATGAATTCGTGGCATCAAGACGAAACAAACCAACTACTCGCGCTCAATTTATTCAACCTGTAGGCGTATTCGCTATTATTTACTGTGCCACTTAGTGGGGGTTAAAAACCCCCGCTACTTGTTTATGTTGCAGGTACAAAGATGAAGAAGAAGCATGCGTGTCTTCATGTGATAGGGAGATTCAAATCTGGCGCGTAATTTTTGTTTATACCACTAACTAATGTTTTTTGTATATTATATTTTCCATCTATTATATTAACAATTGAACGCAATGGATCAAATGGCAAGGGACGTGTACTGCAGGCATTGGGAACTGGGTTCGATTCCCAGGTCCCCCCACATAAATTCATATTTTTTGCTTTAATGTGTTCCCATGCAGCGTTTACTCAAAGGACTATCCTACGTCCTAACATGCTGGCTTGCCAAGTGCCCCCTGATGTTCCATCCAATGGCCAGATAATGCAGTCCATGGTACACGCTAGTCAACCCACGTGCACTCAACCAGGGAAGTCAAACAAGGCCTTGTGTGCTTGGGCCTGAATTCCAAAAATACTTCAAAAAAACCTCCCTTTGGGGCCTGACACCCCCCTGGTTTACATTTTAATTTTATTTTCTTTTCAATTCTAATTCTTTTTTTAAATTATTTTAATTGTTTTAATTGTTATTTAATTCACCTAAAATAATTTTCCATAAAAAATCAGAAATAAAAAAATGTAATATATTTAATTATTATTAATTTCACCATTTAAATATTTTTGTAAATACATGTTAATAATTAATTTAGTTAATTTAGGTTTTAAACTTTAATCTTTTTTCTTAATAAATAAAAAATATCTAGAATTAGGTTTTTGACATTTTTCATCCTTTTCTTAATCAATTTTTTCTCATTTATTTATTATTATTATTACTATTGTAAATAAACATGTATATTAATTAATTAGTAAATTAGAGTAACTTTAATATTTCTTTTTATTAATAATTAAAATATTTAGAACTAGGGTTTCTTCTTAATTTTAATTTTCTTTATCTTCATAAAATACCAAAAACATAAAAAAACACTTTATTTTCTTTAATTAAATAATAATTAGACTTTAATTTCAATTTAATTTCAAAAGGGTCAAAACCCTCGGACATCCTAACTTTTATTCTTTCGCACGTTATTCTTTTTTCTTTTCGAATATTATGTAACTACTCAAGGATTGTAATAGTAATTAGGTTTACCGCATTTATTTATTTTCCGCATTTTTACCAAACGGGTCTTTGTATTTTGGCGATGTATAGACCCGCGCCTTGTAATAGTGTAGCCTTTATCTTTCCGTTTTTACTTTCCGCACTCTTAAATTCTAAATTGCATGAAAGAGTGTATGGCTAATTAAGAACAAGCGCAGCTCACAATACAATGATCAAAGATAACTGTTAAACTGAAAACAACACACGAATACACACACCACTTCTAGGGTACGCCTCACCTGTTGCCTTCGAAACGTGGTCGTCAAGTATAGGACGTCTTAGTAAGTCCTTATGTCCATGATCCAGTTGCCTCGGAACAAGTTGCCTCGAAACGGTTGCCTCGGAACAGTTGCCTCGAAACGGTTGCCTCGGAATAAAAAAGGATCAAGGACATAAGGGTAGCTTCTAAGGTGTCCTACTGTTGCTTCGGTGACCACACTGTCCCTAAACTCGAATTAACCCGAACACCTCCAACGGTGGTGCTACCTACCTCTCAATGGTGGGATGGAACTACTTAAAGGACATTTACACAGCCTAATTCCTTAGGGTAGGTAGATGACTCATGGATACTTGCTCTATTCAAAAACGAATCAAAACTCTTTTCACACCGACACTTTCAAAAAGCTTTCAAAACAAATTTTCAAACACTCTTGAGGACTGATACAAGAGTCATACTGAAATCTTTAAATGAAACTTTTTCAAACCCACTCACACTTTGAAAAGCAAACATCATTTTGAAAACATAAGAGCAAGTATCTAAGAGCCCATGGATAACCATAGATAGAAAGGGTGCTAACACCTTCCCTTTCTATAAATCTACCTCCCGAACCGAGAAATGTTCTCATAAGGAATTTTGCTGTGCTTTTGTCCTGTCCATGTTGGAGAAAATAAAAGACGGTGGCGACTCTTGGTTCCGCGACATTTTGCGAAACCAGCTTTAAACAGTCAGTTCTAAATCCACCGATCACAGAACTGGCGACTCTGCTGGGGATTCTTTAAAAGTGAGGTGTACCTTAGGACTAAGATCACTTGTGTTTTCAATTGTCTGAATTGTTTGCTTTATTATTGTGGGTACTGTCTTGGGAGTTCTATAGATCCTAACCTGGATCTGGGAGATACCTTCTTAGAAAGTAGCAACAAGACTGTGAGGGAGCTGTGCGGGGTATACCGACATGGTTGAAGCAGTCTGCTATGTTGATGTGGCACTTTGGTGAGTACCGGTAACCCTTGAGTCCAGTCAAGGAGAGTACGGGGCCACCGCGTGGTGTCGTGAAGCATCAACTGACCTTAGGAACCTTAATTGAACCATCTTGGCCTCTTTAGGGTAGTGAGATAACTGACTTTGGTGCAGTCCGAGGTTGGTTGATACTCGATACTACACTCAGTTGAGGGTTGTTTTCTTGGAATATTTCGGTCTCCAGTTCAGTGGCTAAATCGAAACGATGAACAATGAAAGCAATCCAGTGATATTGGGACCCTTAGAACCCGGTTACTTCTGATAGGACAGGTTTTGAGCCCACCAACTTCAAGAGGGTAGTACCCCAGACCCCATGCTGGCCTAAACTCTAAGGGCTATCTTGCGTGACTTGTGTGCCTTATCATGTTTGCTTTTTGTGAATATTTGTGGTGTGTCCTTATCATAGCATCATGACATCATACAACATCATATGCATTGACTAACCATTTCAGGGGTTCGAATCTTCATCTTTGTTCTTGTTTTGTAGGACATGGAAACTATCCGCAGAAAGACAATTCAGATCAGCCTTGTAAGGATCCCACCTCAGCTTAAGGAACTTATATCCAGGATTCCTGAGAGTTCTTCTTTCAGTGAGAAACATGGAAGACTCATCAGCTTGGTCAACACCAACATTGAGGAAGATATGATAAAGGTCCTTTTCCAGTTCTTTGACCCTCTGCACCACTGTTTTACTTTCCTGGATTATCAACTGGTGCCTACATTGGAAGAGTTCTCTCGGCTTCTGAAGATCCCTATTCTTAGTCAACTACCCTACAAAGATACGGAAAGGGAACCCAAACTTGAAGAGATTGCTAAAGAATTACGCCTACAACCATCTGACATCAAGGGACATTGGGAAGTTAGAAGTGGTATCAAAGGGTTCTTGGCCAGATTCCTGTTTGAGAAGGCCCAAGAGTGTTGGAATTCCCTTGACCTACAAGCTTTTGAAGAAGTTATGGCTCTCCTTGTCTATGGGTTGGTGTTGTTCCCGAATCCGGATCAGCTTATAGATATCAATGTCGTCAAGATCTTCATGTCTAGGAATCCTATACCTACGTTGCTTGGGGACATCCTTCACTCATGTTACACTCAAACCATGAGGAAAAGAGGTGTTCTTATGTGCTGCACTCCTCTCCTGGGAAGGTGGTTTATTTCGCACCTTCCACAATCAGTTCTAAAGAATGAGCGGGGTTTGAGATGGTCACAATGATTAATGACTCTTACACATGCTGATATACATTGGTGTTCTCGGTCCAGAGAAGACGTCACTATCATTGATCGTTGCGGGGAGTTTCCTAATGTTCCTTTACTTGGAATCAGAGGAGGTATTACTTACAACCCGTGTCTGGCTTGGAGACAGTTTGGTTATGCTCGGAGGGACGACCCTCATGACATGTTAAATCCTGACATAGTTTTTGACTTCGACAACGATGCACAAGGACTTCGCCAGAGATTTATCAAAGCTTGGAGGATGCCCAACAAGGTAGACAGCAAGACACTGGGGCATAGGAACTCCATCCTGTTGGAACCTTATCTCAAGTGGGTACGAGCCCGCTCCCAGAAGTTAGTGATGCCATATCCTCATGTTCTCCCTGTGATCAAAGAGCCAGTATTGGAAGGAGAGGTGTCCTACACCATTCAACATCCTGACATGCCTACATCCTGGGAAGAAATGCAGAAGAGCTGGATCCAGCTTAAGGAAGAATGGAATTCTCTTGAGTCCAGTCTACATGCTAGTGAGAAGAAGGTCTTGGAGCTCACCCGCCTACTGCACGAGGAAAAGACTCTCAACACTTACATAGCTCCGAAGAGGATGCGCAGTGTCTTTTGGGATTGATTTACTTTGTAATATTTTCCCATGAGGCCTTGATGTACTGAACAATTATTTCTTAATGATAACGTGTGTTCCTTTTTGTCTACAACAAATTTGAACTTTCGAACCCTTGAATGCATTGCATAAATAGCATATCATGCATCATGTGCATAACAGGTACTCTTCTTTTCAGGTTGCTTAATGTTCTTCGCTGTTTATTTTAGCATCATGAATCCTGAATCATCTACTGAGCAGTCCATCAAGGCCCTTCAGGCTCAGAACGCCCAGTTCCAAGAGCTGATCATGAGTTTGGCCCAAGGTCAAGAGGAGTTGAAGGCTCTGCTGGTCAAGAAGAAGAAGAAGAGAACTATACTATTCAACACTGGCCGAAGGTTTGGTAACACACTGCAGAATGAGGTTGATCAAGCTGGTTCTTCTGTGGGAAAAGGCAGTCCCCAAGGGGGAAGAGTTCCTAGTCCGTTGGTCTCTGACAACGAGACTGATTTCAATGAGGAGCAGTATCCTCCAGCTGAAGACAAGTACAAGCAATTAGAGGATCGCCTGAATGCCATGGAAATTCAACAAGTGCCTGGTTTGGATTTCGGAGACTTGGGTCTATCTTCTGGTGTGGTGATCCCACACAAGTTCAAAGCACCATCTTTCGCAAAGTATGACGGGGCGTCCTGCCCTAAGCTGCATCTCAGATCTTATGTGCGGAAGATCCAGCCGTATACTGTGGACAAGAACTTGTGGATCCATTTCTTCCAGGAGAGTCTTTCAGGGACTCATCTCGAATGGTTCTATCAGCTGGATGGAACCAAGGTTCGTAACTGGGAGGAATTGGCTACTGCTTTTTACAAGCAATATCAGTATAATGCCGACCTCGCTCCTACACGTACCCAACTCCAGGGTATGTCGCTAGGATCGGGAGAAGGTTTTAAAGAGTATGCGCAGAAGTGGAGGGACCTGGCTGGCAGGGTGCAGCCACCATTAACCGATCGTGAACTAGTGGACATGTTCTTGAGGACCCTATTTGGGCCGTTCTTCAAACATCTCATTGGCAATTCGTCTGCAGGGTTTACAGATCTCATTCTGACTGGGGAAAGGATAGAGGCTGGTTTGAAATCAGGGAAAATACATAAAGGTGCGTCCTCAAGTTCTGAGAAGAAGCCTTTCAAGAAGGAAGCCAGTGCTGTGTATGGGCCTAGAAGGCAAAATAAACCAGAACGCCGCCAAGCTGTCAACGTGGTGGTAATTTCTAAGCCTGCTGCCGCTCCTCGGCAACCTAACCAACCAAGGGGTGAGAGACCCAGAAGAGAATATACTCGGCTTAGTATGACCTTGTCACAGATCTTGCCGCAACTGCTATCGACCAATTTGGTAACCGTCAGAGAAGCTCCGAAGGCGGTAAACACAACCTCTCCGAAGTATAATCCCAACGCCCGCTGTGCTTATCACTCTGATAGCCCGGGGCATTCTACTGATGATTGCTGGGCCCTAAGAAATAAGGTTCAAGACCTTATTGATGCTAAGGAGGTTCAGTTCAAGGCGCCCGAGAAGCCTAACGTGGTGACAGCTCCCCTACCTGACCATGGAGTGAATGCTATCAGGGATGGTGACGAAGTGGAGGAATCTGAGTTTGATAGCTGGATCTACCTGACGACCGACAGTGGACCTAGCAATTGGACTGCAAAAGACCATATACCTGTTACTTTTGTTACGCAGTAATGAATTCCTTTGTTTCTTAAATTTGTAATGAACAATAAATTGAAACTTTATGGCCCAGTGTCTTACCCGGGGCACCGTGGCTTCATTTGTGAGGGCTTATTACTTGTCATTTCCATATATCATGAATAAAGACATTGGACGTTTTTCGCATTTCAAATCTTGTGCTCCCTTTCTTTCTTTCTTTATATATTGCAAAACAGCTATATTTACACAGACTCACCTATACAGGTTCCAATCCACTATGGATCTCACTGGTAACGACTTTGCTACTGCCAGTTATGACTTCGAAAATCCGATCAACTTAGCCGAAGATGAAGGTGAAGATGATTGCGAAGTTCCTGGCGAGCTTGCAAGACTGCTACTCCAGGAAGAGAGGGCCATTTAGCCACATGAAGAGCCAGTGGAAACGGTAAACCTGGGTACTGAGACAGACAAAAAGGAAGTCAAGATTGGTGCCAATCTAGAGCTCAGCGTAAAACAACGGTTGGTTCAGATGTTGCATGATTATATGGAAATCTTCGCCTGGTCTTACGAAGACATGCCTGGGTTGGATACCGACATTGTGGTCCATCACTTGCCTACCAAGGAAGACTGCCCTCCGGTAAAGCAAAAGGTCCGCCGTATGCGTCCAGAGATGTCCGAGAAGATCAAAGCTGAGGTTATGAAGCAATTTGATGCTGGGTTTCTAGCAGTGACTTCTTACCCTCAGTGGGTTGCCAATGTGGTTCCGGTACCGAAAAAAGATGGTAAGGTCCGAATGTGTGTTGACTACAGGGATCTGAACAGGGCCAGCCCTAAAGATGACTTCCCTCTGCCTCATATCGACGTTCTGGTCGACAATACTGCTCAGCACAAGGTGTTCTCCTTCATGGATGGTTTTTCAGGTTATAATCAAATCAAAATGGCTCCTGAAGATATGGAAAAGACTACCTTTGTTACTCAGTGGGGCGCCTTCTGCTACAAGGTCATGCCTTTTGGACTGAAAAACGCTGGGGCAACCTACCAACGTGCCATGGTTGCTTTATTTCATGACATGATCCACCATGAGATTGAAGTATATGTTGATGACATGATTGCAAGGTCCCAAACTGAGGAGGAACACCTTGACCATCTACAGAAGTTGTTTGACCGACTGAAATTGTACAAGCTGAGGTTGAACCTGAACAAGTGCACCTTTGGAGTGAGATCTGGAAAATTGCTAGGCTTCGTCGTAAGTGACAAAGGTATTCAAGTGGACCCTGCCAAAGTTAAAGCCATACAAGAGATTCCAGTTCCCAAGACAGAGAAAGAAGTCAGAGGCTTTCTAGGACGGCTGAATTACATTGCCCGATTCATCTCGCATCTAACTGCTACCTGTGAACCAATCTTCAAGCTGCTGAAGTAAGATCAGGTAGTACGTTGGAACGATGAATGTCAGGCCGCTTTTGACAGAATCAAAGAGTATCTCCAAGAACCACCCATTCTTATGCCACCGGTTGAAGGGAGACCTCTAATACTATACTTGACAGTACTTGACAGCTCAATGGGGTGTGTGCTGGGGCAGCATGACGAGTCTGGCCGAAAAGAGCACGCCATTTATTACCTTAGCAAAAAGTTTACCGACTGTGAGACTCGATACTCACTGCTCGAGAAAACTTGCTGCGCTTTGGTATGGGCTGCTCGCCGGCTGAGACAGTATATGCTGACTCACACTACCTTGTTAATCTCAAAGATGGATCCAATAAAGTACATATTCGAAAAGCCTGCTCTGTCTGGGAGAATAGCAAGATGGCAAATGATCTTGACCGAATACGACATCCAGTACACGACTCAAAAAGCTATCAAAGGAAGTGTATTGGCAGACCACTTGGCACACCAGGCAGTAGACGACTACCAGTCAATAAACTTTGAATTTCCTGACGAGAACATCATGGTAGTGACTGATTGTGAGGTACCTGGACCGGATGAAGGACCCGAGGAAGGATCCCGATGGTCTATGCACTTTGACGGAGCCTCTAATGCTTTGGGTAATGGTATCGGCGCTGTGATCATATCCCCTCAAGGCACTCATATTCCACTTACTGCCCGGCTATGTTTCAACTGCACCAACAACATGGCGGAGTATGAGGCATGCATCATGGGTCTTCAAGCTGCGATTGACTTAAGGATCAAGTTTCTGAGTGTCTTCGGAGATTCCGCTCTCGTGATCAATCAGATCAAAGGCGAGTGGGATACGAAACATCCGAATCTTATTCCTTACAGAGAATGTGTGTTGACATTGATCCCCCATTTCACAGAGATAACTTTTGAACACTTCCCAAGAGAGGAGAATCAGTTGGCGGACGCGTTAGCTACGATATCTTCTATGTTCAAAGTCAAGTGGGACAATGAGGCTCCCCAGATCATTATCTGGAAATTGGACGAACCTGCATACTGTTGTGACCTTGAGGCTGAGGTAGTAACTAAAAAACCCTGGTATCATGAGGTGAAAAGGTATCTGGAAGCTCAAGAATACCCTGAAGGTGCATCCATCAATGACAAAAAGTTTCTGAGAAGGTTCGCAGCAAAGTTCTTCCTCAGCAATGGCATTCTATACAAGCGAAACCAATATTCGACCTTACTGCGTTGTGTGGATAAAGCTGAAGCAGAAAAGATCATGGCGGAGCTACATGAAGGTACCTTCGGAATGCATTCCAGTGGCCACACCATGGCAAAGAAAATCCTTCGGGCAGGATATTTCTGGTCCACAATGGAAGCCGACTGTTACCAACATTCTCGGACATGTCATAAATTCCAGATTTATGCGGATAAGGTGCACGTTCCTCCGGCCCCTCTGAATTTCTTGACTGCACCTTGGCCTTTTGCAATGTGGGGCATTGATATGATCGGCGAGATTAGACCTACGACATCCAACGGGCATCGCTTCATCCTGGTAGCGATCGATTACTTTACAAAATGGGTTGAAGCAGCTTCCTACGCTACAGTAACCAAGAATGTCGTGGCACGGTTCATTCGTCATAACCTGATCTGTCGATACGGCGTCCCAGAAAGGATCATTACGGACAATGGTACCAATCTTAATAACAAGATGATCACTGAGCTCTGCGAGCAATTCAAAATACAGCACCACAACTCTTCTCCTTACCGACCGAAGATGAATGGGGCTGTAGAAGCAGCTAATAAGAATATCAAAAAGATTGTGCAGAAGATGACAGTGACCTACAAAGATTGGCACGAGATGTTACCGTTTGCTCTTCATGGGTACCGTACCTCAGCAAGGACGTCAACCAGGGCAACTCCCTTTTCCTTGGTCTACAGCATGGAGGCAGTTTTACCGATCGAAGTCTAGATACCCTCTCTCCGGATAATGAAGGATGCAGGTCTGAGCGAAGATGACTGGATCCAGACACGACTTGATCAGTTAAATCTAATTGACGAAAAGAGACTTGCTGCTGTATGTCATGGTCAAACGTATCAAAAACGGATGATCAGGGCATTTAACAAGAAAGTCAGACCACAAGAGTATCAAGTTGGGGACCTGGTAATCAAGCACATTATTCTTCCTCAAAGTGATCCTAGGGGCAAATGGACCCCTACGTACGAAGGGCCATTTGTGGTTAAACATGTGTTCTCAGGAGGAGCCATGATTCTAACCACCATGGATGGTGACGACCTTCCTCACCCCGCCAATGCAGACATAGTAAAAAGATACTACGCGTGATAAAAGACCCGCTAGGTTGACATACCTAGGCAAAAATTAGGGCTTCCCGGCAAACCAAAAGGGTTCGGGCAAAATGACGGATGAAATAAAAAAAAACTGTACACCCGGCAAGTCGAAAACCTGAAAAGGCGGCTTGGGCAAAAATGGGTATCCCGGTGGACTGAAAACCCGAAAGGGCGGTCCAGGCAAAAGTTAGGGATTAAAGCGTAATACTATGTCTCATTGGATCACCTTGCATCCGGAATCCGGTATCAACCATCAAGTTCAGACGACATCGATCAATCAGTTTCATCTTCAACTGAGCAGCAAAGTGATGAGACGCTCGAAGATATAAAGGCGATAGCAGAGTTGGAACCCAGCGGGATTGTTCTTTTCACATAGCTGTTTTGTTTTCCTTTTTCACAAAATTGTATAAACTCTGTTGTTCGGCGGCGTTCTCTTACTAGGACGTCAGCCTCGTGTACATAAAACTCCTATTTACAGGAAAATTCAAAATCAATACAAATTCACTTTTCAGCTAAAATTGCCAATTGTTTTTCCTTTTTCTGTTTTGTTTTGCGAAGAACGTCCAATGTTCAATTTTTGATATATGCATTTGACACTAATTGCTAACTCATAAATATTTGCATACGAAACAAAGGATTAATTACAGGTAACGTCAGAAACAGGGGCAATAATGAGTGGTCTAAACAATATAATTGCCCTATCCACCAAGGTACCAAGGTAAGTTCGGCCGAAGAATGTAACCAAGATATCTTAATTCCCCAGAGAGTGAGCCAAGATTCAACAATTCTCCCCCAAGCAGTTGGTCTCCAACCAGCCCTAACAAGGCATAATATCTTCAGCAAGTCAGCGACACTCTTCCCAAGCAGAGTTAGCCTACTGTCAGTCTCAAGGAAGTTGGGTATCCCCATAAAATCTCAACATTCTCCAACGGAGTATACAAACATTCCATAACAAGCATCCCCGGAAATCTTGATCTCAGATTGTTCCCCGGCGGAATACCAGACATCCAGTGGAGCCATTTCCCCAGTCCAATCTGAAAAGTTTCCCCAGGAAAGTGGAATCCATATCCCCAGCAGGTCTTGAAGCTTATCCCCAGTAGATTTTGGAAGCTTGTCACCCGCATAGTACGAACGCTCCCCCGGCTTTATTCAAAGGTTATTCCCCACCAGGGTATAACTGGGTTATCCTCAGCCAATTGCCACGGAAAGATTGGCCCCGGCGAAGTCATCCTATCCCCAGCGGAGTTCATTAAATTCTTCAACAAAACTCAACCATGGTATCCCCAGCGGAGTTATCATCAACCTCAGCAAAGTACCTCTCTTTCCCCACAGAGCATCTCCCCGCAGAGTAATCTATTCGCCAAATTTATTCCCCAACGGAGTCATCTTCTCCTACCGGTATTCTTGCAACCATCATCCCCAGCGGAAACGAAGCTTTACTACTCAACATCAGCCCAGGATTTAGCTTCCCGGCACCCGTCAAGGATTTATTTTCCTAGACAAAAATCCATAAACATCACATTTTCATACATTATAGCATGCATACACGCATCATGAACATACAATCTCATTTATTCTGAGAACATCATGCATGTCATACATCATGACATCGCATACAACTAACGTTTTGTCTTTTCAGGACAAAGGTCAGTACAAAGATGATTATTATCAAGGGTCGTAACTAAAGATCCGATTCCTGTATCTTGCCAGGGTGTATCTGTTGACGACTAATTCCAGACTCGATTCCTGTATCCTGCCAGGGCACGTCTGAAGAGTTTGAAGATCCTATTCCTGTATCTTTCCAGGGTGTATCTGTTGACGACTAATTCCAGACTCGATTCCTGTATCCTGCCAGGGCATGTCTGAAGAGTTTGAAGATCTGATTCCTGTATCTTGCCAAGGTGTATCTGTTGACGACTAATTCCAGACTCGATTCCTGTATCCTGCCAGGGCACGTTTGAAGAGTTCGAAGATCCGATTCCTGTATCTTTCCAGGGTGTATCTGTTGAAGACTAATTCCAGACTCGATTCCTGTATCTTGCCAGGGCACGTCTGAAGAGTTTGAAGATCCAATTCCTGTATCTTGCCAGGGTGTATATGTTGACGACTATATTCCAGACTCGATTCCTGTATCTTGCTAGGGCACGTCTGAAGAGTTTGAAGATCCGATTCCTGTATCTTTCCAGGGTGTATCTGTTGATGACTATTCTCCGGACTCGATTCCTATATCTTGCCAGGGCACGTCTGAAGAGTTTAAAGATTCGATACCTGTATCTAGCCAGGGCGCATCTACATAAAGAGTTTGAAGATCAACTCCTGTAACAGGCCAGGTAATTATTTTTCTCAGGTACGCAAGTTCTCGCTAAGGAATCTCTTACGCGATCGACACCAAGATGGCATCTATAAGCCCATCCACATACCAACAGTCTCCAAATGGCATCTATAAGCCCATTCCCGACAAGGTTCTATCACATCTCCAGATGGCATCTATGAGCCCATCCTCCTATCCATCAGTCTCCAAATGTCATTTGTAAGCCCATTCCCGCTATCACACTACCGATACGCAACTATGTGAGTGCAAATTTTTGGGCACTCTAGTGTTCAATCATCTTCCACCTTCGGATTACGAAAGGCACGCCAGCCAATCTACATCCTCAGGTCTAAGAAGATTGAACAGGGGCAACTGTTGTACCCCAAAATTTGCCCTCCCATATTCTTCAAGATTTGCCTAGGACAATCTCCAAATGGTTCAAAATCCCTCAAGGGTTGCACAGTCCAATTGCCTCCTAACACAGTCAAAATTAGGGTTTTGGTTCTGGCAAAGAAAATGAGGTTTTCAAGGGTCCAATCAAGTCCCACATGCCCATATACATTGTCAAGCATCCATATGTCAAGTTTCAAGACTCACAGCATCAAATTGCATAGTCAAAAACCCTAAATGCTCCACAGTCAACTGCAGGGGCAAAATGGTCATTTGACAATCAAATGTCAAAATTTTTGGTCAACATCTTATTTTGAAGCCACAAACATCATTTGATCAATTCTTGATCATCATTTCTCAAAGCATGGCTCAAAAAGTCTCAAGATGCAAAAGTTTCTATTTTTGGAAAGTTGAAAAGTCAACTGCAAATTGACCAAGGCATAACTTCTTCATGGTTTATCAGAAAAATCCCATCCAAAGCTCATTTTGAAGAGGATGACATTTACTACAACTCATCTTCACACTCCAAGTCCAAGAAATGCTCTCACAGAAAGTTATCAATTTCAACATTATAGGTCATTTTTAAAAGTCAACAAAAAGACACTTTAAGTCAAAGACCATAACTTGAGATTTGTAAATCAAAATGACATGGGACCAAAGACATTGGTTAGAGTACTTCAAGACCTTCCCAAAATGTCCAAGAACATGTTCATAGATTCAAAATTGAGCAAGATATGCATTGGAGAAGTTGGGAAATTTTTGGGAATTTTGAAAAGTCAACTTTGCCTAAAACACTTCAAAATTGCTAATGGGCCTCAAATTCTTCCTTGAATCATTACCCAAAGCCTATTCACGACCCATTGAGCTAAAAATGATTTATTTTCTTATTTTTAATTAATTAATTGAATTTTTATTATTATTAATTCATTTAATTAGTTTTAATTGTAGAAAAATATCAAATAATGCTTTTCAAATCTTTTTGTGCAGCAAATATACTCATTATAGGCTAAAGATTTCGTGCACCAATCAACAAGACAAGATCATCCATATTTGGCAAGATTTGCATGGAAAAAAGATTGAAAAAGATGTGATAAAAATCAAATATTCAAAACATAAATTCATGGATCTTTGGCCTTGTTTTTGACCTAGAATGTTTCACTTACATATGCACAAGGAAACCTAATGCAAGCATACACGAAAAACTGCTCACAAACTCAGAACAAAGTTGCAACTTTTCATCAAAAATTTAGAAACTGAAATCATAGTTGCAACACGTTTCAAAGCCTAAAAAGAATTCTAACACATTGCTAGACCTTCCAGGAGTCTAGTAGCATCAAGAATCATTCCAAACGCACAAAGAATTGAAGAATACAGATCACACGGTTTGCCTTTTTTTTCAAAGTTGCACATCATGATTCATGCATTATTAATACATTTGGTTGATTGTTTTGTGTTCACAGCACTCAGGCAAAGCTTTCTGTATGATTCAATTCCATTAATATGCCTTGAAACGAAATTCACCATTGATGAAACCTAGGGTTTCAGAACTTCAAAATTAGGGGTTCCCATATACTGTAAAATTGGACCTTCAAACTTGTATGAATGAATTCGTGGCATCAAGACGAAACAAACCAACTACTCGCGCTCAATTTATTCAACCTGTAGGCGTATTCGCTATTATTTATTGTGCCACTTAGTGGGGGTTTAAAACCCCCGCTACTTGTTTATGTTGTAGGTACAAAGATGAAGAAGAAGTATGCGTGTCTTCATGTGATAGGGAGATTCAAATCTGGCGCGTAATTTTTGTTTATACCACTAACTAATGTTTTTTGTATATTATATTTTCCATCTATTATATTAACAAACGAACGCAATGGATCAAATGGCAAGGGACGTGTACTGCAGGCATTGGGACCTGGGTTCAATTCCCAGGTCCCCCCACATAAATTCATATTTTTTGCTTTAATGTGTTCCCATGCAGCGTTTACTCAAAGGACTACCCTACGTCCTAACATGCTGGCTTGCCAAGTGCCCCCTGATGTTCCATCCAATGGCCAGATAATGCAGTCCATGGTACACGCTAGTCAACCCACGTGCACTCAACCAGGGAAGTCAAACAAGGCCTTGTGTGCTTGGGCCTGAATTCCAAAAATACTTCAAAAAAACCTCCCTTTAGGGCCTGACACCCCCCTGGTTTGCATTTTAATTTTATTTTCTTTTCAATTCTAATTCTTTTTTTAATTATTTTAATTGTTTTAATTGTTATTTAATTCACCTAAAATAATTTTCCATAAAAAATCAGAAATCAAAAAATGTAATATATTTAATTATTATTAATTTCACCATTTAAATATTTTTGTAAATACATGTTAATAATTAATTTAGTTAATTTAGGTTTTAAACTTTAATCTTTTTTCTTAATAAATAAAAAATATCTAGAATTAGGTTTTTGACATTTTTCATCCTTTTCTTAATCAATTTTTTCTCATTTATTTATTATTATTATTACTATTGTAAATAAACATGTATATTAATTAATTAGTAAATTAGAGTAACTTTAATATTTCTTTTTATTAATAATTAAAATATTTAGAACTAGGGTTTCTTCTTAATTTTAATTTTCTTTATCTTCATAAAATACCAAAAACATAAAAAACACTTTATTTTCTTTAATTAAATAATAATTAGACTTTAATTTCAATTTAATTTCAAAAGGGTCAAAACCCTCGGACGTCCTAACTTTTATTCTTTCGCACGTTATTCTTTTTTCTTTTCGAATATTATGTAACTGCTCAAGGATTGTAATAGTAATTAGGTTTACCGCATTTATTTATTTTCCGCATTTTTACCAAACGGGTCTTTGTATTTTGGTGATGTATAGACCCACGCCTTATAATAGTGTAGCCTTTATCTTTCTGTTTTTACTTTCCGCACTCTTAAATTCTAAATTGCATGAAAGAATGTATGGCTAATTAAAAACAAGCGTAGCTCACAATACAATGATCAAAGATAACTGTTAAACTGAAAACAACACACGAATACACACACCACTTCTAGGGTACGCCTCACCTGTTGCCTTCGAAACGTGGTCGTCAAGTATAGGACGTCTTAGTAAGTCCTTATGTCCATGATCCAGTTGCCTCGGAACAAGTTGCCTCGAAACGGTTGCCTCGGAACAGTTGCCTCGAAACGGTTGCCTCGGAATAAAAAAGGATCAAGGACATAAGGGTAGCTTCTAAGGTGTCCTACTGTTGCTTCAGTGACCACACTGTCCCTAAACTCGAATTAACCCGAACACCTCAAACGGTGGTGCTACCTACCTCTCAATGGTGGGATGGCACTACTTAAAGGACATTTACACAGCCTAATTCCTTAGGGTAGGTAGATGACTCATGGATACTTGCTCTATTCAAAAACGAATCAAAACTCTTTTCACACCGACACTTTCAAAAAGCTTTCAAAACAAATTTTCAAACACTCTTGAGGACTGATACAAGAGTCATACTGAAATCTTTAAACGAAACTTTTTCAAACCCACTCACACTTTGAAAAGCAAACATCACTTTGAAAACATAAGAGCAAGTATCTAAGAGCCCATGGATAACCATGGATAGAAAGGGTGCTAACACCTTCCCTTTCTATAAATCTACCTCCCGAACCGAGAAACGTTCTCATAAAGAATTTTGCTGTTCTTTTGTCCTGTCCATGTTGGAGAAAATAAAAGACGGTGGCGACTCTTGCTTCCGCGACATTTCGCGAAACCAGCTTTAAACAGTCAGTTCTAAATCCACCGATCACACCATATAAGTCCAATAAGACAATACCATGGAATTATGGAGGAGAGATCTTCTATCGCGGTGTGAAACAGATCGAATCAGTGGAAGAAAGCTTCGATGAAGAGACTCCTGATATAGGAAATATTGCGGGGACAAGTAAGATTACTCGTAGTGGAAGAATCTTCTCTCTGGAGATTGCTCCTCCATGGGCAGTCTTCGGACCCTCAAGTTCTCCTGTGCTTGTCGAGATAACTATGCGAAGTCCAGTTATTGAAGAAATTGTTGCTCCCGAAGCTGTACCCTCTGTTGTTACTGCTGATAAAGGTAAAGGGATCCAAGAAGCGCCCGTCAGGACGAGGGTTCAGACTTTGGTTATCCCCGAGACCATCCAAAAGGAGATGGAGGAGATTTTAAAAATAATTAAGAAGAGCGACTATGATGTCATAGAGAAGCTGGGGCAAACCCCTTCAAAAATCTCTATGCTGGCTCTATTGCTCTGCTCCGAGGCTCACGCCAAAGCCTTGATCAAATTTCTGAAGACGGAACACGTGCCTCAAGAAACTTCTGTGGATCAGTTTCAAGAGTGTGTGGCTAGCCTTACAGCCGATAATGGTATTGGCTTCTCTTATACCGATCTGACGTCTAAGGGAAGAAAGCATAATGATGCGCTGCATGTCTCAGTAGAGTGCAGAGGAACTATACTTGCTCATGTTCTAGTTGATACCGGTTCATCTCTAAATGTTCTACCAAAGAAAGCATTGGACAGGCTAGACTGTGAAGGTTTAACCCTAAAGCCCAGTAATATCATTGTTAGAGCCTTAGACGGTTCTAAGCGGATGGTTCACGGAGAGGTGGACATCCCAATTAAGGTGGGAACGGAAATTTTCAACTCTACTTTTTATGTGATGGACATCCGTCCTTCATATTCATGCTTGTTGGGAAGGCCATGGATCCATAACGCTGGGACAGTCACTTCTTCTCTAAACCAAATGCTCAAGTACCCAGTCCAGGGTAAGATCATAACAGTTCATGGTGAGGAGGAGTATATGATAAGCCACCTTAACTCTTTCCGCTACGTGGAGTTAGATGGTGAATTCATAGAAACACCTTTCCAACACTTTGAAGAGGTTCCTCCTAAGGTTGTGGTAGCCAAGACAATGACTGATGTGCCGATCATTGCCAAACCTGTGTCCCAGATGTCATCCCTTAAAGATGCAGAGGTTGTAGTCAAGGAAGGAGGAAGCACAGTATGGGGTCAACTGCCAGATTTTCCTTACAAGACATATAAGTACGGATTGGGTTTCACTGCTGCAAGCCAGAAAGTCGTGCGTCGCTCCCGGGCTGGAGGATCGCCATTGAAAATCACTCATCATGGAGTTCATGCTTTAGAAGATGATGAAGAATGAAGCAATTTTGAAGACTGGATCTTTCCAACTATTGAAGGAGGACTGAACAACTGGGAGGCGAAAGACTTCGTTCCCATTACTTTCATCAATCTGTAATTTATCTTTTGAACATTTCCTGTTTGGTATGTAATAACTTTTAAACAATTCGTACACTTTTTGCCTTATGCCTTACCCGGGGCATATAGGTCCATTTGTAAGGGTTTTGATTCTTCATTTTCATATGTCATTTTTAATGAATCATGGACGTTTTCATATATAAACTTTTATGTTCATTTTCTTTCTTTTTTACATTTCATTTTGTTTAAAGGTGGATATCCCTTACACACACCCACACTCACAAAATGCAGGTACCCATCCACTCCGGATTCCATGGGTAACAATTCTGCTATGGCCTTCAGTGACTCTGAAGATCTGGTCAATCATGTCGAATACGAAGGTGATGAAGACTGTGAAGTGCCTGGAGAGTTGGCTAGACTTTTGCAACAAGAAGAAAGGGCTATTCTTCCCCATGAAGAGTTGTTAGAGACTATCAATTTGGGTACCGCCGAAGACAGAAAAGAGGTTAAAGTGGGTGCCAACCTAGAGCCAAGTGTCAAAGAGCGCTTAGTTCAGCTGTTGAATGAATATGTTGAGATATTCTCCTGGTCCTATGAAGACATACCGGGGCTGGATACAGATATTGTGGTTCACCGTCTCCCTACAAGAGAAGATTGTCCACCAATCAAACAGAAAGTCCGCCGAATAAGGCCCGACATGTATGAAAAGATCAAAGCTAAAGTGATGAAGCAGTTCAATGATGGCTTTCTTGCTGTTACTTCCTATCCATAATGGGTTGCTAACATTGTGCCCGTTCCTAAGAAGGAAGGCAAAGTCAGAATGTGTGTGGATTATAGAGACCTAAACAGGGCTAGCCCTAAAGATGATTTTCCACTACCACATATTGACATCTTGGTTGAAAACACAGCTCAACACAAGGTATTCTCTTTCATGGACGGATTTTCAGGGTACAACCAAATCAAAATGGCCCCCGAAGACATGGAGAAGACTACTTTTGTTACGCAGTGGGGTACCTTCTGCTATAAAGTGATGCCATTCGGACTGAAGAATGCCAGGGCAACCTATCAGAGAGATATGGTAGCTTTGTTTCATGACATGATACATCATGAGATTGAAGTCTACGTAGACGACATGATAGCCCGTTCACAAACAGAAGAAGAACACCTCGACCATCTGCAAAAGCTGTTTGTCAGGTTAAAAGAATACAAGCTCAGACTGAACCCTAGCAAGTGCACTTTCAGAGTTAGGTCCGGTAAAATTTTGGGATTCATCGTCAGTAACAAAGGCATCGAGGTTGATCCTGCCAAAGTCAAAGCTATACAAGAAATGCCTGCCCCTCGCACTGAGAAGGAGGTCAGAGGTTTCTTGGGACGCCTAAACTACATCGCAAGGTTCATCTCTCACCTAACATCTACCTGTTAACCAATCTTCAAGCTGTTGAAGAAAGATCAGGTGGTTGAATGTAACAATGATTGTCAAGTCGCTTTCGATAAAATCAAGGAGTATTTGCTGAAACCTCCTATCTTGATGCCACCCGTCGAAGGAAGGCCGTTAATTATGTATCTGACTGTTTTGGATAATTCAATGGGGTGCGTACTAGGCCAACATGACGAGTCTGGCCGAAAATAGAATGCCATTTATTACCTTAGCAAAAAGTTTACCGACTGTGAGACTCGCTACTCACTGCTCGAGAAAACTTACTGCGCTTTGGTATGGGATGCTCGCCGGCTAAGGCAGTATATGTTGACACATACCACTCTGTTGATTTCTAAAATGGATCCGATCAAGTACATCTTCGAGAAGCCTGCTTTATCCGGAAGAATCGCTAGATGGCAGATGATCCTAACAGAGTATGATATCCAGTACACAACCAAAAAATCTATAAAGGGGAGTGTACTAGCTGACCATCTAGCTCATCAAGCCGTCAAAGATTACCAATCTATGAGGTTCGACTTCCATGACGAGGATATTATGACATTGGACAACATTAAAGGTAACAGACCGTATGACGGACTTGAACAAGGATCTTGATGGACTCTGTACTTTGATGGTGCCTCCAACGCACTTGGGAACAGTATCGGCGCGGTACTTATCTCTCAAGAAGGTTGCCATACACCTTTTACTGCTAGACTCTGCTTCAGCTGCACCAACAACATGGCCGAGTATGAAGCTTGTATCTTTGGTCTCAAGGCTGCTATTGACTTGGGAATCAAATATTTGGTTGTATTTGGGGACTTAGCTTTGGTTATCAGTCATATCAAAGGAGAGTGGGATACTAAACACCCTAACCTCATCCCTTACAGAGAACATGTCCTGACATTGTTACCATATTTCGAGCAGATTACCTTCGAGCACTTTCCGCGAGAAGAGAATCAGCTGGCAGATGCGTTAGCTACAATGTCATACATGTTTAAACTTAACTGGGACAATGAAGCACCTCAAATCACCATTGAACGAATGGACGAACCTGCACATTGTCACGATATTAATACCGAAGAAGTGATGGACCGACCTTGGTTTCATGACGTCAAAAGGTATCTCGAAGCACAAGAATACCCTGAAGGAGCTTCAGTCAACGACAAAAAGTTCTTAAGGAGGTTTGCGGCCAAGTTCTTTCTTAGCAATGGTATCCTATACAAGCGTAATCTTGATTGTGTCCTACTCCGTTGTGTGGACAAGATTGAAGCTGAGCAGATCATGGCTGAACTAGATAATGGCACCTTTGGCACCCACTCGAGCGGTCATACGATGGCTAAGAAGATTCTACGGGTAGGCTACTACTGGTCTACCATGGAAGCTGATTGTCATCAACACTCTCGTACTTGTCACAAATGCCAAATCTATGCTGACAAGGTACATATTCCCCCAGTTCCTCTCAATGTCTTAACAGCTCCATGGCCATTCGCAATATGGGGAATCGACATGATTAGAGAGATCAAGCCTACAGCATCCAATGGACACCATTTCATCCTGGTGGCCATCGATTACTTTACCAAGTGGGTCAAAGCAGCTTACTTCGCCTCCGTTACAAAGAATGTGGTTGCCCGCTTCATCAAACAGAACCTCATATGCCGGTATGGTATCCCTGACAGGATCATTACGGACAACGGTACAAATTTGAACAATACTATGATCACTGCTCTGTGCGAGCAGTTCAAGATTCAACATCACAATTCATCTCCCTATCGGCCTAAGATGAACGGTGTTGTCGAAGCTGCAAACAAAAATATCAAGAAGATCATTCAAAAGATGACAGTCACCTACAAGGACTGGCATGAGATGTTACCGTTTGTTCTGCACGGATATCGTACCACAGCATGCACTTCAACTGGGGCAACTCCTTTTTCTTTGGTATATGGCATGGAAGCTGTTTTACCTGTGGAAGTTCAGATCCCTTCCTTGAGGATCATGAAGGATGCTGGTTTGAGTGAAGACGATTGGATTCAGACCCGGCTTGATCAACTTAACTTGATTGACGAGAAGCGACTTACTGCTGTTGGCCATGGTCAGGCGTATCAGAAACGTATGATCAAGGCCTTCAACAAGAAAGTCAAGAGACAAGTATATCAAGTCGGGGACCTTGTAATCAAATGGATCATCTTGCCGCAAAGTGATCCCAGGGGAAAATGGACTCCTACTTACGAAGGACCATTTGTGATCAAAAACATCTTTTCTGGTGGGGCAATGATTCTGACCATCATGGACGGCGATTGTTGTACCCCAAAATTTGCCCTCCCATAATCTTCAAAGTTTTGCCAAGCATCACCTCAAATGGTTCAAAGTCTACTCAAGGGTTGCACAGTCAAACCATTCTCCTAAGCCAGTGAAATTAGGGTTTTGATTCTTGCAAGGAAGTTGAGGTTTTCAAGGGCTCAATCAAGTCCCATATGCTCATACACATTGTCAAGCACCTACATGTCAAGTTTCAAGGCTCACAAGGTCAAGTTGCACAGTCAAAAACCCTAATTGCTCAACAGTCAACTGTAGGGGCAAAATGGTCATTTGGCAGTCAAAAGTCAAAATTTTTGGTCAACATCTCATTTTGAAGCCACAATCATCATTTGGTCAAGTCTTGACCATGATTTCACAAGAATGGCTCAAAAATCATCAAGGTGTCAAAAGTTTCTATTTTTGGACAGCTGAAAAGTCAACTGTAACTTGACCAAGGCATAACTTTTTCATGGTTCATCAGAAAAATCCAATCCAATGCTCATTTTGAAGGGGATGACATTTCCTACAACTCATCTTCACATTCCAAGTCCAAGAAATGCTCTCACAAAAAGTTATCAATTTCAACATTATAGGTCATTTTCAAAAGTCAACAAAAAGGGACTTTAAGTCAAAGACCATAACTTGAGATTGGTAAATCAAAATGACATGGGACCAAAGACATTGGTTATATTACTTCAATACCTTTCCAAAATGTCCAAGAACATGTTCATAACTTCAAAATTGAGCAAGATATGCATTGGAGAAGTTGGGAAATTTTTGTGAAATGGCCAAAATCAATTATCCTTGAAACTTCATTTTTGACAAAAGGGGCCCACTTTTTTCCACTTGTTTCAGCTTGGCCATGCTTCCCACGTGTCCCATGTTTTATTTCAAGAATAAAAATTAAATTTTCTATTTTTGTTTAATTTTATTTGATTTAATTCATTTTAAATCTTTAAAATTCAAATAAAAATCAAGAAAATTAATGGGAGGATATTTTGTGGTTTGAATAGCTTTGATACACCATAAAACATATACCAAATTCGTTCAAGACCTATTTCAAGCAAAAAAAATCAAATTTGGAGCAAATGTGGCAAGTTATTTCAATGGTGATTATGGAGAAAATCAAAACTTTATTGCAAGGCTTAAAAGCTCCTTAATGTGACTGATTCTCATCCAAGCCTATATATACAAGCCTTGCAAGCCTCATTCAGGACCTAGAAAAAAGGAGAGTGTGCACAAACGGCCAGAGGTAAAGTTCAAAATTTGTCCAAAAAAGTGAGAGATCTAAAGCGGTGTTGCAAACATTTTCATATCAAAGCAAGCACGTGGCTTTCTTCCTTGCCACTCCCTGAAGCCAAAGCAACCACAAACGTGTCCTAAGGTCCACTACCAAGCGCTGTAAGTTGTCTCAAACTCACCCCTGTACACGAAATCATGTTTCTCCATTCTTGCACTTTTTTCTGGAAAATAATAGCATATTCATACTCCATGCCTAATTTCCAATGTAACTGCTATATTCAATTTCATTTTTAGGCTTCGTATAACAATACCCGTGCCTAGGGTTCGTTGGTTTTGTTTTTAGGTATTTTGTCTACAGGTGAAATTGGGACAAACCATAAGCATAGACGTGATCAGGAGACATGGACGATCACAACCATGGGCTTAGATGGAATTTTTGATGCCTAAGGATGATTTTGAGTAAAACCTCCAAAATCCGGCCTTCACCTCCTTGGTTTAACATTTCTTTTCTTATTTTCTTTCCTTTTATTAATTATTATTATTATTTAGTTAGTTCACAAATAATTATTTTCATAAATTCAGAAAAAAAACAAAAAAAATGTAATTATTATTATTATTATTATTAATTTCACTTTAGTAATTATTTTTGTAAATAAAATACTAACAAATTAATTAGTTTAATTAGTTAATTTTAACCTTTTTTCACAATAAATAAAAACAAATTTAGACTTAGGCTTTTTCTTTTGACATTTTTAATTCTTTTTTTATTTTATTTCATAAAAACATAAAAAAAAGGTCAAAAAATATTTTCTTGTAATTAAAATAATTAATTAGTTTTCAATTTCATTTAATTACCAAAAAAAAAGACAAAAAAATTAATTCCCTTTTCTTTATTCGCGCATATTTAATTTGTTCTATTATTATGTAATTGCTCCGGATATGTAATAGTAAATAGGACCTTTTTACTGTTTTTTTTTTATTTTCCGCACTTATTTACTTAAAACGGGTCTTTGTAAAGATTTGGCGATGTATAGACCCGCGCCTTGTAATAGCGTAGGATTTACGTTTTCCGTACTTTAATTTCCGCACCCCTTAATTGCTAAATTTTGCATGAAAGAATGAATGGCCCAAATAAAATCAAAGCGTAGATCACCATAATGCATGACAAGATAAAACATAACTGAAAACAATACACAAATTCACACACCACTCTTAGGGTACGCCTCACTGTTGCCTTGCCCCTCGAAACGTGGTCGTCGAGTATAGGACGTTTTAGTAAGTCCTTATGTCCATGAACATGGCATAAGGGTAGCTTCTAAGGTGTCCTACTGTTGCTCTGGTGACCACACTGTCCCTACAAGCTCGATTTGTGGTCGTCGAGTACAGGACGTTTTAGTAAGTCCTTATGTCCATGATATGATCCAGTCGCCTCGGAAAGGTTGCCTCGGAATTAAAAAGGATCAATGGCATAAGGGTAGCTTCTGAGGTGTCCTACTTTTGCTCGGTGACCACACTGTCCCTACAAATGAATTGACCCGAACACCTCCAACGATGGTGCTACCTACCTCTCAATGGTGGGATAGAACTATCTAAAGGACTCTTACAAAGCTTAATTCCTTAGAGTAGGTAGATTCTCTTAAGTACTTGCTCTTTTTTCAAACAAACAAAAACAACTTTTCGCACCCGCACTTTCTAAAAGTTTTCAAACAAATTTTTCACACACTCTTGAGGACTGATACAAGAGTTACTTAAAAAATTTTCAAAACGAAACTTTTTCAAAACCCACTCACACTTGAAAAGCAAACAAACATTTTGAAAACACAAATGAGCAAGTATCTAAGAGCCCATGGATAACCATGGATAGAAAGGGTGCTAACACCTTCCCTTTCTATAAATCTACCTCCCGAACCGAGAAACTATCTCATAAGGAATTTTGCTGTGCTTTTGTCCTGTCCATGTTGGAGAAAATAAAAGACGGTGGAGACTCTGGCTTACCGCGACATTTTGCGAAACCAGCTAAAAACAGTCAATTCTATTTCCACCGATCACAGAACTGGCGGCTCTGCTGGGGACTCTTTTAAAGTGAGGTGTACCTTAGGACTAAGATCACTTGTGTTTTCAATTGTCTGAATTGTTTGCTTTAAATTGTGGGCCTGTCTTGGGAGTTCTATAGATCCTAACCTGGATCTGGGGATACCTTCTTAGAAAGTAGCAACAAGGTTGTGAGGGAACTGTGCGGGGTATACCGACATGGTTGAAGCAGTATGCTACGTTGATGTGGCACTTTGGTGTGTACCGGTAACCCTTGAGTTCAGTCAAGGAGAGTACGGGGCCGCCGCGTGGTGTCGTGAAGCATCAACTGACCTTAGGAACCTTAATTGAACCATCTTGGCCTCTTTAGGGTAGTGAGATAACTGACTTTGGTGCAGTCCGAGGTTGGTTGATACTCGATACTACACTCAATTGAGGGTTGTTTTCTTGGAATATTTCGGTCGCCAGTTCAGTGGCTAAATCGAAACGATGAACAATGAAAGCAATTCAGTGATATTGGGACCCTTAGAACCCGGTTACTTTGATAGGACAGGTTTGAGCCCACCAACTTCAAGAGGGTAATACCCAGACCCCATGCTGGCCTAAACTCTAAGGGATGTGGTGTAACTTGTGTGCTTTCATACTTGACTACTTGCATGCTTGTTATCTGACACTTGAGTTTCTTGCAGGTTTTGTTTATAGTCCTTAATCGGGACTCATAACAGGGTTTACCTACATTACCCCATGCATAGCATAACATCATACCATTGCATGCATCCTGCATAAAGACTAATCCATTTCAAGGATCTCAAAGGCTTGTGATGCATGTCATGATGAACCAACTGTCCAGCAAGGGGAAAAGGGGATTTATTTTCCTCTAGACAAGGTTGTCAGAGGCTATGACCCACTGGATATGGTGAGCCTTTGACTCTTGAAGAAGGACTCTCAACAACATGAAGTTCCTTCAATCAAGCTACAAAATTCTAACCAATTTCTCTGTTTACCCCGCGAGATCCTTGAAAACATCGCATGCATACATACATATCATTGCATAACAGGTACACTTTCTCTACAGGTTGCTTACCTTCTTCGCTTTTTATTTCAGCAGTCATCATGAATCCTGAGTCATCCAATGCACAAGCTATCAAGGCCCTCCAGGCCCAGAATGCCCAGTTCCAGGAGCTGGTCATGAGCTTAGCACAAGGACAACAGGAATTGAAGACTCTGCTCTTGAAGAAGAAGAAGAAGAGGACTGTTTTGTTCAACCCTAGACGCAGATCTGGGAATACACTGCAGAATGAGGCTGAGCGGACTACTCCATCTGTTGGGGAAGGCAGTCACCAAGAGGGAAGGGTTCCTAGTCCCGTGGTCTCTGACACTGAGACAGACTTCAATGATTAGCAGTACCCTCCTGCTGAGGACCGATACAAACAACTGGAGGACCGGTTAAATGCTATGGATATCCAACGTGTGCTTGGGTTGGACTTTGGGGACCTAGGTTTATCTTCTGGGGTGGTGATCCCTCACAAGTTCAAGGCACCTGCCTTTGTAAAGTACGACGGGGTTTCCTGTCCTAAGCTGCACCTCCGTTCATACGCAAGGAAGATCCAGCCCTACACGGCAGACAAGAATCTATGGATCCATTTCTTCCAGGAGAGTCTTTCAGGGACTCAGCTCGATTGGTTCTATCAGTTGGATGGAACCAGTATTCGTAACTGGGAGGACCTGGCAACTGCTTTTTATAAGCAATATCAGTATAATGCCGACCTCGCTCCCACGTGTACCCAACTCCAGGGTATGTCACTTGGGACGAGTGAAGGTTTTAAGGAGTATGCACAAAGGTGGAGAGATCTGGCTGGAAGGGTGCAGCCGCCCTTGACTGACCGTGAGCTCGTTGACATGTTCTTGGGGACCCTGTCTGGTCCCTTCTTCAACCATCTGATTAGAAATTCTTCTGCTGGGTTTACAGATTTGATCTTGACCGGGGAGAGGATCGAAGCTGGCATCAAGGCTGGAAAGATTCAAGAAGCTTCACCTTCTGATACTCACAAAAAGCCTTACACTGGGAAGAAAGAGGCCAATGCTACGTACAGCCAAAAGGGTCGCCATGATCAACATGTAGGGGCAGTCCAGATCTCTAATCCTAGGCCTGCTCAACAAGGACAGGGGCATCAACGTAAGGAGGTCGCACCCAAGAGACAATTCACTAAAATCAACATGCCACTGGATCAAGCGCTACAGCAAATGTTGAAGGCAGGGCTGATTAACTTGAGGGCTCCTCTCAGGAATCCAAACACCTCCGCTCCCAACTACCATCCTAATGAGAGGTGCGCATACCACTCCGATAGCCCGGGTCATACTACGGACAACTGCTGGCCTTTGAAGAACAAGATTCAAGACAGGATCGACGCCGGAGAGATTCAGTTTGAAGCGTCAGAGACTCCAAACATAATCAATGCTCCTTTGCCCAATCATTGAAGGCTTTTGTTTATTTGAATTTCCAAGTTGTAATTTTTTGCTTATACAAACAATTAATGTCATAGCAAACTCTTTTATTTCACTAATGCACTGCATATGTCTGTTTTTGAATTAATCCAATTATTTTCATTATATTCAAATTGCTTTCATATTTTTTGTGATGTCCAACTCTCGTTTAATAATTCTAAGCCTCTTGAGGGGGGATGACGAAAACGATACCACAATCTACAGTATGCTTTTGAACAGACCCCGCTGATGAGGTACATGCATTGTTTCAATTCCTAAACACTGGAGTTATAAGGAAGATAATCCCTCGTCAACCCCTTTGAGCCAAAGAAGTAGGAGTTTTTCTTTTCACAAAAAATTAAAACCCTTAATCATAACCTGGGGCAGGGTAGTTCTCTCAGTTGATCCAAGTGCACAACGAATAGCACCAAAGAGGTCCTCACAAAACAAAAGACAATGATGGTTCCAATAATCATAAGGACGGGCAGTCATTATCTCCCAAAAATAAAAACCCAATAAGTCAAAACCTATGAAGGAGACTTACAAAGCTGGGGCATCCCGCTGACTGTAATTCCAAAAAAGGAAACAGTTCAGGCAAAAAACAGGGATAACAAAAAAAGAAAGAGGTCCAACAAACCCTCAAACAAAAAAGATGGCTGCCTATTCAAAATAAACTGTCAATATCTGAACCATCATTGGAACATCAGAGCAAAGACTCAAACAAGGTCTAACGCACGATCAACTGAGTTTAGGTTTGAAGAACATCACGAAGAGCGGGTGGGTACAAATATAATTTGAGCCTTTTCCTTTGTTTCTTAAACCGTGAACCAGGCCACGTTACAACCCTTAAAAGTCCTAGTTGAAGCATGGGTTAGTTCGAAAGCATACTGTTATGAAAGGTATCCTGACTCCTTAAGGCTTGCGGTAAAACAACGAGTTGACATCACCGTTTATAAAAATTCACTTGTTTTATGAAAAAAAAGGCATTTTCAAAAACTTCAAGACAGACATAAGCTTTGCGTTTTTAATATAACATTGCTTGCATATGACTATTTGTTTGACCAGCATAGAAGTTCGCGCGACGAATGTCTAATGGACAAAAGCACATCCAATCAAGGGGCATGGCATGATCATAGTCTATCATCTGGGGCAGTTAAGTCAAGATTCGGAGAATCTCTCAAAAGGCCAACCGGCAGGGGCAGATCTCCATCTGAGTCACTTGGGGCATTGGACGATCAAACGAAGATCTTATGGTAGTAAGGCAACGCAACATTACTGACAGGGGTACCTCCCTACATCCTGAGAGCGTGGACATAGTCGAAAAATACTGCGCATAATCAAAGACCCGCTAGGTTGACACACCTAGGCAAAAATAAGGGCTTCCCGGCGAACCAAAAGGGTTCGGGTAAAAATAAGGGATGAAATGAAAAATCTGTACACCCGGCAAGTCGAAAACCTGAAAAGGCGGCTTGGGCAAAAATGGGTATCCCGGTGGACTGAAAACCTGAAAGGGCAGTCCAGGCAAAAATTAGGGATCAAAGCGTACGACTATGTCCCGTCATCTTGCCTACCAGAAGAAGATTTGTCAATCAGCAGTTATCAAGACCTCCACAAGGTATCTTTTTCTCCCACATCAGAAACAGGGGCAATAATGAGTTGTCCAAGCGATCTAGTTGCTCCGTCCACCAAGGTACCAAGAACGCAACCAGGATACCTCCACTCCCCGCAGAGTAAGACAGGGTTCAACAGTACTCCCTGAGCAGAGTTGGTCTCCCAATCAGCCCTACAAGGCACGATATCTCCAGCAAGTCAGCAACACTCTCCCCAAGCAGAGTTAATCTACAGTCAGCCTTAAAGAAGTTGGGCATCCCCAGAAAATCTCAATATTCCCCAACAGAATATACAGATGTTCCTAAGCAAACATCCCCGGCAGTCTTAATATAAGATTGTTCCCCGGCGGAATCCAGACATCCAGCGGAGCCCCTCCCCAGTACAGTCCAAAGTCTCCCCAGGAGAGTTGAATCAATCTCCCCAGTAGGAAGCTTATCCCCAGTAGATTCTGGAAGCTTATCCTTTGCAGAGCATATCTCTCCCCGTCTTTATTCAGAAGGTTATTCCTCGCCAGAGCTTATAACTGGGTTATCCTCAGCTCATTGCCACGGAAAGATCGTCCTCGGCGAAGTCTTCCTATCCCCAGCGGAGTTCCTCAAACCTCCCAAACGTAACTCAACAATGGTATCCCCAACAGAGTTCTCATACAACATCTCAGCGAAGTACCTCTCTTCCCACAGAGTATTTTCCCCAGCAAGATCGCTAGAGTAATTTCCCCCGCAGAGTAATCTATTCGCCAATTTTATTCCCCAACAGAGTTATCTTCTCCTACCGGTATTCTTGCAACATCAGCCCAGGATAAGCTCCCGGCATTCGTCAAGGATTTATTTTCCTAGACAAAAATACATTCGCAAACATCACATTTTCATACATGATATAAACATCACATTCTACAATCCCATTGGTTATAAACGTCATGACACCGCGCATTCCATGCACCATGACATTGCATATAATTAATGTTTTGCCTTTTTTTTAGGAAAGGTCGATACAAAGATGATTACTATCAACTATCGCAATTCCAGATTCGATTCCTGTATCTAGCCAGGGCATGTCTGCGAGCAATTGATTATGGATTCGATACCTGTATCCGGCCAGGGCATGTCTACGTTAAAAAGATTAAAGAGATAGCTTGGAAATGCTCCAATCATGGATGCTATTCTTTTGCTTATTCAAAATTCCTTCTAGATATGGTTCAGATGTGACCCAGGCATGGTGACGTTCTGATACTTATTCCAGATTTCCTCTCAGAGATAGCTTGGAAATGCTCCAGATATGGATGTTGTTCTTTTTCTTATTCAAGACTCCTTCTAGATATGGTTCATATGTGACCCAGGCATGGCGACGTTCTGATACTTATTCCAGATTTCCTATCAGAGATAGCTTGGAAATGCTCCAGATATGGATGCTGTTCTTTTGCTTATTCAAAATACCTTTCTAGATATGGTTCAGATGTGACCCAGGCATGGCGACGTTCTGATACTTATTCTAGATTTCTTCTCTGATATAACTTAGAGATGCTCCGGGCGCGGAGGCTGTTCTGTTGTTTATTCAGAGATCACCTTTCTAGATATGGTTCAGATGTGACCCAGGCATGGCGACGTTCTGATACTTATTCCATATTTCTTCTCAGATATAACTTAGAGATGCTCCGGGCACAGAGGCTGTTCTGTTGTTTATTCAGAGATCACCTTTCTAGATATGGTTCAGATGTGACCCAAGCATGGCGACGTTCTGATACTTATTCCAGATTTCTTCTCAGATATAACTTAGAGATGCTCCGGGCGCGGAGGCTGTTCTGTTGTTTATTTAGAGATCACCTTTCTAGATATGGTTCAGATGTGACCCAGGCATGGCGACGTTCTGATACTTATTCCAGATTTCTTCTCAGATATAACTTAGAGATGCTCCGGGCGCGGAGGTTGTTCTGTTGTTTATTCAGAGATCACCTTTCTAGATATGGTTCAGATGTGACCCAGGCATGGCGATGTTCTGATACTTATTCCAGATTTCTTCTCAGATATAACTTAGAGATGCTCCGGGCGCAGAGGCTGTTCTGTTGTTTATTCAGAGATCACCTTTCTAGATATGGTTCAGATGTGACCCAGGCATGGCGACATTTTGATACTTATTCCAGATTTCTTCTCAGATATAACTTAGAGATGCTCCGAGCAAGGAGGCTGTTCTGTTGTTTATTCATAGATCACCTTTCTAGATATGGTTCAGATGTGACCCAGGCATGGCGACGTTCTGATACTTATTCCAGATTTCTTCTCAGATATAACTTAAAGATGCTCCGGACACGGAGGTTGTTCTATTGTTTATTCAGATTCAAACTTCTAAAAAACAACTTAGAGATGCTCCATCCCGGATGCTCTTCTATTGTTCAGTCCAGATACGATCCAGATTCGGATGACATTCTGTCGCTCATACAGATACAGTATGGATATACCCCAGACACGGCGGTCATTCTACTGTTTATTCAAACGTCAACAACTAGATATAGGCTAGATATGCTCCAGGCACGGAAGCTATTCTATTTCTTATTCAGATTCAGTTATCCGACAGTCTCCAAATGGCATTTATAAGCCCATTCCCGACAAAGTTCTATCACACTTCCAGATGGCATCTATAAGCCCATCCTCCTATCCATCATCTCTCCAAATGGAATCTTTAAGCCCATTCTCACTATCACACTGCTGATACTCTACTATGTGAGTGCAAATTTCTGGGCACTCTAGTGTTCAATCATCTTCCACCCTCGGATCACGAAAGGCACACACGCCAATCTACATCCTCGGGTCTAAGAAGATTGAACAGGGGCAACTGTTGTACCCCAAAATTTTCCCTCCCATAATCTTCAAAGTTTTGCCAAGCATCACCTCAAATGGTTCAAAGTCTACTCAAGGGTTGCACAGTCAAACCATTCTCCTAAGCCAGTCAAATTAGGGTTTTGATTCTTGCAAGGAAGTTGAGGTTTTCAAGGGCTCAATCAAGTCCCATATGCTCATACACATTGTCAAGCACCTACATGTCAAGTTTCAAGGCTCACAAGGTCAAGTTGCACAGTCAAAAACCCTAATTGCTCAACAGTCAACTACAGGGGCAAAATGGTCATTTGGCAGTCAAAAGTCAAAAATTTTGGTCAACATCTCATTTTGAAGCCACAATCATCATTTGGTCAAGTCTTGACCATGATTTCACAAGAATGGCTCAAAAATCATCAAGGTGTCAAAAGTTTCTATTTTTGGACAGCTGAAAAGTCAACTGTAACTTGACCAAGGCATAACTTTTTCATGGTTCATCAGAAAAATCCCATCCAATGCTCATTTTGAAGGGGATGACATTTCCTACAACTCATCTTCACATTCCAAGTCCAAGAAATGCTCTCACAAAAAGTTATCAATTTCAACATTATAAGTCATTTTCAAAAGTCAACAAAAAGGGACTTTAAGTCAAAGACCATAACTTGAGATTGGTAAATCAAAATGACATGGGACAAAGACATTGGTTATAGGACTTCAAGACCTTTCCAAAATGTCCAAGAACATGTTCATAACTTCAAAATTGAGCAAGATATGCATTGGAGAAGTTGGGAAATTTTTGTGAAATGGCCAAAATCAATTATCCTTGAAACTTCATTTTTGACAAAAGGGCCCCACTTTTTTCCACTTGTTTCAGCTTGGCCATGCTTCCCACGTGTCCCATGTTTTATTTCAAGAATAAAAATTAATTTTTCTATTTTTGTTTAATTTTATTTGATTTAATTCATTTTAAATCTTTAAAATTCAAATAAAAATCAAGAAAATTAATGGGAGGATATTTTATGGTTTGAATAGCTTTGATACACCATAAAACATATACCAAATTCGTTCAAGACCTATTTCAAGCAAAAAAAATTCAAATTTGGAGCAAATATGGCAAGTTATTTCAATGGTGATTATGGAGAAAATCAAAACTTCATTGCAAGGCTTAAAAGCTCCTTAATGTGACTGATTCTCATCCAAGCCTATATATACAAGCCTTGCAAGCCTCATTCAGGACCTAGAAAAAAAGGAGACTGTGCACAAACGGCCAGAGGAAAAGTTCAAAATTTGTCCAAAAAAGTGAGAGATCTAAAGCGGTGTTGCAAACATTTTCAGATCAAAGCAAGCACGTGGCTTTCTTCCTTGCCACTCCCTGAAGCCAAAGCAACCACAAACGCGTCCTAAGGTCCACTACCAAGCGCTGTAAGTTGTCTCAAACTCACCCCTGTACACGAAATCATGTTTCTCCATTCTTGCACTTTTTTCTGGAAAATAATAGCATATTCATACTCCATGCCTTATTTCCAATGTAATTGCTATATTCAATTTCATTTTTAGGCTTCGTATAACAATACCCGTGCCTAGGGTTCGTTGGTTTTGTTTTTAGGTATTTTGTCTACAGGTGAAATTGGGACAAACCATAAGCATAGACGTGATCAGGAGACATGGACGATCACAACCATGGGCTTAGATGAAATTTTTGATGCCTAAGGATGATTTTGAGTAAAACCTCCAAAATCCGGCCTTCACCTCCTTGGTTTAACATTTCTTTTCTTATTTTCTTTCCTTTTATTAATTATTATTATTATGTAGTTAGTTCACAAATAATTATTTTCAAAAATTCAGAAAAAAACAAAAAAAATGTAATTATTATTATTATTATTAATTTCACTTTAGTAATTATTTTTGTAAATAAAATACTAACAAATTAATTAGTTTAATTAGTTAATTTTAACCTTTTTTCACAATAAATAAAAACAAATTTAGACTTAGGCTTTTTCTTTTGACATTTTTAATTCTTTTTTTATTTTATTTCATAAAAACATAAAAAAAAGGTCAAAAAATATTTTCTTGTAATTAAAATAATTAATTAGTTTTCAATTTCATTTAATTACCAAAAAAAAAGACAAAAAAATTAATTCCCTTTTCTTTATTCGCGCGTATTTAATTTGTTCGATTATTATGTAATTGCTCCGGATATGTAATAGTAAATAGGACCTTTTTACTGTTTTTTTTATTTTCCGCACTTATTTACTTAAAACGGGTCTTTGTAAAGATTTGGCGATGTATAGACCCGCGCCTTATAATAGCGTAGGATTTACGTTTTCCGTACTTTAATTTCCGCACCCCTTAATTGCTAAATTTTGCATGAAAGAATGAATGGCCCAAATAAAATCAAAGCGTAGATCACCATAATGCATGACAAGATAAAACATAACTGAAAACAATACACAAATTCGCACACCACTCTTAGGGTACGCCTCACTGTTGCCTTGCCCCTCGAAACGTGGTCGTCGAGTATAAGACGTTTTAGTAAGTCCTTATGTCCATGAACATGGCATAAGGGTAGCTTCTAAGGTGTCCTACTGTTGCTCTGGTGACCACACTGTCCCTACAAGCTCGATTTGTGGTCGTCGAGTACAGGACGTTTTAGTAAGTCCTTATGTCCATGATATGATCCAGTCGCCTCGGAAAGGTTGCCTCGGAATTAAAAAGGATCAATGGCATAAGGGTAGCTTCTGAGGTGTCCTACTGTTGCTCGGTGACCACACTGTCCCTACAAACGAATTGGCCCGAACACCTCCAACGATGGTGCTACCTACCTCTCAATGGTGGGATAGCACTATCTAAAGGACTCTTACAAAGCTTAATTCCTTAGAGTAGGTAGATTCTCTTAAGTACTTGCTCTTTTTTCAAACAAACAAAAACAACTTTTCGCACCCGCACTTTCTAAAAGTTTTCAAACAAATTTTTCACACACTCTTGAGGACTGATACAAGAGTTACTTAGAAATTTTTCAAAACGAAACTTTTTCAAAACCCACTCACACTTGAAAAGCAAACAAACATTTTGAAAACACAAATGAGCAAGTATCTAAGAGCCCATGGATAACCATGGATAGAAAGGGTGCTAACACCTTCCCTTTCTATAAATCTACCTCCCGAACCGAGAAACTATCTCATGTGCTTTTGTCCTGTCCATGTTGGAGAAAATAAAAGACGGTGGCGACTCTTGCTTACCGCGACATTTCGCGAAACCAGCTAAAAACAGTCAATTCTATTTCCACCGATCACAGCGATGACCTGCCGCACCCTGTGAACGCAGACATAGTCAAAAGATACTACGCATAAACGACTCGACAAGTTTAAAACCCGAAAGGGCGACTTGGGCAAAAATGGGCGTCCCGGTGAATCGAAAACCCGAAAGGGCGGTTCAGGCAAAAATTAGGGATAAACAAAAAAAATCTGTACACCCGGCAAGTTGAAAACCCGAAAGGGCGACTTGGGCAAAAAAGGGTTTCCCGGTGGATCGAAAACCCGAAAGGGCGATCCAGGCAAAAGTTAGGGAATTAAAGCGTATGACTATGTCTCGTCGGATCACTTTAAGGACAATCTTTTCACGGACAAGCTCCAAGCTTCTGATAAATCCAATCATCTGCGGACGAAGCAACGAAGGGACAAGATACTCAGAGTTGTGAAGGCTATAGCAGAATGGGAACCCCATGGAATTGTTACACATAGCCATCTTTCTTTGTATAAATTTTTCTCATTTTTTATGACAACATTCTCTTACTAGGATGTATTTCTCCTTTGTACAAAATACTTACACAAAGTTAATATAAAGATACTTCAAAGTACAGAAATTTGTTTGCCTTTTTACACTTGTGTTTTATTTGAAAACGTCCAATGATTTATTAAATGAGAATATGCATTTGAATATAATCACTGCTCACAAATAAAATGAAATGAGAAAGAATAATTGTTGATAGGTTGAAAGTATAGGAGAATGTCTTTAGGCTATTCTAGAGGGAATCCCCTACAGTACATCATCCAGATCCTCAACAGAGTTGAAGCCTTGAAGTACACATCCCCAGCGGAGTTAAGTTTCAAAATCCATTACATCAGAATTAAGTTTCTAAACTCCCGATCCCCAGCGGAGCCAGAATACTTTGAACTACAAATCCCCGGTGAAGATGAAACTTCCTTCCCCGAGGGAGTCCAAAACTTCAACCTTTAAACCACAGTGGAAATCATCCGGTTTCTCCAAATCCCCCGACAAGTTATCTTAAAAACCTGGAAATCAACCAGATAACAGTTAACTTTTATCCCCAACCAAGGATAAAACCCCAGAAGATTGGCATATTCCCAAGCTCCTGATACCCTTAACAGAATAAAGATTCTCATTCTTAAAACCTCAATAGATTGGCATATAACCCAAGCTTTTGAAAACTCTCCAACAGGATAAGCATTCTCCCCACAGAGTTATTTCCCAGCAGAACAAAGATTCTTGTTCTCATTTCTCCAGTTGAGGCCTCCCAGGTTTTAATTCCCCAGTAGAGATCGTCAGAGTTTTCCTTATTCCCCAGGAAAGTCATGAAAGATTCTCAATTCCCCGCAGAAGTTGTCGAAGCTTTTGTTAATCCCCATAGGTCACCAAGGATTTTCAATCACCAGCACTAGTCCAAAGAATTTCTCAGTCTCAGCAATCAAAGATTTTGAATCTCCAGCAGCAGTCAAGGGTTTATTTTCCCCGGCAGCAGTTAAAGATTTCATTATCTCCAGCTATCAAGGATTTATTTTCCTCAGCAAGACGGCTACTCAGCTTACATGCGCATCCATTACATTCATATATCATAAACATTGATAAAACACATTTTATTGCATCATACATGTCATGAAACATAACTTTATGTTTTAGCTAACATTTTACCCTTTTCAGGATAAGATTAAAAGCTACCTTTAACAAATGTTCAAAGATCTCAGATACAGTACGGATACGCTCTAAGACATGGAAGTCATTCTGCTACTCATTCAGGTCTCTTGTTTCAGATACAGTATGGATACACCCCAGACACAGCGGTCATTCTACTATTCATTCAGACTTCAGAAATCAGATATAGACTAGATACGCTCCAGACACGGAAGCCATTCTATTTCTCATTCAGATTCAACTATCAATTTCAAAGTCCAGATGCACTCCAGACAAGGAAGTCATTCTGTCACTTATTCAGATCCCAGTTACAGTACGGATACACTCCAGACACGGAAGTCATTCTGCTACTCATACAGATCTCAACTTCAGATACAGTCCAGATACGCTCCAGACACGTTTGCCATTCTGTCACTCATTCAAACCTATTCCCCATCCCAGAGATACTCCAGACACGGATGTCTTTCTATCGCTTATCCAGATTTCAGATTTCGGATACAATACAGATACACTCCAGACACGACAGTCATTCTGATATTCATTCAAGAATCAAATACAGTTACAGCTCGGATATGCTCCAGACACGGACGCCATTCTTTTGCTCATACAAATCCAATCTCCAGATACAACTTAGATACGTTCCAGATACGGATACCATTCTGAAATTCATTCTCCTAATTCTCAACAAACAAGTCTTGGATGGCATCTTTAAGCCCATCTCCAGCAAGATTCTACCATCTCCTAATGGCATCTTTAAGCCCATTCCCTCAGCTACATTTTGACGAGTGCAAATTTACGGGCACTCAAGTGTCCAATCCTCTCTTACCTTCGAGTCACGAAAGGCAAACTCGCCAATCTAACTCTTCAGGTTCAAGAAGATTGAACAGGGGCAGCTGTTGTACCCCAAAATTTTCCCTCTCATTTTATCAAGGTTTTCCCTCACCAGACTCTTTGAACTCCAGACAGGATTAGGGTTTTGCTCTGCTCAAGACATCTCCTTGCACTGATGACCTAAGTTAGGGTTTGAGTTTGCACAAATATTTTTTGGACTTTCAATGCTCAAAGTGACTTTCATACTTCATGTTGGGTTCATAAGTTTTTCCATACCAAGTTTCAAGCCTTGAATCAAATTTTTGCCCAGTCAATGGGACAGTTGACCTAGAAATCAATTGTATTGGGGAAAAAGTCAACTATGGCCAACTTACAGTCAAACCTCATGATTTTTGACCCACATTAACATTATAAACGCATATGAACAATTTGATCAAGTTTGGATCACAACTCCTCAAGAAATTTGATCAGATCATCAAAAGGGCAAAATAGTCATTTTTAGGGTTTTGACTGCACAAGGGCAATTTCTGACTTTTGACCTAGCAAATGACAAAGTGAGTTCAAGCATGGATTCAAGGATTCAATGGTATCATATTTACCTATTCACAAGGTTCAAAAGACCTCAATTGCATTGGATTGACATATGAATTTTTCAGTCAAACTGATCAAAATTTGACTATACACTGAAAAGTCAAACTTTGATTTTTTGGTAAAAATCAAGTGCCAAGGGTCATTTTTCATCAAGATGTGTCAAAACATGAAACTTGTTCATCAAGAAACCCAATTTTGCAAATTAGGGTTTAAAGTTGAAAATTTTCATAACTTAGAATTTTTCTAAGTTATGAAATTTTCTTAATTTTTCCTAACTTTGCCCAACATTTTCACCATGATGCAATTGAATTCAAACAAAACTTCCAACATGAAAGTTGTAGTCCTCCACAAAGTCTACAACTTTTATTCACAAAGTTTTCCCAAAAGAAGCTTGGATCTCAAGTTATGACTTTTGGAATAAGGGTCCATGAAACTTTTAACTTAGTGAAATTTTGCCCTAGTTTAGGCAGGATTTTGACCTATCTTCATGACCATTTTTCACATAGTTCCACTTGGAATCTCAAATTTCATTTTAAATATGGAATGTAGAGCATGTTGCAAGCTTTCCAAAATGTCCAAGAACTCTCCAAACTCATTTGTGGTTAGGGCGAATCGAAGGCTTGAAGTTGGCAAAAACTCACTTTTCATCCATGGCATGTTCATATTGATACAAGTTGCAAATTCAAATCAGCTTGCTTTGCACTAGATTACAGGCCTAAAAACCATTCCATACTTAATAATTAAATGCAAATCCATTGTTCTAAGGTTTTGTTTTGGTCATTAAAGCATTGCACACAAGATTAATCCCTAAATAGAAAAAGCAACATTACCATTTTTGCTTAAATTTTGCTTTATGTCAAAACAGCATCCTTGAGCATTGAGCCATATCTTGTGCAGAAAATCAAATCCACCAACTTGAGGGGCCAAGAGCATAGTATGCAAGCTGATGGATAGCCTGTACAGGCCTGCTTTGCATCACTTGTCCACTTTTGCTTCATATACAAGAAACATGTCCAATATCACATAACTTAGACATCTGTGAAAATGAACCTTTGCAAGCATTTGGAACATTTTTCTCACACCCCCTTGAGCCAGAAACACGACCCTTTGAGCCCTCAAACCTCCCATAGCAAAAAATGACATTTCATTGGCAAAACAGGGCAGCATCTGCATCTTGAGTTCTATCTCCCAATTTGCTCGTGCGTTTTGTCCCAAACCTGTTCAAACACCTTCCATACAACCTATCCAAGCTATCCCAACCCTTAAACACTAACTGTAACTCCATTTACAAGGTTTGCCATTTTTTATTTCAGCTTGTGCATGTTGAGTTCTGTAGGCTTGTTCAAGCACATTCAAGGCAAGATAAGTATTGGAGTAGGTCAGGGGAAGTTCAAGCAAGCTCCCAAACATCTTAGGCCTCATTGAAAAGCTCCACATTGTCAGACACGATCTCAACTGAAACATGTTTTTATCAACTTCCTATCTCTCTATTTAGGAACAATTAGGCTTAGGTTTGTGAATAAGAAATATAGTATTCATAGCCATGAAGTTGTACATATGCTCAGTTTTCATTTTAGTTAAGCATGCTAAGAGAATTTGGTCCATGAACATCCTGAAAAAAATAGGTTAAGATTTAGGGCCAGAGAAATTCTCTCTGGTCTTTGAGAGTTAGGACAAGTTTTTTTTATATGGTTGAATTCGTCTTGGAAAACCCTACAACTTTGATGTTATGTGTTTTTGCATTAGAGCTCGTATGTAGGTTGTTCATGTTTGGTACAGGGCGCGCGAAATTTTGAAGAGAGGTTGAAGATGAAGTCTGGCTTGGGCTGGGCTTTGGTTCCTTTGTTTCTAACACCCCCCTTTTGCTGAATGCACCCCCCTGGCCCAATTTCTTTATACTTTTTTTATTTTTTTTATTTTCATTTTCTGATTTTTATTTTATATTTTCCCAAGCATAAAAATACCCCAAAATACTATCATAAATTTTCATATTTATTTTTATCATTTTATTATTTTTTAGACATGAAAATAATAACTTAATAGTATATACTTTTATTTATTGAAAACTTGAAAATAATATATAATAACCATTATACTTTTATTTTTTTATTTTATTCTTTATTTTATTTACACTAAAAAAAATTGTTCTAAATATATTTTTGTCTTATATATATTTTATTTTATTTTACATAACTAATATAATTAATATATACATACATACTTTTATTTTATTTAATAAATACTTGAGAATAAAAACATAAAAATATTATACTTTTATTTTTATTATTATTTATACTTAAAAAATATTTTTTTCTAAATATATTTTATTTTTTGTATATACATTATTTTATTTTATTATATATAAATAGTATATTTAATATATTTACATTCTTAAAAGAAAATTAGGGTTTTACCCTTAATCAAAAAATAATCTTTTTCATTTATTTCTTTCTTTTTGCATTAAATACATTTTTACATACATAAAAATAAACAAAACATTTTTGCATATTCATAATATTTTGTATAATTATTTAATTTGTTTATTTAAGTATTATTCATTTATTTATTTTGTATCAATTATTCAATTTGGATGTAATAGTAAAATTAGGGTTTTAATTTCTTGTCAAATAATCCCCATTTAAAAATTGTATCCCCATCTCCATAATCATGTTGTAATAGTGGTAGATTTATTTTAAGCATTTATGCTTTCAATTATGCCATGATTAGAGATTAGGATTTGTATGCAAAAATCCAAAATCAACAAGTAGCTTAACTAATACAAAGACAAAAATGCATGAAAATGACAACACAATGCACACTTGCACCCCTAGGTTTTCATCCACTTCTTACCTTAAAAATGGGCCATGTTATGCATGTTGAGTACTTTGGCAAAACAAAAACAAAACAAAAGATCATAGTCCCTCGATGACGCTATCTTGGTTGCCTATACAAAATTGATCTAGTCCCTCAAAAATTTGCTAAAAATACTTAACACAATTGCTATCATGGTCAATACGATGACCCGCGCCTGTCCCGTTTAACATCCTAATACAAGGTTGTTTACCAAATGCAATGGTAAAACAACACTGTCAAAAGGGTTAAAAACATATGGGAAATATCTTTGAGTAAAATAGGGTAGATAACTCTTAGTTACTTGATCAAAACTTGCAAAACATCCTTGTTATTTTCAAACACACTTCACAACACAATTTCAAAACATTTCCCAAAACAAACTTTCAAATATTGAAAAATCTTTTCAAAAGACAATACACCTTTGTATATATTCAAACAATAATCATTACAAAGGTTGCCACAACGATGGCCTCTTTCAAAACATTTTCAAAACCACACACACAAAGCACCATTTCAAACAATTGGAAAAGCAAAGCAAGTGATCTAAACAAGTAACTAAGAGCCCATGGATAACCATGGATGACAAGGGTGTTTGCACCTTCCCTTTTCATAATCTACTCCCTGAACCCAAGAAAACATCTCAAAGGTCTTTCCTGTGCTTTTTGACCTTTCCTTAGGATAAAATAAAAAGTCGGTGGAGACTCTTGCTAAACCGAAACATTTGCAAACACAAAACGCAAACCTCAAGTCAGTTCTCCCACCGTATCACACCCCACATCGCGAAAGGCCAAGGAGCTATCAAAACATTCTGAGGAACTGGAAGTACATGCACCTTATCAGCATAGACTTGGCACTTATGACAGGTGCGAGAGTGCTGATAACAATCGGCTTCCATAGTGGACCAATAATATCCTACCCGTAGGATCTTCTTTGTCATGGTATGTCCACTGGAATGAGTTCCGAAGGTACCTTCATGTAACTCTGCCATGATCCTTTCTGCCTCGCTCTTGTCCATACATCGCAGTAAGGTTGAATCATGGTTAGGCTTATAGAGAATCCCATTACTGGTGAAGAACTTCACAGCGAACCTTCTCAGAAACTTCTTATCATTAACAGATGCACCCTCGGGGTAATCTTGAGTCTAAAGATACCTCTTTACCTCATGGAACCAGGGTTTATCTGCTACCTCTTCAGTCTCGATGTCACAACAATGTGCGGGTTCGTCCAACCTCTCGATGGTAATTTGGGGAGCTTCATCATCCCACCTGACTTTGAACATAGAATACATGGTAGTTAGCGCGTCCGCTAACTGATTCTCCTCCCTAAGGAAGTGTTCAAAGGTTATCTCCTTAAAGTGTGGGAGCAATGTCAATACATACTCTTTGTAAGGAATAAGATTTGGGTGCTTCGTATCCCACTCGCCTTTGATCTGACTGATCACCAGAGCGGAATCTCCGAATACACTCAAGAACTTAATCCTTAGGTCAATAGTAGCTCGAAGACCCAGGACACGGGCTTCATACTCCGCCATGTTGTTGGTGCAGTTAAAACATAACAGGGCGGTGAATGGAGTATGACAGCCCTCAGGAGATATAATCATAGCACTGATGCCATTACCCAGCGTGTTCGATGCTCCATGAAAATACATAGACCATCGGGAGCCCTCCTCAGGTCCTTCATCCAGTCCAGGTTTCTCACAGTCGGTAACCAACATGATGTTCTCATCCGGGAACTCAAAATTCATGGATTGGTAGTCATCCACAGCCTGATGCGCCAAATGATCCTCCAATACACTCCCCTTGATTACTTTTTGGGTTGTGTATTGGATATCATACTCAGTTAAGATCATCTGCCATCTTGTTATCCTTCCGGAGAGAGTGGGCTTCTCGAAAATATACTTGATTGGATCCATCTTTGATATCAATAAGCTGGTGTGAGTCAACATATATTGTCTCAGCCGGCAAGCAGCCCATGCCAAAGCGCAACAAGTTTTCTCGAGCAATGAGTATCGGGTCTCACAGTCGGTAAACGTTTTGCTAAGGTAGTAAATAGCGTTCTCTTTTTGGCCAGACTCGTCATGCTGCCCCAACACACACCCCATTGAACCATCCAGTACTGTCAAGTATAAGATCAAAGGTCTTCCTTCAACTGGAGCCATCAAAATTGGTGGCTCTTGGAGGTATTCCTTGATTCTTTCAAAAGCGGTCTGGCATTCGTCAATCCACTTTACCACTTGATCCTTCTTCAGCAGCTTGAAGATTGGCTTGCAAGTAGCAGTCAAATGTGAAATGAATCGGGCGATATAGTTCAGACATCCCAAAAAGCCTCTAACTTCCTTTTCTGCGCGGGGAGTCGGCATCTCCTATATGGCTTTTACCTTGGCAGGGTCTACCTGAATACCCTTATCACTGACGACGAAACCCAGCAACTTACCAGACCTTACCCCGAAGGTGCCCTTGTTCGGGTTCAACCTTAGCTTGTACATTTTCAACCTGTCAAACAGTTTCTGGAGATGATCAAGGTGTTCTTCCTCAGTCTGGGATCTTGCTATCATGTCATCAACATAAACCTCAATCTCATGGTGAATCATGTCGTGGAACAAAACGACCATGGCGCGCTGATAAGTTTCCCCAGAATTCTTCAATCCGAAAGGCATTACCTTGTAACAGAAGGTGCCCCATTGTGTAACGAAGGTTGTCTTCTCCATGTCTTCAGGAGCCATCTTGATCTGGTCGTAACCAGAAAAACCATCCATGAAGGAGAAGATCTTATGATGCACGGTGTTGTCGACCAAAACATCGATGTGATGAAGTGGGAAATCATCCTTGGGGCTTGCCCTATTCAGATCTCTATAGTCCACACACATTCATACCTTACCATCCTTCTTAGGCACCGGAACAACGTTGGCAATCCACTGCGGATAAGAAGTGACAGCTAAAAATCCCACGTCGAATTGTTTCATGACCTCAGCTTTTATTTTCTCAGACATCTCAGGGTGCATACAACGAACCTTCTGCTTTACCGGAGGACAATCTTCTTTGGTTGGTAGACGGTGTACCACAATATCAGTGTCCAAACCAGGCATGTCTTCATAGGACCAGGCGGAGATCTCAACATAGTCGCGTAGCATCTGTATCAACCGTTGTTTGACACTAGGCTTCAAATTCGCACCTATCTTAACCTCTTTCCTGTCTTCCTCTATACCTAAATTCATTGATTCAATTGGATCTTCATGAGGTTGTATGGCCCTCTCTTCCTACAGTAATAGTCTGGCAAGTTCTCCAGGCACCTCACAATCATCCTCACCTTCGTCCTCGGCTTGGTTGATCGGATTTTCAAAGTCATAATCAGCATTAGTAGAGTCGTTATCAACGGGATCCAGAGTGGATATGGATCTGCAGTATGATATGTGAGTGTGTGTAAGAGAATAGTTGTTTTTTGATAAAGCGAGAGACAGAATAAGAAAAGAAAAACAAGGAGCGCAAAATTTGTAATGCAAGAAACGTCTGATGTTTTATTAATGATATATGAAATGACAAATGATAAGCCCTCACAAGAAAAGCCAAGGTGCCTCGGGCAAGGCACCGGGCCGTAAAGTTTCAAACTGTTTATTACAACTCTTAAAACAAAAGTCAATTACTGTGGAATAAAAGAAACAGGTATGAAGTCCTTCTCCGTCCAGTTGCTTAGTCCGCCATTGGTTGTGGGGTAGATCCAGCTGTCGATATCTGAATCTTCTTCACCATATTCCACCGCATTAACTCCCTGATTGCTGATGTGCAGAGGCGGTCTTCCAATCTGTGCGCGCCTAACAGCCCTTTGAGCCCCTGTAGTAAAGCCCAAACCAAATTTGTCAATTTTGTGCGTGAAATCAGGGAGCTGACCCCGATTTTCCCACCCACCTTCTTCAATTACAGCCCTGGCATCCTTGAGAGAAGCCATCTTCATCAGAGGTTTGTCGGTAGCAACTTCAGTTGACGCCAAGGTCTGGGGGACCTCTTCAAAGTTCTAACAAGGGGTTTCGATGAATTCCCCATCCATCTCTACATATCGGAAAGAATTGAGATGACTCACCATATACTCCTCTTCACCCCGTACCGTGACAATCTTCCCTTTTACCAGATATTTCAACATTTGATGGAGCGTGGAAGTCACTGCCCCAGCCTTATGAATCCAAGGGCGACCCAGCAAGCAAGAATATGATGGTCTGATATCCATCACATAAAAGGTGGATGCAAAAGTCTGAGAGCCAACTTTAACAGGGATGTCCACCTCCCCGTGCACCATCCTTTTTGACCCGTCGAAAGCCCTGACCACAATATTGCTCGGCTTTAGAATCAAACCTTCACAGTCCAGACGGTCTAGTGCTTTCTTTGGCAGAACATTCAATGAGGACCCGGTATCCACTAGTACATGGGCCATAATAGTTCCCCTACACTCGATCGAGACGTGCAGAGCATCATTATAATTCTTTCCTTTAGCAATCAGATCTGCATCTGAGAAACCCAACCCATTGTCGCCAGTCAAACTAGCTATGCAATCTTTGAATTGATCAGCCAAAGTTTCCTGCGGCACATGCGCAGTCTTGAGGAATGCAATTAGAGCCTTCGCACGGGTTTTAGAACACAATAATAAGGACAACATGGATATTTTTTACGAGGTCCTCTCCATCTGCTCGACTACGTTGTAGTCGCCCTTCTTGATAATCTTAAGTATTTCCTATATCGCCTGCTTAGAGATTTCTACAATGATCTTCTTAGGTGCCTCCATCCGGGCAGGCTCACCTGTGATTTCTTTGTCCCGAGTCCCAGATGGCTCGGCGACAGGGGTGATTACTGGAATAGGAACTGGGATAGTTGCTGATGTACTAGCAGATGGAATGATAACAGGTTTGTGAACAGTCGGAGGGGAAATCTCGGGAGAAAAGAGTCTTCCGCTTCTGGTGACCTTGCTAGCCCCGACAATATTGCTGACATCGACATCAGCTCCTTCACTCTTTAAGTCTTTTTTAACTCCATGGTAATACACACCTGCACCATAGTGCCAAGGGATGGCCTTATCCGAAGTGTATGGGATAGGACCAGGGACAGTAATTATTAACGGAGAAAATCTTGGGACGGGTGTAATCCTAACAGGTTTTCTCGAGGAAACCTTGGAAGGATTGGCGGAGATGGTTATGATGGAAACATCTTAAATTGGAACCAATGGAATCATAGTCTTTTCGAATAGGATCTCTTTGTTATCCATCAGGTGCTGAACACCTGATTTCAATAAATGGCAACCAGCAGGAAGAATTGAACATATGTGGCAACCTTCACCACAGCCCGGAAGTAAACCGGATAACAACAAATTCTTCTTAATTGTCATCAAAGGAGTAGAAATTTCTTCCACAGAGGTCACAAATAAATCATCGTCCACAGCATTTACTCCATGACCATGTTTGGGCATGAGAGCAGTTATGACGTTTGGCTTCTCCGGAGCGTCAAACTCAATCTCTTTGGCTTCGATCAAGTCTTGCACTTTGTTTTTCAAGGCCCAACTGTTTTTTGTATCATGACCTGTACTTTCGGAGTGATGGGTGCAGCGGGCATTCGGGTTATAGTGAGGAGATGTGGTGTTGGGGTTCTTCGGGGCTTCCCTCAGAGTTACCAGATTGATCTTCAATAATTATGGTAGAATTTGAGACAAAGTCATATTGAGCCGAGTGAACTGCCTCTGTGGTTTTTCCACCTTTTGTTGATTGTTGCATTGTGGAGCAACTATGGTTCTTGATATTACTACCACATTTACTGCTTGACGGTGTTCAGGTCTGCTTTGGCCCCTCGGGCCGTAGACTGCACTAGCTTCTTTCTTACCGGTGAAAGGCTTCTTTACTGCATTTGATTAAGTGTCCTTATGTATCTTACCACTTAGGATACCAGCTTTTACTCTCTCTCCAGTCAAGATCAACTCAGTAAACCCAGATGACGAACTACCGATCAGATGATTGAAAAATGGACCAGATAGTGTCCCTAGAAACATGTCAACCAACTCCCTGTCAGACAAAGGGGGTTGAACTCTTCCAGCCAAATCTCTCCACTTTTGAGCATAGTCCTTAAAACCTTCACTTGCACCCATTGACATACCCTGAAGCTGAGTACGAGTGGGAGCAAGGTCGGTGTTATACTGATACTGCCTGTAAAAAGCAGCAGCAAGGTCTTCCCAGTTTCGGACATTGGCTCCTTCCAACTGATAAAACCATTCAAGTTGAGTCCCTGATAGACTGTCTTGAAAGAAGTGTACCCACAGATTTCTATCAGCAGTGTGGGGTTGGATTTTTCTGACGTACGAGCGGAGATGGAGTTTTGGACAAGATACTCCATCGTACTTGGAAAAAACCAGAGCTTTGAACTTATGAGGGATCACCACTTCCGATACCAATCCCAGCTCTCCGAAATCCAAACCAGGGATCTTCTAAATCTCCATAGCACTCAGACGGTCTTCTAATTGCTTGTACCTATCCTCGGCAGGAGGATATTGTTCATCATCGTAATCCATATCATTGTCAAAAACTACTGGACTAGGGTCCTTTGTCCTTTCTTGGTTCTCCCCGTCTTTGGATGAGGAGGTCAGATCAGCTGATTGTCTTATCATTTCTTTGAATCTTCTACCCATGTTCAGAATACCAACTTTCTTCTTCTTCTTCTTTTCTTTCAGAATCAGGGTCTTCAAATCCTCTTGCCCTTTAGCCAAGCTTAAGAACATTTGCTGGAATTGGGCATTCTATGTCTGAAGATCTTTGATGGCTTGATCAGAAGACATTTATGCTGAAATAAACAGCGAAGAAGATGAGAAACATGTAATGGTACCTATAATGGTGCGCATGATAATGGGATGTATGTAATGATTTCAAAGACTTTCGGAGATTTAAATTTGCAAACCAAAAATAAAACAAACTTTATTAGATTAACTAGTAAAAAGGTTCAACAATGCCTTTGAGGCGTTACAAAGAAATAAATGGAAAACAAATCTAAACTAGAAAAGAAAAATCAAAAGTCCCATGGACGCTTCCTCTTTATGCTGACGTAGTCATTGATCACTCGTTCTTCCTCGAGCTTCCTGGTGAGCTTCAAGATCTTCCTTTATTTCTTATGGTACATTTCCCGGTAAGTATCCCTCTCCTCTTTCAGTTGAATCTAAGATCTCTGCAATGCCCTAGGATCAGTGGGCATGTAAGGATAAAGAACTGTGTAAGGAATGCCTTCTTCGTTGGTGGGCTCCACAATTACTGGCAATACTGCTTCATAGGGAATCCCAAGCTTCTGGGCACGAGCTCGGACCCACTGGAGGTAAGGCTGCATAGGAAGGGAAGTCCTTGGTCCTAGCTCTTGGGGGTCAGATCTGTTCATCATGCCCCAAGCTCGTATAAGCCTCTGGTGGTGCTCGTCAACGTCTTCCTTGTAGTCAAATGCAATATCCTCAAGAAGTAGCTCATGAGGACCATTTCTCTGAGCACGACCAAATTGTCATAGAGCTAGACAAGGATTGTAGGTTATACACCCTCTGATTCCAAGCAACGGGACATTAGGGTATCCCCCACAACGATCAATGACAGCAGTGTCTTCCATAATCCGGGAGCTCCAAAGAATGTCTGTATGGGCAAGTGACATTATTTTGTAGGACCATCCCAAACCTTCTTCATTCTTTAGCACAGACTTTGGGAGGTGCAAAATAAACCACCTTGACAGCAACGACATGCAGCACATGAGAGTCCCTCTTCTTCGCACAGTACGAGTGTAGAGGGCATGCAAGATATCACCCAGTAAAGTAGGAACGGGATTGCGAGAAAGGAATATCTTAACCGCATTCACATCCACGAAGGAATCCGGCTTCGGGAAGAGAACCATACCGTAGATAAGGAGAGCCAAGATATCTTCGAAATCCTGAAAATCCAAACTATCCCAGAATAGCTGAGCCTGATCTATCAGAAACTTGGCTAAGAAACCTTCAACCCTGCTTCGTGTTTCCCAATTGGATACTACATCAGCCTGTTTCAGATGTAGAGCTGAGGCAATGTCTTCTGGTCTAAGAGTCTCTTCCATACCTGTGAAGGGCACCTGTTCAAGGATGGATATGCCCAATAAGTGAGAGAACTCTTCCAAAGTTGAGCAGGTATTTGCACAAAGTTAACTCGGACGGTATTTCTGCGCACGGAATCCATAATCTCCATAAGGGATACCGCTACAAACCAATGTGCCACATCAACGTAGATACTGCTTCAACCGTTTCGGTCTACGTCGTACAATTCCCTCACAGTTTATTGCTACTTGCCTAAAAAGGTGTCCCCAGATCCGGGTTAGGATCTATAGTAACTCCCAAACAAAAACCCTTAAAAGTAAATCAACCAAAACAAACAAGAGAAGAAAATATGATGAACTAATCCTAACGTATACCCCACTTAAATACCCAGCAGAGTCGCCAGTTCTGTGATACGGTGGCATAACTGACTGTTTTGAAAATGCTGGTTTGTGTTTTGCGTTTTGCATTCGCAAAATGTCGTGGTAAGCAAGAGTCGCCACCGTCTTTTATTTTTTCCAACTGGAAAGGAAAAAAGCACAGAAAAATTCCTTTTCGAGATTTTGAGTACGGGGGGTAGATTATAGAAAGGGAAGGTGTTAGCACCCTTTCCATCCATGGTTTTCCATGGGCTCTTAGGTACTTGCCCATCTTTTGAAATTGCTTGTGTGTGTTTGTTTTGAAAATTTTTGTTTTACTTCGTTTTAACCCTTGTTTCTGTCCTCAAGAGTGTTACGAAGATGTTTTTGAAAACTTTGTTTGAAAAGTGTTTGGTGTGAAAAGTTTGATTTTGAGCAAGTACCTAACAGTTATCTACCTACTCGAAAAAAGATCGTTTCTATTCTCGTTTCCTTTAGACCGTGTTATCCTACTATTATTGAGTAGGTAACCCTAGTCGTTGGAGTTGTAAGGGTCAATTTGTAAGGGACGTACGATCACTAAAGCAATGTTAGGATGTCTTAGTAATAACCCTAAAGTCTTAAGATCCTATTCGAGGCAACATTTCTGAGGCGACGTTTCCGAGGCAACATTTCCGAACGGGACTTTTGATCTTTGTTAGACAGGAGGGCAACCACTAAGACACCCTATATTTAGTGATCATTTACCGAAGGCAACCGGAGTGAGAGTATACCCTAAGAGTGCGCATGTGTGAGTGATTTGATTTCATTTATTATCTTTGCACATTAGGGTTTTCTATCCATTTTAAATTATCATGCAATCTTGTCATACAATCCTATTAACATACATCTAAACCGTTAATATTTGCGAAAATTAAAATGCGAAAAAATAAAACCTACGCTATTACAAGGCTTCGGGGTAGGGATTAATTACATAGCCAAAAAAAACCCGTAAAAAATGATAAATAAAGAAAAATCCTAATTAAACTATTACATACCGTGAGCAGTTACATTAATATTGCAAAAATTAATAAACGCACGCGATGAATCGAATGAAAAGAATAATTAGGGTTTTGACCCCAACTAAGCCTAATTAAAAGAAAAATCATTTTTTTGTGGTTTTTATGCTATTTTGAGAAAATAAAGTTTAATTGAATAAATAAAAAACCTAATTAATAATTAATTTTAATTAAGAAAAATAATTAAATTAACCTATTTTTTTATTTTTTGGTTTTGAGAAAAGAAATAAAAATTAAATCAATAGTTAACCCTAATTTTTTCTAATTGATTTTAATTATATAAAAAATTTAGAATTACTCTAAATTAAATTAAACTAACATTAAATTAAATTTGATAAAATAAAAACCTAATTCTAAATTTTGTGAAACTTGATTTTATGATTTTTTGTGAAAAAAAGAAATTAATTTGGTTAAAAAATAATTAAGTAAATTAAATTAAATAAAAGAAAAAGAAAAGAAAAGAGAAAGAATGGGCCTGGTATTAGCAAAAGGAGGGGGGTGTTATTTGCAAATTCAAGCCCAACAATTCCTGGCCCCATTGACTTTGTCAGATTCTGTGTATACACTTGGCTCCAACGCATGGTGGACCCTCATGGGAAGGCCTTGGATATGGCATGTTGATGATCTGATGGTTGGATGCTGATGATGTATGATGGACGCAAGGGACACTTGTGCACCTGCTTATGCAAAGCAAAATAATATGAAACCAAGGTTGGGACCTGGGGATCGAACCCATGCCCTTAAGCATTCCCCCACTGCACACTTGCCAGCTGAGCTGGTTGTGTTAGTTGTACAAATAATAACAAATGAATATTATATGATAAAAACAAAAGGCCAAGTTCTGAAACGCGTGAAATTTGATTTGGAAAGTCAGGGAGTGCCACATTACTTTCTTCTTCTTCCCACTGTCGTGTTAGCCCTGGAAGCTTTTACCTACGGACATCTGAGTGTAACTACAGCCCCTGTTCATTCCAAAATCTTGTATATGCATGATAAACCAAAACCAATGGTACCAATCAACTCGTTGCAACCTCACGAGCATCATGGTACCATTATTAATGGCCAATTGTCCCTGTACAAGAAAACCCTAAAAATGAAGGAAAAAACCTAGCCATGGCACTTTGCTGTACATTCAATAAAAATGCAATTAATCCTAACCATTAGCTTGCAAACATATCAAGGATTAAAAATATGTCAATTATTCATGCTAAAATGCCAGAATCAGTGCATTCGATTTCAAGAAAAGAGACAAACTGTTTGAACCTTACAGTGTGATTCTGAGCGTGGGGAAGCTTGCTAGCGGTTGCAACACGGTCCAGGAATGTCCAGTAAACGATTGGGATGGTTAGAATGCCTTGAGGTGATCTGTAACGTGGAAATTGGTCTGCAACTTTTCTTGAATTTTTTGAAGTTTGCTTTCTGCCTTTTCACGCCTCTCTCCCCTTGTTTTTGGTCTGCACTTGTCCCTTATGTATCCAAGAATGAATTAGGGTTGCCATTTGTTTCAAATCTTCTCCAATTATGATTATTGATTGATGATTTGATCCTTGTGCAAAATCTTTCCAAATCAAGCAAAATGCAATCTTTTTGTATCCATAAGAGCCTTGCATGATTTGATCTTGTCTCCAGCTGTGTAATGGACCTAATCATGCACAAAATCTCAAGATTTAATTAGCTTTTGATATTTTTACTATTTTATATTGATTTTATTTGATTTAAATGAAATAAAATCAAAATAGATAAATAAAATAAAAGAATGACAAATAAAAGAGTTCATGGGTCGTGGGTCACATTACAAACTCAGTGCAAACATAAAAAGTTGGGCCCATTTAGCAAAAAATGTCATTTTGGACACTTTTGACTTTTGGCAATTTTGCAAAAAAGGGTCAACTTGGCCAATGCATAACTCTTTAAATTTTGATCCTAGAGATGTATTCTTGGACTTTTTAGAAAGCTTAAGATGTCCTCTAACCAACCTTTTTGGTATCATCTCAATTGAGTCTTCCATGTTCATGTATGAAGCTTTGACCCACAAGGTGTTTTTGCTAACTTTTCAAAATGACCTATAATGTCCAAATTCATATTTTCTTGTGAGTGCATATTTTGAACTTGGGAGCTGAAGATGAATTGTAGGGAATTATATCCTATTCAAAATGAGATTTGTATGGGTCATTTTTTATAAAGTATGAGAAAGTTATGCCTGGTCAAAGTTGAGTTGACTTTTCCTACAAAACCCTAATTTAGCAACTTTTGGGTTTTGATGAATTGTGAGCAATTCTTGAGGAATCATGATCAACCCTTGATAAAATGATGAATAATACTTCAAAATGAGGATTTTGACCAAAAATCTTGAAGTTTGACTGTATGTGGGCCATAGTTGACTTTTGCCCTAGCAAAGTCGATTTTCAGGCCTTTGAGCAATTGACTGGGCAAACTTCCTATGCAAGGCTTGAAACTTGACATGTATGATCTTGAGAACATAATAGGACAATGGTGAGCATTTGGGATCCTTTGGACTCAAGCATATTGATGCAAAATGGAACCCTAATTTGAGGTAGACTGCCTTAGGAGAGAGTTTGTCTGGTCAACCCTTGGACTTCCTTGAGCAATTTGAGGACCTCACTTGACATGTATTGAGAAATATGAGAGGGAAAATTTTGGGGTACAACTGTGTCAAAGAGCGGGTAATTCAGATATTACATTATTATGTTGAGATCTTTTCCTGGTCATACGAAGACATGCCAGGGCTGGACACTGATATGGTGGTTCATCGTCTTCCAACAAAAGAGGATTGCCCTCCAGTGAAGCAAAAGGTTCGTCGTATGCGTCCTGAGATGTCAGAAAAGATCAAGGATTAAGTTATGAAATAGTTCAACGCCAGTTTCTTATTTGTTACCTCTTATCCATAATGGATTTCTAATGTTGTTCCAGTACCTAAGAAGGACAGTAAGGTACGTATGTGTGTGGATTTCAGAGACTTGAATAGGGCAAGCCCCAAGGATGACTTTCTGCTTCCCCATATTGACTTCATGTTTGACAACACCGCGTAACATGAGGTGTTCTCCTTCATGGATGGTTTCTCCGGGTATAATTAGATCAAAATGGCACCTGAAGATATGGAGAAAACAACCTTCGTCACACAGTGGGTCACCTTCTGTTATAAAGTTATGCCATTTGGGTTTAAAAACGATGGGGCAACCTATCAGCGAGCTATGGTAGCTTTGTTTCACGATATGATCCATCACGATATAGAGTTCTATGTGGACGACATGATAGCCAGGTCTCAGACTGAAGAAGAGCACCTTGATCACTTGCAAAAACTGTTTGAAAGACTGAAGAAGTACGAGCTAAGACTGAACCCGAACAAGCGCACCTTTGGAGTAAGATCTGGTAAGCTCCTAGGTTTTGTTGTCAGCGGAAAAACTATTGAAGTAGACCATGTAAAGTTTAAAGCTATACAATAAATTCTAACTCCCGCACTGAGAAGGAGGTCAAGGGATTCTTGGGACGTCTAAACTACATTTCCCGATTCATTTCCCATCTAACCGCTACTTGTGAGCCAATCTTCAAATTACTGAAGAAAGATCAAGCAGTGAAGTGGAATGACGACTGCCATACCACCTTTGACAAAATCAAAGAATGTCTTCAAGAGCCTCCAACTTTGATGTCTCCGGTTGAAAGAAGACCTTTGATCATGTACTTAACAGTATTAGAGAATTCAATGAGGTGTGTGCTGGGGCAGCATGACGAGTCTGGTCGAAAAGAGCATGCAATATACTACCTTAGCAAAAAGTTTACTGACTGTGAAACAAGATACTCGCTGCTCGAGAAAACTTACTGCACTTTGGCATGGGCTTCTCGCCAACTAAGATAGTATATGTTGACTCACACTACCTTGTTGATATCTAAAATGGATCCTATCAAATACATCTTTGAGAATCCCGCTCTCTCCAGAAGAATAGCACGATGGAAAATGGTCCTAACCGAATATAATATTCAGTACACAACCCAGAAAGCAATCAAGGGAAGTGTATTAGCTGATCATTTGGCTCATCAAGTTTTGGACGACTACCAATCCATGAATTTTGAATTCCCGGACGAGAACATCATGTTAGTGACTGATTCTGAAAAACCTGGACCGGATGAAGGACCTGAAAAGGGATTCCGATGGACTATGGTTTTTTATGGAGCTTCCAACGCACTTGGAAATGGCATTGGAGCTGTGATTATATCCCCCGAGGGCTACCATAGACCCTTCACTTCCAGGTTATGTTTCAATTGTACCAACAATATGGTTGAATATGAAGCATGTATCATGGGTCTCAAGGCTGCTATCGATTTGAGAATAAAATTCCTAAGTGTATATGGAGACTTGGCCCGGGTAATCAGTCAAATCAAAGGAGAATGGGACACGAAGCATCCTAATCTCATCCCTTACCTGGAGCATGTGCTGACACTAAGGGGGCTTCTGTCAATGATAAGAAGTTCCTAAGAAGGTTCTCTGCCAAGTTTCTCCTCAGTAACGAAATTCTCTACAAGCGCAACCATGATTCTACTTTGCTTCGGTGTGTAGACAAGAGTGAAGCAGAGAATATTATGGCAGACATGCATGAAGGCACCTTTGGCACCCATTCTAGTGGCCACACAATGGGTAAGAATATTCTGACAGTACATTACTATTGGTCCACTATGGAAGCAGGCTGTTATCAGCATTCTCGAACTTGTCACAAGTGCCAGATCTACATTGATAAAGTACATGTGCCTCTGGTTCCCTTGAATGTCTTGACTTCTCCCTGGCCTTTTGCAATGTGAAGTATTGATATGATCAGAGAGATTAGACCTATCGCTTCTAATGGGCATCACTTCATCCTGGTTGCCATTGATTACTTCACGAAGTCGGTCGAGGCAGCCTCATTTGCTTATGTTACCAAGAATGTTGTGGCCCGGTTCATCAGACATAACCTTATCTGTCGGTATGGTATTCCAGAAAGAATCATTACAGATAATGATACCAATCTTAATAATACTATGATCACTGAACTATGTACGCAATTCAAAATTCAGCATCATAACTCTTCACCTTACCAGCCGAAGATGAATGGTGTTGTAGAGGTTGCTAATAAAAACATCAAGAAGATCATACAGAAGATGACGGTGACATACAAAGACTGGCATGAGATGTTACCATTTTCTCTTCAGGGTTACTGTACCTCAGTACGTACGTCAATAGGGGAAACTACTTTCTCTCTGGTATACAGTATGGAAGTTATCCTACCCATCGAAGTCCAGATCCCTTCCCTGAGAATCATGAAGGATGCAGGTTTAGATGAAGGCGAATGGGTCCAGACTCTACTTGACCAGTTAAACCTGATTCACGAGAAGAGGCTCGCGGCTGTCTGTCATGGTCAGATGTACCAAAAACGTATGATTAAAGCTTTTAACAAAAAGGTCAAACGGCGGGTATATCAAGTTGGTGACCTAGTAATCAAGCGCATCATCCTGCTGCAAGGTGATCCCTTGGGAAAATGGACTCCCACATACGAAGGGCCATTTTTGATCAAAAACATATTTTCTGGTGGAGCTATGATCTTAACCACTATGGACGGTGACGACCTTCTGCACCCTGTAAATGCGGACATAGTTAAAAGATACTACACATGAGCAAAGACACGCTAGGTCGATTGGCCTAAGCAAAAGTAAGGGCATCTTGGCGAACAAAAAGGGTTTGGGAAAAAGTTAGGGATACATATATGAAAAATCTGTACACCCGGCAAGTCGAAAACCTGAAAATGCGGCTTGGGCAAAAAAGGGTATCCCATTGGACTGAAAACCCGAAAAGGCGGTCTAGGAAAAAGTTAGGGATTAAAAGAGTATAATTATTTCCCATCGGATCACCTCACAGACAGACTTTGATAACAAGTGTCAAGTTCAAATGGTACTAATCAATCCAGTCAGCTTCAGTCAAGCAGCAAAATGATGAGACGCTCAAAGACATAAAGGCAATAATAGAATGGGAACCCAATGAGATCAGTTCACATAGCTATTTTTCTTTGTATATTATTTTGTATAGTTTTCATTCTTACGACGACAGTCTCTTACTAGGATGTTTGTCTCCTTGTACAAAAACGCCTGTTATAGGCAGACTTCTTCAGATTAATACAAAACTATCTCTTTAAAAGTGCAAAAATATTTGTTTTAATTTTTCTGTTTTGTTTGCAAAAACGTCCAGTGATTATTTTTGAACATATGCATTTGAATGTGATTACCGTTTACAAAAACATGCATAAAAAAATAGAAAGACAATTACTAATGGCTTCAAGAAATGGGACAATGCCTAAAAAGCCATATGCAAATCCCCGCATATACATCCCACAATAGATACAGAGACAGAGACGTCCTCCTGCAAAGTCACTTCCATATCCTCAGTGTGGTACGATGGGAGAACTGACTTGGTGTTTTGCATTTCGATCGCATTTGTGCGGATAGCAAGAGTTGCCACCGAATTTTCTTTTATCCAAAAGGAAAGGTAAAAAAGCACAGGAAAGACCTTTCGAGATTATTTCTTGGGTTCGGGGGGTAGATTATGAAAAGGGAAGGTATTAACACCCTTTTCATCCATGGTTTTCCATGGGCTCTTAGTTACTTGCTTAGATCACTTGCTTTTGTTTTGACAGTGTGTCTGTGATGTGGGCTTTGAAAGTGTTTTGAAAAATCTCTTTGTAATGGTTCTCGTTTCTATAAGAACGTGTACAAAGTTTTGTTTCGAAAGATGGTTCGAAGATGTGTTGGTGAATTATGTTTTGGAAAGTGGTTTTTTAAAAGATATTTTGCAAGGCTTCTCGTCTCTATAAGAACGTATACAAAAGGTTTTATCTTTCAAAAATGTTTTGAGATGACAGTGTTGGTGTAAAATGTTTTTGTCGTGAGCAAGCGAGCAACTAGGAGCGAATCTACCTATTCGAAAGGTCTCAAGGTTCTTTTCTTCCTCCTTTTAATGTTGCAATCTTACCATTGATTTGGTAAGAAGCCCCATCGTCGGATGTAAAGGGACAGGCGCGGGTCAATTTTACAGTCATCGAAAGCAACTTATGTGACGCTTTAACAATTTTTGTAAGGGACGAGATCGTTTTATCGAAGGCAACGTCGAGGGTCATCGAGGGACTACGATCTTTTTTTTATCGGAGGGTCATTTCTAAAACGTCCCATACTCGAGGGACATGACTATATTTCCGAGGCAACGAGCGAGGTTACCCTAGAGGTGCGCGTGTGAAAAAAGTGTGTTGGATTCAAGTTAATTTGATCTTTGAAATTAGTTTATCTAGCGATTGATTTTTTTGATCTTACCATACACGCCTAATTACTATACAGTAATAAGTAAAATAATAAAAATGCGGAAATTGAAATTCTACGCTATTACAGAGCTTCGGGAATGGGGGTACAAATTAATGAATAGGGGTGACAGTAAGAAATAAATATTTAAATCACACAATACAATTCCAAACCGTTAAATAATTATTTAGGTTAAAACTCTTTTCATTTGATAAAATTAATTAAGGACTTAATTAATAATGTCAAACAAAAATTATTTTAAAGTTAATAATCATTTAAAACAAATATTAACATATTTAGAATTTTTAAATGTATGCTGAAAAAAAATAAAAATCAAATAATGAAAAAGAAATATTAACAACAAAAAAATATAAAGGGGAAAACTAGAAATGGGCCTGCAAATAGAGTAAAACAGGGGGGGTGTAGAAATCAAAAGAAAGCCCAAATGTTTCTGGCTGATCCAGTGTAGCAACCCCCTGGAGGTGTACCATGGGCGTGCATCTAAGATGTGTTGAAAGGGCTGTGATAAATGAACAGATGGATAGATGATGAGGGCGCATCAGATTAACATGGGGATGCATGTGAGGGATCATCCAGGGTGACTAAAGGGGTGGTGACAAGTGTCACCACCGGATTGGGCCTAGGCATTATCATCAAAACAAAACAAAACGAGAAAGGCTGAAAGCACAGGCCTCATAATTCATAATTTTTCTCTCTTTAAACACTCTGCCCTCTCTCTTCTGTCTTATTATGAGCCTTCACCGAAGAAGACCCTTTGGCCGCGCCGGAAATCGCCTTACGGCGGTGACGGCGGCGGCGTGTCTCCAAACCCTACTTTTCTTACATCCTTCTGCTTGTTTCCTTTCCCTAGTTACTAATTTGTGATCAATTTTTGCAGATTTTCATTTGATGACCCTAAATCTAGAAAGGGGGAAAACGAATCCCTAATTCTCAGTTTGGTGAGATCGGTGAAGGTAATGACGCATGTAACGACATATTCAAATGAGAGTATAAGAAAGAGAAGAAGGAGATCGTTGGTGAGGTCTGAATTTGTAACCTTACTAACCTCCTAAAGTTTTTCCGGTAAGATTGTTCCGACTCTTTGTAAGTTGCTTTTTTTCTTCTTCTGAACTTGTGGAATCCTTGTTATCAGATTAGGGTTTCTTTGCTATTTGCTTGAGTTACTGATTTGCTGGGGTTTTTTGCAATCTTTAAGCTATATTCTGAATGGGTTTTGAAAGGGGAAAAATGATGAACAAAGATATTTGGCTTTTTTTGCTGTTTGTTTGAGTTACTGATTTGCTTATGTTTTTTTTGAATAATAATGTTTGATGACAATGTTTGGGTGGTGGACTTTGGTGATGGAACTTGGTGATGGAAATTTTTTGTTGGTTTTTGTGATGTTCTGGTTTTATAGTGATGTCTTTGGTTCTATGTTTTTGTTATTTGCTGGTTTTTAGCAATGGCTTGATGGTGGTTTTGATGGTTTTTGTGATATACTGGTTTTTAGTGATGGCCTGATGGTTGTTTTAATGGATACTGTGATGTTTTTCTGGTTCTGTTGGTTCTCTTATGTTCTGTTTTTTTGTGATGTTTTGATGGCTATGTTGGCTTCTGGTTTTATAATGATGGCTTTGGTTCTATGATGTTTCAGTTGGTTTGAGACAAAGGGTTTATTGTTGTCTTTTTTATTCTGAGTTCTTGTGATTTTATATTTGCCAGTTTTGTATATCCTTGATATCTGATGGTTCTCTCCTCTTTTTATAAAACAGTGATCCTTGTTATCTGGTTAGGGGGAAAATGAGGGAAAACTTGTGAATTTTGACAGTTTTGGTTTTTCTAGCTTTGGGCTTTTCGGTGCAGTTTGAACTGTTTCCATTTTGGTACAAGTTTAGGCAGGTTTTTGGACTGTAATGCAGGCTAGTTTGCTGTGGTTTATTTTGACATGCTTTTGTGCAAAACTTGGACAGATTTTGGACTGTTATGGGCAGCATAAGGAGGCTTTTTGAGCAGGTCTTCTTGGACTGTTTTTTATAGCATGCCTTTGTAGCAATAGCAGCCTGTTTGTCTTGGCATGGCTTTAGGTTATTTGTTGGCTAGGTGATATCTTTCCTCTTTCCTCTTTTTAGGAAATAAAGCATTTTTTGCTTTTGATTTTCTGAAGGATTTTCTTGATTTAGGAAGGTGATGATATGTGAACAAGCTGAGCAAACTAATTTGTTTTCTTTGCAATATTTGGTGTTTTTGACCCTTTGGCATGTTGCTTGCATATTGTTTGTTTTGTTCTGTTGTATCCTTCGTTGTGTTTGCTTGTAGGTTTACAGCAGGCTTGGTTCTACCTTGGATGTGACGGATACTGTTTGCAGCCTGCTGCCTTGCATCTTGTGCTGTTGTAATTGCTTTGCATAGCACTGCTTTTTTGTGATGCAGTTTGGCTGTTTGTATTGTTTGACTTGTGCATTTGATTGCTGCTGTTTGCAGCTTGTTGCTTTTGTTGCTGTTTGAACTGTTTGTATTTTTCTCTTTTTCCTCTTTTTTGTGAACCAAAACCTAGGTTTTAAGATTTGCAAAAATAGGGAAAAAAGGATGGTGATTAAAACAAACAAAATTCTTATTCCTAAAAGCAAACCCTAGTGATGAAAATCATTTTTGCTTGAACTTTTCAATGTTGATTATTTGCTAATGTTTTCTCTTTTTCTTTTGTCACATGTACAAATAAATTAATGGCAAGCAAGACAAGATGAAGAGAAGACCATGGCTAGCAATGGGGAATTTCTTGAAGATGAAGCAAAGAGTCTTGAAGAAGAAGCAATTCTTTCCTTGTGAATTTAGCTTTGTATTTCACTTGTAATCCATTTGCAATCATTTGTAATTTATTTTGTGAATGACCCACAAAACTGTATTGAACACAAAGCTTGAGTAATAAATGAAATTTGTTGTACAACTTTGAGTTTTAGTTTAACTTTGGAATTATTGATTGAATGTTTTGAATAAAACATCTTGGCTTGATAACTTGAATTCCAAGTAAACACAATATGATAGGATAAATCATGTATTTGCATTCTTAAACAAAATATACGTTTAAAAAACTCAAACCCAGATGATTAATTGAACCCTCAATCATGATTGCTTAAAATGATAGTTTTAGACTTTATACCTTATTCAAACAGAATATGCTCTCAAACTAACATCAACCCTCAGAAGATTGTAGTTAAGAAAAAAATTAAAATCACACAAATGCCTTTTCAGTTATCTGGGCCATGGATTTGGGCAAACTTGTAATGTGAGGTTTGAAAATTGACTTAAACAGACTTTGAGGAGACATGGTGATTTATTTGAAACCTTGATGACTCAAATTCCTTTGAGAAGTGCAACACCCTAATTGATGACTGGTTGCCTAGGAAGAGAATCTGCTTGATCAACTTTTGAGCCAAATTGAGTGTTTGAGAAACCCTGGGATAGCATCTTGAGTGAAAAATGGGAGGGAAAATTTTGGGGTACAACAGCTGCCCATGTTCAATCTTCTTAAACTTGAAATGTGAGATCGACGTGTTTGTCGTTCGTGGCTTAAAAGTAGAAGATGATTGAACACTAGAGTGCCTAGAAATTTGCACTTGATGATGCGCTGGTCGATTGTGCAGGGAATGGGCTTAAAGATGCCATTTGGAGAAATGATGGAGAGTTGTCGGAGATGGGCTTATAGATGCCATCCAAAGATGATTGTTGACAGAAAGTATAAACTCGATCTTAACAGAAAAGGAATCAGAATAAACCGTTGAGAGATTTATCCGAAACAGTAAGAATCTGGAAGAGAATCAGAATAAACCATTGAGAGATTTGTCTGAACCAATAAGCATCTGGAAATGAATCAGAATAAATAGTTCAGAGATTTGTCTGAACCAGTAAGAATCTGGAAACAAATCAGAATAAACCATTGAGAGATTTGTCTGAACCAGTAAGAATCTGGAAATGAATCAGAATAAACCGTTGAGAGATTTATCTGAACCATTAAGAATCTGGAAACGAATCAGAATAAACTGTTGAGAGATTTATCTGAACCAGTAAGAATCTGGAAACGAATCAGAATAAACCGTTGAGAGATTTATCTGAACCAGTAAGAATCTGGAAACGAATCAGAATAAACCATTGAGAGATTTATCTGAACCAGTAAGAATCTGGAAACGAAACAGAATAAACCGTTGAGATTTTTATCTGAACTAGTAAGAATCTGGAAACGAATCAAAATAAACTGTTGAGAGATTTATCTAAACCAGTAAGAATCTGGAAACGAATCAGAATAAACCATTGAGAGATTTATCTGAACCAGTAAGAATCTGGAAATGAATCAGAATAAACCGTTGAGAGATTTATCCGAAACAGTAAGAATCTGGAAGCGAATCAGAATAAACCATTGAGAGATTTGTTTGAACCAATAAGCATCTGGAAACGAATCAGAATAAACCGTTCAGAGATTTTTCTGAACCAGTAAGAATCTGGAAACGAATCAGAATAAACCATTGAGAGATTTGTCTGAACCAATAAGAATCTGGAAATGAATCAGAATAAACCGTTGAGAGATTTATATGAACCAGTAAGAATCTGGAAACAAATCAGAATAAATTGTTGAGAGATTTATCTGAACCAGTAAGAATCTGGAAACGAATCAGAATAAACCGTTGAGAGATTTATCTGAACCAGTAAGAATCTGGAAACGAATTAGAATAAACCGTTGAGAGATTTATCTGAACCAGTAAGAATCTGGAAACGAATCAGAATAAACCGTTGAGAGATTTATCTGAACCAGTGAGAATCTAGAAACGAATCAGAATAAACCTTTGAGAGATTTATCTAAACCAGTAAGAATCTGGAAACGAATCAGAATAAACCGTTGAGAGATTTATCTAAACCAGTAAGAATCTGGAAACGAATCAGAATAAACCGTTGAGAGATTTATCTGAACCAGTAAGAATCTGGAAACGAATCAGAATAAACCGTTGAGAGATTTATCTGAACCAGTAACAATCTGGAAACGAATCAGAATAAACCTTTGAGAGATTTATCTAAACCAGTAAGAATCTGGAAACGAATCAGAATAAACCGTTGAGAGATTTATCTGAACCAGTAAGAATCTGGAAACGAATCAGAATAAACCGTTGAGAGATTTATCTGAACCAGCAAGAATCTGGAAACGAATCAGAATAAACCGTTGAGAGATTTATCTGAACCAGTAAGAATCTGGAAACGAATCAGAATAAACCTTTGAGAGATTTATCTGAACCAGTAAGAATCTGGAAATGAATCAGAATAAACCGTTGAGAGATTTATCTGAACCAGTAAGAATCTGGAAACGAATCAGAATAAATCGTTAAGAGATTTATTTGAACCAGTAAGAATCTGGAAACGAATTAGAATAAACTGTTGAGAGATTTATCTGAACCAGTAAAAATATAGAAATGAATCAGAATAAACCGTTGAGAGATTTATCTGAACCAGTAAGAATCTGGAAACGAATCAGAATAAACCATTGAGAGATTTATCTGAACCAGTAAGAATCTGGAAACAAATCAGAATAAACCGTTGAGAGATTTATCTGAACTAGTGATGATCTGGAAGAAATATTTTGTTATGTAGATGGTAGACCAGTCTTTTCTTGTTGAAAATATTTGTCTGTTGGAAATTTATTGATGATAATTTCCTGTCTATTGATTCTTTCTTGCAAAAGGTGAAGAGTTAATTGTATGCAATGCTATGATGTATGCAATGCATGGTATGATGTTGTTTCTCAAAATAAATTAGATTGCACTGTATGTACTTGCGTTGTTAATATTATGACGTATGAATGCAAATGTATGGACTTAAAGATTATTCGTGTCGTAGTGTTGTTGGAAGCGGGAAAAATAAATCCCTCTAGAAGCACTGATAAGTGAGTTTCCAATCATTAGAGAAATAAATTGTGTTGTAGAAGGGAAACGTCGGACATTGCTTGTAGACTTTGTGAAATCCTGCTGGGGAAACCTGAGAAGTTGTGCAACTTACTAGGGAACCTCTGGAGTGGTAGTTGGAAGTTTTGTTGTGTCAGGGGTATAAGAACGCTCGATACCAACAGGCTGCATATTGGAGATACGTTAATGATTCGGTAGTAGGATGTATTTTCTTTCGTTCTTGCTGGAGAAGGTACCTGCGGGGATTTTATGGAATGGCCTATGGATATTATCCTATTTCTTAAAGTCATTAATGATTGTCTTTCTGTTTTCTGTTTATTTGTAACAATAATCTCGTTCAAATACATATGTTCAAAAATAAATCATTGGATGTTTTTATAAACAAAACACATAAACAAAGAAAAACAGATGGTTTTGCACTTCCAAAGGGGATATCTTTGTATTAACTTGAATAAGTATTTTTTTTTACAATGAGACGAGCATTCTAGTGAGAGAATGTCGTCGTAAAAAATGAAAATTGATACAAAGAAAAGATAGCTATGTGAAATAATCCCATGGGGTTCCCATTCTGCTATAGTCTTCATGTCTCTGAGTGTCTTGTCCACTTGTCGCCTCGGAGAAGTTGATTGGATTGATTAGAACCGTTTGAGTTGATTGGTCAATGATGAGAATTGTCTTCAAGATGATCCAACGGGATATAGTCATACGCTTTAATTCCCTAACTTTTTCCTGAACCGCCCTTTCGGGTTTTCGATCCACCGGGATACCCTTTTTGCCCAAGCCGCCCTTTCAGGTTTTCAGCTTGCCGGGTGTACATTTTTTTTTGTATTCTATCCCTCATTTTTGCCTGAACCTTTTGGTCCACCGGGATGCCCTAATTTTTGCCTAGGTCAGTCGACCTAGCGGGTCCTTGTTCATGCGTAGTATCTTTTAATTATGTCTGTATTTACAGGGTGCGGGAGGTCGTCACCATCTATAGTGGTTAAGATAATTGCTCCACCAGAGAATATGCTTTTGATTACAAACGGTCCTTCATATGTAGGAGTCCATTTGCCCCTGGGATCACCTTGTGGAAAAATGATACGCTTGATTACCAAGTCACCGACCCGATATACCTGACGTTTGACCTTTTTGTTAAAAGCTTTGATCATGCGTTTTTGGTACATCTAACCATGACAGATAGCTGCAAGCCTCTTCTCATCAATCAAGTTCAATTGGTCAAGTCGAGTCTGGATCCAATCTTCTTCGTTCAAACCAGCATCCTTTAGGATCCTCAGAGAGGGGATCTGGACCTCAGTGGGTAAGACATCCTCCATGCCGTATACCAGAGAATAGGGTGTTTCCCCAGTTGATGTTCGAGTTGTGGTACGATACCCGTGGAGAGCAAACGGTAGCATCTCATGCCAGTCTTTGTATGTGACTGTCATTTTCTGTATGATCTTCTTAATATTTTTGTTAGCAGCTTCTACAGTTCCATTCATCGTTGGCAGGTAAGGGGAAGAATTATGATGTTGGATCTTGAATTGCTCACACAAGGCGGTGATCATATTGTTGTTTAGATTCGTACCATTATCAATGAGAATTCTCTCTAGGATACCGTACCGACAGATGAGGTTCTGTTTGATGAACCGGGCGACCACATTCTTAGTAATGGAAACGAAGGAGGCTGCCTCAACCCACTTTGTAAAATAGTTGATGGCCACTAAGATAAAGTGGTGTCCATTGGAGGTCGTTGGCTTGATTTCCTCAATCATATCGATTCCCCACATAGCAAAGGGCCAAGGAGCCGTCAAGACATTTAGAGGAACCGGAGGGACGTGCACTTTATCCACATAAATCTGACACTTATGGCAAGTCCGAGAGTGTTGATAACAATCTGCCTCCATGGTAGACCAATAATAGCCTTCCCGTAGGATTTTCTTTGCCATTGTATGCCCACTAGAATGGGTACCAAAAGTGCCTTCGTGTAATTCAACCATGATCCTTTCAGCCTCAACCATGTCTACGCACCGAAGTAATACAGAGTCATGACTGCGTTTGTACAAAATGTCGTTACTAAGGAAGAACTTAGCTGAGAATCTTCTTAGAAACTTCTTGTCATTCACCGAAGTTCCTTCTGGATATTCCTGAGACTCGAGATACCTTTTAACTTCATGGAACCAAGGTTGATCCACTACTTTTTCAGTACCGATCTCGTGACAGTAGGTTGGTTCATCCATCCGCTCAATGGTGATTTGAGGAACCTCGTTATCCCAATTAAGTTTAAACATAGATGACATTGTAGCTAGTGTGTCTGCTAGCTGATTTTCCTCTCGCGGGAAATGCTCGAAGGTAATCTTCTCAAAATGCGGTAACAATGTCAACACATGTTCTTTGTAAGGGATAAGGTTGGGGTGTTTGGTGTCCCATTCCCCTTTGATCTGACTGATGACCAAAGTTGAATCTCTAAATATGTCCAAGGATTTGATCCCCAAGTCTATAGCAGCTTTGAGACCGAAGATGCATGCTTCGTATTCTTCCATGTTGTTCGTATAGTTGAAGAAGATTCTAGAAGTAAAGGGAGTATGACATCCTTCCGGAGATATGAGTACAGCACTGATACCATTACTGAGTGCATTGGACGCTCCATCAAAGAACAGGGTCCATCGGGATCCTTATTCAGGTCTGTCATATGGCCTGATTTCTTCACAGTTGTCTAATGTCATGATGTCTTCATCCGGGAATTCAAACTTCATGGACTGATAGCCTTCCACAGCTTGGTGAGCGAGGTGATCAGCTAATACACTACCTTTTATAGCCTTCTGGGTAGTATAATGTATGTCATATTCTGTCAGGATCATCTGCCATCTCGCTATTCTCCTAGAGAGAGCACGCTTCTCGAAGATGTATTTTATCAGATCCATTTTAGATATCAACAAGGTAGTATGGGTCAGCATATACTGTCTCAGCCGGCGAGCAGCCCATGGCAGAGTGCAGCAAGTTTTCTCGAGCAGTGAATATCTTGTTTCATAGTCATTAAAATTTTTTCTCAGGTAATAAATAGCATGCTCTTTTCGGCCAGACTCATCATGCTAGCCCAACACACACACCATTGAGTTTTCTAAAACAGTCAAATACAGGATTAAAGGCCTTCCTTCGATGGGTGGTAACAACACAGGAGGCTCTTGTAGGTATTCTTTGATTTTGTCAAAAGCAACTTGGCATTCGTCATTCCATTTGACTACTTGATCTTTCTTCAAGAGCTTAAAGATTGGCTCACAAGTAGTTGTCAGGTGAGAAATGAACCTGGCGATGTAATTCAAACGTCCCAAGAATCCTCTGACTTCCTTCTCAATACAAGGAGAAGGCATCTCTTGTATCGCTTTAACCTTGACAGGATCAACCTCGATACCTTTTTTGCTGACGACAAAGCCTAGGAGTTTACCAGACCGTACTCCGAATGTGCACTTGTTTGGATTCAATCTCAACTTGTACTTCTTCAGCCTCTCAAACAGCTTCTGTAAGTGATCAAGATGCTCTTCTTCCGTTTGCAATCTGGCTATCATATCGTCTACGTAGACCTCTATCTCATGATGTATCATGTCATGAAATAAAGCTACCATGGCGCGTTAATAAGTTGCCCCAGCATTCTTCAGTCCGAATGGCATGACCTTATAGCAGAATATGCCTCATTGTGTAACAAAAGTTGTTTTCTCCATATCCTCAGGCGCCATTTTTCTTTGGTTGTAGCCTAAGAAACTGTCCATGAAGGAAAACACTTTGTGTTGTGCCGTATTGTCAACTAGAATGTCGATGTGGGGGAGTGGGAAATCATCCTTGGGGCTTACCCTATTCAAATCTCTGTAGTCCACACACATTCGTACTTTACCGTCTTTCTTGGGCATAGGAACAATATTGGCAACCCATTGGGGATAAGAGGTGACAGCCAAGAATCCAGCATTGAATTGCTTCATGACTTCTGCTTTGATATTTTCCGACATATCAGGCCTCATGCGGCGAACCTTTTGCTTTACTGGGGGATAATCTTCTCTTGTGGGCAGACGATGTACCACAATGTCTGTATCAAGTCCCGGCATGTCTTCATACGACCAGGCGAAGACTTCAACATAATCGTGTAATAACTAAATCAGACGCTCCTTGACACTAGGTTCCAAATTGGCACCCACTTTGACCTCCTTTATGTCCTCCTCAGTACCTAAGTTAATTGTTTCAATCGGCTCTTCGTGAGGCTGAATGGTCCTTTCTTCCTGTTGAAACAACCTGGCCAACTCCCCTGGCACCTCACAATCTTCCTCACTTTCGTCATCGGCTTGGTAGATTGGATTTTCAAAGTCACAATTGGCCATAGCAGAACCGTTACCCATGGGATCCTGAGTGGATGTAGATCTTCATTTTAATATGTGAGTGTGTGTAAGAGCATAACTACTTTTGAAATAAATAAAATGTAAGAAAGAAAGACAAAGAACACAAAACTTGATGCAAAAACGTCCATGATTCATTAATGACATATCAGAATGAAGTGACAACCCTCACAAATGGACCGTTGTGCCTCGGGTAAGACACAAGGTTTTAAAAGTCTGAATTTTTTAAATATTATAAGCCTGAGAATATTAAAAGACAATTACTCTTGAATAAAAGTAATAGGAATGAAATCCTTGGCCTCCCAATTTTTGAGCCCTCCGCCGACGGTTGGGGAAATCCATTCTTCCATATCACAGTTGCCATCACTGTCTTCCACTCCATTGACTCCCTGATTGTTGATACGCAGAGGTGGTCCCTCGGTGTGAGAACGTCGAACAGCTCTTTGGGCCTCTATACTGAATCCCAAACCAAATTTGTCGGACTTGTAGGGAATATCCAGAAGCTGACCCCAGATGGTACACCCACCTTCTTCAACTACCGCTCGAGCATCTTTCAAAGAGGCCATCTTCAGTGGAGGTCTGGTAATCTTAGGGACCTTAGGAGTAGACTTGGTTGTCGCGATTGTTGCTGGAACCTCCTCAAAGTTCTGACAGGGAGTCTCAATGAATTCATCATCCATTTCAACATACCTGAAAGAGTTCAGATGGCAAACCATGTATTCCTCCTCTCCGTGAACTGTGACAATCTTTCCTTTGATCGGGTAATTTAGCATTTGGTGCAGGGTAGAAGTGACGGCATCAGCACCATGGATCCAAGGTCGACCCAATAGACAAGAGTACAAAGGACGGATGTCCATCACATAGAAAGTTGAGTCAAAAATCTGAGTTCCAATTTTTATAGGGATACTAACTTCTCCGTGCACTGTCCTCTTGGAACCATCAAAGGCCCTTACTATGATGTTGCTAGATTTTAAGACGAGCCCCTCGCAGTCTATTCGGTCGAGAGCATTTTTGGGCAAGACATTCAATGATGAGCCGGTATCCACCAGAACGTGGGCAAGTGTGGTGCCCCGGCATTCAATGGAAACATGCAAGGCATCATTGTGCTTCCTTCCCTTAGATGTTAAATCAGCATCGGAAAAGCCCAATCCGTTATCAGCAATTAGACTGGCCACACAGTTTTCAAATTGGTCGATGGAGGTCTCTTGGGGCACGTGGGCGGTCTTAAGAAACTTTACCAAGGCTTTGGCGTGGGCCTCAGAACACAAAATTAAGGACAACAATGATATCTTCGAGGGGGTCTGCCCCAACTGTTCTACAATGTTGTAGTCACTTTTCTTGATTATCTTCAGTATTTCTTCTATATCCTTTCTGGAAGCTTCAAGGATGATCTCGGGACGCTCTCTTGCTTGGACAGGCTCATTCAAGACTTCTTTGCCCCTTGCTTCGGTAGTAGGAATAACAGTAGGAGTATCACTGGGAGTGTCGGTAGGAGTGGCATTAGGAATGATCACAGTAGTAGCATCAATCTTTGGAGAAATCTCGGGTGATAAGACTCTTCCACTTCTTGTTATCTTGCTGGTCCCAGTGATATTACCGATGTCGGGATTAATATCTCTCTCAACTTCGTCTTTGACATCCAACTGATTTTGCTTGATGCCATAGTAATGAACATCAGCCCCATAACTCCAGGGAACAGCTTTATCCGAAGAGTAAGATATTGGTCTTGACATAGTGATGATTAAAGGTGCAGACCTTGGAACAGATGTAATCCTGACGGGTCTTTTGGTGGAGACCTTGGGAGGATTGTCGGAAATGGTGATTATCGAAACATATTGATAGGAACTTCTGGTAAGAGGAAGCTTTTCAAATAAAATTTCTTTACTAGTCATCAGGCGTTGTACGCCTATCTTTAGTAACAAACAATCATTCAGTAAAGACTTGCATAAGTGACAATCTTCATCGCAGCCCGGGAACAGACCAGCTTGCAGTAGATTCTGTTTAATGGTCAACAGAGGAGTAATTAGGTCATTCACAGAGGAGATAAAATGATCATCATCAATGGCATTGATACCTTGGCCATGTCTAGGCATTGGCGCCGTTATTACATTAGGCGTTTCTGGGGGATCAAACTCAATCTCCTTCGCGTCAATAAGGTCTTTCAACTTATTCTTTAAGGCCCAACAGTCATTTGTATCGTGCCCCAGGATTTCAGAATCATAGGAACATCGAGCATTTGGGTTATAGCAAGGAGAAGCAGTATTGGGGCTCTTGGGAGCTTCCTTTAGAGTTGTCAGATTGGTCTTCAGAAGGTGTGGCAAAAATTGAGACATGGTCATGTTGATCCGGGTAAATCGTCTCATGGGTGCTTCTGGTTTGCGCTGATAATTTCGCTGTTGATTTGGCACAGGATTAGAAATCATAACATCCCCTACCGCCGGGCGACGGTCAGTTTTGTTTTAATTCCTATAGTCATATGCAGCACTGGCCTCTTTCTTTCCAACAAAGGGTTTCTTCATCATACTCGAGGATGCATCTCTTTGAATTTTGCCACTTTTTATACCGGCTTTGACCCGCTCAGTCATGATTAATTCAGTAAATCCAGCTGAGGAACTCCCAATTAGGTAGTTGAAGAATGGTCCTGACAAGGTGCCAAGGAAAATATCCACTAATTCTCTGTCAGATAGAGGGGGCTGGACTCTTCCTGCGAGATTCCTCCATTTTTGAGCATAGGTTTTGAAACCTTCACCTGTTCCTATAGACATGCTTTGCAATTGCGTCCTAGTCGGAGATAAATCAGCATTGTGCTGATATTGTTTGTAGAAAGCGGCGGCCAACTCTTCCCAATTGCGAACATTGGTCCCTTCCAATTGATAGAACCAATCCAACTGTGTCCCAGATAAGCTCTCTTGGAAGAAATGCACCCACATATTCTTGTCAGCCGTATGGGGTTGAATCTATCTGACGTATGACCTTAGATGTAGCTTTGGGCAAGAGACACCGTCGTATTTGGCAAAAGTGGGGACCTTGAATTTTTGTGGGATGACAACCCATGAAATGAGTCCTAATTCTTTAAAATCCAGACTGGGTACCCTCTGAATCTCCATAGCATTCAAACGATCCTCTACCTGTTTGTATTTATCATCAGCAGGAGGATATTGTTGCTCAGAGTAATCAGGCTCTTCCTCTTCCGTAGATGCTGGGTCATTGTTCACTTCCTGGGTTTGATTATCTCCTTCGCCTGATGATGTCGCAAAGTCTAAAGTTCTTCTGGCTTGTCCTTTAAACCTTCTCCCCATGATCACAACACCGGTTGATTTCTTTGCTTTCTTCTTCTTCTCTTTGGCCAGCAGAGTCTTCAACTCCTCTTGTCCTTTTATCAGAGCCAAGAGAATTTGTTGAAACTGGGGGTTCTGCGCCTGAAGATCTTTCACAGTCTATTTAACATCCATCTCAATGAAATAAACAGTAGAAGGATAAGGTGACCTGTTATGAGAAACTTGTATGATGTTATGATGAATGAAGATGCAATATGCAAATGATTTCAAGGAAATTTAGAGATTTAAATCTGTTTAAACCAAAAAAAGAACACACGTTTGTTGTACCCCAATTTTTGCCCCTAAGATCCCTTCATCATACCATATTATTTCAATCACCACAAAATCACATTAGGGCTTTTGGTACCTCTCCCTATCTTTAACCTTGCTCTTTGAGGAGTCACCAAGCACCTTGACTTGTTTTCTTTGGTGATCATGGATATTTTTCTTTGATTCTCTATCTAAGTTAACAAATACAATATTGGTTTGTCTTACTTGTTAATAATGTAGGTAAAGGCAATGAGGTTTAGCAAGTTGCATCATGGGTTCATGAGTTTATTTCCATGCCCTAGTCAAAAGCTTGAGAGATCCAAACCTCACCATTGAAGTTGTTTTGAAGTTGGTATGGAAGTAGTTCTGGTGGCCATGAGTCCTCATCATCATCCTCAACAAATCCTATTCACAAAGGAAGAATATTGGCACAAAAATTTTGTTCAAACTTGACAAAGTTCCACCAAGCATTCTCTTGATCTAGAAGCTAGGGTTTTAAACTTCAGAGGGGCATATCTTGCTCATCTTTTGGTATTTTTGAGTGATTCCAAAAACATTCTTCTCTTCAAAGAGTTACCAACAAATCACTTCAAAAGTTTCAAGAATTTTGCATGTGGAAGAAACTTGGTGAAGAGGAAAGATTACAAGTCATCCAGATGAATCCCCAATTTTTCATAATGTGATTTCAAATGATCATAACTTGGTCAATTTTTATCACCTTGAGCCCATTATTTTTTCATGATTATCCTAAGGATGTGTCCTTCATGCCTTATTTTATGTGCAAAGTGAAAAAAATGGATGGAAGTTGCCTTAAGGATGCAAGAGATTATAGGTCATTTCATGATTTTTGGCCAACTTCAACAAGTCATAACTTGCACAATTTTGGAGATTTTGAGTGGTTCAAATTGAAAAGTGTCATTCAAGAGGTCTACTTCATTCCTTTTTTTTTGGTCAACAGCAAATTCTAAGTGGAAGGCCATGTTTGGATGCAACAGATTATAGGTCATTTTTAAATAAGAGTGTGAAATTTTTCTAAGTATGGAAAGTAAACTCTTTTTCTTCAACTTTGACTTCATGTAACTTTCAGCTCAAGCATCCATTTGATTCCATTCTTTTTCCATTTCAAATCTTGTAACCCCGTCTTTCCAAAGCATCAAGAATTATGCCCTAAGGCCCCTTGAGGTGAAAATGCCATAGATTTGAATTTGGTAGTTTGAAACTGAATTTTGCACAAAGTCAGAATTTTGAAATCCATAGTGTGACTTCTAAACACAAGATTTATGCACGTTTTTGATTTAAACTTGATTATCAAACTTGCCAGAAGTGATTAGCACCCCGAAACGCAAGTGTAGCGATAAAAATGTAGCGGGGTAAATCGGAGATCGAATTATTGATTAATTCGTCTCACAAAAGCAAGAGTCGTCACCGCGCTTTATTATTTCCAAGGGAAAAGGGGAAAGAGCGAAATAAAACCCTAAATATGCAATGTAAAATAATACTTTTTTAAAAGTAATAAAAATACAAGGCGTTTTTTTGAAAAGAGATCTATGGTTCGGGGGTTGGTTATACAATGGGAAGGTATTAGCACCCAATGTATCTATAGTACTCTATAGGAACCTTTTGAAATATCTGTTTATTAAAATTGTTCGTTTGATTAAAAAATAAATGGTTTTAGCCGAAAAGGGGTACGGACGGGTTTTTGAAGATACGACGATCTAATGTCGAAGTTTTTGCTTAAAAGGTATGAGTTTTGAAAAGATCGAATATTTGAGGAAAAAATTTGTCTTAAGTTTTAATGAAATGCAAATGTTCGCGTGATTGGACTTGAGGACATGAAGTCAACAAATTTAACTATTTTTCCCTTGGATTTAGACGTAAACAGAATAACCATGTAAATATAAAATAGTTAAACAGAAAATTATGCAGATAATGATACATAACCATAACAATGATTAAATAATAAACTAAAGGATGTGAACATGTATTTTTGTATTTTTGTTTAATAGGTAGGAAAAGAAAATGTTTTAATAGTTTTCATTTATGCATTTTTTTTAATATGGACAAAGCAAGAGAATTAATTAAAGAAAATAAAAATGTTTTAGTTCTTAAATTCTATTTTTTATTTCTATATTTTTGTATTAGTATTAACTAAAGCGAGGGAATTAATTAAAGGAAATAAAATATTTTTTAAGTTTTTATTCTTATATGTTTTTTAGTATTAATATAAAGTATTATTAAAAAAAAAATATTAAATAATCTAAACTAAATTAAAACTTAAAAGCTATTAACTTAAATCTAATGAAAATAATATTAAAATTCTAAATTAATTCTAAAGTTAAACTAATAAAGATGGGTCAAATTATTAAAAAATGTCTTAATTGAATTATCTCTATTTGATTAACTTATAATTAAAACTAAACTAATAGAATTCTAAAAGGGCTAAAGAAATCAAATAAAAAGACATGTATCAAAATTAGAAAGAGGTAAATAATAAACCAAAGTGTGGGCTAGAGGGTTTCTAAAGGAGGCCCAATCAAAACAGGAAATGGGGGGGTGCAAACGAAATTCGTTTGGGCTTTGGCAGGAAGCAGGTCCATTCACATTTTATAATTTGTTTTAGGGTTAAGCAATGGGTTTAGTTGAATTAGGGATTAGGGTTAGGCCAAAAGGGGTACAGCGGCGCTCGTTCTTTCTTTGTCTTCCTCGATCTCTCTTCGTCTTCCTCATGCCCGCTTCTGCGTTTTCCCCAGCCCATGGCCACCGGCATCTCAACCTCCTCTTCCCTCCAACGAAAGTGCCATGGCGACGGATTTAAGGTAACAATTTCCAATTTTTATTTCGTTAGGGTTTTGTTACGATTTGCATGTTGTGATTTTACATCTTTTTTTATTCTTATTCAAATTATTATGTTTATTTGAGGGGTTTGAAAGAAAGAGAGGGAGAAATCGTTACCTGGAGACGGAGGAGGAAAGGGTGAGGGTACTGTGGAGGCCAAGGCGAGGGGAAGACAGTGAGGCTATGAGCTTTGCTTGGTATCCTGGTTTGTCTTCTTCTTCTGTTGCCCTGTATACTTCTTTTCCTAGGCTTTTGGGTATATTTGATTCTTTTCCTCTTTTCTTCTAGCCTGTTTCCTTGAATCGTTTGCCTTGAACAACTGCCTTGATGCTTATCCTGAGTTGCCTTGTATGCTCTGTAGCTTCTGATATGTATGCTTGATTATGCTGAAATGATTTGACAGTATGCTTTCGTTTGTATGCTTTTTCCTCTTCTTCTTCTTGCCTTATTTCTGTTGCTTCTTTATTCGCCTATGATGGAATAACTTGAGGCTTGATGCTTGACATCGGTTTGATGGAATGGGTTATTTAGTATTATGGTTTTTTGGCTTTTAGAACTGGTTGTGTTTCTTGTTTCTACAAGCTTGGCCTTTGGTCATGTTACAGGTTTAGAGCTTAAGCAGGTTATGTTGGGTGTTTTGAACTAAGGCTTAAGGCTTTGGTTGGATTGACAGTGGTTTAGGCCATGGTTTTGGTTTCTCTGGTTTATGCAGGTTATGGAAACAGGTTTCTGGTTTAGGCCATAAGGTTTTAGAGCTGGACAGTAGGTTATGTTTGAAAGGGTGGTGCTCTTGTTGGACAGCAGGTTCTGGAAACTTATGGTCTTGAGAAGTGGCTTGATATTTTGTTTTTACAATTCTTGGTTCTAAGGCCTCTAAACAGGTTTTTGAACTCTCTCCCCTTTTGAAGGGTTTGTTGTTGTTATAACAGTTTTTCCTTGAGGCTTTGGACGATTCAGGTTTTGAGTATTTTAACCATTTCCTTTGATGCCTCTGCACATTACTGTTACATCTAGTTTGTCTTGTACCCTTTTCTATGCTTTCTTTTTCTTATGGGATGCTGCTGCAGTTTTGTTTCTATTCCTTTTCTGCCTAAAACAAAACCTGTAAAACCACACTCCTTCTCTCTTCTCTCTCTTAAGTACAGTTGACATTAAAATGATGTATGTACTTTATTTGTTCTGAAAAAGTGAAAGCTGGAAAATGATGAGAAATGGAAAATATACTTTGCTTGCATATTTGGTCTTAATATTGCACATCTCTCTTTGTCTACTGCATGGGAGCCTTATGTTTTGACTTCTTCCCCCATGTTTGGCAGTTTACGTTGGAATTTTGCCTGTGTTGAAAATGCATATGCTGTTGGCTTTTGAAAAATGAATTTGTGCAATTGGTTTTGAAATGTGCAATTGATTTTTAATTATGCAGTTTATTTTGAAAAATGCAATTTTGACAAGAGTGAATTTGTGCATATTTAAATTTGTGCATTCATATTTGTCAATAAAATTCATCCCTTTTTGTGAACCGGGAGAAATCTCGTGATTTGCAAAAAGGGTAAAAACTGATTCCACCCGTTTGCTTTTAATGATGAACGCTTAAATTAATTTTCTGCTTTTAATTATATATTCATTTCTGACTTTTTCTTTTAATTCTTTGCAGGTAAAAATCAAATGGGCATTAAAGAAGTATTGGATAGAAGATGAGGATTTAGAATTTAGGAAAAATTAGAATAGTTTTTATTTTACTTTAAACATTTTATATAATTGTCATTGTAAATATTTTGCAAATAATACAGTATTTAAATGACAATTGTAATAATTAGAATAAAGATGAATAAAATTCTATTATTTTACCCATTAATTCTTTTCTTCTTTCCAATTGTTTATTTTATCATTTATAATTCTTTAAATTATATAATAACTGAAAATAAATTTCAATTACTTAAATTCAGAATAATAAACAATTAAATAAACATCATTGATCAATTAACTTCTCTTCAATTAATTATTTCATTATTTATAATTCTTCCAAATTATAATAACTGAAAATAAAATTTCAATTATTTAAACCTAGAATAATAAATAATTAAATAACATTGTTTGATCAATTAATAAACTCTTTTCAAATATTTATTTTATTATTTATAAATCTTTAAATTATATAATAACTGAAAATAAATTCCAATTATTTAAATTTAAGATAATAAATAATTAATAAACATTGTCTGATCAATTAATAAACTCCTTTTCAAATATTTACTTTATTATTTATAAATCTTTAAATTATATAATAACTGAAAATAAATTCCAATTATTTAAATTTAAGATAATAAATAATTAATAAACATTGTTTTAGCATTGATCAATTAATAAATTTAGCGTTCAAAAGATAAACAGCTCTCGACTTGAAAAAGTTATGAATTTTAAGACTGCTTTGAAAGTTGATAAAAAATAAGTCAAAACCCCTGCAATGTAATGATGCAGATGGGAGATGGTATCTTAGGTCAAAATTTGGGGTACAACAGCTGCCCCTATTTAAGTTTCTTCTATCCGGAGATATGAAGATTAAAATCTTCGTCTCGACGAGATTGAAGGTACTTAAATACATAATACGCAAATTTTTGCCCTAAGATACCGCCATTATGTTTGATATGAATGTAATGATTGAATTCAACAGAGAAAGATATTGTATGAAACAAGACAATGCTGGAGAAATCAAACACCAACAAAACACAAAGACATGGATTATACACTATTGGGGAAACGAGCCATCGAATTCAAATGACAGACTCTTGACAGCGAATAAAATTGAGGGAATACGACCTCTGACCCTAACAAAGAAGGCATCTTGCATAGGCCATAAAACAGATTATTGACCCAAAAATAACAGTGAGCTCACAACTCAAGGTCAAAGATAGACAGAGAGTATCAAATTCGCTGATAATGGATTACCGACTTCTGAAGATAAAGATTCATAACAAACTTCTCTGTGAGATTTCCGGAAATATACTCATTAATGCTGAGATATAATATGGCTGTAGATACACAAGCTGCTCAAATAAAGAAGCTGCCACTTGCTGTCTTCCCAAAAATATTATGACATACAAGCTGCTCAAATAAAGAGGCTGCCACTTGCTGTCGTCCAGGGATGTCAATAACATACAAGCTGCTCAAATAAAGAAGCCGCCACTTGCTGTTTTCCAAAAAATACCAATAACATACAAGCTGCTCAAATAAAGAAGCTGCCACTTGCTGTATTCCAGAAAAATACCAATAACGCACAAGTTGCTCAAATAAAGAGACCGCCGCTTGCCGTTTTTTCCAAAAATAATAATGCACAAGTTGCTCAAATAAAGAGACCGCCGCTTGCCGTTTTCCAAAATAATAATAATGTACAAGTTGCTCATGAAGAGCTGCCGCTTGTCGTTTTCCAAAAAAATAATAATAACGCACAAGTTGCTCGTGAAGAGCTGCCGCTTGTCGTTTTCCAAAAATAATAATAACGCACAAGTTGCTCGTGAAGAGCTGCCGCTTGTCGTTTTCCAAAAATAATAATAACGCACAAGTTGCTCGTGAAGAGCTGCCGCTTGTCGTTTTCCAATAATAATAACGCACAAGTTACTCGTGAAGAGCTGCCGCTTGTCGTTTTCCAAAAATAATAATAACGCACAAGTTGCTCGTGAAGAGCTGCCGCTTGTCGTTTTCCAATAATAATAACGCACAAGTTGCTCGTGAAGAGCTGCCGCTTGTCGTTTTCCAAAATAACTCAGAAGGAAATTGCGATGACACTGGCAGAGAATAAAATCTTCGTCAAAGAGAATTATGAATCAATCCTTCCCGAAGAGATCACATACTTAAATGTGCAAAATAACTGCCCCAATCGTCTAGGTCGCGACTTCACTGGGGAAAATCATGAGATAGCCTATGCAAGAGACAACAACTTCATCCAGGAATAAACCAGAGAGAAAACAGTCAAAAGACTCCAACCAATGAGAAAGTAACTCGATTGTGGGATTCATCCTATCTAGAAATGGACAAGGTAGGCTAAATCAAAAATCATCCACGAGGATTAGCTCAGTTGGGGAATTTAGAAAGGAAGCACATTTTCTGCCTAAGCTAACCTTCTACTTGGAAAGAAACTGTACCTTGTATTAAAAACAAAGTATACAACCCAAAATCAACGACAAATGTGAATATGCATGCGTGATATAAGTGTAAATGAATAGATGAATGTTATGCTGACGAAACGAACAGATGGAATATCCTGAAGACGATAAGATGTCACGAAAAGATAGATACTCGGCCAATCTTAAAAAGACGGAAAATAACTGAAATTGGAACCACAAAGCAACGTTAGAGCGTATCACGCTACAAGGCTTAAGTCTTCTGAGGAGAAAAGTATTCAAATCCAAATCTTCTAATACCAATAGACCACTGGCATGAGACACAGCGTACCACACTTCAGAAATCGCTCAAATAAAGATAACTAAAACAACGCTTAACTGGAAAAACTGGGGAGTCAACAAACTTAGCACCACGAGAAACGCAAGTTTACACAACCAACACCTCATGATGATTTTTAAATAAGACATGTTCATCATGCAAGGATAAATTACTGTATTGTTTTGCATTTCACGGCTTGGCCATCCTCGGAACAACTGTTAATATTCCTTTCATCATTCACGATGCATTTTTAAAATAAGAATACTTTACATAACTTTGTTTCAAATATTTCCGTAAAAATTAAAATTTTGCCCACAAAAGGTAAATGCTCAAATTTCATTAATAAGATGGTAGCTCGCTAACAATGCGACTCCAATGGTTTACAAAAGCTTGGGAAATAGTACATGAAAGAAAGGGTTACACAAAAACAATGATCACTATTCTCCCTAACAACTTCGAATTCCAAAATGTGCTCAAATGCCAAGACTGGTCTGACCAACAGTTTGCCTAAGCCGCCCTTTCGGGTTTTCAACTTAGTAAACTGTCAACTCAAACCTAAGCGAAATACTTCTTGACTGCATCGGCGTTCATGGGACGCGGGAGCTCTTCACCGTCCATATTGGTGAGAATCAAGGCACCTCTAGAGAAAACTTTCTTAACGACATATGGTCCTTCATAATTCGGAGCCCACTTGCCCCTAGAATCAGGTTGGAAAGACAATATCTTTTTGAGCACGAGGTCACCTTCTCTGAACTCGCGTGGTTGAACCTTCTTATCAAAAACCTTCTTCATTCTCTGCTGATACAATTGACCGTGACACAATGCTGTCAATTTCTTTTCTTCAATTAAATTCAACTGATCATATCTACTTTAACACCATTCAGCCTCAGAAAGTTTAGTTTCCATCAACACTCTCAGAGACGGAATCTCAACCTCCACGGGGAGTACTGCTTCCATACCATAAACTAGGGAAAAAGGGGTTGCACCTGTTGAAGTTCGAACTGAAGTACGGTATCCATGCAGAGCAAACGGAAGCATTTCATGCCAATCTTTATAAGTTACCACCATCTTCTGGACAATCTTTTTGATGTTCTTGTTAGCAGCTTCAACAGCCCCATTCATCTTCGGTCTGTAAGGAGAAGAATTATGATGTTCGATTTTGAACTCCTCACAAAGCTCTCTCATCATCTTGTTATTCAAATTCGAACCATTATCAGTGATGATCTTGCTCGGGATACCGTATCGACAAATGATCTGATTCTTGATAAATCTGACTACCACCTGTCTGGTTACATTAGCATAAGATGCTGCTTCCACCCATTTAGTAAAATAATCGATCGCTACCAAGATGAAACGATGACCATTTGAAGCTTTGGGTTCAATCATTCCGATCATATCAATGCCCCACATAGAGAAAGGCCAAGGTGAAGAGATAACATTGAGGAGGGTCGGTGGCACATGTATCTTGTCCGCATAAATCTTGCATTTATGACATTTCTTCACATATTTCCAGCAATCAGACTCCATTGTCATCCAATAGTAACCAGCTCTCAACATCTTTCTAGCCATTGCATGTCCGTTGGCATGAGTGCCAAAGGATCCTTCATGTACTTCTTGCATCAGCATGTCTGCTTCATGTCTGTCTACACATCTGAGCAAGACCATGTCGTAATTCCTCTTATACAATACTTCTTCATTGAGAAAGAAACTGCTTGCCAATCTTCTCAATGTCTTCCTATCTTTATTGGATGCCCCAAGCGGGTACTCTTGAGTTTGAAGAACACGTTTAATGTCATAGAACCACGGTTTGTCGTCGGTGACCTCTTCTACTGAGAACACATGAGCAGGTATGTCGAGGCGCATAACCCGGATTGTAGGCACATCGTTCCAACCATTCACTTGAAACATTGAAGACAAAGTAGCTAAAGCATCAGCCATTTGGTTCTCATCTCTAGGGATATGATGTAATTCCACTTTGTTGAAGAAAGTTAACAATCTTCTAGCATAGTCTCTGTAAGGGATCAAACCAGGATGACGAGTCTCCCATTCTCCTTTGATTTGATTAATTACCAATGCCGAATCTCCGTAAATATCAAGAATCTTAATCCTTAAATCCACTGCTTCTTCGAGACCCATAATACATGCCTCATATTCAGCCATGTTGTTCGTGCAGTCAAACTTCAATCTCGCCGTGAACGGGATATGAGTACCTCAGGGAGTGACGATGATTGCCCCAATTCCATTTCCATAAGAGTTCACAGCTCCATCAAATATTAAACCCCAATGGGATTCGGGATCAGGTCCTTCTTCAGGTAACGGCTCTTCATAATCTTTAGCTTTCAAGTACATAACATCTTCATCCGGGAAATCAAACTTGATGGATTGATAATCGTCAATTGGTTGGTGAGCCAAATGATCGGCTAAAATACTCCCTTTGATTGCCTTCTGAGTGTGATACTCAATGTCATATTCGGATAACAACATCTGCCAACAGGCTATTCTTCCGGATAAGGCGGGCTTCTCAAAGATATACTTGATCGGATCCATTTTGGAGATCAACCAAGTGGTGTGGTTAATCATATACTGGCGCAGACGGCGAGCAGCCCAAGCTAAAGCACAACAGGTTTTCTCAAGCAATGAATATCGAGACTCACAGTCTGTGAATTTCTTACTCAGATAATATACGGCATGTTCCTTTCTTCCAGTCTCATCTTGTTGACCAAGCACACATCCCATGGAATCTTCCAATATAGTCAGGTACATAATCAAAGGTCTTCCTTCCACTGGAGGAATCAAAATGGGAGGTTCAAGCAAATATTCTTTGATGCTATCAAAAGCTCTCTGACAATCTTCTGTCCACACACATCCTTGGTTCTTTCGGAGAAGCTTGAAAATCGGCCCACAGGTAGCAGTCATATGAGATATAAATCTAGAAATATAGTTCAGTCTCCCAAGGAATCCTCTTACTTGTTTTTCCGTCTTGGGTGCGGGCATTTCCCGAATAGCTTTGACTTTATCAGGATCTACCTCAATACCTTTCTGACTGACAATGAAACCCAGAAGTCTTCCAGAACGAACACCAAAAGTGCACTTGTTGGGATTCAGACGGAGTTTATACTTTCTCAAACGCTGGAATAACTTCAATAAATGTTCCAAATGATCTTCCTCAGTTTGTGATTTGGAAATCATGTCATCTACATACACTTCTATCTCTTTATGCATCATGTCATGGAACAAAGCAGTCATGGCCCTTTGGTATGTTGCACCAGCATTCCTCAAACCAAACGGCATAACCCGATAACAAAAAGTTCCCCAAGGTGTAATGAAAGTTGTCTTCTCCATATCTTCTGGTGCCATCTTGATTTGATTGTAACCAGAGAAACCATCCATGAAAGAAAAGACTTTGAACTTTGCGGTACTGTCGACCAATACGTCAATGTGCGGTAATGGGAAGTCATCCTTTAGGCTAGCTCTATTCAGATCTCGATAGTCTACACACATTTGAACTTTGCCATCTTTCTTAGCAACAGGCACTATATTGGCTAACCATTGAGGATAGACAGATGTAACAAGGAAACCTGCATTAATCTGTTTTTGGACCTCTTCTTTGATCTTGTCAGCCATATCGGGACGAGTCCTTCTCAACTTCTGCTTAATCGGCGGACATTCAGGTCTCAACGGTAAACGATGCTCCACAATACTGTTGTCCAAACCTGGCATATCTTGGTAGGACCAAGCAAACACATCAACATACTCTTTGAGAAGCTCCAACATTTTCTCTTTGACCTCTGGGATAAGCAATGCTCCGACCTTGACTTCCTTTTTATCTTCTTCATCACCCAAATTGATCAACTCCATAGGCTCTTCAAACGGCTGAATAATCTTTTCATCGTGCTCAAGCAAACGGGAAAATTCATCAGGAATCTCTTCACTATCCTCCTCTTCGGCTCTGAACACAGGGAATTCAAAGTTAGGAGAGGGCATAGGATCATTGTTTTCAATGGTTAAGTCATGGATTAATCTGCACATATGATTATGCTTTATTTTAGGAATCGATTAATATGAATGTTGTACAAATGAAACAAAATATTATTATATTTTCCTATTACTACCAATTAATTTTCATTACTATTTCCCAGAAAAAGTGAAAAATAAAACAGTCGTGGACAAAATAACATTTTTATTCATGGAGGAAAATACTTGAAACAAAGAGCCCAGACATTTCTCTTTTTCCTTGGGCAGAGCAAAAGGATTTATTTTCATCATAGCCCGACACAAATACTTTTCGCCTTGGGCAGAGCGAAAGTTTTCAAAAAAACAAAACAAAACATTACTCGGAAATGTGCATCACAACAGGAACATCAACAGCTATCCAGTTCTGGAAAACCACTCCATGCATCACAAAATCGGGTAAATCCTCTTCAGAATCGTCTTCTATGATAGCATCAACTTCAGGAGGAGTCGGATGGATAAAACCTGCACTTCGAAAAACTTCTTGAATCGGACGAGTAACCACTTCCTGCTTGACTCTTGTAGACACGGGATGAAAACCAAGACCTTCTCCAGACTTGTTCTCAGGAAAAGTCAACACCTGGCCCCAACCTTCAGCCGAACCACTTTCAACCACTCGTCGCGCATCCTCAAAAGAAGAAATAGATGCCCCTCGCTTCTTCACTTCATTATTAGCAACAGATAGAGCTTGGAATTGGGTTCCAACATCCTCATCAGCATCAATAAAAGAGAAAGATGACAAATGGCTTACCACCATAGCCTGCTCTCCACCAATCATTACCAGCTTTCCATGCCTTACAAACTTCAATCTCTGATGGAGCGTGGAAGTGACTGCCCCTGCATCATGGATCCATGGACGACCCAATAGGCAACTGTAGGCAGCATGAATATCCATTACTTGAAAAGTGATCTGAAAAGTATGAGGACCAATTACTATAGGAAGATCCACTTCACCAATGACAGTCTTCCTAGAACCATCAAACGCTTTAACAATTACTCCACTAGGTCTCATGGGAGCACCTTGATATGAGAGTCGAGATAAAGTAGTTTTGGGCATTACATTTAACGACGAACCTGTATCTACCAACACACTTGATAAGGTATCATTTCCACAACTTATTGAGATATGCAAAGCCATATTATGGTTTATTCCCTCCTCCGGAAGCTCTTCATCACTGAAACCAAGATTGTTACACGAAGTAATATTTCCCACAATTCCATCAAATTGGTCAACCGTCACATCATGATCCACGAACGCCTGGTCCAAGACCTTCATCAAAGCTTCTCTATGGGCACCAAAATCTCTCAGTAAGGAAAGCAAAGAAATCTTGGAAGGAGTTTGCAAAAGTTGGTCCACAATCTTATATTCACTTCTCTTGATGAGCTTCAGAATCTCATCATCATCAGGATGTGGGATAGGTTCATTGGATCGGCCTATCTCAACCCTTGGTTCAACATTTCTCGCTGGAATTTCTGCCGGTATGGGTCTCCTGACTTGAACTTCTGGTCTCTTCAAAGGTACTGCTGCAAAGACACGTCCACTTCTTGTAACTCTACTCACATCAGCGATGTTAACAAAAGACGGCCTTGTCGGTATAGGGACTTCTACCCCATTCTTAATCATTATGGCATTATACTTATACGGTATAGCTTGGTCTGAGTTGTAAGGCACAAGACCAGGTGGATAAATGATCAAAGGAGCAACAGGTGCAGTCTGACTATCGTAAACGATCTCTACTGATTCAGGCAAATTGAATTGTGGTATTATAACATTCACTTCATCCTCCGGATCTTTGTCGTATGTAATAGTGATAACCCTCTGGTCTAACAACTTTTGAATATCCTCCTTCACAATAGGGCAATCAACCTCTCTTGAACAAAATTCACAAACATCATAATCATGCTGATGCCTAACAAAGGCAAGTCTTCTCAAACTCTGATGTAACCTGATCTACGACTCCCTTATGTGTTCAACTTGAAAAACTCGAAACTTTCCCAGACAACCTTCCACCATATTCACTGATGCTGCCCCATGTCGAGGCAAAGGATTATCTCTAACATTTGGATTAACATCCTTGAAAGACAAGATACCATTCTTAATCAACCTTTGCACGTCCGCTTTTAGAGCAAAACAATTTTCAAGGTTGTGCCCCGGCGACCCTTGATGATATTCACAAAATTGATCCGTCTTGTACCACGGAGAAGTACTATTTGGTGCAACAGGAGGAGGCTTTGTCGTTATGAGGTTCTTTCTGATAAGAGAAGGGAACAATTCAGTATAAGTCATAAGAATGGCATTGAATTGCGGTTTTCTTGGTGAACGGTTCTGATTGTTGAATGGATAAGCCTGTTGTCGAGGATGCTGCTGAAATGGCCGTTGTTGAGTTGGTGGGGTTTGATGAGCTGGGGTCATCAAAGCTGGGCGGACAGCCGGAGTGACTGCCGCAACGTGTGAGTAACCTCTCCTCGGTCTCCCTGGGAACAATGCGCTGACATCCTGCTCTTTTCTTTTCGGGAAAACACTTCCAAACTTCTTAGTACTGCTAGACGGACTTCCTTCTTTAACCAAACACCCTTCACGAATCCCTTCCTCTAACCGCATGCCCATGCTTACCATTTCGGTGAAGTCACTGGGTGCGCTGGCGATCATTCTTTCATAGTAAAAGGAACCTAAAGTCTTCAAGAATATCTTCGTCATCTCTTTCTCCTCAAGAGGAGGATAGATTTGAGCAGCAATTTCACGCCACCTCTGGGCGTATTCCTTAAAAGATTCTCTTTCTCTCTGCGACATCGCCCGGAGTTGATCCCTGTCCGGCGCCATGTCAACGTTGTACTTATACTGATGGACAAAAGCTTCGCTAAGATCGTTGAAGTTGCGGATCCGAATGCTGTCTAAACCCATATACCACTTTAGAGCAGCACCCGTCAAACTGTCTTGAAAATAATGAATCAACAAGTCATGATCATCAGAATACGTAGACATCTTTCTCATGTACATAGTCAGATGACTCCGAGGACGCGAATCACCCTTATATCTTTCAAAGTCTAGCACTTTGAATTTTGCTGGAATCTTGACATTCGGAACTAAACAAAGGTCATGCGTGTTCTTCCCAAACAAATCCTTCCCCTTTAACGCTCTGAGCTCCGTCTGCATTTCCTGGAATTGGTCTTGAAATTCTTCCATTCTATCAAAAAGACCCAAACTTTCAGCAGGCTCGGCAGGATAAGTAGGTTCATTCAAGTATGGAAAGGAGTGAACCACAGGAGCGACAGTTGTCATTACCGGTTGCGGGAAAGGTGTCACAGACGGGATTACTGGCGGCATGGCAGTTGTCTCCGGTTGAGGAAGAGACAAAGAAGGTTGAAACAAAGGATGTACGACAGGCTGATACCCCTCTGGCACAAAGTTGTAAGGCATTCCCCACGGAAAACCTTTTGGCATCTGATGCTGAAGCGGAGAGTTGATCTGAGTCACAGATGTTGGAACGGTGACAATCTCGGAAACCATAATAGTTGAAGTCTGAATCTCAGCAGCTGTAGTCGATGGCTGATTCTGAGCAGCCACCAAACTTTCCACTAGCGCAGTTAACTTTTCCATACCGACACGAAGGGTAGCGACCTCCTCATAAAGCTCGTGGTTTTCCTGTTCCAGATCTTCCATCTTCCTCTGACGATTAGCTCGAGTATCGTATCGATGAGACAGCTTGACAATCCTTCGGAGTGGAAAAAGAAACAAGGATAAGACTCTAGAAAACAGGTGAAGTGGAATGTTGGATGATGCATGATATGTGATGCAAATGATGATTCATTTTAATAGTTTTTTCAAGGACCTTCAATAATTTTGCACACATTAATGGTAAAGGAATTTGGAACAACAAAAACTCAATCCATTAATCAAAAGCGGTAAATTACAACTTACAACTTTGGAACAACAAAACAATAAATTACACTTTGGGGTAACAACCCAATAATAAAAGCAGTAAACTACAACTTTGGAACATGAAGCCCATAATAAAGCAGTAAATTACAACTTTGGAACATGAAGCCCATAATAAAAACAGTAAATTACAACTTTGGAACATGAAGCCCTTTTACAGAGTTTTTCAAAATGACATCAGTAAAATAAAACTAAGAACTAAAGATCACTCAGAATCAACAGATGAAGGACCAAATGCCAACTGTAACCGGAGCTTCCTGATCTTCTCTTCATAAAAGTATTCCATCTCTTTCTTCTCAGCTACCAGTCGATCAATGATTTCCTTTTGTGGATTAGGAACAAGAGCAACGCTTACCGAACCTTCCTTCTTTCTCTTCCTTTCACTAGCATACTTCTTCAGTAAAGCATCCTTTTGACGAAGCTTCTCATCATGATCAATGAACCAGCCGTCTTGAATAACTAGCAAATCCTCCTTTTCCTTTAGCTGTCGAGCCAGGACCCGATTCTCATATTCAGACATATTATACTTTTCTTTCCAAGCATCTCTCTCGGACTTCATCCTAGCCAGATTTCCTTGGTATTCTCCCATATTCTCGATAGGGATATCAACAGATGATGATGCAACGGTAAGGAATAAAGGTTTCTCAAGTTTATAGGGCATCTTGAGAGCACAAGCCCTAGCGTGGACCCATTGTAGGTAAGGCTCCAAAGAAACGGCACCCATATGTCCTAACATGTCTCTCCCTTTCCTATGGATGTGGCGCCAAGCTCCTTCGATCTCCCTCTTAGCTGCCTGGTGATCTTGTCCTTCCTGTAGAAAGAAACCACTCACATGGATGTTGTTTGGCTTGTCCCTCATCGGGTATCCAAACTGACGGCGCGCGAGAACAGGATTATAGTTAATTCCACCTTTCGTACCAAGAAGAGGCACGTTAGGAAAAGCACCACAGCTATCGATGATCTTCACGTCATAGTAAACTCGATTATACCAATCAATGTCGAAATGAGTGAGAGCCATAATTTTTGGCGCCCATCGCGGCCCCTTCTCGAGATCCCAGAAAACATCAGACCTAGGTAGATGAGAATCATACCACTGATACAGCAACGGTGCACAACAAATAATCATCCCTCCCTGATAAGAGTTTCGAAGATGGATGGAGTAGCAGGTATCTCCTAGCAGCGTAGGGACCGGATTTCCAATCAAGAAAACTCTGATTGCGTTGATATCCACAAACTTATCAACGTTAGGGAACAAGAATAGACCATAAGCGAGTAAAGCAAAGACGTCTTCAAAGGCAAAAGTATATTTTATCTCAGCGAAATGACGAGCTTTCCTTAACAAAAACTGCGCAGACAAACCTCGGATTCCCCCTTTTGTAGTCATGTTCTCCTCTATCTCTGACTTCTTCAAGTGGGTGATGGTCGCTATCTCGTGAGATTTGGGTTCCTCTTCTAAGCCAGAAAAAGGAACACAGTCGGTGATCGGCAAACCAAGTATGTAGGAGTACTCCTCTAAGGTGGGCATTAGCTGGTAATCCGGAAAAGTGAAACATCGGTACAAAGGATCGTAGAATTGGACCAACGTACTAAGGATGCCTTCCATCATCTTGCGCTTCATGAGAGGTATAATGGACCCATACTTTTTCTGAAAGTCCGTCGGGTTCTTGATCTTAGGAATCAAACTCTTCAGCTCTTCAATCTCGGGCTCCTTAAAACTAAAACTTCGAGTGTTTCTCCTTCCAAATTCCATAGTACCTGAGATGTCTTGCAAAAATCATTCCTAAGTTCCTTGAAAAACAAGTTTTTTACAAAAAATGTTGATGAATGCATGAATGAATGATAATGCAACAGTTACACACAAGTTCACAAACATGGGGTTCAAAGGTTCAACGTTTCAGCATGGAGTCGAGGGTAAAGCCCACCCCAAGGTATGTACTACCGGTTCGATCACACCTGTAAGACAAGGTTCTAAGAGTTCCCAGAGTCTACATCCCTCCTTCGGATATTGCCAACGTCTTGATTACTCAATAATTAGCAATATTCTCAAGAGAAACTCATCCGATCGTAGCATCGCGTAACAACTACTTCCGAATTACTTCGTTATAGTCTCCGCGCTACACCTAAAAAGGCCAAGATGGGTTAGGGTTCTACGGTTCTCAATTTCTCTGGCTCCTAGGTCGAAAATAATAATGTCTTCCCGATTACTCGGTAAACAAATATTAAGTTCAAGAGGGCCTTCCATCGAGTGGGGGATCTCATGCCTCCTTCTTCGGGATTACTCCCTCAAAGTTAACATGACTGTACCGCCCGTCCTATTCCTTAAGTGTAACTTAATCCGGGTATAGGATTCGTCCTTTGCAAAAAACCCAAACAACCCTAAATTTAAACACATAATCAAACAAATCAAATAATAATAAAACAGATAAGACAAATTAGGCTTAACCCACTTAGGGATGGACCAGCAAGAGGTCAATCTCTCCCCAGCAGAGTCGCCAATTCTGTAGCGATAAAAATGTAGCGGGGTAAATCGGAGATCGAATTATTGATTAATTCGTCTCACAAAAGCAAGAGTCGCCACCGCGCTTTATTATTTTCAAGGGAAAGGGGGAAAGAGCGAAATAAAACCCTAAATATGCAATGTAAAATAATACTTTTTTAAAAGTAATAAAAATACAAGGCGTTTTTTTGAAAAGAGATCTATGGTTCGGGGGTTGGTTATACAATGGGAAGGTATTAGCACCCAATGTATCTATAGTACTCTATAGGAACCTTTTGAAATATCTATTTATTAAAATTGTTCGTTTGATTAAAAAATAAATGGTTTTAGCCGAAAAGGGGTACGGACGGGTTTTTGAAGATACGACGACCTAATGTCGAAGTTTTTGCTTAAAAGGTATGAGTTTTGAAAAGATCGAATATTTGAGGAAAAAATTTGTCTTAAGTTTTAATGAAATGCAAATGTTCGCGTGATTGGACTTGAGGACATGAAGTCAACAAATTTAACCATTTTCCCTTGGATTTAGACGTAAACAGAATAACCATGTAAATATAAAATAGTTAAACAGAAAATTATGCAGATAATGATACATAACCATAACAATAATTAAATAATAAACTAAAGGATGTGAACATGTATTTTTGTATTTTTGTTTAATAGGTAGGAAAAGAAAATGTTTTAATAGTTTTCATTTATGCATTTTTTTTAATATGGACAAAGCAAGAGAATTAATTAAAGAAAATAAAAATGTTTTAGTTCTTAAATTCTATTTTTTATTTCTATATTTTTGTATTAGTATTAACTAAAGCGAGGGAATTAATTAAAGGAAATAAAATATTTTTTAAGTTTTTATTCTTATATGTTTTTTAGTATTAATATAAAGTATTATTAAAAAAAAATTATTAAATAATCTAAACTAAATTAAAACTTAAAAGCTATTAACTTAAATCTAATGAAAATAATATTAAAATTCTAAATTAATTCTAAAGTTAAACTAATAAAGATGGGTCAAATTATTAAAAAATGTCTTAATTGAATTATCTCTATTTGATTAACTTATAATTAAAACTAAACTAATAGAATTCTAAAAGGGCTAAAGAAATCAAATAAAAAGACATGTATCAAAATTAGAAAGAGGTAAATAATAAACCAAAGTGTGGGCTAGAGGGTTTCTAAAGGAGGCCCAATCAAAACAGGAAATGGGGGGTGCAAACGAAATTCGTTTGGGCTTTGGCAGGAAGCAGGTTCATTCACATTTTATAATTTGTTTTAGGGTTAAGCAATGGGTTTAGTTGAATTAGGGATTAGGGTTAGGCCAAAAGGGGTACAGCGGCGCTCGTTCTTTCTTTGTCTTCCTAGATCTCTCTTCGTCTTCCTCATGCCCGCTTCTGCGTTTTCCCCAGCCCATGGCCACCGGCATCTCAACCTCCTCTTCCCTCCAACGAAAGTGCCATGGCGACGGATTTAAGGTAACAATTTCCAATTTTTATTTCGTTAGGGTTTTGTTACGATTTGCATGTTGTGATTTTACATCTTTTTTTATTCTTATTTAAATTATTATGTTTATTTGAGGGGTTTGAAAGAAAGAGAGGGAGAAATCGTTACCTGGAGACGGAGGAGGAAAGGGTGAGGGTACTGTGGCGGCCAAGGCGAGGGGAAGACAGTGAGGCTGTGAGCTTTGCTTGGTATCCTGGTTTGTCTTCTTCTTTTGTTGCCCTGTATACTTCTTTTCCTAGGCTTTTGGGTATATTTGATTCTTTTCCTCTTTTCTTCTAGCCTGTTGCCTTGAATCGTTTGCCTTAAACAACTGCCTTGATGCTTATCCTGAGTTGCCTTGTATGCTCTGTAGCTTCTGATATGTATGCTTGATTATGCTGAAATGATTTGACAGTATGCTTTCGTTTGTATGCTTTTTCCTCTTCTTCTTCTTGCCTTATTTCTGTTGCTTCTTTATTCGCCTATGATGGAATAACTTGAGGCTTGATGCTTGACATCGGTTTGATGGAATGGGTTTTTTGGTATTCTGGTTTTTTGGCTTTTAGAACTGGTTGTGTTTCTTGTTTCTACAAGCTTGGCCTTTGGTCATGTTACAGGTTTAGAGCTTAAGCAGGTTATGTTGGGTGTTTTGAACTAAGGCTTAAGGCTTTGGTTGGATTGACAGTGGTTTAGGCCATGGTTTTGGTTTCTCTGGTTTATGCAGGTTATGGAAACAGGTTTGTGGTTTAGGCCATAAGGTTTTAGAGCTGGACAGTAGGTTGTGTTTGAAAGGGTGGTGCTCTTGTTGGACAGCAGGTTCTAGAAACTTATGGTCTTGAGAAGTGGCTTGATATTTTGTTTTTACAATTCTTGGTTCTAAGGCCTCTAAACAGGTTTTTGAACTCTCTCCCCTTTTGAAGGGTTTGTTGTTGTTATAACAGTTTTTCCTTGAGGCTTTGGACAATTCAGGTTTTGAGTATTTTAACCATTTCCTTTGATGCCTCTGCACATTACTGTTACATCTAGTTTGTCTTGTACCCTTTTCTATGCTTTCTTTTTCTTATGGGATACTGCTGCAGTTTTGTTTCTATTCCTTTTCTGCCTAAACCAAAACCTGTAAAACCACACTCCTTCTCTCTTCTCTCTCTTAAGTACAGTTGACATTAAAATGATGTATGTACTTTATTTGTTCTGAAAAAGTGAAAGCTGGAAAATGATGAGAAATGGAAAATATACTTTGCTTGCATATTTGGTCTTAATATTGCACATCTCTCTTTGTCTACTGCATGGGAGCCTTATGTTTTGACTTCTTCCCCCATGTTTGGCAGTTTACGTTGGAATTTTGCCTGTGTTGAAAATGCATATGCTGTTGGCTTTTGAAAAATGAATTTGTGCAATTGGTTTTGAAATGTGCAATTGATTTTTAATTATGCAGTTTATTTTGAAAAATGCAATTTTGACAAGAGTGAATTTGTGCATATTTAAATTTGTGCATTCATATTTGTCAATAAAATTCATCCCTTTTTGTGAACCGGGAGAAATCCCGTGATTTGCAAAAAGGATAAAAACTGATTCCAGCCGTTTGCTTTTAATGATGAACGCTTAAATTAATTTTCTGCTTTTAATTATATATTCATTTCTGACTTTTTCTTTTAATTCTTTGCAGGTAAAAATCAAATGGGCATTAAAGAAGTATTGGATAGAAGATGAAGATTTAGAATTTAGGAAAAATTAGAATTGTTTTTATTTTACTTTAAACATTTTATATAATTGTCATTGTAAATATTTTGCAAATAATACAGTATTTAAATGACAATTGTAATAATTAGAATAAAGATGAATAAAATTCTATTATTTTACCCATTAATTCTTTTCTTCTTTTCAATTGTTTATTTTATCATTTATAATTCTTTAAATTATATAATAACTGAAAATAAATTTCAATTACTTAAATTCAGAATAATAAACAATTAAATAAACATCATTGATCAATTAACTTCTCTTCAATTAATTATTTCATTATTTATAATTCTTCCAAATTATAATAACTGAAAATAAAATTTCAATTATTTAAACCTAGAATAATAAATAATTAAATAACATTGTTTGATCAATTAATAAACTCTTTTCAAATATTTATTTTATTATTTATAAATCTTTAAATTATATAATAACTGAAAATAAATTCCAATTATTTAAATTTAAGATAATAAATAATTAATAAACATTGTCTGATCAATTAATAAACTCCTTTTCAAATATTTACTTTATTATTTATAAATCTTTAAATTATATAATAACTGAAAATAAATTCCAATTATTTAAATTTAAGATAATAAATAATTAATAAACATTGTTTTAGCATTGATCAATTAATAAATTTAGCGTTCAAAAGATAAACAGCTCTCGACTTGAAAAAGTTATGAATTTTAAGAATGCTTTGAAAGTTGATAAAAAATAAGTCAAAACCCCTGCAATGTAATGATGCAGATGGGAGATGGTATCTTAGGTCAAAATTTGGGGTACAACAGCAAGGTTTGGCTGAGTTTTGATGGAAATGAAGTCACACTTCACTCGTGCTCGACCCTTGCTCAATTTCCCTCCAAACTTCCTTGTTTCTTCAAATTTTCATTCCCATTCACTTCCCTACAAATAGAGGGTCATCCCCCATTCAATTTCCCAAGCTTAGAGAACCAAGAACACCCTGCCAAAACTTCACACAAACCCACTTTTGTTGAATTCAGTTTTTGAAATTTAAGCTTCCTTTTCCAAAATTCTTTGCGTATTCATCATCCTTGAACTTCATACAAACTCTCTAGCACTTAAACCAATCAAAACGACCCATAATCCAATCTACAGAAGTCCAGTTTCAAAGCTTCTTACTTGAACTTCGAAAAGGTAGAATTCTCTACCAATTTGATCCAAATCAAGCACTAATCTGTTCTACTCCTTTGTCTGATTCTAATGATGCTTACAATTTGTAAATCCATTGAGAATTGAGAGAGAAATCTCAAATTGAAGGTGCTCTCTATTTTTCTGTGTTTTGATTCATATCTCTCTCCATACTTTACATAAATTTGACGCGATGGTTATGTTAGAATCGTCTTGAAGAGACGATTTCAATGATGCTAGCCAGGGATCCTAATTTTTCCATTTGAAGGATCTCACAAAATCCCCATTGGAGGGTGTATGGGGGTTGAAGGCGATGACATGTCTCGTCTCAGCCAATGATAGCGTGCCAAGCGTTTTAATTTCATTGGTTGCCCTTTTTTTAATTACATGTGTGTTTCACTAAGGTCCATATCAAGCACAGCGCGTCTGGTCCATTGGATTAGCTTACTAACGCGTTTTGACTTTGATCTGATGGTCCACATCTTTTTGGTTTTATTTTATTTTCTGATTTTATATTTTATTTGATTAAATTTTCAAAAATTCATAACTCTTTTATTTTTTATCCAAAAATTATGAAAAATTCACAAAAAATACTTTGAATTATTTCTGATCTCATGAATATTTTTTTTACATTTTTATATTAACATTGGTATTTTTATATTTTTTGTATTATTTGCTTTTTTTTAATTACTTAAAAAATACTTTCTAACATTTTTTAATTCTGAAAAAATTCATAAATATTATTTTGCATATTTTTGACTTTCTGGAAATTTTATGGAATTGTATGTTGAAGTTTACTATTTTTGATCTATTTTATGTTTGTTTTAGAAATTTTAAATGGTTAAAAAATAGTTTCTGACTTTTAAAAATTACTAAAAATTTTATAAAAATATTTGGACCCATTTCTGATTTTTCTATGGTCTTATTTTTCATTGCTTGATTAATTTGAATATAATCGATATTTTCCTCATTATTTTCTAGTTTATTTTAACATTTTCCATCCTTTAATATATATATTAAATATTATATCATTTTGTGAATATTTTTTGGCTATCTTGGGTTGATTTTTTGGTCATGGTTTTATTAACATCATTGGATCCATGGTGTTGAGTTTAACTCCACAAAAATAGATGAATGATTTTAATAATAGTTTGATTAAATATTAATTCAAATGTGGTTTTCTTTTTACCCTAATTCCTCTTCATCTCATCCCCTTCTCCTTGCACTAAATGTTGTTGGAGCATGATCTCTATATCATGTCTCAAAACAAATGGTGCATAGATTATTATTGACCGGCCTCAAAATAGGTGCGACTTCTATATAAGTCCACTTACGATTGCTTAACATAACGCTAAATTTTGTCCCGATTCGAATAAATGATCATTCGTGGCCCAAACTTATGATTGCAAGCCCAAGTATGTTAATTTGATCTCTTTGATCCAATAATCTTGAGATTCATTGTGTGGAGGCTTTGGTTCTACCAATCCTCTAATGGATCTATAACACCTTTGGTCAACGTGGATCACTTAAACATTGTTGATCATTAAATAGTACTTGTGAGAATTCCAAATGGATGATATACTTGAAAAAAAAGCAAATGCAACTTGTTATGTGGAGGCTTTGGTTCTACCGATCCTCTAATGAGTTCCAAATGCAAGTTTCAAGATGGTCATCCAACTAACCACTAATTATTGACTTGTTTTATTTTTATGCTTTTATTCTTTTATGCTTTATGCACTATTTACTTTTAACATTTACATTTCATGCCATTTTCATCTTTGCTCATTTGAGCATTTATTTTCTTGTCATTTTTACTTTGCTCACTTGAGCTTTTCTTTTTCTTTTTTCTAAGATACTTAATAACCAACTTAAACCCTAAAAAACTCTTAATGGTACTTGGACTATTTGGTTACTATCCTTGGCATTATGGAACATGGGACTTTTTCTTGGACTTAGGATTAGAAACCTTGGCCTATCTTGGAGACCTTGTGATCTTATCTGATTATTTTATCTGGAGCTCTTGAAGTTTACCTCAAGACATTGGGTTGCTTGTTTGTTTTTGTGTGCAGGTTTTATGATTACATCCTTTGTCTGTAATCTGGAATTCACCCGTATACAGCTGTTACTCTGCCCAATTTTTGTGAAGACTTAATACACTTGAAGAGGTCTAGTATCTTTACTTGCTTGGTTTCAATCCAAAGAATTGGATTTCTATCTTGGCTCATAATGTCAAGTTTTGGCTTCTTGTTGGTTAGATGGTCCTTATCCTTAGCTTTTACCTTATTCTTTAGGATAGTCTCATCTTCTCCTCCCATTTTCTTTAATTTCAAAAATCTTCTCCCTCTTTTTTTTAAACCCTTCTTGTTTCTAAACTTGAACCACTTTCATAATAAACTTGGACGTATGTCCATGCATTTTCAAAAATCATTTTCATAAATAAACTTCAATCAATTTAATAATACTTTGACACTTTTTTGTGAGAATACTAAAAGTCAACCAATCTAATTTCAAACCATTTTGCCACTTTGGCTTTTACCTTTAAAACTTTTTTCTCAAATATTGGAATCTTGTCAATCCTTGTAGTGATGCAACAATTATAATTCTACAATATGTAGTGAAGTGAGATATTTTCCACTTGGGTGTTGAGTGAGGCATTGTTGATTTTAAAATCTAAGCCATATCCTCCACTTTGAGATGATGCAAATTCTCCTTTCTCATGATTGTGGGTAGTAAGTATGTTTTCCACACGGACAATGACGATGATGTCTTATCTCTTAAAATCAACCAACACATTTGTGTTTCAAATTTTTAAAAGAGGAACTACGTGTACCTTGATCCTCTATTGCACGAAAGGTGGTATGTAGGCATTAAAGGTTCGCAACCGCGGCGGGTGAAAAAATCATAAAAAATACTTCTTTTCTTACCTCCACCATCTATTTCTATACAACACATTTTCATAGCCAAAATATACAGATTTTTTACAAATAGGTTCATGCGGAGTACCGTAGATGTTTAGGGTGCTAATACCTTCCCTTTGCATAACCAACCCCCTTACCTTGAATCTTTCCCCCCTTTTTTTGGGTTATTTTCTCTTTTCCCATTCCTTTGGAAACAATAAAGCGTGGTGGCGATTTTTATTTTGATTTGTATAAAGGCTAGTCAATCTAATGGCTTAGTCTTGAACATTTCTACCGCTACAACGTTATATTAAAATCCAAGTTTGAATACATCATTCCTCCTTGGGCTTACAACGAAAGAAACAAAATACAACCAAACTCCTAAGACAAAAAGACTGAACGTATCCTCTTTGGAGCGATGTAGGCATTCAGGTTTTTCTCTTTATGAAGCAGCTTAGTGAGCTCCAGAACCTTCTTCTCACTGGAATAAAATTGGGCTTCAAAGGTGTCTCGCTCTTCCTTCAACTGGACCCAAGCTTTCTGCAAGTATTCGAGAGAGGTAGGCATGTCAGGATGGAGAATGGTGTATGGGACATCTCCTTCAACAACAGGCTCCATGATGACAGGAAGGATGGAAGGGTAAGGCATCAAGAGACTCTGAGCACGAGCCCGTACCCACCTAAGGTAAGGCTCGAGAGGGATAGATTTTTTGTGTACCAAAGTCTTACTGTCCACCTTGTTCACCATTCCCCAAGCACGTGTAAACCTCTGGCCGTAACCTTGGTCTTCTTTGTCGTAGTCGAACACCATACCTTGGATGAGCATCTCGTGAGGGCCGTCTCTTCGGGCATATCCAAATTGTCGAAGAGATAAGCAGGGGTTGTAGGTGATACCCCCTCTAATACCAAGCAGAGGTACGTTAAGGAACTCCCCATAGCGGTCAATGATAGAGACATCTTCCAAGGATCTCAGACACCAACAGATATCAGAGTGGATGAGACATCATCCTTTGGGACCATGTCAGTTTTTGCTCGTTCTTCAATGCTGACTGAGGTAGGTGTGAAGTGAAACACTTAGCGAGTAGGGGGATACAACACAAAAGAGTACCACTTTTCTTCATGGTGCGGGTATGAAGGCAATGCAAGATGTCTCCTAGTAAGGTAGGTATAGGATTGCGAGAGAGAAAGACTTTGATGGCATTAACGTCTATGAATTGGTCCGAATTGGGAAACAGAACCAAACCATAAATGAGAAGAGATAGGACGTTTTCGAAAGCTTGGTAATCCATGTCATCCCAGAATGAACGAGCTTTTTCCAATAGAAACTTATCTATAAAGCCTTTAGCCCCGCTTCTTGTCTCCCAATTGGCTATGATGTCGGCCCTCTTCATATGCAAAGCTTCGGCGACGACTTCAGGTTTTGGAATCCCTTCTAGACCGATGAACGGTATCTGATCAAGCACGGGCACCCCTAAGAGTAGAGAGAACTCTTCCAGTGTAGGTACCAAATGATAGTCCGGGAAAGTGAAACAATGATGTACGGGATCAAAGAATCGGAATAGTACACACATCATCTCTTCTTGTAAGTTGGATGTAGCCAAACTGAGGAGTCGACCATATTTCTTGGTAAAAGGAGAATCCCCGGGCACTCTTGAGGCTAGCTCTTGAAGTTGAGGGTGTGCTTTTACAAAGCTGATTCAGATGGTGTTTCTTAGGAGGGAATTCATGATCTACAAAACAAAAACAAAGATAAATTTATAAATCCTTGAAATAGTTAGTGAGCATGCGTATGATGTTCATGATGTTTATGATGTTTATGATGTTTATGTACAAGTAAATATATACACACAACAAACAAGTCCCTATGTTTTAGGCTTGCATGAGTTTTGTAGGTAAGTACCCTCTTGAAGTTTAGTCGGCTCAACCTGTCCTAGTAATAGTGATCGGGTTCTAGAGGATCTCAATATCACCTACCTTTCTCTTAGGCATTGTCTCAGCACAACAATCTTTTCTTACGGCTGAGATATCCCAAAAGTCTAGCCTCAATGAGTGTAGTATCGAGTATCAACCAATTTTCAGCTCTACACCGAAACCGGCTATCTCACTACGTCCTAATGGCCAAGTTTGTTCAATTAGGGTTCTAAAGTCAATTAGTGCTTCATGACGCCACTCAGCGGCCCTGTATTCTCCTCGATTCACCACGAGGGATACCGGTACCCACAAATGCGTCACACTAACATAGCCATTGTTTCAACCGTATCGGTCTACGCCGTACAGTTTCCACAATCTATTTCTATTTACCTAAAAAAAGGTGTCCCAGATCCGGGTGGAGGATCAAAGCATGCCCAATACAAAGAACTAGATATAAAGCACACAAATCAAATAATGAAAGTGAGTAAAGGTGATATAACCCTAAGGTAACCCCACTTTTAGAATTTCCTTAGCAGAGTCGCCAGTTCTATGATACGGTGGGAGAACTGACTTGGTGTTTTGCGTTTCGATCGCATTTGTGTGGATAGCAAGAGTCGCCATCGAATTTTCTTTTATCCAAAAGGAAAGGTAAAAAAGCACGGGAAAGACCTTTCGAGATTATTTCTGGGGTTCGGGGGGTAGATTATGAAAAGGGAAGGTATTAGCACCCTTTTCATCCAAGGTTTTCCATGGGCTCCTAGTTACTTGCTTAGATCACTTGTTTTTATTTTGACAGTGTGCTTGTGATGTGGGCTTTAAAAGATTTTTGAAAAATATCTTTGTAATGGTTCTCGTTTCTATAAGAACGCGTACAAAGTTTTGTTTCGAAAGATGGTTCAAAGATGTGTTGGTGAATTGTGTTTTGGAAAGTGGTTTTTGAAAATATATTTTGCAATGGTTCTCGTCTCTATAAGAACGTATACAAAAGGTTTTATCTTTCGAAAATGTTTTAAGATAAAAGTGTTGGTGTAAAATGTTTTTGTCGTGAGCAAGCGAGCAACTAGGAGCGAATCTACCTATTCGAAAGGTCTCAAGGTTCTTTTCTTCCTCCTTTTAATGTTTCTATCTTACCATTGATTTGGTAAGAAGTCCCATCGTTGGATGTAAAGGGACATGCACGGGTCAATTTTAGAGTCATCGAAAGCAACTTATGTGACGCTTTAGCGATTTTTGTAAGGGACGAGATCGTTTTATCAAAGGCAACATCGAGGGTCATCGAGGGACTACGATCTTTTTTTTATCGAAGGGTCATTGCTAAAACGTCTCATACTCGAGGGACATGACTGTATTTCCGATGCAACGAGCGAGGTTACCCTAGAGGTGCGCGTGTAAAAAAAGTGTGTTTGATTCAAGTTAATTTGATCTTTGAAATTAGGTTATCTAGCGATTGATTTTTTTGATCTTATCATACACGCCTAATTACTATACAGTAATAAATAAAACAATAAAAATACGGAAATTGAAATTCTACGCTATTACAGAGCTTCGGGAATTGGGGTACAAATTAATGAATAGGGGTGACAGTAAGAAATAAATATTTAAATCACAAAATACAAGTCCAAACCGTTAAATAATTATTTAGGTTAAAAATCTTTTCATTTGATAAAATTAATTAAGGACTTAATTAATAATGTCAAACAAAAATTATTTTAAAGTTAATAATTATTTAAAACAAATATTAACATATTTACAATTTTTAAATGTATGCTGAAAAAAATAAAAATCAAATAATGAAAAGGAAATATTAACAACAAAAAATATAAAGGGGAAAACTAGAAATGGGCTTGCAAATAGAGTAAAACAGGGGGGGTGTAAAAATCAAAAGAAAGCCCAAATGTTTCTGGATGATCCAGTGTAGCAACCCCCTGGAGGTGTACCATGGGCGTGCATCTAAGATGTGTTGAAAGGGTTGTGATAAATGAACAGATGGATGGATGATAAGGGCGCATCATATTAACATGGGGATGCATGTGGGGGATCATCCAGGGTGACTAAAGGGGTGGTGACAAGTGTCACCACCGGATTGGGCCTAGGCATTATTATCAAAACAAAACAAAACGAGAAAGCCTAAAAGCACAGGCCTCATAATTCATAATTTTTCTCTCTCTAAACTCTCTGCCCTCTCTCTTCTGTCTTATTATGAGCCTTCACCGGAGAAGACCCTTTGGCCGCGCCAGAAATCGCCTTACGGCGGTGATGGAGGCGGCGTGTCTCCAAACCCTACTTTTCTTACATCCTTCTGCTTGTTTCCTTTCCCTAGTTACTAATTTGTGATCAATTTTTGCAGATTTTCATTTGATGACCCTAAATCTAGAAAGGGGGAAAACGAAACCCTAATTCTCAGTTTGGTGAGATCAGTGAAGGTAATGACGCATGCAATGATATATTCAAATGAGAGTATAGGAAAGAGAAGAAGGAGATTGTTGGTGAGGTACGAATTTGTAACCTTACTAAACTCCTAAAGCTTTTCCGGTAAGACTGTTCTGACTCTTTGTAAGTTGCTTTCTTTCTTCTTCTGAACTTGTGGAATCCTTGTTATCAGATTAGAGTTTCTTTGCTGTTTGCTTGAGTTACTGATTTGCTGGGGTTTTTTGCAATCTTTGAGCTTTGTATATTCTGAATGGGTTTTGAAAGGGGAAAAATGATGAACAAAGATATTTGGCTTTTTTTTGCTGTTTGTTTGAGTTACTGATTTGCTTATGGTTTTTTGAATAATGATGTTTGATGACAATGTTTGGGTGGTGGACTTTGGTGATGGAACTTGGTGATGGAAATTTTTTGTTGGTTTTTGTGATGTTCTGGTTTTAGAGTGATGTCTTTGGTTCTATGTTTTTGTTATTTGTTGGTTTTTAGCAATGGCTTGATGGTGGTTTTGATGGTTTTTGTGATATGCTGGTTTTTAGTGATGGCCTGATGGTTGTTTTGATGGATATTGTGATGTTTTTCTGGTTCTGTTGGTTCTCTTCTGTTCTGTTTTTTTGTGATGTTTTGCTGGCTATGTTGGCTTCTGGTTTTTACAGTGATGGCTTTGGTTCTATGATGTTTCAGTTGGTTTGAGACAAAGGGTTTATTGTTGTCTTTTTGATTCTGAGTTCTTGTGATTTTATATTTGCTAGTTCTGTGTATCCTTGATATCTGATGGTTCTCTCCTCTTTTTATAAAACAGTGATCCTTGTTATCTGGTTAGGGTGAAAAAATGAGGGAAAACTTGTGAATTTTGACAGTTTTGGTTTTTCTAGCTTTGGGCTTTTGGGTGCAGTTTGAACTGTTTCCATTTTGATGCAAGTTTGGGCAGGTTTTTGGACTGTAATGTAGGCTAGTTTGTTGTGGTTTATTTTGACATGCTTTTGTGCAGAACTTGGACAGATTTTGGACTGCTATGGGTAGCATAAGGAGGCTTTTTGAGCAGGTCTTCTTGGACTGTTTTTTTATAGCATGCCTTTGTAGCAATAGCAGCTTGCTTGTCTTGGCATGGCTTTAGGTTATTTGCTGGCTAGGTGATATCTTTCCTCTTTCCTCTTTTTATGAAATAAATCACTTTTTGATTTTGATTTTCTGAAGGGTTTGCTTGATTTAGGAAGGTGATGATATATGAACAAGATGAGAAAACTAATTTATTTTCTTTGCAATATTTGGTGTTTTTGACCCTTTGGCCTGTTGCTTGCATATTGTTTGTTTTGTTCTTTCGTATCCTTCATTGTGTTTGCTTGTGGGTTTACAGCAGGCTTGGTTCTGCCTTGGATGTGACTGCTGCTATTTGCAGCCTACTGCCTTGCATCCTGTGCTGCTGTAATTGCTTTGCATAGCACTGCTTTTTTGTGATGCAGTTTGGATGTTTGTATTGTTTGACTTGTGCATTTGACTGCTGATGTTTGCAGCTTGTTGTTTTGTTGTTGTTTGAACTGTTTGTATTTTTCTCTTTTTCCTCTTTTTTGTGAACCAAAACCTAGGTTTTGAGACTTGCAAAAATAGGGAGAAATGGATGGTGATTAAAACAAACAAAATTCTGATTCCTAAAAGCAAACCCTAGTGATGAAAATCATTTTTGCTTGGACTTTTCAATGTTCATTATTTTCTAATGTTTTCTCTTTTTCTTTTGTCACATGTACAAACAAATGAATGGCAAGTAAGACAAGATGAAGAGAAGACCATGGCTAGCAATGGGGAATTTCTTGAAGATGAAGCAAAGAGTCTTGAAGAAGAAGCAATTCTTTCCTTGTAGATTTAGCTTTGTATTTCACTTATAATCGATTTGCAATCATTTGTAATTTATTTTGTGAGTGACCCACAAAACTGTAATGAACACAACACTTGAGTAATAAATGAAATTTGTTGTACAACTTTGAGTTTTAGTTTAACTTTGAAATTCTTGATTAAATGTTTTGAATAAAACATCTTGGCTTGATAACTTGCATTTCAAGTAAACACAATATGATAGGATAAATCATGTATTTGCATTCTTAAACAAAATAAATGTTTAAAAAACTCAAACCCAAATGATTAATTGAACCTCAATCATGATTGCTTAAAATGATAGTTTTTGACTTTATACCTTATTCAAACAGAATATGCTCTCAAAATAACATCAACCCTCAGAAGATTGTAGTTAAGAAAAAAATTAAAATCACACAAATGCCTTTTCAATTATCTGGGCCATGGATTTGGGCAAACTTGCAATATGAGGTTTTAAAATTGACTTAAACAGACTTTGAGGAGACATGGTGATTTATTTGAAACCTTGATGACTCAAATTCCTTTGAGAAGTGCAACACCCTAATTGCTGACTGGTTGCCTAGGAAGAGAATCTGCTTGATCAACTTTTGAGCCAAATTGAGTGTTTGAGAAACCCTGGGATAGCATCTTGAGTGAAAAATGGGAGGGAACATTTTGGGGTACAACACTAAGCATACAGCCTAATGATGTCAGAGGTTCCGATATCCCCTGCAGAACAAAAGTCTCCAATCATCTCCCCAGCATCTTGAAGAATTCATCATCATGGTTCATAAACTTCTTGGGTTCCCCAATAAGGCTTCATAAAAATCCCCAAGCAGTTTACAGAGTTTTCTTTCCCCAGTAGAGTTTATTTCTCTAGCCATGGAAATCTATCTCCCATAAATTCAACTTCAACAAATAATGAAGACCCACATACTTCATCCTCTACAGCAGTCAGGGATTTATTTTCCCTTAATTCAATGACACTGCAAAGAATAACAGATCAGTTTGTATGTTACATTCATATATCATTTTACAAACATGCATACAAATTACATATAGCACAATCTCATTTATTTTTAGAACATCATTACACAATGTGTGTCATGCATCATGACATTGCATACAGCTAATTCTTTACCTTTTCAGGAAAGATCAATAAACAAATATCATCATCAACTTTCAACGAGTTCCAGATTATTTCCTGAAACAAGATAGGGCAACTATCTGAAGTAACAGCTCATTAATCACTATGAAGCCTGGACCCGACCAGATAACAGTCAACATCAAATACAATTTACTACGAAGCCTGGACTCTGACCAAATGATAGTAGTTTACTCTGTCAATTACTATGAAGCCTAGACTCAACCAAATGATAGTATAATCTACAACATTATGAAGTCTGGACTCGACCAGATAACAGTATACCTAAAATTCAAGTTAAATCCTGGATCCGACCAGATAACAACTTTATTTCTTCAAATCACTAAAGTATGGACCCGACCAGATAACAATTCAAGTCACTGAAGCCTAGACCCGACCAGATAACAGTTCAAGTCATTGAAGCCTGGACCCGACCAGATAACAGTTTAATTTCAATAAGTCGTTGTGAAGCCTGGAATCCAACAAATAGCAATCAACTTCATCATTTCATCTAAGTTACTGTGAAGCCTGGAATTCGACCAGATAACAATTTAATATTAAGCAAATTATTGCAAAGCTTGGAGATCGACCAGATAACAGTTAATTTCATATTCCCCAGTAAGTCGCTGCGAAGCCTGGAATATGATCGAATAATAGTTAGCTTTATTATTTCCAACAAGTTACTAAATTCCATTCTCTCCAATCAAGAGATAACTTCCTAGTAGAGAAACAGACAACTAAAGCTCCTAGACTCTATTCCCCAAACAGAAACCAACATTCCCCAGCGGAGTTCTCCTTAAACAACATGAACATGAATCCCAATAAAAGAGACCTCTTATGAATTCAGCATCTACTTTGGATGGCATATTTAAGCCCATCTCTGACTACTCTCCCTCATCTTCTCCAAATGGCATATGTAAGCCCATTCCCGACACCATCAACCAACGGTGTTACTTTATGCGAGTGCAAATTTCTGAGCACTCTAGTGTTCAATCATCTTCCACCTTCAGATTACGAAAGGCAGACGAGCCAATCTAAATCCTCATGTTTAAGAAGATTGAACAGGGGAAGCTGTTGTACCCCAAAATTTTCCCTCCCATTTTTACTCAAGACATGCTCATTGAGGTCTTTAATTTCTCAAGGATGACCAAGAATTGACCAGACAAATTCACCTCCTAAGCAATGAACCTCTAACTAGGGTTTCATTTTTCACAAAGAAGTTTGGGTTTCAAAGGCCTCGAGTGATTTCCATGGTCCCTAATATGTCCTCAAGAATGCTCATGCCAAGTTTCATGCCTTACACTACAAGTTTGCTCAGTCAATTGCTCAAATGTCTGAAAAACAATTGTACTAGGTCAAAAGTCAATTGTGGCCTATATACAGTCAAACTTCAAGATTTTTGGTCAACATCAACATTTTGAAGTGATATCCATCATTTTATCAAGGGTTGATCATGATTCCTCAAGAAATGCTCCTAATCTATCAAAAGGCAAGAATTTCTAAATTAGGGTTTCTATAGGAAAAGTCAATTAAACTTTGACCAGACATAACTTTCACATACTTCATCCATTTTTACCCAACCAAAGCTCATTTTGAAGAGAAACCAATTCCCCACAACTTCTCCTTTTCCCTCAAGTTCAATAAATGCACCAATTGAAAGATACAAGCTTACACATTACAAGTCATTTACAAAAAGTCAACAAAAGACACTTTTTTCCAAGACCATTTACATCAAGATAAAATATTCAAGTTCAAAAGTGGTCAGCATAGAGATTGAATAGGACATCTTGGGCTTTCCAAAAAGTCAAAGATCATCTTCATTGGATAAAAATTGAGTAAGTTATGGGTTGCACAAGTTGGGCAATTTTCAAGAAGTGCATGAAATCTCAATTGGGAAAATTTGTAATTTTGAGCTATTGGGCCCAATTTTTAGAGTCCAAAACGTGTTCATGATGTATCTAAGGGCCTCTAAACACGTCCATGCATTATTTTGTTTTTTTATTTTATTTGTATTGATTTTATTCAAATAAATTCAAAATAAATTAAATAAATACTAAATAAATGCAAGAAATATGTAAGACATAAAATATCTAAATCTCTTTGAAGCCAAAAAGCTCATGGCAAGTTGTCAAAGCTGTGTGGACTATTTTTGGATCAAATCTTGGCTTAAAATAGAAAGAATACATATATTTCCAAATAAAATATTCAACTTGATTATATATGATATGTGTTGTACCCCAAAATTTTCCCTCTCATTTTATCAAGATTTCCCCTCACAAGACTCTTTGAATTCCAGACAGAATTAGGGTTTGCTCTGCTCAAGACATCTCCTTGCATTGTTGACCTGAAATTAGGGTTTGAGTTTGCACAGGTATTTTTGGACTTCCAATGCTCAAAGTTAATTTCATACTTCATGTTGGACTTATAAGATTGCCTCTACCAAGTTTCAAGCCTTGAATCAAATTTTTACCCAGTCAATTGGACAGTTGACCTAGAAATCAGCTGTATTGGAGAAAAAGTCAATTGTGGACAATTTACAGTCAAACCTCATAATGTTTTATCCACATCAACATTATAGACTCATATGAACCATTTGATCAAGTTTGGATCACAACTCCTCAAGAAATTTGATCAGATCATCAAAAGGGCAAAATGGTCATTTTTAGGGTTTTGACTGTATAAGGGCAATTTCTGATTTTTCACCTAGCCAATGGCAAATTGGGTTCAATTATGGATTCAAGGACTCAATGGAATCATATTGACCTATTCACAAGGTTCAAAAGATCTCAAATGCATTGGATTGACAGATGAATTTTCCAGTCAACTGATCAAAAATCAACTGTACACTGAAAAGTCAAACTTTGACTTTTTGGTCAAAATCAAGTGCCAAGGGTCATTTTTCATCAAGATGAGTCAAAACATGAAACTTGTTCATCAAGAAACCTAATTTTACAAATTAGGGTTTAAGATTGAAAAATTTCATAACTTAGAATTTTTCTAAGTTATGAAATTTGCTTATTTTTTCCCAACCTTGCCCAACATTTTCACCATGATGAAATTTGATTCAAACAAAACTTCCAACATGAAAGTTGTAGTCCTCCACAAAATATACAACTTTGATTCACAAAGTTTTCCAAAAATAAGCTTGAATCTCAAGTTATGATTTTTGGAATAAGGGTCCAAAAACTTTCTAACTTAGTGAAATTTTGCCCTAGTTAAGGCAGGATTTTGACTTATCTTCATGGCCATTTTGCACATAGTTCCACTTGTAATCTCAAAATTCATTTCAAATATGGATTGTAGAGAATTTTAAACGCTTTCCAAAATGTCAAAGAACTCTCCAAAATCATTTATGGTTAAGGAGAATCAAAGGTTTGAATTTGGCAAAAAGTCACTTTGATCCATGGCATTTTTTATGTTGCTACAAGTTGCAATTTCCATCCAGCATTGTTTATACTTGCTTACATGTATATAAACCCTTCCACACTCAAGAATTAAATGCAAACTCAATGGATTGAAGCTATGTTCTGATCATTATAGGTTTACACAAGGGATTAATCCAAAAATAGCAAAAAGGCAACATTGCCATTTTTGTCAAAACTTGCTTTTTGTCAAATTGCATCCCTTGAACCTTGAACCAAATCTTGGACAGCAAACAAAATACACAAACTTGGGGCCAAGCTCACAAAATATATGCAGGATTAGAGCTAGCTTGTACAGGCCTGCCCTTGGTCACTTCTCACCTTTTGCTTCAAAAACAAGAAAGCTTGCAAAAGTGGGAGAACTTGAGTATCTGATATAACCAACTCTTGTAAGCATTTGAAACAAGTTTGGTACATTTCCTTGAGCCAAAAACACAAGCTAGCAACATCCCAAGCCTTCCAAAACACAAAAACACATTCTTCTTGCAAAACAGGGTAGTTTCTGCATTTTCACTTCCATCTCACAAATCACTCGTGCGTTTTGTCCCAAACCTCTTCCAATACCTTCCACATAACCCACCTAAGCTATCCCAACCATTGGCCTTTGACTGTAACTCCATTTGCAATCTTCACCATTTCTGATTTTAGCTTGTGCAGGTTGACTTCTACAGGCTTATTCAAGCAAGCTCAAAGCAAACAAAGCATTGGGGAAGGTCAGAGGAAGTTCAGGCAAGCTCACAAACATCTCAGGCCTCACTGAAAACCCCTGCATTGCCATACTCGAGTTCAACTGAAACAGGTATTTTCAAACTTTCTATCTCTCTATTTAGGAATCATTAGGCTTAGGTTTGTGAATAAAAAATGTAGTACTCATTTCCCTTAAGCTGTACATATGCATAGATTTCATTTAAGTTAAGTGTGCTGAGAGAATTTGATTGATGAACATTCTGAAAAAGTTAGGTTAGAAATTAGGGCTAGAGAAATTCTCTTTGGTCTTTGAGAGTTAGATTAAGTTCTTTATATGGTTGGAATCGTGTTGAAAAATGCTCTAACTTTCATGTTGTGAGTTTTTGCTTTAGAGCACGTATGCAGGAGTTGGACATTTGTACAGGAAACGCGTGTTTTGTTTGAACGAAGGTTGAAGATGAAGTAGCTGGGCTGGGCCTGGCTATTTCTCACTTTTGACACCCCTCAGCTTGCTGATTGCACCCCCCTGGCCCATTTCATTATTTTTTATATTTTTTCTATTTTATTTACATTTCTGATTTTGTTTTATTTTTCTAAACATAAAAAATTATCAAAAACATTTTCATAAAATTTCACATTTTATTTTGTATTTTTTTATTATTTTTCTAACAAAAAATTAATTATTAAATAACATACTTTTATTTTCTTTAATAAAAACTTATAAATAAAAATAAAAATATTATATTTTTATTTTTATTATTTACATACTTAAATAATACTTTTTTTCTAATATATTTTTATTCTTTGAACATTTGTATATATTTTATTATTTTATTTTATTGTACATAAATAATATAATTAATATATATATATATATATATATATATATATATATATATATATATATATATATATATATATATATATATATATAATATATATATATATATATATATATATATATATATATATATATATATATATATATATATATATATATATATATATATATATATATATATATATATATATATATATATATATATATATATATATATATATATATATATATATATATATATATATATATATATATATATATATATATATATATATATATATATATATATATATATATATATATATATTAATTATATTATATATAAATTAGGGTTTTACCCTTAACAAAAATAACTTTTTATTTTCTTATTTTTTTAATACATTAAATATTATATTTTTATATACATGAAAATAATACAAAAATATTTTTTGCATATTTATTTAATTGTCCATTTAAATATTGCCAATTTATTATTTATACATAGAATTCAATTTGGTTGTAATAATTTAGGGTTTTATATTTTCTTACAAGTAATCCCCCATTCAAAATTGTATCCCCCCTCCCCATATCAATGTTTTAATAGTCGTAGTTTTATTTTTATGCATTTAAAGCTTTCAAATATGCCATGATAGAGATTAGGGTTTGTATGCAAAATCCAAAATCAAAACAAATAGTTAGACCTAATACAAGACATAAAAGCATGTAAATTGACAACACAATGCACACAAGCATCTCTAGGGTTTCATCCACTTGTTGCCTTTAAAATAGCCATGGTATGCATGTTGAGTATCTTGGTAAAACAAAAACAAAACAAAAGATCATAGTCCCTCGACGACGCTATCTTGGTTGCCTATACAAATGATTTAGTCCCTCCAAAAATTTGCTAAGATACTTGGCACAATTGCTATCATGGTCAATACGATGACCCGCGCCTGTCCCGTTTAATATCCAAATACAAGGTTGTTTACCAAATGCAATGGTAAAACAACAATGTAAAAGGGTTAAAAATGTGTAGGAAAGATCTTTGAGTAGATAGGGTAGACAACTCTTAGTTACTTGATCAAAACTTGCAAAAACATCCTTGCTATTTTCAAACACACCTCACAACGCAATTTCAAAACATTTCCCAAAATAAACTTTCAAACTTTCAAACATTCAAACGGTGAAACATCTTTTCAAAAGACAATACATCTTTGTATACATTCAAACAAGAATCATTACAAAGATTGCCACAACGATGGCCTCTTTTCAAAACATTTTAAAAACTACACACAAAGCACCATTTCAAACAATTGAAAAGCAAAAGCAAGTGATCTAAATAAGTAACTAAGAGCCCATGGATAACCATGGATGAAAAGGGTGCTTGCACCTTCCCTTTTCATAATCTACCCCCCGAACCCAAGAAAACATCTCAAAGGTCTTTCCTGTGCTTTTTAACCTTTCCTTTGGATAAAATAAAAAGTCGATGGCGACTCTTGCTAAACCAAAACATTTGCAAACACAAACGCAAAACCTCAAGTCAGTTCTCCCACCGCATCACAGAACTGGCGACTCTGCTGGGGACAATAATAAAAGTGGGGTTACCTTAGGGTTTAGATCACCTTTGCATGCTTACCTTGTTTGCTTTGATTGCTTTACACTTGGTTCCATTGTTTGGGTTTGAAATCTTCTACCCGGATTTGGGAAACATTCATAGGTAAATAGAAATACGTTGTGAAAACTGTGTGGGGTATACCGACATGGTTGAAGCAATAGCTATATTAGTGCGATATATTTGTGGGTACCGATAGCCTTTGAGTTAATCAAAGAGAATACGGGGCCGCTGAGTGATGTCATGAAGCACTAATGGACTTTTAGAACCTTTACTTGACCAACTTGGCCTTTTTGTTTAGGGGTAGTGAGATGACCGGCTTTGGTGCAGTTCGAAGTTGGTAGATACTCGATACCACACTCATTGAGGGTTGTTTTCTTGGAATATTTCGGTCGCCAGTAAAGTGGCTAAACTGAAACAATGAACACAGAAAATAATACAGTGATATTGAGCTCCTTAGAACCCGGTTACTATTTATAGGACAGGTTGAGCCAACTAAACTTCAAGAGGGTACTTACCTATGAAACCCCATGCAAGCCTGAAACTAGGATCTTGTGTGATTTGCTTGTACATATACTTGTGCATAAACATCATGAGCATCATAAAGCATCATGTGCATCCACTAACAATTTCAAGGGTTTAGATCTTCATCTTTGTTCCTGTTTTGTAGGTTATGGAATCACTCCGTAGAAAAACAATCCAGGTCAACCTTGTGAGAATCCCTCCTCAACTCAAGGAGCTTACTTCCAAGATTCCAGAGAATTCTCCCTTCACTGAAAGACATGGTAGACTTCTCAGCTTGGTCAACTTCAACATTGAAGAAGACATGGTGAAAGTTCTCTTCCAATTCTTTGACCCCCTACACCATTGCTTTACATTTCCTGATTACCAACTAGTGCCTAATTTGGAGGAATTTTCTCAACTCCTGAGGATTCCCATTCTCCATCAACTACCCTACAACGGTACAGAAAGAGAACCAAAGCCTGAAGATGTTGCTTAAGCCTTACACTTGCAACCATCTGATATCAAAGGTCATTGGGAAACCAGAAGTGGTGTCAAGGGTTTCTTGGAAAAGTTTCTGTTTGAGAAGGCACAAGACTGCTGGAATTCTCTAGACCTGCAAGCTTTTGAGGAGATTGTAGCACTTCTCATCTATGGGTTGGTCTTGTTCCCAAACCCTGATCAGCTTATAGATGTGAATGCTGTCAAGATTTTCATATGTCAGAATCCTTAGCCTACATTACTTGGGGATATCCTCCACTCATTTCACACACGAATAATGAGGAAAAGGGGTGTTCTCATGTGATGTACTCCTCTTCTAGCAAGGTGGTTTATTTCTCACCTTCCCCAGTCAGTCTTGAAGAATGAGCAAGGCTTGAGGTGGTCACAACGATTGATGGCTCTTACACATTCAGATGTTCATTGGTGTTCTCGGTCCAGAGAAAATGTCATCATCATTGATCGTTGTGGGGAATTCCCTAATGTCCCATTACTTGGCATTAGGGGAGGCATTACCTACAACCCCTGCTTGGCTCTGAGACAATTTGGGTACGCCCGAAGGGATGGCCCTCATGACATGCTGATTCCAGACTTGGTTTTTGACTTCGACAACGACGCTCAAGGACTTTGACAAAGGTTTATCCGAGCTTGGAGGATGCCCAACAAAGTGGACAGTAAGACACTGGGACACAAGAATTCCATCCCCCTTGAGCCTTACCTCAAGCGGGTACGAACCCGCGCCCAGAGTCTTATGATGCCTTACCCCTACAATCTTCCTATGATCAAAGATCTTGTTATGGAAGGAGAGGTCCCATACACCCTCCTACATCCTGACATGCCAACATCATTGGAAGATTTGCAAAAGAGTTGGATACAGCTCAAGGAAGAACGGAACACTTTTGAAGCCAGCTTCTACGCCAGTGAGAAGAAGGTTTTGGAACTTACTCGTTGACTCCATGAAGAGCAGACTCTCAACACCTACATAGCACCAAAGAGGATGTGCAACGTCTTTTTACATTAGAATTTGTATTATTTTGCCCATGGGGCATTTATGTACTAACTAATTCTTCTTATTAATATGACGTGTGTTCTTTTTGTTTGCAACAAATTTGAATTTCTGAATCCTTGAATGCATTACATGAATAACATATCATTCATCATATGCATAAGCAGGTCTTCACACCAGGTTTCCTTATCTCTCTGATGTTTATTTCAGCAAGATGGATATAGAGCAGACGGTCAAAGACCTACAAGTGCAGAATTCACAGTTCCAACAACTACTCCTGACCTTGGCAAAGGGTCAGGAGGATCTTAAAGCACTACTGGAAAAGGAAAAGGAAAAAGAAAAGGAGAAAAAGAAAAAGAAAGAGTTGGTGTAGCTACTTTGGGGAGAAGATTTGAGAACCAAGCTAGAAGGGTCCTGGATTTCCCATCAACATCTGATGGAGGGGTGGGAAAGGGAAAGGGAGTTGCAGTGCCCTCCGAGTCTGAGGAAGAAGAAGAAGAAGAAGAGGATGAAGATTACTCTGAGCAGTAGTATCCTCCTGTAGACGACAAGTACACGAATCTAGAAGAGCGTCTGGAAGCTATGGAGGTACAAAGAGTGCCTGGGCTGGATTTCGAGGAGCTAGGGTTGGTTGCTGGGATTGTGATTCCCCCTAAATTCAAGGTGCCTACATTTGCTAAATATGATGGTTTGTCTTGTCCGAAGATGCACCTACGGTCTTACGTCAGAAAGATCCAACCTTATTCTTCTGATAAGGATCTTGGGTCCACTTTTTTCAAGATAGTTTGACGGGTACGCAATTGGATTGGTTCTACCAACTTGAGAGATCTGATGTGCACAATTGGGAGGATTTGGCTGTTGCCTTCTACAGACAATATCAATATAATACGGACTTAGCACCTACTCGTACTCAATTACAGAGCATGGGTATGGTCTCTAATGAAGGCTTTAAGGAGTATGCCCAGAAATGGAGGGACATGGCTGGAAGGGTGCAGCCACCATTGTCTGAGAGAGAGCTTGTGGATATGTTTTGGGGACCCTGTCAGGTCCATTCTTTAATCACTTGATCGGGAGTTCATCTGTGGGGTTCACCGAATTAATTCTGACTGGTGAAAGAGTTAAAGCTGGCATTAAGAGCGGTAAAATTCAAAAAGATGCATCTGCTTCCGCTGCTATCAAGAAGACCTTTCCAGCCAAGAAAGAGGTATCAGCTGTCTACTCCCAAAGGAGTCAAGGAAGAGTCGAGCTCCGACCAGCGGGGGGGCTGTAATGATTCAGAATTCTGCAGTGGATCAACCTCGAAACAGTCAACCCAGAACCAACCAAGCAAGGGTGGAAAGGCCTGCACGGCAATTCACCCGGATCAATATGACACCTGCTCAGGTTCTATCTCATCTGTTGAAGTTAAACCTTACAAGCTTGAAAGAGGCGTCAAAGAATCTGAATACCTCTTCTCCCTACTACCATTCAAATGCAAAGTGTACCTATCATTCGGACAGCGTGGGGCACGACACCAACAATTGTTGGGCCCTCAAAAATAAGATCCAGGATTTAATAGATGCCAAGGAGGTGGAGTTTGACGCCCCTAAAAAACCTAATGTGATATCCGCTCCAATGCCAAAACATGGTCACAATGTCCATGCTGTTGTAGAAGATCTTTATGTTACTGTTGTTGATGACTTAATGACCCCATTACCAATGATCAAGATGAATCTGTTGAAGGCCGGAATTTTCCCAGGTTGTGAAAAAGATTGCTACCTTTGTTCGTCCTTACAATCCGATTGTCCGCTGTTGAAGTTATGCATCCAACGCCTAATGGATAATCAAGAAATCCTCTTTGAGAAAACTCCTGTTACCCCTGTTACTCCTGTTACTCCAACTCCTATCAATGATGTTGCTATAATTACCATTTCCGCCAGTCTTTCCAAGGTCTCCAAAAGACCTGTTAAGATTACACCCGATCCAAAGTTCGTACCTCTGAAGATAACTATGTCGGGGCCTATCCCATACAAGTCCAACAAGACAATACCGTGGAATTATGGAGGAGAGATCTTCTACCACGGTGTTAAGCAGATTGAATCAGTTGAAGAAGGTTTCGATGAAGAGACTCCTGACATAGGAAATATTGCTGGGACAAGTAAGATCACCCGTAGCGGAAGAATTTTCTCTCTGGAGATTGCTCCCCCAAGGGCAGTCTTCGGACCCTTAAATGCTCCTAAGGTTACTCCTGTGTCGGTCAACATCTCTGTGCAAACTCCAGTGATTGAAGAAATTGTTACTCCCGTAGTTATACCCTCTGCTGTTGCTGCTGATAAAGGTAAGGGGATCCAAGAAGCGCCCGTCAGGATGAGGGCTCAGCCTTTGGTCATCCCCGAGATCACTCAAAAGGAAATGGAGGAGATTTTAAAAATAATTAAGAAAAGTGACTATGATGTCGTAGAACAACTGGGGCAAACCCCTTCAAAAATCTCTATGTTGGCCTTGTTGCTCTGTTCCGAAGCTCATGCCAAAGCTTTGATCAAATTCTTGAAGATGGCCCATGTGCCTCCGGAAACCTCCGCGGACCAGTTCCAGGAGTGTGTATCCAGCCTAACAGCCGACAACGGTCTTGGCTTCTCCGACGCTGATTTAACATCTAAGGGGAGAAAGCATAATGACGCGTTGCATGTCTCGGTGGAATGAAGAGGGACTACTCTTGCTCACGTTCTGGTGGATACTGGATCGTCTTTAAATGTCTTGCCTAAGAAAGCATTGGATAGGCTAGATTGCGAAGGTCTAATTTTAAAGCCCAACAACATCATTGTCAGAGCCTTCGATGGTTCTAAACGGATGGTCCACGGGGAGGTGGACATCCCGATTAAAATGGGTACGGAAACTTTCAACTCCACATTTCATGTCATGGACATCCGTCCCTCCTACTCTTGCTTGTTAGGAAGGCCCTGGATTCATCATGCTGGAGCCGTTACATCTACTCTGCATCAGAAGCTTAAATACCCTATCCAGGGGAAAATTGTGACAGTTCGTGGCGAGGAGGAGTATATGATAAGCCATCTGAATTCATTCCGCTATGTTGAATTAGATGGTGAATTCATCGAGACCCCCTTTCAGCAATTTGAAGAGGTTTCTTCTGAAGTTGCGGTAGCCAAGACAATGACTTTTGTGCCCATCATTACCAATCCTGTGTCCCGGATGTCATCCCTTAAAGATGTGAAGGCTGTGATTGAGGAAGGAGGAAGCACAGTATGGGGTCAACTGCCAGATTTTCCTTACAAGACAGATAAGTTCGGCTTGGGTTTCACTGTTACTAGTCAGAAGGCTGTGCGTCACTCCCGGGCTGGAGGACCACCATTGAAGATCACCCGTCATGGAGTTCATGCTTTAGAGGAGGATGAAGAGGAGAGCAATTTTGAAGACTGGATCTTTCCAACTATTGAAGGAGGGTTGAACAACTGGGAGGCGAAAGACTTCGTTCCCATTACTTTCATCAATCAGTAATTTATCTTTCGAACATTTTCTGTTGGTATGTAATAATTTTTAAACAATTCGTACACTTTTTGCCTTATGCCTTACCCGAGGCATATAGGTCCATTTGTAAGGGCTTGATTTTTCATCTTCATATGCCATTTTAATGAATCATGGACGTTTTCATATATAAACTTTTGTGTTCATTGTCTTTCTTTTTAAATTTTATTTGTTTAAAGGTGGCTATCCCTTACACACACCCACACTCACAAAATGCAGGTTCCCATCCACTCTGGATTCCATGGGTAACAATTCTGCTATGGCCTTCAGTGACTCTGAAGATCTGGTCAATCATGCCGAATACGAGGGTGATGAAGACTGTGAAGTGCCTGGAGAGTTAGCTAGATTGTTGCAACAGGAAGAAAGGGCTATTCTACCTCACGAGGAGTTGTTAAAGACTATCAACTTGGGAACAGAGGAAGATAGAAAAGAAGTTAAAGTGGGTGCCAACCTAGAACCAAATGTCAAGAAGCGTTTAGTTCAGTTGTTGAATGAATATGTTGAGATCTTATCCTGGTCCTACGAAGACATGCTGGGATTGGATACAGATATTGTGGTTCACCATCTCCCTACAAGAGAAGACTGTCCACTGATCAAACAGAAAGTCCGCCGAATGAGGCCCGACATGTCCGAAAAGATCAAAGCTGAAGTGATGAAGCAGTTCAATGCTGGCTTTCTTGCTGTTACTTCCTATCCATAATGGGTTGCTAACATTGTGCCCGTGCCGAAGAAGGAAGGCAAAGTCAGAATGTGCGTGGATTACAGAGACTTAAACAGGGCTAGCCCTAAAGATGACTTTCCACTACCGCACATTGACATCTTGGTTGACAATACAGCTCAGCATAAGGTATTTTCTTTCATGGATGGATTTTCAGGGTACAACCAGATCAAAATGGCCCCTGAAGACATGGAGAAAACTACTTTTGTTACACAGTGGGGTACCTTCTGTTATAAAGTGATGCCATTCGGACTGAAGAATGTCGGGGCAACCTATCAACGCGCCATGGTGGCCTTATTTCATGACATGATACATCATGAGATAGAGGTTTACATAGACGACATGATAGCCCGTTCACAAACCTAAGAAGAACACCTCGACCATCTGCAAAAGTTGTTTGTCAGGTTGAAAGAGTACAAGCTCAGACTGAACCCTAACAAGTTCACTTTCAGAGTCAGGTCCGGTAAACTTTTGGGATTCATCGTTAGTAACAAAGGCATCGAGGTTGATCCTGCCAAAGTCAAAGCTATACAAGAAATGTCGGCCCCTCGCACGGAGAAGGAGGTCAGAGGTTTCTTGGGACGCCTAAACTACATTGCAAGGTTCATCTCTCACCTAACATCTACCTGTGAACCAATCTTCAAGCTGTTGAAGAAAGATCAGGTGGTTAAATGGAATGATGACTGTCAAGTTGCTTTTGATAGAATCAAGGAGTATTTGCTGGAACCTCCTATCTTGATGCCACCCGTCGAAGGAAGGTCGTTAATCATGTATCTGACTGTCCTGGAGAATTCAATGGGGTGCGTATTGGGCCAACATGACGAGTCTGGCCTAAAAGAGCATGCCATTTATTACCTTAGCAAAAAGTTTACCGACTGTGAGACCCGATACTCACTGCTCGAGAAAACTTGTTGCGCTTTGGTATGGGCTGCCCGCCAGCTAAGGCAGTATATGTTGACACATACCGCTTTGTTGATCTCTAAGATGGATCCGATCAAGTATATCTTCGAGAAGCCTGCTTTATCCGGAAGAATTGCTATATGGCAGATGATCTTCACCGAGTATGATATACAGTACACGACCCAAAAAGCGATAAAGGGGAGTGTGCTAGCCGATCATCTGGCCCATCAAGTTGTCGAAGATTGCCAATCCATGAGGTTCGACTTCCCCGACGAGGATATCATGACTTTGAGCAACATTGAAGAGAACGGACCGTATGATGGACCTGAACAAGGATCCCGATGGACTATGTACTTTGATGGTACCTCCAACGCACTTGGAAACAGAATCAGCGCGGTACTTATCTCTCCACAAGGTTGCCATACACCTTTCACTGCCAGACTCTGCTTCAGCTTCACCAACAACATGGCCGAGTATGAAGCTTGTATCTTTGGTCTCAAGGCTGCCATAGACTTGGGAATCAAATCTTTGATTGTGTTTGGTGACTCAGCTTTGGTTATCAGTCAAATCAAAGGAGAGTGGGATACTAAACATCCTAACCTCATCCCTTATAAAGAACATGTCCTGACATTGTTACCATATTTCGAGCAGATCACCTTCGAGCATTTTCCGCGAGAAGAGAATCAGCTAGCAGATGCGCTAGCTACAATGTCATCCATGTTTAAACTTAACTGGGAAAATGAGGCTCCCCAAATCACCATTGAGCGAATGGATGAACCTGCACATTGTCACGAGATCAATACCGAAGAAGTAGTGGACCGACCATGGTTTCATGACCTCAAAAGGTATCTCGAAGCACAAGAATACCCTGAAGGAGCCTCAGTCAACGACAAAAAGTTTCTGAGGAGGTTCTCAACTAAGTTCTTCTTGAGTAATGGTATCCTATACAAGCGCAATCATGATTGTGTCCTGCTCCGTTGTATGGATAAGGTTGAAGCTGAGCAGATCATGGCTGAACTACATAATGGCACCTTTGGCACCCATTCTAGCGGACATACAATGTCTAAGAAAATTCTACGGGCAGGCTATTACTGGTCTACCATGGAAGTTGATTGTCATCAACATTCTCGTACTTGTCACAAATGCCAAATCTACGCTGACAAGGTACATATACCTCCAGTTCCTCTAAATGTCTTAACAGCTCCTTGGCCATTCGCGATGTGGGGGATCGAAATGATTGGAGAGATCAAGCCTACAGCATCCAATGGACACCGTTTCATCCTGGTGGCCATTGATTACTTTACCAAGTGGGTCGAAGCAGCTTCCTTAGCCTCCGTTACAAAGAATGTGGTTACCCGTTTCATCAAGCAGAACCTCATATGCCGGTACAGTATCCCCGACAGGATCATAACTGACAACGATACAAATTTGAACAATACTATGATCACCTCTCTGTGCGAGCAGTTCAAGATTCAACATCACAATTCATTTCCCTATCGGCCTAAGATGAACGGTGTTGTCGAAGCTGCAAACAAAATTATCAAGAAGATCATTCAAAAGATGACAGTCACCTACAAGGACTGGCATGAGATGTTACTGTTTGCTCTGCATGGGTACCGTACTACGGCACGCACTTCAATAGGGGCAACACCATATTCTTTGGTATACGGCATGGAAGTTGTTTTACCTATCGAGGTTCATATTCCCTCCTTGAGAATCATGAAAGATGCTGGTTTGAGTGAAGACGATTGGATTCAGACCCGGCTTGATCAACTTAACTTGATTGACGAGAAGCGACTTGCTGCTGTTTGCCATGGCAGGCGTATCAAAAACGAATGATCAAATCTTTCAACAAGAAAGTCAGAAGACAAGTATATCAAGTCAGGGATCTTGTAATCAAGCGGATCATCTTGCCGCAAAGTGATCCCAGGGGCAAGTGGACTCCTACTTACGAAGGACCATTTGTGATCAAAAACATCTTTTCTGGTGGGGCAATGATCCTGACCACCATGGACGGTGATGACCTGGCGCACCTTGCGAACGCATACATAGTCAAAAGATACTACGCATAAACTACCCGACAAGTTGAAAACCCAAAAGGGCGACTTGGGCAAAAATAGGCATCCCGGTGAATCGATACCCGAAAGGGCGGTTCAGGCAAAAATTAGGGATAAATAAAAAATCTGTACACCCGGCAAGTTGAAAACCCGAAAGGGCGACTTGGGCAAAAAAGGGTTTCCCGGTGGGCTGAAAACCCGAAAGGGCGGTCCAGGTAAAAGTTAGAGAATTAAAGCGTATGACTATGTCTCGTCGGATCACTTTAAGGACAATCTCTTCACGGACAAGCTCCAAGATTCTGATCAATCCAATCATCTGTGGACGAAGCAACGAATGGACAAGATACTCAGAGTTGCGAAGGTTATAGAAGAATGGGAACCCCATGGAATTGTTACACATAGCCATCTTTCTTTGTATAAATGTTTCTCAATTTTATGACAACATTCTCTTACTAGGATGTTTGTCTCCTTTGTACAAAATACTTACACAAAGTTTATACAAAGATACTTAAAAGTGCAGAAAATTGTTTGCCTTCTCTTTCTTTTTTCGCTTGTGTTTTATTTGAAAACGTCCAATGATTTATTAAATGAGCATATGCATTTGAATATAATCACTGCTTACAAATAAAACGAAATGAGAAAGAATAATTACTGACAGATTGAAAGTATGGGAAAAGGTCTTTAGGCTATTCCAGGAGAAATCCTCAGCAGAGCTAAAGCCCTGAAATACATATCCCCAGCGGAGTTAAGTTTCAAAATTCCCATCAGATTTGAGTTTTCAAAACCCCCAATCCCCAGCGGAGCAAAACTTTGAACTGCAAACCCTCAGTGAAGATGGAACTTTCTTCCCCAACGAAGTCCAAAACTTCAACCCTTAAACCCCGGTGGAAGACCATCTAGTTTCCTCCAATTCCCCAGGGAGTTTGTCTTAAAGCCAGAAAATCCCCCTGCAAGTTATCTTAGAAACCAGACAACAGCTTCGGATAATTCCTCAGAAGATTGGCATACAACCCAAGCTCTTGAAAACTCTTCAACAGAATAAACATTCTCCCCACAGAGTTATTTCCCAATAGATTGAAGATTCTCAATCCTCAGCGACAGTCATCAAGTTTCTCAGGATTCCCCAAGCAGGCTTCTCAAGAAGCACTCGGCTTTTTTCTTACAACGGAATGTCTATCATGTTCCAATTTCAAAGGACTTGAAGGATCCATATATCCCCAGGAAGTCGTGAAGGATTCTCACATCCCCACAAGTTGCCAAAGATTTTCTATCCCCAACAGTGGTCCAAGGATTTCTCATTCTCAACAATCAAAGGTTGTGGAATTCACGGCATCGGTCCAGGATTTATTTTCCCCGGCAGTAGTCAAAGATTTCATTATCTCCAGCTATCAAGGATTTATTTTCCTCAGCAAGACAGCTAATCATCTTACATGCGCATACATTACATTCATATATCATAAACATTGATAGAACACATTTTATTGCATCATACATGTCATGCAACATAACTTTGTGTTTCAGCTAACATTTTACCCTTTTCAGGATAAGATTAAAAGCTATCTTTAACAACTATTCAAAGATTTCAGATACAGTACGGATGCACTCTAATACATGGAAGTCATTCTGCTACTCATTTGGATCTCTTATTCAGATACAGTACGGATACACTCCAAGACATGGAAGTCATTCTACTACTCATTCAGAATTTCAAGTCAAGATACAGTATGGATACACCCTAGACACGGAGGTCATCCTATTACTCATTCAGACTTCAGCAATCAAATACAGACTAGATACCCTCCAGACACAGAAGCCATTCTATTTCTCATTCAGATTCAACTATCAACTTCAGGTTCAGATGCACTCCAGACACGAAAGTCATTCTATCACTTGTCCAGATCCCAGTTATAGTACAGATACACTCCAAGACATGGAAGTCATTCTTCTACTCATATAGATCCCAACTTCAGATACAGTCCAGATACGCACCAGACACAGTTTCCATTCTGTCACTCATTCGGAATTTATCCCCAGCCCAGAGATGTTCCATACACGGATGCTATTCTGTTGCCCATCCAGAATTTAGATACAATACAGATACACTCCAAGCACGGCAGTCATTCTGATATTCATTCAAGAATCGAATGTAGTTACAGCTCGGATACGCTCCAGACACGGACGCCATTCCTTTGCTCATACAGATCCAATCTCCAGATACAACTCAGATACGTTCCAGATACGGATACCATTCTGATGTTCATTCTCCTAATATTCAACAAACATTTTGGATGGAATATCTAATCCTATCTCCAGCAAGATTATATCATCTCCAAATGGCATCTTTAAGCCCATTCCCTCAACCTACATTTTGACGAGTGCAAATTTACGGGCACTCTAGTGTCCAATCCTCTTTTACCTTCGAGTCACGAAAGCCAAACTCGTCAATCTAACTCTTCAGGTTCAAGAAGATTGAACAGGGGCTGATGTTGTACCCCAAAATTTACCCTCTCATTTTATCAAGATTTCCCCTCACAAGACTCTTTGAATTCCAGACAGAATTAGGGTTTGTTCTGCTCAAGACATCTCCTTGCACTGTTGACCTGAAATTAGGGTTTGAGTTTGCACAGGGATTTTTGGACTTCCAATGCTCAAAGTGACTTTCATACTTCATGTTGGACTTATAAGATTTCCTCTACCAAGTTTCAAGCCTTGAATCAAATTTTTGCCCAGTCAATTGGACAGTTGACCTAGAAATCAACTGTATTGGGGAAAAAGTCAATTGTGGCCAATTTACAGTCAAACCTCATAATTTTTGATCCACATCAACATTATAGACTCATATGAACCATTTTATCAAGTTTGGATCACAACTTCTCAAGAAATTTGATCAGATCATCAAAAGGGCAAAATGGTCATTTTTAGGGTTTTGACTGTATAAGGGCAATTTCTGATTTTTCACCTAGCCAATGGAAAATTGGGTTCAAGTATGGATTCAAGGACTCAATGGAATCATCTTGACCTATTCACAAGGTTCAAAAGATCTCAAATGCATTGGATTGACAAATGAATTTTCCAGTCAACTGATCAAAAATCAACTGTACATTGAAAAGTCAAACTTTGACTTTTTGGTCAAAATCAAGTGCCAAGGGTCATTTTTCATCAAGATGAGTCAAAACATGAAACTTGTTCATCAAGAAACCTAATTTTTCAAATTAGGGTTTAAGATTGAAAATTTTCAGAACTTAAAATTTTTCTAAGTTATGAAATTTTCTTATTTTTTCCCAACTTTGCCCAACATTTTCACCATGATGTAATTGGATTAAAACAAAACTTCCAACATGAAAGTTGTAATCCTCCACAAAATCTACAACTTTTATTCACAAAGTTTTCCCAAACTAAGCTTGAATCTCAAGTTATGATTTTTGGAATAAGGGTCCAAAAACTTTCTAACTTAGTGAAATTTTGCCCTAAGGCAGGATTTTGACCTATCTTCATGGCCATTTTTCACATAGTTCCACTTGGAATCTCAAAATTCATTTAAAATATGGATTGTAGATAATGTTACAAGCTTTCCAAAATGTCCAAGAACTCTCAAAAATCATTTGTGGTTAGGGAGAATCGAAGGTTTGAATTTGGAAAAAAGTCACTTTGATCCATGGCATTTTTCATGTTGCTACAAGTTGCAATTTCCATCCAGCATTGTTTATACTTGCTTACAGGTATCTAAACCCTTCCACACTCAAGAATTAAATTCAAACTCAATGGATTGAAGCTTTGTTCTGATCATTAGAGGTTTACACAAGGGATTAATCCAAAAATAGCAAAAAGGCAACATTGCCATTTTTGTCAAAACTTGCTTTATGTCAAATTGCATCCCTTGAACCTTGAACCAAATCTTGGACAGCAAACAAAATCCACAAACTTGGGGCCAAGCTCACAAAATGTATGCAGGATTAGAGCTAGCCTGTACAGGCCTGCCCTTGGTCACTTCTCACCTTTTGCTTCAAAAACAAGAAAGCTTGCAAAAGTGGGAGAACTTGAGTATCTCATATAACCAACTCTTGTAAGCATTTGAAACAAGTTTGGTATATTTCCTTGAGCCAAAAACACGAGCTAGCAACATCCCAAGCCTTCCAAAACACAAAAACACATTCTTCTTGCAAAACAGGGCAGTTTCTGCATTTTCACTTCCATCTCACAAATCACTCGTGTGTTTTGTCCCAAACCTCTTCCAATACCTTCCATATAACCCACCTAAGCTATCCCAACCATTGGCCTTTGACTGTAAATCCATTTTCAAGCTTCACCATTTCTGATTTTAGCTTGTGCAGGTTGACTTCTACAGGATTATTCAAGCAAGCTCAAAGCAAACAAAGCATTGGGGAAGGTCAGAGGAAGTTCAGGCAAGCTCACAAACATCTCAGGCCTCACTGAAAACCCCTGCATTGCCATACTTGAGTTCAACTGAAACAGGTATTTTCAAACTTTCTATCTCTCTATTTAGGAATCATTAGGCTTAGGTTTGTGAATAAAAAATGTAGTACTCATTGCCCTTAAGTTGTACATATGCATAGATTTCATTTAAGTTAAGTGTGCTGAGAGAATTTGATTGATGAACATTCTGAAAAAGTTAGGTTAGAAATTAGGGCCAGAGAAATTCTCTCTGGTCTTTGAGAGTTAGATTAAGTTCTTTATATAGTTGGAATCGTGTTGAAAAATGCTATAACTTTCATGTTGTGAGTTTTTGCTTTAGAGCACGTATGCAGGAGTTGGACATTTGTACAGGAAACGCGTGTTTTGTTTGAACGAAGGTTGAAGATGAAGTAGCTGTGTTGGGCCTGGCTATTTCTCACTTTTGACACCCCCCAGCTTGCTGATTGCACCCCCTGGCCCATTTCATTATTTTTTATATTTTTTCTATTTTATTTACATTTCTGATTTTGTTTTATTTTTCTAAACATAAAAAATTATCAAAAACATTTTCATAAAATTTCACATTTTATTTTGTATTTTTTTATTATTTTTCTAACATAAAAATAATTATTAAATAACATACTTTTATTTTCTTTAATAAAAACTTATAAATAAAAATAAAAATATTATATTTTTATTTTTATTATTTACATACTTATATAATACTTTTTTTCTAATATATTTTTATTCTTTGAACATTTGTATATATTTTATTATTTTATTTTATTGTACATAAATAATATAATTAATATATATATACTTTCTTTAAATAAATTAGGGTTTTACCCTTAACAAAAATAACTTTTTATTTTCTTTTTTTTTAATACATTAAATATTATATTTTTATATACATAAAAATAATACAAAAACATTTTTTTGCATATTTATAATATATTGCATATTTATTTAATTGTCCATTTAAATATTGCCAATTTATTATTTATGCATGGAATTCAATTTGGTTGTAATAATTTAGGATTTTATATTTTCTTACAAGTAATCCCCCATTCAAAATTGTATCCCCCCCCCCTCCCCATATCAATGTTGTAATAGTCGTAGTTTTATTTTTACGCATTTAAAGCTTTCAAATATGCCATGATAGAGATTAGGGTTTGTATGCAAAATCCAAAATCAAAACAAATAGTTAGACCTAATACAAGACATAAAAGCATGTAAATTGACAACACAATGCACACAAGCATCTCTAGGGTTTCATCCACTTGTTGCCTTTAAAATGGCCATGGTATGCATGTTAAGTATCTTGTTAAAACAAAAACAAAACAAAAGATCATAGTCCCTCGATGACGCTATCTTGGTTGCCTATACAAATGATCTAGTCCCTCCAAAAATTTGCTAAGATACTTGGCACAATTGCTATCATGGTCAATACGATGACCCGCGCCTGTTCCGTTTAATATCCAAATACAAGGTTATTTACCAAATGCAATGGTAAAACAACAATGTAAAAGGGTTAAAAATGTGTAGGAAAGATCTTTGAGTAGATAGGTTAGACAACTCTTAATTAATTGATCAAAACTTGCAAAAACATCCTTGCTATTTTCAAACATACCTCACAACGCAATTTCAAAACATTTCCCAAAATAAACTTTCAAACTTTCAAACATTCAAACAGTGAAACATCTTTTCAAAAGACAATACATCTTTGTATACATTCAAACAAGAATCTTTACAAAGATTGCCACAACGATGGCCTCTTTTCAAAACATTTTCAAAACTACACACAAAGCACCATTTCAAACAATTGAAAAGCAAAAGCAAGTGATCTAAATAAGTAACTAAGAGCCCATGGATAACCATGTATGAAAAGGGTGCTTGCATCTTCCCTTTTCATAATCTACCCCCCAAACCCAAGAAAACATCTCAAAGGTCTTTCCTGTGCTTTTTGACCTTTCCTTTGGATAAAATAAAAAGTTGGTGGCGACTCTTGCTAAACCGAAACATTTGTGAACACAAACGCAAAACCTCAAGTCAGTTCTCCCACCGTATTACAATATGTTACCATATTTGTTACCCTAATTTGGTCTCATACATATTTACAACCAAATCATACCTAAATGACACGCGCAGCCTGCCTCCAAGAAGCCCTAGAAAATTCTCAAAAAAATCAAAGAAAGGTTGAAATTCATATCAAGCAATCCAGGCCTTCTCCATCTAAACCAAGCGTGCCATCTACTTCCTGAAGGTTCCAGGAACCATTCTCAATCCTAAGGCAATCCTAACACACGCCAGAAATCTCTCACGGTCTCTCTCCATTTGGTAATTTTTCCTTGATCTCAAACTCTCAATACATGCCATTTAAATCCATACTAAGCATATATTCATATCATTGATAATGTTTGCATACATTCTAATGTGTTACATGAGAAGCTAGGGCCTTAGATCGCACATTGCCATGTCCAAGCCGTGCTAGGGTTTTGGATTCGTAACTCAGGATACATGAGTTTTCTGGCCAATCTAAGGCCAGATTCATGATCAGGGAGAATTTTTAAGCAAGATAGGGTCTTTCTTTGGTCTTGAAACTATTGATTTTGCAGGATCCAAGATTTAATTGATCGGAGAAGATGACCGGAGCTCTACTCCGGCGTCTTTGACCGGTTGACTCCAGTTGGGAGCAGGGGTGGCACTATCGCACGTTATGATTGGCCCATTTGAATTTTAGGACGCGTGCGTTTGGCTGACTAGGATTCAATGCTGGTTTCATTTATATTGTTTTTGTTTTGATATAATAACGATTGAAATCTTGCTCAGACGATAAAGGAATATGTGCGTTGGATAGAGGTCCTGGGTTCGAATCCCAGGTCATGCATTTTCATCTTTTCTAACATATTGTTTGCAGATCCAGTGTTGGCATATCCCATACGTGCATCATGGACCATCAATTTGAGCCATCAGATCACAACTGATCCAAATCCAATGCATTCAAATGCGCAGAGCGTCATGCACCTTCCAGACGCCTCCTCACCAGATCCCAACGTGGCTTGGGCTTGCTGAATTTTTGGGCCTTACAAATTTCAGATCTCACACCCCCCATTGCTGCTTGCAGCAGGCCCGTTTGCAATTTCCTTTTATTTATTTGTTTTAATTTGTTTATTTTCTTTTAATTCTTTTTTATAACCATATAAAATAATTAAAATCACAAAAATTAGGTTTTAGTTTTTTTAGTAGAATTATTTTTGTTAATTAATTAATTAATTATTTTAACTCTTTTCTAATTGAAAAATTAAATATATTTAGGTTAATTCACTTTCTTTTCATAATAAAAATTCTAAAACAAATAATAATTAGAATTAGGGTAAATTTTCAATATTTCTTTTATTAGTAAAAAAATAAAAAATGTTAGATTTATTTTTAACTTTAATTTAATTTTCTTTTTTAGTTAACTAATTAGGTTTAATTTAATTTACTCCTTTTTTTTAAATGAACAAAAAATGACAACAAAAAGAATTTTTATTTGTTACTTAGAACATTTTAGGGTTAGACGTCCTTTACATTTCACGCGCGTTATTTACTTTCGCACTTTTTTATATATACTAATGTATCTGCGTATGGTTTGCAATAGTTTAAATTAGGGCTTTACGTTACTGCTTTTCTTTATTATTCCCCAAGTTTTTGATATGTAATTAATCCCCCTCCTCGAAGTCTTGTAATAGCTAGGTTTTATCTTTCCGTATTTTAAATTTCTACAAACTATTAATTGTCTAGATGCATGACTAATATGATTGTATGGCAAGAACATAAAATTAAAATGCTAGCGAACCTAACACAAGACAAATAACTGAATAAAAACACACTTGCACATGCGCACCTCTAGGGTATCCCCACTTCGGTTGCCTTCAAATTAAAAGAATCACATCTCTTAAAACGTGAGAGATTTTAGTGGCTACCCTCCGGTTTAAAGATCATAAGTCCCTTGATGACCCTCTCAATGTTGCCTCGGTATGATCTTAAAAAACCCTAGGGTAGTTACTAAAGTTTCTTGCCCTGTTGCCTTTGTGACTGTATAAACGTCCCTTCGAATGTCCCTCAAACATCCAACAACTAGGGTTACCTACTCACTAATTGTAGGATAGCACTATCTAAAGGAAAAGAGGAAAAGAACAACCCTTTCGAGTATAGTAGATAGTTCTTAGATGCTTGCTCAAAACAAAATAAACTTCTACACATACACAAAACTTCTTTCAAAGACATTTTTGAAACACTTTATATACTTTCTCTACCAATCCGAGAAACATTACAAAGTTCGCCGCACCAAGGAGCTTTCTTCAAAATACTTTTCAAACACACAAAGCACAAGGTATTTTTCAAATGAGCTAAGCATCTAAGAGCCTGTAGATAACTATGGATGGAAAGGGTGCTAACACCTTCCCTTTCCATAATCTACCCCCCTTACTCAGAAATAATATCGAAAGGTATTTTTCTGTTCTTTTCACCCTTTCTTTGTTGGGTAAAATAAAAGTCGGTGAAGACTCTTGCTTACCGCAACATTTGAAAATACAAACGCAAAACTAGTACAATAGTCGATTCTTCCACCGTATTACACTTGGGTAGGGCTGCTTTGGAATGAGTCTGTATGAAACTCCATCTGGAAATTCATGAGAAGGACCCTGGGTAGGGCTGCTTCGGGATGAATCCCTGTGAAACTTCATCTGGAAATATATGAGAAGGATCCTGGTAGGGCTGCTTCGAGATGAATTCGTGTGAAAATTCGTCTGGAAATATATGAGAATGAGCTTGGGTAGGGCTGCTTCGGGATGAGTCAGTGTGAAACTTCATCTGGAAATATATGAGAAGGAGCCTGGGTAGGGCTGCTTTGGGATGAGTCCTTGTGAAACTTCATCTGGAAATATATGAGAAGGAGCCTGGGTAGGGCTGCTTCGGGATGAGTCCATGTGAAACTTCATCTGGAAATATATGAGAAAGAGCCTGGGTAGGGCTGTTTCGGGATGAGTCTGTGTGAAACTTCATCTGAAAATATATGAGAAGGAGCCTGGGTAGGGCTGCTTCAGGATGAGTCCATGTGAAACTGCATCTGGAAATATATGAGAAGGAGCCTGGGTAGGGATGATTCTGGATGAGTTCGTGTGAAACTGCATCTGGAAATATATGAGAAGGAGCCTGGGTAGGGCTGCTTCGGGATGAGTCCGTGTGAAACTGCATCTGGAAATTCATGAGAGGAGCTCGTGTAAGATTGCTTCATGATGAGCCTATGTGAAGCTACGTATGGAAATTGGAAGGAACTCATGTAATATTGTTTCATGATGAGCTTGTGTGAAGCTGCATCTGGAAATTGGAACGAACTCGTGTAAGAATGCTTCATGATGAGCCCGTGTGAAGCTACATCTGGAAATTGGAAGGAAATCGTGTAAGATTGATTCATGATGAGCCTGTGTGAAGCTGCATCTGGAAATTGGAAAGAACCCGTGTAAGATTTCTTCATGATAAGCCAGTGTGAAGCTGCATCTGGAAATTGGAAGGAATCCGTGTAAGATTGCTTCATGATGAGCCCGTGTGAAGCTTCATCTGGAAATTGGAAGGAACCCGTGTAAGATTGCTTCATAATGAGCCCGTGTGAAGTTGCATCTGGAAATTAGAAGGAACCCGTGTAAGATTGCTTCATGGTGAGCCCGTGTGAAGCTGTATCTGGAAATTGGAAGGAACTCGTGTAAGATTGCTTCAGCTGGTTGTGTAGATAGTTTCTCTGTCTTGTTTCAGGAACAAATCTTGGACCTGTTGAAAATTTTTGATGATAATTATCTATTGACTGATCTTTCCTGAAAAGGTAAATAATTAGTTGTATGAAATGCATTGCGTAATTATGTTCTCAAAATAAATGAGATTATGCTATATGCGTTTCGTATGCACATGCTATGATGTATGAACATGAAATGTTATTAAAGTGCATCTTTGTATGGGAAAATAAATCCCTGACTACTGCTGGGGAGTTTTCGGGAGCTAAATCCCAAGCTATTGCTGGAGATAAAGAGTATGTGTATCTTCAACCTTGTTTAGAATGCTTCCGCTGGGGATTCTTGTTTGCTGTTTAAGGAAACTTTGCGGGGAATGTTAATTTCTGTTTGAGGAATAGAGTTCAGGAGTTTTAGTTATCCATTGCTCTATTGGGGAGTTACTCCTTGACTGGGGAGAATAAAAGTTAGTTATTATCTATTCGAAATCTAAGCTTCGCAGCAACTTGTTGGGGAAGATGAAATTAACTGTTATCTTGTCGAATTCCAGGCTTCGCGGAAAATTGAAGTTCATTGTTATCTGGTCGGATTTCAGACCAACTTTGATGAAATTAACTGTTATCTGGTCAGATTCCAGGTTTTGCAGAAAATTGAAGTTCAATTGTTATCTGATCGGATTCCAGGCTTCGTAGTAACTTAGATTAACTGTTATCTGGTCGGATTCCAGGCTTCACAGAAAATTGAAGTTAAACTCTTATCTGGTCGGATTCTAGGTGTTGCACCCCAAAATTTTCCCTCTCATGTTTTTCCAAAGTCTTCCCCCTGCATGGTTGATCACAAACTCTTGCCTAAGGAAAAAGAAAAATTTTGAGTGGTGCTTTAAGACCCTTCGATTGGCATTCTGAAAGACCCTTCGATTGGCATTCTGAAGGAGCATTTCAATTGGCATTCTGAAGGAGCACTTCGATTGGCATTCTGAAAGACACTTCGATTGACATTCTGAAGGAGCATTTCGATTGGCATTCTGAAAGACCCTTCGATTGGTATTCTGAATGAGCCTTTCGATTGGCATTATGGACAAGCACTTCGATTGGCATTCTGAAAGACCCTTTGATTGGTATTCTGAAGGAGCACTTCGAATGGCATTCTGAAAGACCCTTCAATTGGTATTCTGAAGGAGCACTTCGATTAGCATGAAACAACACCTTTCGATTGGCCTGTTAACAAAGCCTTTCGATTGGAATTTTAATTAGTATCCTTCGATTGATCTTTGGACAAGGGCCATTCGAAGGAGGTCATCAAGAAGGCATTCGAAATTCAAAAGTGTCCAGGTTCATTCAAGAGACATGAATATTTCAAAAAAGGAAATTATTTAATGTGTCTGATTCTTGTCTCATGGCTTTAATGGCCTGTTTAATGGGTTGTCTCTTGCCGTTACTAGACCCCCCACTCCTATAAATACAAGGGCCAGTGGCACATTACAGAACACAAAAAAACACAAAGAAAAGCAAACTTTTGAAAACACAATGAGCAAGTACCTAAGAGCCCGTGGATAACCACGGATAGAAAGGGTGCTAACACCTTCCCTTTCTATAATCTACCTCCCGAACCCGAGAAACAATCTCGAAAAGGAATTTTTATGTGCTTTTGTCCTTTCCTTGTTGGATAAAATAAAAGATGGTGGCGACTCTTGCTTACCGCGACACTTTGCGAAAACAAACGCAAACGCGAACCAGCAATAAAAAACAGTCATTTCTCATTCCCACCGATCATAGAACTGGCGACTCTGCTGGGGATCATATAAGTGAGGTGTACCTTAGGACTAGATCACTTGTGTTTTCAATTGTATTGCTTTGTATGCTTTTAATTTTGTGGGCTTGTATCGGAGTTCTATAAATCCTCCACCCGGATTTGGGGAAACATTCATAGATAGCAATACGTTGTGGAAACTGTGCGGGGTATACCGACACGGTTGAAGCAATAGCTATATTAGTGCGACATATTTGTGAGTACCGGTAGCCTTTGAGTCAATCAAAGAGAATACGGGGCCGCTGAGTGATGTCACTAAGTACTAATGACCTAGAACCTTACTTGACCATCTTGGCCTTTTTTAGGGGTAGTGAGATGACCGACTTTGGTGTAGTCCAAAGTTGGTAGATACTCGATACTACACACATTGAGGATTGTTTTCTTGGAATATTTTGGTTGCTAGTTCAGTGGCTAAACCAAAACGATGAACATAGAAAACAATCCAATGATATTGAGCTCCTTAGAACCCGGTTACTATTTATAGAACAGGTTTTGAGCCAACTACACTCAAGAGGGTACTTACCTATGAAACTCCATGCCAGCCTAAACTTAAGGCTATTTGTGTGACTTGTGTGCCTTCAAACTTGAACTACTTGCACATTCTTGTTATCTGACAACATGAGTTCCTTGCAGGTTTTGTTTACAGTCCTTATCCAACAATTTGGATTTATTGTAGGGCTTACTTACATCACCTCACACTTTTGCTTAAACGCATAGCATACACATCATAACATCATGCCTTAACATTTCTTTAACCATTTCAAGGATATCAAGGGTCTGTGATGCAGGTTATGGCAAATCAAATGGCTAGCAAGGGGCAAAGGGGATTTATTTTCCTCTAGCCAAGGTTGTCTAGAAATCCAAGCACGATAACTTGAGTCAGGGGCTATGACCCACTCGATATGGTGAGCTTGACTCTTGAAGAAGGACTCTCAGAAACATGAAGTTCCTTCAGTCAAGCTATCAGATTCAAATTCTAACCGTTTCTTGTTTACCCCGCGAGATCCTTGAAAACATTGCATACATATATCATACATATCATTGCATAACAGGTACCATTACAGGTTTCTCATCTTCTTCGCTGTTTATTTCAGCAATCATCATGTCTACTGAACCTTCCACTGAGCAAGCTATCAAGGCCCTCCAGGCCCAGAATGCCCAATTTCAAGAGTTGGTCATGAGCCTAGCTAAGGGTCAGCAGGACTTGAAGACCCTGATTCTGAAAGAGAAAAAGAAGAAGAAAAAGAGGACCATCTTGTTCAACACTGGACGCAGGTTTGGAAGCGGGCTGCAGAATGAAGTTGACCTGACCACCTCATCTGGAGGGAAAGACAGTCCACAAGAAAGGAGGGCTCCTAGCCCTGAAGTCTCCGACAACGAGACGGACTATGATGAAGAACAGTATCCTCCTGCTGAGGATAAGTACAAACAACTGGAAGAGCGTTTGAACGCTGTGGAAATACAGAAGGTGCCCAGTCTGGACTTCGGAGATCTAGGTTTATCCTTTGGGGTGGTGATTCCCCATAAATTCAAGGCACTTTCCTTTGCCAAGTACGACGGCGCTTCCTGTCCAAAGCTACACCTCCGGTCATATGTGAGGAAGATTCAACCCTATACTGCTGATAGAAATCTCTGGGTTCATTTCTTTCAAGATAGTATGTCAGGGACTCGACTGGAATGGTTCTGTCAACTGGAAGGAGCTAACATCCGCAACTGGGAGGACCTTGCTGCTGCTTTTTACAAGCAATACCAGTATAATGCCGACCTTGCTCCCACACGTACTCAGCTTCAGGGTATGTCTATGGTTACAGGCGAAGGCTTTAAGGACTACGCTCAGAAGTGGAGAGATCTTGCTGGAAGAGTCCAACCCCCTCTGTCTGATAGGGAGTTGGTGGACATGTTTCTTGGGACTTTATCTGGTCCCTATTTCAAACACTTGATCGGAAACTCTTCAGCCGGATTCACTGAGCTAATACTGACCGGTGAAAGGGTTGAAGCTGGCATCAAAAGTGGGAAGATTCAAGAAGAAACACCTTCTGATGCTCAGAAAAATCCCTACAATGGGAAGAAAGAGTCCAATGCTGTGTATGGTCAAAAGGGTCGTCATGACCAATACGTAGGAGAAATCTTGATCTCTAACCCTACGCCTGCTCAACAAAGACAGGGGCATCAGCGTAAGGAGGTCATGCCTAAAAGACAATTCACTAAGATCAACATGTAACTGGGTCAAGCGCTACAACACATGTTAAAGGCAGAGCTGATTACATTAAAGCCTCCTCTCCGGAACCCAAATACTTCTGCTCCTACCTACCATCCTAATGAAAGGTGTGCATACCATTCTGACAGTCCGGGACATGACACAAACAACTGTTGGGCTCTGAAGAACAAGGTCCAAGACATGATTGATGCCAAGGAGATCAAGTTTAACCCTCCAGAGACTCCAAACATAATCATTGCTCATATGCCAAATCATTGAGAATGCCTTTGTTTCATTTGAATTTTCAAGTTGTAATCTCTTTGTTATTCAAACAATTATCTATTAATGCCAAACTTTGTTTCATTAATGCATTGCATATGTTTGTCTTGATTTGATCCAATCATTTTAATTACATTTAAACTATGCTTTTTACTCACTTTATGACATTCAACTCTTGCTAAAAGTTACAAGCCTTTAGAGGGAGGATGACGAAACAATGCCATAATCTCATACAGTATGCTTTTGGACAGACCTTGCTGACGATGTACAGGCATTTCTTTCAAATCCTAAACACTGGAGTTATAAGGAAGATAATCCCTAGTCAACCCCTTCGAGCCAAAGAAGTAGAAGTTTTCTATTTTAACACAAATTGAAACCTTTAATTTAAACCTGGGGCAGGGTAGTCTCTCAGTTAATTCAAAAGATGCGCATTGAAGTCGCAAAACTCTCAGTTCATAATACAACGAACGACATCAAAAGCATTCCTCTGGAATCAAAAGATAGTGGTGGTTCCTTATCTCATAGGCAGTCAATCTCTCAAAAGAGAAAATTCCACTGAGCCAAAATCTATAAAGGAAGCTTAAGAAAGTTGGGGCATCCCGCTGACTGTAATCTCGAAAACAGAAACAGTCAGGCAAAAATTAGGGATAATAAATCAAAAGAATGAGGTCATTACAAATCCTCAACAACATGAAAAATGTTGCAAAAAAAATGATGATTGCCTTCAAAATTCAACTTGTGTGAACCATCACCAAAAACGTCGTTCCAGACTCATTTGGAGTTCAAATGCATAATTAACTGAGTTTAGGATTGAAGAACATCACGAAGAGCGGGTGGGTACAAATATACTTTGAGCCTTTATCCTTTGTTTCTTAAACCGTGAACCAAGCCACGTTACAACCCTTCAAAAGTCCTAACTGAAGCATGGGTTGGTTCAAAAGCATACTGTTACAAAAGGTATCCTGACTCCTGTAAGGCTTTGCCCTAAATCTTGTGTTGAATTCGTCTTATAAAAAGTTTTCTGCTAAAAAATGCATTTTTCAAAACTTCAAGACAAGCATAAACTTTGCATTATTTGAATATCACTGTTTGCATTTGGCTATTTGTTTGACAGCGGAGAAATTCACACAACGAATATCCGATGAACGAAAGCCCTCTCAGTGAACAAAATCACTTCAAAAAGGATGACACTTCCATTGACAAATCTCCTTCTAATCAAGGGGCATGGCATGATCATTGTCCATCACCTGGGGCAGTCCAGTCACGATTCCAGGAAATCTCTGAAGAAGTGCAGAGTAACCAGGGGCAAGTCTCCATCTCCGTCACTTGGGGCATTGAACATCAATCTCGGTGAAGGGTTACCTACAATTAAACATTTTCTGGCAATGTCACGAACACTTGCTACTAGGGGCAATGACAAATCTCCTCAAAATCCTTCTCATAGGATGACTCCCAGCAAGGGTTTGATCTCTGAAAATCTTTGCCCGGCTGAATCAACCTCAAGAATCCTCGAGGACTTCCCCCAAGGAAGATGTCACCTCTCTAGCGGACTGACGACAGGGTTTATTTCCCCAACAACACCAGGATTCCCCAACTTGAGTTTACCTCTCCGACTACTACAAATCAAAGGACCACAACTCCTCTTCCCCAGTAGACTACTCTACAATCCCCAACAAGTTACTGCGAAACCTGGACACGACCAAATATCAGTTCAACTTCGACTCCCCAGTAGAGCAACGGACGACTAAGACTCTTAAACTCTTTTCCCAAGCAGAAATAAACATACTCCCCACAGAGTTTTCAATATCCCCCAGCGGAGTTCTCCTCAAACAACAAAGCAGGGATCCCCGGTGGAAACGTTTTGAGCAAAGGCCAAGACAAAATTACACTTCAACAACATTCATAACATATGCATACAAAATACATATGACACAAATCTCATTTTATTTTGAGAACATCATTACACAATGCATACATCATGACAATGCATACATCATGACATTGCATACAACTAACTCTTTACCTTTTCAGGAAAGATCAATCAACAGGAAAAGATCATCATCTTCCAGACTCCTTCTAGAGATAGTTCAGATGCGATCCAGATATGGCTAACATTCTGATACTTATTCCAGATTCCTTCTAGAGACAGTTCAGATGCGACCCAGATATGGCTGACATTCTGATACTTATTCCAGATTCATTCAAATTACAGTCCAGATACGATCCAGATTCGGATGTCATTCTATCACTCATTCAAATTACAGTCCAGATACGATCCAGATTCGGATGTCATTCTGTCACTCATTTCAAATTACAGTCCAGATACGATCCAGATTCAGATGTCATTCTGTCACTCATTCAAATTACAGTCCAGATACGATCCAGATTCGGATGTCATTCTGTCACTCATTTCAATTTACAGTCTAGATACGATTCAGATTCAGATGTCATTCTGTCACTCATTCAAATACATTTTAGATATGCTACAGATGCAGACGCAATTCTGACAATCATCCAAACTCAACTCTATTCTCCAGCAGCTCCAGGATTTATTTTCCCCATCTAAAACATCACATTCCCATACATGCATATACGCATCATACGAATACAATCTCATTTATTTTGAGAACATCATTTCCTGATCCATATCATGCATTGCATACGACTGACCTTTACCTTTCAGGAAAGCTACAGTTAAAGTTCTCAGCTACGTCGAAGACCTGACCGGTTCTTAAATCTCAATTGGATTATCATCGGTTGAATTTCAGATAAGGTTCTCAATCTCGACAGTTTCCTCCGTCATAGTATGGACAAGTTCTATAACCTCAACGGTATACTCCCGGTGAGCACGAGACAGTTCCTAGATCTTGATGAAGATGTTTCCCTACGTCATAGTGTGGACGAGTACTATAACATCAACGGTATACTCCATTGAGCATGATTCAGTTCCTAGATCTTGATGTTTTCCTCCGTCATAGTATGGAAAAGTTCTATAACCTCAACGGTATACTCCCGGTGAGCACGAGACAGTTCCTAGATCTTGATGAAGATGTTTCCCTACGTCATAGTGTGGACGAGTACTATAACCTCAACGGTATACTCCATTGAGCACGAGTCAGTTCCTAGATCTTGATGTTTTCCTCCGTCATAGTGTGGACAAGTTCTATAACCTCAACGGTATACTCCCGGTGAGCACGAGACAGTTCCTAGATCTTGATGAAGATGTTTCCCTACGTCATAGTGTGGATGAGTATTATAACCTCAACGGTATACTCCATTGAGCACGAGTCAGTTCCTAGATCTTGATGTTTTCCTCCTTCATAGTGTGGACAAGTTCTATAACCTCAACGGTATACTCCCGGTGAGCACGAGACAGTTCCTAGATCTTGATGAAGATGTTTCCCTACGTCATAGTGTGGACGAATACTATAACCTCAACGGTATACTCCATTGAGCACGAGTCAGTTCCTAGATCTTGATGTTCTCCTCCGTCACAGTATGGACAAGTTTTATAACCTCAACCGTATACTCCCGGTGAGCACGAGATAGTTCCTAGATCTTGATGAAGATGTTTCCCTACGTCATAGTGTGGACGAGTACTATAACCTCAACGGTATACTCCATTGAGCACGAGTCAGTTCCTAGATCTTGATGTTTTCCTCCGTCATAGTGTGGACAAGTTCTATAACCTCAGCGGTATACTCCCAGTGGGCACGAGATAGTTCCTAGATCTTGATGAAGATGTTTCCCTACTTCATAGTGTGGACGAGTACTATAACCTCAACGGTATACTCCATTGAGCACGAGACAGTTCCTAGATCTTGATGTGTTCCTCCGTCATAGTGTGGACAAGTTCTATAACCTCAATGGTATACTCCCGGTGAGCACGAGACAGTTCCTAGATCTTGATGAAGATGTTTCCCTACGTCATAGTATGGACAAGTTCTATAACCTCGGCGGTATACTCCCGGTGAGCACGAGACAGTTCCTAGATCTTGATGAAGATGTTTCCCTACGTCATAGTGTGGACGAGTACTATAACCTCAACGGTATACTCCATTGAGCACGAGTCAGTTCCTAGATCTTGATGTTTTCCTCCGTCATAGTGTGGACAAGTTCTATAACCTCAACGGTATACTCCCGGTGAGCACGAGACAGTTCCTAGGTCTTGATGAAGATGTTTCCCCCCAATTTAATTATGGACAGATTCCTAAAACTCAGCTGAAGCATTCTCTCAGTTGAAGTACAGGCAGGTTCCTAAATCTCAACGAAGTTAGACTTCCCCAGTGGAATCTTCTACAACCACAGGTATGCAAGTTCTCGCTAAGGAATCTCTTATGCGATCGACACTCCTGCAGATGGCATCTATAAGCCCATCCTCCTACCAACAATCTCCAAATGGCATCTGTAAGCCCATTCCTGACATCACAATGCTGATACAACACCATGCGAGTGCAAATTTCAGGGCACTCTAGTGTTCAATCATCTTCCACCTTCGGATCACGAAAGGCACGCAAGGCAATCTACATCCTCAGGTTTAAGAAGATTGAACAGGGGCAACTGTTGCACCCCAAAATTTTCCCTCTCATGTTTTTCCAAAGTCTTCCCCCTGCATGGTTGATCATAAACTCTTGCCTAAGGAAAAAGAAAATTTTTTAGTGGTGCTTTAAGACCCTTCGATTGGCATTCTGAAAGACCCTTCGATTGGCATTCTGAAGGAGCATTTCGATTGGCATTCTGAAGGAGCACTTTGATTGGAATTCTGAAAGACCCTTCGATTGATATTCTGAAGGAGCATTTCGATTGGCATTCTGAAAGACCCTTCGATTGGTATTCTGAATGAGCCTTTCGATTGGCATTATGGACAAGCACTTCGATTGGCATTCTGAAAGACCCTTCGATTGGTATTCTGAAGGAGCACTTCGATTGGCATTCTGAAAGACCCTTCTATTGGTATTCTGAAGGAGCACTTCGATTAGCATGAAACAGCACCTTTTGATTGGCTTGTTAACAAAGCCTTTCGATTGGAATTTTAATTAGTACCCTTCGATTGATCTTTGGACAAGGGCCATTCGAAGGAGGTCATCAAGAAGGCATTCGAAATTCAAAAGTGTCCAGGTTCATTCAAGAGACATGAATATTTCAAAAAAGGAAATTATTTAATGTGTCTGATTCTTGTCTCATGGCTTTAATGGCCTGTTTAATGGGTTGTCTCTTGCCGTTACTAGACCCCCCCACTCCTATAAATACAAGGGCCAGTGGCACATTACAGAACACGAAAAAACACAAAGAAAAGCAAACTTTTGAAAACACAATGAGCAAGTACCTAAGAGCCTGTGGATAACCACGGATAGAAAGGGTGCTAACACCTTCCCTTTCTATAATCTACCTCCCGAACCCGAGAAACAATCTCGAAAAGGAATTTTTCTGTGCTTTTGTCCTTTCCTTGTTGGATAAAATAAAAGACGGTGGCGACTCTTGCTTACCGCGACACTTTGCGAAAACAAACGCAAACGCGAACCAGCATTAAAAAATAGTCAGTTCTCATTCCCACCGATCACACTAGGCTTCACAGCAACTTAGATGAAATTAACTTTTATCTAGTCGGATTCCAGGCTTCGCAGAAAATTGAAGTTAAACTGTTATCTGGTCGGATTCCAGGCTTCGCAGCAACTTAGATGAAATTAACTGTCATCTGGTCAGATTCTAGGCTTCGCAGGAAATTGAAGTTAAAATGTTATCTGGTCGGATTCCAGGCTTCGCAGCAACTTAGATTAAGTTAACTATTATCTGGTCGGATTTCAAGCTTCGCAAAAATTTGAAGTTAACATGTTATCTGGTCGGATTCCAGGCTTCGCAGTAACTTACTGGGATAGTAACGACTCCGTTGGTGACAAGGGGTTTTGTTCGTCGACTTTGTAAGAGGAAGACTCGTAGTGGGGAATTCGTAGCTTGTTGGGGAAATAAACCCGATTGAGAAGAAAATTTTTTGAGACCTTATTGGGGACATGAATTCTTTCATGCAAGGTTCCTTTTTCAGTTAAGGCTACACTCAGCTAGAGAGAGGATTTTCAGGAGATTGGAACTTCGGATGGAGACTGTATGAATTCAACTCTGTGGGGATAAACTTTTTGAAGTGATTCTGTGGGGATATCCATGAATTTTGCCTTGTGGGGATTTGTGGACAGCTTGAACTCTGTCTTCTCCTAGAGTCCTTAGTAATCATTGATCAGAGTGACAAATCTTTTACTCATAGATAAAATGATGAGATAATGGGACATAGTCGTACGCTTTAATCCCTAACTTTTTCTTGGACCGCTCTTTCGGGTTTTCAGTCCAACGGGATACCCTTTTTTCCCCAAGCCGCCTTTTCAGGTTTTCGACTTGTCGGGTGTACAATCTTTTGCATATATATCCCTAATTTTTTCCCGAACCTTTTGGTTCACCGGGATGCCCTTATTTTTGCCTATGCGTGTCAACCTAGCAGGTCTCTTTTATGCATAGTATTTTCCGACTATGTCCGCGTGGAGAGTCTTCGCTGTCTATGATAGAAAGTGTTGTAGAAATAACAGAAAATGTTTGCATGGTCGTACGTGACCCTTTGCTGGAATTCATGTTCAATGCCTCAAGTGATTCAGATGGAGACCTGCCTCTGGCTATTCATGACTTTATGAGAGATTTCTTGGAATCTTAACTTGACTGCCACTGATGAGTTGGACAATAACATATCATGCCCCCTTGATTATGGGAGATTTGTCATTGGAAGTGTCTTTCCATTTGAATTGATTTTGAGAGAGTTTTCGTTCATTGGATATTCGTTGGTGAATTTCTCCGTTGTCAAACAATTAGCCATATGCAAACAACGGTATTCAAACAATGCAAAGTTTATGTTTGTCTTGAGAAAAAATTTTGAAAAATTCATTTTTAATAAGCAAAAATTTTTTGTAAGAATATGAATTCAACTCATGATTTACAGTAAGCCTTTCAAGAGTCAGGATACCTTTTATAACAACATGCTTTTAGACTAACCTATGCTTCAATTAGGACTTTTAAAGGGTGGTAACGTAGCCTGGTTCATGGCTTAAGAAACAAAAGATAAGGCTCAAATTTTATTTGTACCCAACCCGTTCTTCATGATGTTATCCAGTCTTATACTTAGTTAATTGCGCGTATGGATTCCAATTGAATGTGGAATAATATTTTGGTGATGGTTCGGATACTGGAAGTTTATTTGAGAAGGCAGTCAATTTTGCAACATTTTTTCTATTTGTTGAGGATTTGTAACGACCTCTTTTTTTTTTATTATCCCTAATTTTTTCCTGACTATTTTGAGATTACATTCTGCGGGATGCCCCCGTTTTTCTTAAGTCTCCTTCATAGTTTTTGGCTTAACGGGCTTTTCTTTTGAGAGGTAAAGACTGCCTACTTTATGGGGAACCAACACCGTCTTTTTGATTCATAAGGATATTTTCGCTGTGAAGCGTCAACTTTTGACTGAAATACGCATTTGGATTAACTGAGAAACTACCCTACCCCAGGTTATGAATTAAAGGTTTTAATTTTCATGAAAAAGAAAACTCCGAGTTCTTTGGCTCAAAGGGGTTGACTAGGGGTTATCTTCCTTATAACTCCACTGTTTAGGATTTGAAACAACGTTTGTACATCATCAACAAAATCTGTCCAAGAGCGTTTTGTATGATATCATGGTATTATTTCCGTCATCCTCCCTATAAAGGCTTATGGCTTGTAGTCAAGAGTTGAATATAATACAAAAAAGAGGTAAAAACATAATTTCAATATAGTGAAAACGAATGGATTAACTCAAGACAAACATATGCAATGCATTAGTGAGAACAAACAAAGTCTGATATAAAGGTAAGTGTTTAAACAAAGAAATTACAATTGAAAATTCAAATGATAAAAAATTTCTCCGCCTAAACTTTGTCACTTCAGATGATGTGCCTTTGAGGATAACATAAACACTCCAGTTGACCATCTTGTGTAAATTCCAAAACTCCTTCGTCAATCAGGTCTTGAATTTTGTTCTTTAACGCCCAACAGCCATCCGTATCATGTCCAGGACTATCGTAATAATATGCACACCTTTCATTGGGATGGTAACTAGGAGAAGAAGTATTGGGATTTCTAAGAGGAGCCTTTAACGTAATCAGCTCTGCCTTCAACATGTGTTGTAGCGCTTGAGCCAGTGACATGTTAATTTTGGTGAATTGTCTTTTAGGTGCAACCTCCTTACGCTGATTCCCTTGTTGATGTTGGCGAGGTCGTTGTTGGACTCACGATGTAGTAGCAATCTGAAAAGGCCTACTCTTAACCAAGTTAACTTCCTGTCTCATTAGAGGTTGATTAATGACTTGATCCTCAATCCTAGTTGTTTGTTCCATACGGTTGTATTCGTCTTGATGAAGCTTGTTGATGAGGATTCTCAACTCTTCTTGTCCCTGAGCTAAGTTTTAGATAAGAGCCATCTGTCCCAACATCTGGATTCTCATTGTTGCTATCTCTTCTTGCAATTGTCTCATCTGGCCCTCCTTGTCGTCTTCAGGATTGTTATTGGTCATGCTCTCAATGAGAAGTCTTTTGACTTCTTCTTGCCCCATGGACATGTTTAGGAACAAACCTTGAAGCTGATCATTTTGGGTCTGAAGATCTTGAACAGTCTGCTCGAGAGCCGCCTCTACTGAAATAAACAGTAAGCAGATGAGAAACCTGTATGGGGAAAACCTGTTATGATGACATGCATGATATGTAAATGCAATGTTTTCAAGGATCTCACAGGGTAAACAAAATAAGATGTTAGAAGTTGAACTTTGATTACAGCTTTCGCATTGTTGAATGTCCTTCTGCGAGAATCAAGTTCACCATAACGAGTGGGTCATAGCCTTTAACTCAAGTTATCACGCTTTGGCCTTCGATGACACCTGGTTAGAGGAAAATAAATCCTCTTGCCCCTTTATAGACGTCTGGTTCAACATAACCCTGCATCATAAGCCCTTGAGACCCTTGAAATGGTTATTGAAAATGCTATGGTATGATGTCGTGATGTTTATGTACAATTAATCATATATAAGAAAAGCATACAAGGCGTTAGGTTTAGGCTTGCATGAGGTTTCATAGGTAAGTACCCTCTTAAAGTTTAGTTGGTTCAACCTGTCCTGGAAAGTAACCGGGTTCTAGGGAATCTCAATATCATTGATCTTTCTTCATCAGGCATTGTTTCAGCACAAGCCTCTTTATTGGCGACCAAAATATCCCAAAAGTACGATCTCAATGAGCGTAGTATCGAGTATCAACCAACTTCAGACTGCACCAAAGTCGGCTACCTCACTACTTCTTAATGGCCAAGTTGTTCAATTAAAGGTTCTAAAATCAGTTAGTGTTTTATGACACCACACAACGGCCCCGTATTCTCCTTGACTGGTGTTGTACCCCAATTTTTTCCCCTAAGATCCCTTCATCATACCATGTTGATTTACTCACAACAAGATCACACTAGGATTCTTGGTTCCCCTCCCTACTTTGAGTTTTGCTCCTTTTGAGGGATTACCAAGCACCTTGACTTATGTTCCTTTTATGATCATGAATATTGTTTTAATTTCTTTACTTAACTAATAAAATACAATGTTGGCTTGTCTTGCTTGTTATCCATGTAGGTAAGGGCAATGAGATTTAACAAGTTACTCCATGGGTTCATGAGTTTATTTCCATGCCCTAGTCAATATAGCTTGAGAAGTTCAAACCTCGTCATTGGATTGTTTTTGGAAGAATTGACATGGCAAGGTTGCTTTGGTTCATAACATTTCAAGGTTATTGAATTTGACTCAAAAGTACAAGGGGTTGATTGGAGAAGTTTTCATGTTTGGACAAGGCCTTGTTCCTATTGGTCACAAGAGCATATTTCTCTCAAAATTCAAGATATGGAAGTGGTTTTGGTGGCTATGAGTTTTCATTATCATCCTCAACAACTTCTATTCACAAAGCAATAATATTGGTACAAGAAGTTTGTTCAAACTTGTCAAAGTTCCTCAAGGCACTTTCTTGATCTAGAAGCTAGGGTTTTGAACTTCAAAGGAGCATATCTTGCTCACCTTTTAGTATTTTTAAGTGATTACAAAGACATCCTTCTCTTAAAAGGGTTATCAAAAAATCACTTCAAAAGTTTCAAAGAGTTTTCATGTGGAAGAAACTTGGTGAAGAAGAAAGATTATAAGTCCTCCAGATGAATCCCCAATTTTACATAAGTAACTTCAATTGATCATAACTTGGTCAATTTTCATCACCTTGAGTCCATTCCTTTTCCATAATGATCATGAAGATGTGAAATTTATGCCTTCTTTTATGTGCAAAGTGGTAAAATGGATGGAGGTTGCCTTAAATATGCAAAAGATTATAGGTCATTTCATGATTTTTTGCCAACTTCAACAAGTCATAACTTGCTCAATTTTTGGAGATTTTGAGTGGTTCAAGTTTCAAAATGTCATTCAATAGATCTACTTCATTCCATCTTTTTTGGTAAAGAGCAAATTCCAAGTGGAAGGCCATGTTTGGATGGAAACGATTATAGGTCATTTTTGAAGAAGAATTTGAAATATTTCTAAGTATGGAAAGTCAACCCTTTTTCTTCAACTTTGACTCAATGTAACTTTCACCTCAAGCATCCATTTGATTCCATTATTTTTCCATTGCAAAGCTTGTAACCTCATTTTTCTAAAGCATCAAGAATCATGCCCTAAGACCCCTTGAGTTGGAAATGCCATGGATTTGAATTTGGTAACTTGAAACTGAATTTTCCACAAAGTCAGAATTTTGAAATCCATAATGTGACTTCTAAACACAAGATTTATGCGTGTTTTTTATTTAAACTTGATTATCAAACTTGCAAGAAGTGATTAGCACCCCAAAACGCAAGATTTGGTTGAGTTTTAATGGAAGTGAAGTCACATTTCACTCGTGCTCGACCTTCACTCAATTTCCCTCTAAACTTTCTTGTTTCTTCAAATTTTCATTCCCATTCACTTTCCTATAAATAGAGGGTCATCCCCCATTCATTTTTTCAAGCTTGGAGAGCCAAAAACACCCTGCCAAAACTTCACACGAACCCATCTTTTTTTGAATTCAGTTTCTGAGATTTAAGCTCCCTTTTCCAAAATTCTTTGCGCATTCATCATCCTTGAGCATCATATAAACTCTCCAGCACTTAAACCAATCAAAATGAGCCATAATTAAAGCTACAGAAGTCCAGTTTCAGATCTTCTTTCTTGAACTTCGAAAAGGTAGAATTCTCCACCATTTGGATCCAAATCAAGCATTAATCTATTCTACTCCTTCTCATGATTCTAATGTTGCTTACAATTTTTAAATCCATTGAGAATTGAGAGAGAAATCTCAAATTGAAGGTGCTCGCTATTTTCTGGGTTTTTTATTCATATCTCTCTCCATGCCTTATATAAATTTGGCGCGATGGTGGTGTTAGAATCGTCTTGAAGAGACGAGTTCAATGATAATGGCCTGGGATCCTAATTTTTCCATTTGAAGGATCTCACAAAATCCCCATTGCAAGGTGTCTGGAGGTTGAAGACGATAACATATCTCGTCTCAACCAATGATAGCGTGCCAAATGTTTTAATTTCATTGGTTTCCCTTTTTCTAATCCTATGCGTATCTCACTAAGGTCCATATCAAGCACAACGCGTCTGGTCCACTAGATTAGGTTACTAACGCGTTTTGACTATGATCTGATGGTCCACATCTTTTTGGTTTTATTTTATTTTCTGATTTTTATATTTTTATTCATTAAAATTTCAAAAATTCATAACTCTTTTATTTTTTATCCAAAAATTATGAAAAAATTCACAAAAATACTTTGAATTATTTATGATCTCATGACTATTTTTTCACACTTTTATTTTGAAATTTGATATTTTTTTGTATTTTTTGAATTATTTGCTTTCTTTTAATAACTTAAAAAATACTTTCTGACATTTTTTAATTCTGAAAAAATTCATAAATATTATTTTGCATATTTTTTACTTTCTAAAAATTTTATGGGATTTTATATTGAGGTTTACTATTTTTGTTTGTTTGAGCAATTTTAAGTTGTTTAAAAAAATAGTTTCTGACTTTTAAAAATTACCAAAAAATTTATAAAAATATTTGGATCCATTTCTGATTTTTCTATGGCCTTACTTTTTCTTTCTTGATTAATTTGAACATAGTTGATATTTTTATCTTCTATTTTGATTTTTAAACACTTTTTTTAAACCCTTTAATGTATATATATTAAATGTGATATTATTTTGTGATCATTTTCTGGCTAATCTTGGGTTAGGTTTTGAATCATGAACTTTATTAACATCATGGGATCCATGGTGTTGAGTTTAACTCCACCAAAAATGGATGAATAATTTTAATAATAGTTTGATTAAAATTTAATTCAAATGTGGTTTGTATATTTTTTTTCCTATCCCTTTTCATCTCATCCCCTTCTTATTGTACTAAATATTGTTGGAGCATGATCTCTATATCATGTCTCAAAACAAATGGTGCATAAATTGCTATTGACCGGCCTCAAAATTTACGATTGCTTAGCATAGCGCTAAATTTTGTCCCGATTCAAATAAATGATCATTCGTGGCCCAAACTTATGATTGCAAACCCAAGTATGTTAACTTGATCTCTTTGATCCAATAACCTTGAGATTCATTGTGTGGAGGCTTTGGTTCTACCAATCCTCTAATGGATCTACAACACCTTTGGTCAACGCAGATCACTTAAACATCGTTGATCATTAAATAGTACTTATGAGAATTCCAAATGGATGATATACTTGACAAAAAGCAAATGCAACTTGTTGTGTGGAGGCTTTGGTTCTACCAATCCTCTAATGAGTTCCAAATGCAAGTTTCAAGACGGTCATCCAACTAACCACTAATTATTGACTTGTTATACCTTATGCTTTTATTCTTTTTTATGCTTGATGTACTATTTACTTTTTGCATTTACATTTCATGCCATTTTCATCTTTGCTCATTTGAGCATTTATTTTCTTGCCATTTTTACTTTGCTCACTTGAGCTTTTCTTTTCATTTCTTAAGATACTTAATAATCAACATAAACCCTAAAATCTTTAATGGTACTTGGACTATTTGGTTACTATCCTTGGCATTATGGAGCATGGGACTTTTTCTTGGACTTAGGATTAGAAACCCTGGCCTATTTTGGAAACCTTGTGATCTTATCTGATTATTTTGTCTAGAGCTCTTGAGGTTTACCTCAAGACATTGGGTTGTTTGTTTGTTTTGTGTGCAGATTATTGTGATTACACCCTCTGTTTGTAATCTGGAATTCACCCATATACAGCCGTTACTCTGCCCAATTTATATAAAGACTTAATACACTTGAAGTTTGGGTTCTCTCAAGAGGTCTAGTATTTTTGCTTGCTTGGTTTCAATCCAAAGAATGGGAATTCTATCTTGGCTCATAATGTCAAGTATTGGCTTCTTGTTGGTTAGATGGTTATTATCCCTAGCTTTTACCTTATGCTTTAGGATAGTCTCCTCTTCTCCTCCCATCTTCTTTAATTTCAAAAAAAAATCTTCTTCCTCCTTTTGAAAAATCTTCTTGTTTTGAAACTTAAACTACTTTCATAATAAACTTGGACTTAGGTCCATGCATTTACAAAAAAAAACCTTTTCATAAATAAACTGCAATCAACTTAATGATACCTTGACATTTTTTTGTGAGAAGACTAAAAGTCAATCAATCTCATTCAAACCGTTTTGCCACTTTGGCTTTTACTTTAAATCTTTCTCAAAAGATTAAACTCTTGTCAATCGTTGTAGTGATGCAAACAAATATACTTCTACAATATGTAGAAAGAGAGATATTTTCCACTTGGGTGTTGAGTGAGGCATTATTGATTTTAAAATCTAATCCATATCCTTCACTTTGAGATGATTCAAATTTTCCTTTCTCATGATTGTGGGTAGTGGGTAGTGGGTATGTTTTCCACACGGACAATGACGATGATGTTTTATCTCATAAAATTGACCAACACATTTGTGTTTTAAATTTTTTAAAAGAGGAACTACTTGTATCCTGATCCCCTATTGCATGAAAGGTGGTACGTGGGTACTAAAGGTTTGCAACCGCGGCGGGTGCAAAAATCATTAAAATAATATATTTCTTTTCTCACCTCCACCATCCATTTCATACATAACAGTTTTTATAGCTAAAATATACAGATTTTACAAAGAGGTTCCTACGAAGTACCGTAGATGTTTAGGGTGCTAATACCTTCCCTTTGCATAGCCAACCCCTTACCTTGAATCTTTCCCCCTCTTTTTGGGTTATTCGCTCTTTTCCCTTTCCTTTGGAAACAATAAAGCGCGGTGGTGGTTTTTTTATTTCAATTTGTATGAAGTCTAGTCAATCCAATGGCTTAGTCTTGAACATTTCTACCGCTACAGAAAACGGAGACTTCACTAGGGACAGATTGACCTCTTGCTGGTCCATCCCTAAGTGGGTTGAGCCTATCTTTGTCTATATATGTATATGTGTTATTACTGTTTTTATAATTATATGTTGTATATATGTTTGTCTGGATTTTCCTGGTTTTCAGGGTGCTTGGTGATTACTCATAAGTCCTATACCCGGACTTGGGCAAACTTTAAGATAGGAACGGCGGTATAGTCATGTTAACTTTGAGGTAGTAATCCCAAAAAAGGAGGCATGAGATCCCCCACTCAGTGGAGGCCCCTTTGACTGTAGTGTCATTTACTGAGTAATCGGGAAGACGTACTGCTTTCGATATGGGAGCCTGCTGAAACTGAGGACCGTAGAATACAAAACCCATATTGGCCTTTTAGGTGTAGTGCAGAAGCTATGACGGAGTAATCCGGAAATAGTTGTCATGCGATACTATGCTCGGACGAATCTTTCTTGAGAATATTACTAATTACCGAGTTAATCAGGAAGTTGATAATATCCAAAGGAAGGATGTAGACTCTGGGAACCTCTAGAACCTTGTTCAGCAGGTGATAACTTTTAGACCAACACCTTATTGGTAGTACCTTCGACCTCATGCTCGTGACATTGAACCTATAAACCCTATATGTGTGATCTTGTGTGTGATTGCTGCATCATGCATCCATGCACTCATAAGCATCTTTTAAAGAAACCATATTTCAAGGGATTTAAACGTTGACTATTTGTGAATATCTCAGGTACTTTTAACCATGGATTTTGGAAAGAGAAAGACCGGGAAATAAAGTTTCAAGGATCCCAAGATAGATGATTTAATCAGTCTAATTCCCGAGATCGAGTGTTCTGCAGACTTTTGGAAGAAGTATGGATCCATTATTCCTCTCATGAAGCTGAAGATGAAGGAGAGTATTCTCTTGACTGCGGTCCAGTTCTATGATCTGATGTACCATTGCTTTACTTTTCCCGACTATCAGTTGATGCCTACACTGGAGGAGTATTCTTATCTATTGGATTTACCTGTTACCGATCGTGTTCCTTTTACTGGTTTGGAGGGTGAGCCAAAACCACATGAGATTGCTGCTTTGATTCACCTGGGGAAGTCTGAGGTTGAAGCCCATATGACTACTAAAGGAGGGATTAGAGGATTACCAACTCAGTTCTTATTAGAGAAAGCTCATTACTTTTCCAGAATGAAGAGTACAATTGCTTTTGAGGCCATCTTTGCTCTACTTGCTTACGGATTGTTCTTATTTCCTAATGTGGACAAGTTTTTCGACATTAACACTATCAGGATTTTCATGATTGGAAACCCAGTTCCTACACTATTGGGTGGTGCTTATTACTCTATTCATCTTAGAAATTCTTATCATGGGGGAGTGATTATCTGTTGCATGCCTCTGTTGTACCGGTGGTTCATCTCTCATATGCCTCAGTCTAATGCTTTTTGGGATGTCAAGAAGGAACCCCGTTGAGCTCCTAAGATCATGGCACTTACTCACTCGGATATTGATTGGTATCATCGAGCTTAACATGATATAGAGATTATCAACAGTTGTGGTAGTTTCCCCAATGTACCTCTTCTTGGTACAAAGGGAGGAATTAACTATAACCATGTTCTTGCACGACGACAGCTTGGTTATCCGATGAGGGATAAACCGAATAGTATTCATTTGAGTAGTTTCTTTCTGAAGGAAGGGGAAGACTATAGGGAAGCTAGGGAGCAGATCGCGAAGGCCTGGCGTTACATTCATAAGAAGAGTAGGAAGTATTTGGGACCTAGGGATGTTGTTTCTTTGGAGCCATATCTTTAATGGATCCGATCGAGAGCCATTCAGTTAAAGATGTCGTATACCCGGGAAACACCCATGCCTGATCTATTTGTGAAGACCACTCCTCCCTTATTAGATGATCTAGAAGAGCTACAACTTCCTTTGGTTAGGATGCAACAGGAAAGGGATGCTTGGAAGAACAAGTTCCAAACTTTAGAGAGTTCCTACAGAGCAGACCTGAAGGAGAAAGACGACTTGATTGAGATTTATGAGAGTCGAGCGGTAGAGTCTATGGAGAGGCGAGGGGATTTATTTTCTCCTAAGCATCAATCAAGTGCTTATCACGTACTTCTTGATTCAGATGATTGGAAGGAGATTTCCATCAGACATGTGGAAGAAAACCAGAGGTTGAAGGCTCAGATTGCCAGGCTCACAGGGAAGCGCCAGCGTATAGAGTGATCTCCATCAACTCTTTTTCTTAAGATTTTAGATTGTATTTTCATCTTGTATTTGAGATTAGTGAAACTTGTAATCCATTTTGGATTTATTATAATAAAAAATTTCAGTATTTCAAAAGCTTTATTACTTTGATGTTTGCAATATGTCTATAAACCTTAAATCCCTCGAAATATTAAATAATGAAGCAAAAATAATCATATACATTGCATATCATGCCTCATATTGCACATATTTCTTGAATTTATTATGCATATCCAGGTGTCTTACCCAGCTTCTTTACTTTGTTCAGCAAGCTGACTCATCACTACAATACTCGGGCTAATTTCAAAAAGAAGATGGAGAACTTAGAACAGGAGAATCGCGAGTTGTGCGAAGAAGTTTCTGCTTTGAAGGTCGGCATGGCCAATCTGACTACTCTGATGGAAGCTCTGGTGGTTGTTCAGAATCATCCATCGAGTGTTCAACCTCAACCAACAAGGGCAACTACTGAAGTTCCGACTGTTCCCGTATATGCCACTCCTGCTATTGTTCAGAATTGCATGCCTCAATGTTATCCATGGGGAATGCCAGAGAATTTTGCACCTAAAAATTTCAATCTTGGTCCTCAAGATACTCCAGTGGTTCAGAATATTGTTACTCCGGCACCTCCTATGGTGCATGCTGCTCCTGCTTCACCTTCGTCGGTGAATATGGTTCCATTTGTTAATGATGATGTGTGTTGTCCTTTCACTCCGCAGAATGGATAATTTTCAAGAGCAATTTGACAAGATGCAAAGAGAGATGAAGGCCCTTAGGGGAAAAGAGCTATTTGGGTAGAATGTGAATGAGCTATGTTTGGTCCCGAATGTTAAGATATCTACTAAGTTTAAGGTCCCGGAGTTTGAGAAGTATAAGGGAAACACTTGCCCTCATGCTCATCTGGTGATGTATGTGAGGAGAATGTCTACCCATACTAATGATGAGCGTCTGTTGATTCACTTTTTTCAGGATAGTTTGACCGGTGCTGCGTTGAAGTGGTATATGAGTTTGGACAGCGCTAATATCCATACTTTTAATGATTCGGGAGAAGCATTCATCAAACAATACAAGTACAACATGGACATGGTGCCTGACCGTGACCAACTTAGGGCCATGGTTCAGAAAGACAGGGAATTGTTCAAAGAGTATGCGCAGAGATGGCGTGAGGTAGCCGCCCAAGTGATTCCTCCCATGGAAGAGAAGGCGATGACTAAGATTTTCTTGAAGACGCTGGGTGCTTTCTACTACGAGAAGATGGTAGCAAGTGCGCTAAGTGGCTTTATTGAGATGGTAGGAATGGGTATCCGCTTAGAAGCGGCTGTAAGAGAAGGTCGTTTGATGAAGAGTGAAGGATCTGGAGGTGCGAAGAAGCCATCTTATGGGTTTTCCAAGAAGAAAGAGGGAGATGCAAATCCCGTTATGCAAGAGAGGAGGGTAAACGCTCCTAGAAGGAATTATCAGCGTCATCAGCAAGTCGCCTCAGTGACTCCTGTTATGAATGCCGCTCCAACTACCGTTGCTTATCAAAGACCATCCCAGTAGGGGAATCAAGGGTATAATCAGAGAAGAGAGAGTTATGACCCTATTCCCATGAGCTATACAGAGCTATTACCAGCATTGATTCAGAAAAAGTTGGTCCAGGCACGACCACCTCCCGCCGTACCATCACCATTGCCTTGGTATTACAAGGCAGACCAAACGTGTGCTTTTCATCCGGGAGCACCAGGGCATAGTGTTGAGAATTGTTATCCTTTAAAGAATGAGGTACAGAAATTGGTAAAGTCTGGTGTTCTATCTTTCAAGGACATGGGACCTAATGTGAAAGATAACCCTCTACCCAAGCACGGGGGAGTAAATGTTGTAAATATGGTGGCCGGTTGCCCAGGCGACTTTCGTATTTTTGACATTAATCTGGTTAGAGGAGATTTGGTGAAAATGCACGCAGACCTCTGTGAACTTAGCTACTATACGCATGACCATGCTGGTTGTGCTACTTGTGGTACAGATATACAGGGTTGCGAGAAGATAAAGGCTGATTTATAGGAGTTGATGGATGAGGGCCTCATCCACATAATCAGGCCTAGGGCAGAGTATGAAGAGGAAGTGAATATGGTTTCTAGATGTCCTGGTGAATTCAGAATTTTTGATGTAAAGTATTTGTATGAGGATCTTGCGCAGTTGCATGCTACCTTCTGCCATACGGCTGGTCAGGTGGAACACCAATATGGATCTTGCCTAGTTTGCTGTCGAGATCCCTGAGGATGTTCAATCGTGAGGGAGGGTGTTCAGTTGCTGTTAGACAATGGAACTATCAAGATCACAGGTCATAGGGATGATTATCATGAAGTTGATATGGTTGAAGTTTGTTTAACGGAAGAGGAGTCAAAGGAAGAGTATGCCTTCGTGGATGAGTATTTCTCTTCAGACGAAGATTTGTTTTCCATAAATGACTTTTTTATGACTGATTGTGTTGAAGAAGGGGTAAACATCATTGTGCCTTGTTTTGGTGCACCCGCTCATTTTGAAGTGGAGTACCATAGCAAGCCAGTTGTTACCCCATTGGTAATTAGTTTTCCAGGTCCTATCCCCTACAAATCAGATAAGGTTGTGCCTTACAAATACAATGCTACAATTTTAGAAGACGGGGTGGAAATTCCCATCCAGCAAATGCCCGATGTTGGAAATATAACTGAAAATAGTAGGGTGACCCGTAGCGGTCGTGTGTTTACACCGGTTATTCAAAGAGATGTTGTTGCTGGAAAGAAAGTTGCTGAGAACGATGAACCTAAGAAGGCTACATGAGAGACTAGTGGAGCTACGCTAGAGAAAGAAGTGGATGATATTTTGAAGATAATTAAGATGAGCGACTACATAATTGTAGATCAGCTACTGCAGACTCCTTCAAAGATATCTATCTTAGATTTATTAATGAATTCCTCTGCTCATAGGGAATCCTTGATGAGGGTACTAGACCAAGCTTTTGTGGAGAGTGACATACCAATAGATCAATTCAGCAGCGTGATTGGAAACATTACGTCATGTAATAACTTGAGTTTCTGCGATGATGAATTACCAGATGAAGGGAGGAATCACAACCTGGCCCTCCACATATCTATGAACTGCAAGAATGATTCGCTATCCAATGTGCTAATTAATAATGGATTCGCGTTGAATGTTATACCGAGGAGTACTCTCATGAAGTTGAAATACCAAGGAACACATATGCGCCTGAGTGGCATCATTGTGAAAGCATTTGATGGGTCGAGGAAATCTGTCATCGGTGAAGGGGACTTACCCATCCATATAGGACCACATTTGTTCCAGATAACCTTCCAGGTCATGGACATTATTCCAGCTTATAGTTGTTTGCTAGGAAGGCTATGGATACATGAAGCAGGGGCTGTCACTTCAACTTTACATCAGAAGCTAAAGTTTGTGCGTGAAGGGAAGGTAGTGATCATAAATGGGGAGCAATCATTGTTGATATCTCATTTGTCCTCTTTCAATATTGTAGAAGCGGATGAGGATGTTGTTGGAAACCAGTTCCAAGCCATATTCGTTGACAACATAAGGAGAAATGAGAATTCCATGGTTTCACTGAAGGACGCGCAGCAGGTTGTGCGTAATGGTCATAATACAGTTTGGGGACGAATTGTGGATCCACCTATGAACAAGAACAAAATTGGTTCGGGTTTCTCTTCGAAGGATGGCAGAGGCGAAGGTTTGAAGTCAAAATCTACTATGGGCAGCTATCATCATATTTTCCGCAGCGGAGGTTACCTCCATCCAACTGATTCTGGAATTAATGTTGTTGAGGAGGATGAAGCAGAGCAGGAAATGTCGAATCATGTGACGCATGGAGTCAGGGTTCAGAACTGGGTCACCATTGATGTTCCCTCTTGCATACATGTGTCAAAGTAATTTGATTTGATTAATCTTTCTTTTGAAAAGCTTTCACTCTGCCCAAGGTGGAAGTATTAATGTTGTAGGGCTTATCTGTTTGTTGTGACTGTTAAGATCAATAATAAAAGTTGTCTTTGTTTCCCGAATTATGTTTTTATTTCCTGCTTTTTTCTTGGAAAATGGTAATAAAAAAACCCTTTCAAAGTAAATAATAACTGAAATTCAATCTGCATGATCACTTGTTATATGTGTCAGTTTCTAAAAGCAATCATAAATCATATGTGCAGATTAATTAAAAAAACTCGTTGAATACAATGACCCTGCACCCTCTCCCAACTTTGAATGTCCTGTGTTTGGGGCTGAAGAAGAAGATTATGTTGAGATTCCAAAAGAGGTCTCACGATTGCTTGAGCACGAGGAAATACCATTCAGCCATATAAAGAGCCTTTGGAAGTGATCAATTTGGGTTCAGAAGAAGATCTGAAGGAAGTCAAGATTGGAGCATTGTTGCATCCCGATGTGAAGAGAAGGTTGATTGAGTTGTTCAAGGAGTATGTGGATATTTTTTCTTGGTCTTATCAAGATATGCCTGGTCTAGATACAGATATTGTCGAGCACTGTTTGCCATTGAAGCCAGAGTGTCCGCCAATTAAACAAAATTTGAGAAGAACTCACCCAGATATGGCAGTAAAGATCAAAGAGGAGGTTCTAAAGCAAATTAATGTTGGTTTTCCTGTGACGTCAGTGTATCCTCAATGGATTTCCAATATTGTCCCAGTACCGAAAAAAGACGGAAAAGTACACATGTGCGTAGATTACAGAGATCTAAATAAAGCTAGTCCAAAAGATGATTTTATATTGCCACACATCAACATGTTAGTGGATAGCATAGAAAAATTAAAAGTATTCTCATTCATGGACAGATTTTATGGGTATAATCAAATAAGAATGGCTCCAGAGGACATGGAAAAAACAATGTTAATCACACCCTGGGGAACATTCCGTTACAGAGTGATGCTCTTCGGGTTGAAGAACGCTGGTGCAATGTACCAGAGGGCTATGACAACCCTGTTCCATGATCTGATGCACAAGGAAATCGAAGTATATGTTGATGATATGTGTAGGTGTTTAGGTATTGGCTTGCATTTTTGGTAAATCCCAAGTGTATGTGTGAATGTCATGACTGATGTCATAACATTCTAGTTCAGTTTGTACTGACTCATTAGGTACCTTTGCAGAAAAATATTGTAATTGAAGTACTGATGTTTATAAGTGTGTATCTGAGCATTTTGCAAAATGATCACATTTTGCTAAATCAGTAGACAGGTTTTCTCAGATGTCATAACAGATGTTATGACATCCTGTTCTGAACTAACAGGTTTGCAGGATGGATAAGTCTGAGTTTTTTCAGGAAATAACTCAGTCTTTCCTGAACAGAATCCTGCGTTTTCTGAGGGGTAACCTAGCTCAACCCTAACCTGGTTAATAAAGTCCTGTGACCTGGTCTTTAGGTCAAACGGAATTAACCCTAGGTTTTTGTGGAAACCCTAACTGAAGTTGCAGCTGCTATATATTCAACAGAGCTGCTGTTTTTCAACTGATCCCTCTTGATTGATCTGAAGATCATTTGTAATCTGTATAGATTTGATTATTGTACTCCAAGCAATTATCATTGTGATAAGTGCCTTGGAATAGGTCTCTAATTGTAAGGGTTGTGTAGCACTCAAAGCTTTGAAGCAAGAGTGTTTGAATGTTCCTTGACTAAAGCTGTGAAGCAGAGTCAAGTTAGTTGTGTGGATCACTCAAAGCTGTGAAGCACGAGTGATTGTGTTGCTTGATTAAAAAGCTGTGAAGCTTAATCAAGTGTTTGTTTTTGAAGAGTGTCTTCATCAATTCTTAAGTCAAATTGGTTTATGTATCACTGCTGTGATTGAGGGGGAGTGAGTAGGAACTCAGGTTTAAGTTGTACTTAGATTGGAATTGCATTGGGTAGGTCTTAAGTGAAGGAGATAAACTGGTTGGTTTATTCCTGAATTAAAATTTCTTATAGTGGATTTCCTCCCTGGCTTGGTAGCCCCCAGAGTAGGTGTTGTTGCATACTGAACTGGGTAAACAATTGACTGTGTTCTTTATTGCTTTTGTATTTACTGTCATATAGTAAGTCAGATACGGTGTCATAACATTGAACGTGACATTGAGTATCTGCAGCCAGAATTTCAATTGGCATCAGAGCAGGCACCCTGCCTGTATTACTGGGTGAGATCTAGGGATATCACTTTCTGGCACTATGGACAAAGAAGGAGTTTTTGGAAATAGACCACCCATTCTGGATGGAACTAATTATGACTACTGGAAACCTCGTATGATTGCCTTCCTAAAATCTCTGGACAAAAAGGCTTGGAGAGCTGCTGACAAAGGATGGGTTCATCCCACCATAACTGAGAAAGATGGGACAATCAGTCTGAAGCCTGAGGAAGATTGGAGTAAAGAAGAAGATGAGTTAGCTCTGGGAAATTCAAAAGCTCTAAATGCCTTGTTCAATGGAATTGATAGAAACATTTTCAAACTAGTACATCAATATGAACTGGCCAAGGAAGTTTGGGACACTCTCAGAACTACTCATGAGGGCACTTCCAAAGTAAAAATGTCAAGGCTTCAGATGTTGACCACCAAGTTTGAGAATCTAAAAATGATGGAAGATGAAACCATTCATGAGTTTCACATGAACATCTTGGAGATTTCCAACACCTCAGGAGCACTGGGAGAAAAGATGTCAGAAGAAAAACTGGTGAGGAAGATTCTCAGATCCTTGCCTAAAAGATTTGCAATGAAGGTAACTGCCATAGAGGAAGCCCAGGACATTAGCAAGTTGAAAGTGGATGAACTTATTGGGTCTCTTCAGACTTTTGAGATGGGAATCACTGATAATGGTGTCAAGAAGAACAAGAGCATAGCACTTATGTCCAACACTGATGTTGAAGAAAACATTTCAGAAGCTGTAGCCATGCTTGGAAGACAGTTCAACAAACTCATCAAAAGAATAGATCCAAAGTCAAGGTCTAATGTTCATAACATTCCCTCTAACATTGACAGTTCCAGCAGAAGACCAAGGTCAGAAGAGAAGGGAATTCAAGGCAGAGGAATTCAATGCCATGGTTGTGAAGGATATGGGCATATTCGAGCTGAATGTCCTACCTTTCTTAAGAAACAAAAAGGAATGACAGTTACTTGGTCTGACTGTGATTCAGAAAGTAATTCTGAAGAAGAGACTGCCAAACGAGTTACTGCTTTAACTGGTGTTTGTACCTCTGAAAGAGACATCAGTGATGAAGAGGTGACTTTTGAAGAACTGGCTGATACTTACAAGGAATTGTGTATCAGAAGTACTGAAGTCTGTGTGCAGAATGAGAAACAATCAAAACTCATCATAAAGATGGAGGCTGAAAAAAGGGCAAACCTTGAAACTATAAGTCATCTAGAAGGAGAAGTTCAATTGATGAACTCACAACTGAATCAAATGACCAAATCTGTCAAGATGTTGACAAATGGAACAGACAAATTGGAAGAGATCCTTCAGGTTGGACAAAATGTGGGAAATAAATCTGGACTAGGATTTATGGAAGCAACGAAATCTGGTTCTGGTAAGCTAATGTCAAAACAGATGTCTCAACACAACTCTCGACATCAGGAACAGAGACATATGAGGAAAAGGTACCAAAGATGGAAATGTCATCATTGTGGTAGATATGGCCACATAAAGCCCTTCTGCTTCAGATTACATGGATACCCTAATCAGAACTCAGGTGTCAAACCTAAGTCTAAAAAGGTACCACATGCTCCTCAATGGAAGAAAAAGGCTACTGCACTGATAGCTCACACTTCCCTGAGGGTCTCTGCAAAGGAAGACTGGTACTTTGACAGTGGATGTTCCAGACATATGACTGGAATCAAGAACCTCCTCAATAATGTTAAGCCTCACACCACCAGTTTTGTGACCTTTGGAGATGGGGCTAAAGGTGAAATCAAAGGAGTTGGTGATTTGGACTGCCCTGGAGTTCCAAGTCTGAATGAAGTACTGCTGGTGAAAGGGCCGACCGCTAATCTCATTAGTATCAGTCAACTGTGTGATCTAGGATTCAAGGTCAATTTCTCAAAATCTGAATGCCTTGTAATCAATGAAAAACAAGAGATAGTAATGAAAGGAGTCAGATACAAAGACAACTGTTACTTGTGGGAGGCTGAGAACACTAATTTCTCATCTGTGTGTTCCATTGCAAAAGAAGAAAAAGAGGTGAAACTGTGGCACCAAAAACTTGGCCATCTTCATCTAAGGGGTATGAAGAGGATTATCTCCTTGGAGGCAGTCAGAGGGATTCCAAAACTACAAATTGATGAAGGAAGAGTTTGTGGTGAATGTCAGGTTGGTAAGCAGACTAGGATGTCACATCCAAAGTCAAGACATCTGACCACCTCGAAGGTTCTAGAACTCCTCCATATGGATCTGATGGGACCAATGCAAGTAGAGAGTCTTGGTGGTAAAAGATATGCCTATGTGGTTGTGGATGATTTTTCCAGATTCACCTGGATTAATTTCATTAGGGAAAAATCAGATGCATTTGAAGTTTTTAGAGAACTGTGCAAGAGAATTCAAAGAGAGAAGGAAGGATGTATTGTCAGAATCAGAAGTGATCATGGCAAGGAATTTGAAAACAGCAAGTTTGATGACTTCTGTTCTTCAGAAGGAATCAGTCATGAGTTTTCTTCTCCTATAACACCTCAGCAAAATGGAGTTGTGGAAAGAAAAAACAGGACCATACAAGAATCTGCCAGAGCAATGTTACATGCCAAAAGACTTCCTATGTATTTTTGGGCTGAAGCTATGAATACAGCTTGCTATGTTCATAACAGGGTCACCTTGAGAAAGGGAACCTCATCCACCATATATGAACTCTGGAAAGGAAGAAAACCAACTGTGAAGTACTTCCATGTGTTTGGCAGCAAATGCTATATTTTGTCTGATCGTGAACAAAGAAGAAAACTGGACCCCAAAAGTGATGAAGGCATATTTCTAGGATACTCCTCAAACAGCAGAGCTTATAGAGTATTCAACTCCAGAACCAAAACCATGATGGAATCAATAAATGTTATAATTGATGACTATCATGAAGAAATATATGTTCCTTGTACTGTTGAGCAATTCTTTGAGACTTCAACCCAACAGAATGACCTACCCAACTCCACCACAACAGAATCTGAATCAAAGGAAGCTAGCAAGATCCCTTCCATCAGAATTCAGAAGGATCATCCAAAAGAGCTCATCATAGGAGATCCCAATAGTGGAGTCATCACAAGATCTAGAGAAATTATCTCAAACTCTTGTTTTGTGTCCAAAATGGAACCAAGAAATGTCAAGGAAGCCTTAACTGATGAATATTGGATTGGTGCAATGCAAGATGAACTGAACCAATTCAAGCAACATGAAGTTTGGGAACTGGTTCCTAGACCTGAAGAAACTAACATCATTGGGACAAAATGGATATTCAAGAACAAGTCAGATGTTGAAGGAGTTGTCACCAGAAATAAGGCAAGACTTGTTGCTCAAGGATACACCCAGGTTGAAGGGGTTGATTTTGATGAAACCTTTGCACCTGTATCCAGGCTGGAATCAATCAGACTCTTGTTGTCAATTGCTTGTCTTCTGAAGTTCAAGTTATTTCAGATGGATGTGAAAAGTGCCTTTCTAAATGGGTACTTGAATGAGGAAGCTTATGTGGAACAACCTAAAGGCTTTGTGGATCCAACCCACCCTGATCATGTCTACAAATTGAGAAAAGCCCTATATGGCCTGAAACAAGCTCCTAGAGCATGGTATGACAGGTTAACAAAGTTTCTCTCAGACAAAGGCTACAGAAAAGGAGGCTTGGACAAAACTCTCTTTGTCAAAACTGAAGGAGGAAAGTTGATGGTTGCCCAAATATATGTTGATGACATAGTGTTTGGAGGAATGTCAGAACATATGGTTAAACACTTTGCTGACCAAATGCAGGCTGAATTTGAAATGAGTCTCATGGGAGAACTAACTTATTTTCTTGGACTACAAGTCTCACAGATGGAGGACTCAATCTTCTTATCTCAAAGCAAGTATGCTAAGAACATTGTAAAGAAGTTTGGTATGGAGAATGCAAGTCACAAAAGGACCCCTGCTCCTACTCATCTAAAGCTTTCCAAAGATTCAAGTGGGGTTAAGGTGGATCAAAGTCTGTACAGAAGCATGATAGGAAGCTTACTGTACTTAACTGCCAGCAGACCTGATATTGCCTTTGCAGTTGGAGTTTGTGCTAGATACCAAGCTGATCCCAAAGTCAGTCATATCAATCAAGTGAAGAGAATTTTGAAGTATGTAAGTGGTACTTACAACTATGGATTGATGTATACTCATGGCTGTGAACCAGCTCTGACTGGCTACTGTGATGCTGATTGGGCTGGTAGTGCTGATGATAGAAAAAGCACCTCTGGAGGATGTTTCTTCTTGGGAAGTAATCTGGTTTCCTGGTTCAGCAAGAAACAGAATTGTGTGTCTCTTTCCACTGCTGAAGCTGAATACATTGCAGCTGGTAGTAGCTGCTCTCAAATGATATGGATGAAACAGATGCTCACTGAGTATAATGTCACACAAGATGTTATGACATTGTACTGTGACAATCTGAGTACAATCAACATATCCAAGAATCCCATTCAGCATAGCAGGACCAAACATATTGACATACGACATCACTTTATCAGAGACCTTGTAGAAGAGAAGACAATCAAATTGGAACATGTTGCCACTGAGCTACAGCTGGCTGACATTTTTACCAAGGCTCTGGATGCAAATCAATTTGAAAACTTAAGGGGTAAGCTGGGTATTTGCCAACATGAGGAATTGTAGCAATTAATTTTGCTTAAAACAAGGATCAAAGGAGTTATGCCTGTTCTGATTGGTTTAAAATTGTATTTTCTCATTTCCTACAATTCTTTTAAGAAGTTGAATAGACACTCCCTTGCTTCCTTCCTCTCTCGTCTCCTCATCAAAACCCAGTCTCTCAATCAGAAATTTCTCCTCAGTTGCTGTTGGTCCTCTAAAACTGTCAAAATGTCTCAAACACCATCATCATCCAATACGACTATTTCAACCTCTTCCTCTGATCAAGATTCTGGGACAATCTCTTCTTGTCTGGACTCTGACGTTCTGGAGATCTCTTCTCGTAGAAAAGTGGGAACTAACCCCACCAAGGTCAAAGAATTGAGAACAAGACATGCAGGAAAGCCCCAAGCTTCTGCCTCTGGTAATCCATCTCATCCTTCTTCTTCAGTTCCCCCTGAAATTGCAAATAGGGAAGGGACAGCCTATGTTAATCAAGCAATAGCAAAAATTGTTTCAAGAATTCTGAACGAGAACCACTCAGTTCCTGGCATTTCTGTTCCTCTGAACCAAGAAAGCTCAAATGCTGAAACAAATCCAGATGTCTCTAAGAATGTTGAGACATCAAACAAAGAGAAGAATGCTGACATTGCTCACAAGAAAAGAAAGAAGCCTGAATCCTCTGGATCTGATGACAGTGCTTGAAGGTTGGGTGCTGATATCTGGTGGAGTTTGGAAGTGTATTCAGTTGTTTTCTGCTGCTGCTCTTATTATTTTGTTTTGGATAACTGTATAATTTTATGAACATGTATCTTTGGCCCATTTGTGGCTAAAGAGGGGGAGAATATTTTGGTACTTACTTAATTAGTACTTGACATTCTATTTTTCTGCTGTCACTTATTTCTGCTGCTATCTATCTCTGATTGCTTAGGGTCTTTAGCCAAAAATCTGCCAAAGGGGGAGTTTGTAGGTGTTTAGGTATTGGCTTGCATTTTTGGTAAATCCCAAGTGTATGTGTGAATGTCATGACTGATGTCATAACATTCTAGTTCAGTTTGTACTGACTCATTAGGTACCTTTGCAGAAAAATATTGTAATTGAAGTACTGATGTTTATAAGTGTGTATCTGAGCATTTTGCAAAATGATCACATTTTGCTAAATCAGTAGACAGGTTTTCTCAGATGTCATAACAGATGTTATGACATCCTGTTCTGAACTAACAGGTTTGCAGGATGGATAAGTCTGAGTTTTTTCAGGAAATAACTCAGTCTTTCCTGAACAGAATCCTGCGTTTTCTGAGGGGTAACCTAGCTCAACCCTAACCTGGTTAATAAAGTCCTGTGACCTGGTCTTTAGGTCAAACGGAATTAACCCTAGGTTTTGTGGAAACCCTAACTGAAGTTGCAGCTGCTATATATTCAACAGAGCTGCTGTTTTTCAACTGATCCCTCTTGATTGATCTGAAGATCATTTGTAATCTGTATAGATTTGATTATTATACTCCAAGCAATTATCATTGTGATAAGTGCCTTGGAATAGGTCTCTAATTGTAAGGGTTGTGTAGCACTCAAAGCTTTGAAGCAAGAGTTTTTGAATGTTCCTTGACTAAAGCTGTGAAGCAGAGTCAAGTTAGTTGTGTGGATCACTCAAAGCTGTGAAGCACGAGTGATTGTGTTGCTTGATTAAAAAGCTGTGAAGCTTAATCAAGTGTTTGTTTTTGAAGAGTGTCTTCATCAATTCTTAAGTCAAATTGGTTTATGTATCACTGCTGTGATTGAGGGGGAGTGAGTAGGAACTCAGGTTTAAGTTGTACTTAGATTGGAATTGCATTGGGTAGGTCTTAAGTGAAGGAGATAAACTGGTTGGTTTATTCCTGAATTAAAATCTCTTATAGTGGATTTCCTCCCTGGCTTGGTAGCCCCCAGAGTAGGTGTTGTTGCACACTGAACTGGGTAAACAATTGACTGTGTTCTTTATTGCTTTTGTATTTACTGTCATATAGTAAGTCAGATACGGTGTCATAACATTGAACGTGACATTGAGTATCTGCAGCCAGAATTTCAATATGATTTCCAAATCCCAGACTAAAGAAGGGCATATAGAAGATTTGTTGAAGTTGTTTCAGCGTTTGAGGAAGTATCGTCTCCACTTGAATCCAAATAAATGCACCTTCGGTGTTCCATCGGGGAAGTTGTTGGGTTTCATTGTTAGCCAAAAAGGAGTCAAAGTTGACCCTGATAAAGTCAAAGCAATTCAAGAAATGCCAGCACCAAGAACTGAAAAGCAAGTCAGAGGTTTCCTCAGGCGTTTGAATTATATTTCAGATTCATTTCGCACATGACTGCAACATGTGAACCGATCTTTAAGTTGTTAAGAAAGATCAAGGTTGTGTATGGACGGATGATTGCCAAATGGAATTTGAGAGTATTAAAGAATATCTTCTTGAACCTCCTATCTTGCTCCCTCCCGTAGAAGGAAGACCGTTGATTATGTATCTAACAGTGTTAGATAAATCCATGGGTTGTATTCTGGGACAACAGGATGAAACAGGGAAGAAAGAGTTCGCCATTTATTATGTCAGCAAAAAATTCACTGATTGTGAGTCGCGGTATTCCATGTTGGAAAAAACATGTTGTGCTTTGGCCTGGGCGGCAAAGCATTTGCGGTAGTATATGTTGAATCACACCACTTGGTTGATCTCCAAAATGGATCCAATCAAGTACATTTTCAAAAAGCCTGCTCTTACTGGGAGAATTTCCTGCTGGCAGATGTTGTTATCTGAATATGATATCGAATACCGCACTCAAAAGGCTATTAAAAGTAGTGTGTTGGCATATTATCTTGCTCACCAACCAGTGGAAGACCACCAATCTACAGAATATGAATTCCCCGATGAGGATGTGATGTTCCTAAAAGTGAAATATTATGATGAACCATTGCCTGAGGAAGGCCCTGACCCTGAATCTCGTTGGATTATGATATTTGATGGAGTTGTGAATGCTTATGGTAAAGGAATTGGTGTTGTGATTGTCACTCCTCATGGATCACACATTCCTTTTGCTGCAAGGTTAACATTTGATTGCACTAATAATATGGAAGAATATGAGGCTTGCATCATGGGTCTCGAGGAAGCTATTGATCTCAGAATCAAAATTCTAGATGTGTATGGTGATTCAGCTTTGGTGATAAATCAGATTAAAGGAGAATGGGACACTCGTCATCCTGGCTTGATCCCTTACAAAGATTATGCTAGAAGATTATTACCCTTCTTCAATAAAGTTGAATTCCATCACATCCCTAGAGACGAAAATCAAATGGCGGATGCTCTGGCAACTTTGGCTTCTATGTACCAAGTGAATACTTGGAATGATATACCTCGGATTACGGTTCAACGGCTGGATAGGCCCGCTCATGTGTTCACAGCAGAGGAGGTAGCAGATGAAAAACCCTGGTATCATGATATTAAGCATTTTCTTCAGACTCAGGAATACCCGATTGGTGCATCAAGGAAAGATAGAAAAACATTGAGGAGATTGGCAGGCAGTTTCTTCCTCAGTGAAAATGTGTTATACAAGAGAAATTATGACATGGTCTTGCTCAGATGTGTGGATAGACACGAAGCAGACATGTTGATGCATGAGATTCATGAAGGTTCATTTAGCACTCATTCCAATGGACATTCGATGGCTAAAAAGATGCTAAGGGCAGATTATTATTGGCTGACAATGGAGTCTGACTGTTACAAAATTGCAAAGAAGTGCCATAAATTCCAGATTTACGTAGACAAGGTCCATGTGCCTCCAACGCTTCTCAATGTGATTTCCTCCCCGTGGCCTTTCTCTATGTGGGGAATTGACATGATTGGGATGATAGAACCTAAAGCTTTGAATGGGCACCGTTTTATCTTGGTAGCAATTGATTACTTCACCAAATGGGTGGAGGCCGCTTCATATGCCAATATTACTAAACATGTGGTTGTGCGTTTCATCAAGAATAATCTTATATGCCAGTATGGTGTGCCGAGTAGAATCATCACTAACAATGGCTTAAATTTGAACAACAAGATGATAACAGAATTGTGCAAAGAATTCATGATTGTCCATCACAATTCATCTCCATATAGGCCAAAGATGAATGGGTCTGTTGAAGCTGCTAATAAGAATATCAAGAGAATTATCCAGAAAATGGTTATTACTTATAAGGATTGGCATGAAATGCTCCCTTTTGCTCTACATGGATATCGAACATTTGTCCGCACTTTAACAGGAGCAACCCCATTCTCCCTTGTGTATGGAAAGGAAGATATACTCCCAGTCGAGGTAGAGATTCCCTCGTTGCGTGTGATAATGGAAACCAAGTTGACAGAGGCGGAATGGGTCTAGAACTGGTTTGACCAATTGAATTTGATTGAAGAGAAGAGAATGACAGTCTTGTGTCATGGCCAGTTATATCAAAGGAGAATGAAGAAAGATTTTGATAAAAAGGTCAAACCTCGTGAATTCAGAGAAGGCGACCTCGTGCTCAGGAATATCATCTCTTTCAACACTGATTCTAGGGGAAAGTGGACTCCCAATTTTGAAGGCTCATATGTTGTCAAGAAATCCTTCTCTAGCGGTGCATTAATTCTTGAAACTATGGATGGCGAGGAGTTCCCACATTCCATGAATGCTGACGCAGTCAAGAAATACTTCTCCTAAAGAAATAAAAGAACAGCTCGCTAAGTTAAAAACCCGAAAGGGTGGCTTAGGCAAAAAAGGAGCGTCTCGGTAGGCCGAAAACCCGAAAGGGCAGTCTAGGAAAAAATTAGATACCTAAATAGAATAGACTTCCCGCTAAGTTGAAAACCCGCAAGGGCAGCTTAGGCAAAAGTTAGGGACTTTCTTGGCAAGTAACTACGTCAGACAAGACTTGATCGTTGAAGCAACAATCTTCTCGGATCCTTACCATACTTCAACAAAAGCTGCTGCTCAGGATTTCAAAAGTTGTTAGGGGGATAGTGGTCATTGCATCTCAATGTATCTTTTCCATTATGTATTACCATTTCCCAAACTTTATAATCATCTATGGAGTATCGTCATTCGCAGACTACCATTCTATTAATGAAATTCGAGCTTTTACTTAATTCTTTGTATTTCTTATGTTATTTAGCTTGCAAAGACTCCATTTATTACTAATAATTACTTTCAAAGCAAAGAGATTAAATAACAAAATTGATTTTTCAAAAAAAAAGATTTTTGCAATTTACTTTTACTTTGAGATTTGTGATGAAACAATGACAACAAAAATGGTGATCCCAGGAATGGATAAACTCCGGTTGTTTTGAGAAGTTTTGTTACCCTCGGGAAGGTCTACTCGGGTTGTTTTCGCCGTATTAGGTTTATGGTTCTGGTATCCTCGGTCAAGTTTGGATTCATTTCTTCTTTCTTCTGAGTTGTCATGATGTGAAGTTTCAACCCGCATTTTTTCTCCAGTGAAGTAGGTTTGATTTCCCCAGTGAAGTTTGATTGTTTAGGTGTCAGTCTGCTTTATTTGAGACTAGTCTTGCAATCTCCATTAGGCATGTTACTTTTGAAAAAATGTTGGTTTCCCCGATGAAGCCTGGAGAAGGATGTTCAACCCCGGTATCTGTTTGATTTGGCTACCTCCGGATTATGTTTCTCCTTAGTAAAGTTAAAGCAGGCAGTAGGTTTGGTTTCTGTAGCTGGCCTTTACCTTTCTTGGAATGATCATCTTGGTTGAAGTGTAGTCGAGCTTTGTAGTGCCCGAGGCAGTTTTGCCTGGTTGTTCCCCATGTTGTGTATCTGTTTTGTTAGCATGCATACGATAACACTCATACATTAATACATGCATCATGCATAGCTAAAATTGACAAATCATTGTTCATTGACATTTTGTTAATATATTTTTGTTGACATATTACCCTGTTTTGCAGAGATAAGTTACCCTTTGTTCATTAGAGCGTTGGTCTTAAGCAGAAAATGTATATTCTTTCAATTTCCCTACTGAGTTGTCCCTCATAGAAGATTTTTGCTTTAAGCCTTCCGGTACAGCTCCTTGTTTGGATAAATCTTGTTTTCCCTCTTGAGTTTATTTCTCAAAGGATGTATTCTGGTTGACTATTTCATTCCAGTTTATTTCTGGTTTGGATCTGTGGTCCCCCGACAATATTATTTACTTTGGAATCCTGAAAAACTCCAAACTTTGGTTGGTGCATTTATTTTGCACAATAAGACTTTATCCCCTTAGCGAGAATATCATGGCATCTCCCCAGGAAGTCATACCTCTTTGCCCCAAAAAAGTCATTTCCTTTTACAATCCTCTGTGACCACAAATAGCAAGTCTTTTTATTTGAGACAACTTATGTTTTATCCTTTCCAGGCAGAGTGCCTTGGTTAAAGAAGAAGTTGAGACCCGTTATAGGCGAAACACCATAATCTTGGGGAAACTTTTTATCTTTTTGCTCTCCTTAGTGAACGTTGGTAGTTCATTGTCAGTGAACGGAGGTAATATGATATATTATCTTTCTAACTTCAGTGAGAAGTTGGTAGACCAACGGCAGTGAACGTCGATGTTTGTTATCTTTTTGCTATCTTCAGTGAACGTTGATAGTTCATCGTCATTGAACGGCGGTGTTATGATATTATATTCTCTTTCTACCTTCAGTGAGAAGTTGGTAGACCGTCGGCAGTGAACATCGATGTTTGTTATCTTTTTACTATCTTTAGTGAATGTTGATAGTTCATCGTCAGTGAACGGAGGTGCTATGATATTCTATTTCTACCTTCAATGAGAAGTTGGTAGACCATCGGCAGTGAACGTTGATGTTTGTTATCTTTTTTCTATCTTCAGTGAACGTTGATAGTTCATCGTCAGTGAACGGCGGTGCTATGATATTATATTATCTTTCTACCTTCAATGGAAGTGGGTAGACCATCGGCAGTGAACATCGATGTTTGTCATCTTTTTGCTATCTTCAGTGGATGTTGATAGTTCATCGTCAGTGAACGGTGGTGCTATGATATTATATTCTCTTTCTACCTTTAGTGGAAGTGGGTAGACCATCGGTAGTGAACGTCGATGTTTGTTATCTTTTTGCTATCTTCAGTGAATGTTGATATTTCATCGTCAGTGAATGGTGGTGCTATGATATTATATTCTCTTTCTACCTTCAGTGGAAGTGGGTAGACCATCGGCAGTGAACGTCGATGTTTGTTATCTTTTTTCTATCTTCAGCGAACGTTGATAGTTCATCGTCAGTGAACGGTAGTGCTATGATATTATCTTTCTACCTTCAGTGAGAAGTTGGTAGACCATCGGTAGTGAACGTCGGTGTTTGTTATCTTTTTGCTATCTTCAGTGAACGTTGGTAGTTCATCGTCAGTGAACGACGATGCTATGATATTTTCTATTTCTACCTTCAGTGAAAGTTGGTAGACCATCATTAGTGAACATCGATGTTTTTTATCTTTCTCTCTGTCTTCAGTAAATGTTGGTAGCTTCACCTTCAGTAGAAGTTGGTATGTCATTTGACCATCCTACCATCCTCTCTGATTCAGTTCTTTTGGTCCACCAGTGATTTAGTTTCCTAGTGGGGTTTCTCCTTTGTTTCTTTATTATTGTGGCATCCCCAGTGTTATCTTTGCGTCTCTTTAGTCCTGTTCATATGCATTCATGATCATAAGCATTTGCATGGCATCTTAGGGCCAAAAATAGGCTTTATTTTATATTTAAGTATCTTATATCGCGTCGACACAAAGATTTTTAACCTTCGTATCTCCGGATAGAAGAAACTTAAATAAGGGCAGCTGTTGTACCCCAATTTTTGCCCCTAAGATCCCTTCATCATACCATATTGATTCACTCACAACAAGATCACACTAGGATTCTTGGTTCCCCTCCCTACTTTGAGTTTTGCTCCTTTTGAGGGATTACCAAGCACCTTGACTTATGTTCCTTTTGTTGTCATGAATATTGTTTTAATTTCTTCACTTAACTAATAAAATACAATGATGGCTTGTCTTGCTTATTATCCATGTAGGTAAGGGCAATGAGATTTAACAAGTTACTCCATGGGTTCATGAGTTTATTTCCATGCCCTAGTCAATATAGCATGAGAAGTCCAAACCTCATCATTGGATTGGTTTTGGAAGAATTGGCATGGCAAGGTTGCTTTGGTTCATAACATTTCAAGGTTATTGAATTTGACTCAAAAGTACAAGGGGTTGATTGGAGAAGTTGTCATGTTTGGACAAGGCCTTGTTCCTATTGGTCAGAAGAGCATATTTCTCTCAAAATTAAAGATATGGAAGTGTTTTTGGTGGCTATGAGTTTCCATTATCATCCTCAACAACTTCTATTCACAAAGCAAGAATATTGGTACAAGAAGTTTGTTCAAACTTGTCAAAGTTCCTCAAGGCATTTTCTTGATCTAGAAGCTAGGGTTTTGAACTTCAAAGGAGCATATCTTGCTCACCTTTTGGTATTTTTAAGTGATTCCAAAAACATCCTTCTCTTAAAAGGGTTATAAACAAATCACTTCAAAAGTTCCAAAGAGTTTTCATGTGGAAGAAACTTGGTGAAGAAGAAATATTACAAGTCCTCCAGATGAATCCACAATTTTACATAAGTAACTTCAATTGATCATAACTTGGTCAATTTTCATCACCTTGAGTCCATTCTTTTTCCATAATGATCTTAAAGATGTGAAATTTATGCCTTAGTTTATTTGCAAAGTGGGAAAATGGATGGAGGTTGCCTTAAATATGCAAAAGATTATAGGTCATTTCATGATTTTTGGCCAACTTCAACAAGTCATAACTTGCTCAATTTTTTAGGATTTTGAGTGGTTCAGATTTCAAAATGTCATTCAAGAGATCTACTTCATTCCATCTTTTTTGGTCAAGAGCAAATTCCAAGTGGAAGGTCATGTTTGGATGCAAAAGATTATAGGTCATTTTTGAAGAAGAATTTTAAATATTTCTAAGTATGGAAAGTCAACCATTTTTCTTCAACTTTGACTCAATGTAACCTTCAGCTCAAGCATCCATTTGATTCCATTCTTTTTCCATTGCAAAGCTTGTAACCTCATTTTTCTAAAGCATCAAGAATCATGCCCTAAGACCCCTTGAGTTGGAAATGCCATGATTTGAATTTGGTAACTTGAAACTGAATTTTCCACAAAGTCAGAATTTTGAAATCCATAATGTGACTTCTAAACACAGATTTATGCGTGTTTTTGATTTAAACTTGATTAGAAAACTTGCAAGAAGTGATTAGCACCCCAAAATGCAAGATTTGGTTGAGTTTTGATGGAAGTGAAGTCACACTTCACTCGTGCTCGACCTTCACTCAATTTCCCTCCAAACTTCCTTGTTTCTTCAAATTTTCATTCCCATTCACTTCCCTATAAATAGAGGGTCATCCCTCATTCATTTTTTCAAGCTTGGAGAGCCAAAAACACCCTGCCAAAACTTCACACGAACCCATCTTTTTTTTAATTCAGTTTCTGAGATTTAAGCTCCCTTTTCCAAAATTCTTTACGCATTCATCATCCTTGAGCATCATATAAACTCTCCAGCACTTAAACCAATCAAAACGAGCCATAATTCAAGCTACAGAAGTCCAGTTTCAGAGCTTCTTCCTTGAACTTCGAAAAGGTAGAATTCTCCACCATTTGGATCTAAATCAAACACTAGTCTATTCTACTCCTTCTCATGATTCTAATGCTGCTTACAATTTTTAAATCCATTGAGAATTGAGAGAGAAATCTCAAATTGAAGGTGCTCTCTATTTTCTTGGTTTTTGATTCATATCTCTCTCCATACCTTATATAAATTTGGCGCGATGGTGGTGTTAGAATCGTCTTGAAGAGACGAGTACAATGATACTGGTCTGGGATCCTAATTTTTCCATTTGAAGGATCTCACAAAATCCCCATTGCTGGTTGTCTGGAGGTTGAAGACGATGACATGTCTCGTCTCAGCCAATGATAGCGTGCCAAACGTTTTAATTTTATTGGTTGCCCTTTTTATGATCCTATACGTATCTCACTAAGGTCCATATCAAGCACAACGCGTCTGGTCCACTAGATTAGCTTACTAACGTGTTTTGACTATGATCTGATGGTCCACATCTTTTTGGTTTTATTTTATTTTCTGATTTTATATTTTTATTGATTAAATTTTCAAAAATTCATAACTCTTTTATTTTTTATCCAAAAATTATGAAAAAATTCACAAAAATACTTTGAATTATTTCTGATCTCATGACTATTTTTTCACATTTTTATTTTGATATTTGATTTTTTTTTTTGAATTATTTGCTTTCTTTTAATTACTTAAAAAATACTTTCTGACATTTTTTAATTCTGAAAAAATTCATAAATATTGTTTTGCATATTTTTGACTTTCTGAAAATTTTATGGGATTTTATATTGAAGTTTACTATTTTTGACTTATTTTTGTTTGTTTGATCAATTTTAAATAGTTTAAAAAATAGTTTGACTTTTAAAAATTACCAAAAAAAATTTATAAAAATATTTGGATCCATTTCTGATTTTTCTATGGCCTTACTTTTTCTTTCTTGATTAATTTGAACATAGTTGGTATTTTTCTCTTCTATTTTGATTTTTAAACACTTTTTTTAAACCCTTTATTGTGTATATATATATATATATATATATATATATATATATATATATATATATATATATATATATATATATATATATATATATATATATATATATATATATATATATATATATATATATATATATATATATATATATATATATATATATATATATATATATATATATATATATATATATATATATATATATATATATATATATATATATATATATATATATATATATATATATATATATATTAAATATGATATTATTTTGTGATCATTTTTTGGCTAATCTTGGGTTAGGTTTTGGATCATGAACTTTATTAACATCATTGGATCCATGGTGTTGAGTTTAACTCCACCAAAAATGGTTGAATGATTTTAATAATAGTTTGATTAAAATTTAATTCAAATGTGGTTTGTATATTTTTTTCCTATCCCTCTTCATCTCATACCCTTCTTATTGCACTAAATGTTGTTAGAGCATGATCTCTATACCATGTCTCAAAACAAATGGTGCATAAATTTCTATTGACCGGCCTCAAAATAGGTGCGACTTCTATATAAGTCTACTTACGATTGCTTAACATAGCGCTAAATTTTGTCCTGATTCGAATAAATGATCATTCGTGGCCCAAACTTATGATTGCAAACTCAAGTATGTTAACTTGATCTCTTTGATCCAATAACCTTGAGATTCATTTTGAGGAGGCTTTGGTTCTACCAATACTCTAATGGATCTACAACACCTTTGGTCAACGCGGATCACTTAAACATCGTTGATCATTAAATAGTACTTATGAGAATTCCAAATGGCTGATATACTTGACAAAAAGCAAATGCAACTTGTTGTGTGGAGGTTTTGGTTCTACCAATCCTCTAATGAGTTCTAAATGCAAGTCTCAATATGGTCATCCAACTAACCACTAATTATTGACTTGTTTTACCTTATGCTTTTATTCTTTTTATGCTTTATGTACTATTTACTTTTAGCATTTACATTTCATGCCATTTTCATCTTTGGTCATTTGAGCATTTATTTTCTTGCCATTTTTACTTTTCTCACTTGAGCTTTTATTTTCATTTCTTAAGATACTTAATAATCAACATAAACCCTAAAATCTTTAATGGTACTTGGACTATTTGGTTACTATCCTTGGCATTATGGAGCATGGGACTTTTTCTTGGACTTAGGATTAGAAACCTTGGCCTATCTTGGAAACCTTGTGATCTTATCTGATTATTTTGTCTGGAGCTCTTGAGGTTTACCTCAAGACATTGGGTTGTTTGTTTGTTTTGTGTGCAGGTTATTGTGGTTACACCCTTTGTTTGTAATCTGGAATTCACCCGTATACACTCGTTACTCTTCCCAATTTTTATGAAGACTTAATACACTTGAAGTTTGGGTTCTCTCAAGAGGTCTAGTATTTTTGCTTGCTTGGTTTCAATCCAAAGAATGGGAATTATATCTTGGCTCATAATGTCAAGTATTGGCTTCTTGTTGGTTAGATGGTTCTTATCCCTAGCTTTTACCTTATGCTTTAGGATAGTCTCCTCTTCTCCTCCCATCTTCTTTAATTTTTTAAAAAAAAATCTTCTTCCTCCTTTTGAAAACTCTTCTTGTTTTGAAACTTAAACTACTTTCATAATAAACTTGGACTTAGGTCCATGCATTTACAACAAAAAAAAACCTTTTCATAAATAAAATCCAATCAACTTAATGATACCTTGACATTTTTTTGTGAGAAGACTAAAAGTCAATCAATCTCATTCAAACTGTTTTGCCACTTTGGCTTTTACTTTAAATCTTTCTCAAAAGATTAAACTCTTGTCAATCCTTGTAGTGATGCAAACAATTATACTTCTATAATATGTAGAAATCGAGATATTTTCCACTTGGGTGTTGAGTGATGCATTGTTGATTTTAAAATCCAAGCCATATCCTCCACTTTGAGATGATGCAAATTTTCATTTCTCATGATTGTGGGTAGTAGGTATGTTTTCCACACGGACAATGACGATGATGTTTTATCTCATAAAATTGACCAACGCATTTGTGTTTTAAATTTTTTAAAAGAGGAACTACGTGTACCCTGATCCCCTATTGCGCGAAAGGTGGTACGTAGGCACTAAAGGTTCACAACCGCGGCGGTTGCAAAAATCATAAAAAAATATATTTCTTTTCTCACCTCCACCATCCATTTTATACATAACAGTTTTTATAGCCAAAATATACAGATTTTACAAAGAGGTTCCTGCAGAGTACCGTAGATGTTTAGGGTGCTAATACCTTCCCTTTGCATAACCAACCCCCTTACCTTGAATCTTTCCCCCTCTTTTTGGGTTATTAGCTCTTTTCCCTTTCCTTTGGAAACAATAAAGCGCGGTGGATATTTTTTATTTTGATTTGTATGAAGTCTAATCAATTCAATGGCTTAGTCTTGAACATATCTACCGCTACAATTGGACTCAAGGGCTACCGGTACCAACAAATGTGTCACACTAATGTAGTCATCGCTACAACCATGTCGGTATACCCCCACACAGTCTCTACGATCTATTTTTACTTACCTAGTAATGTTCCCCAATCTGGGTAGAGGATTAATACAAAACCCAAACAAGGACCAAAACATAAAACAAACAAGTCAAAAAATCGAAAGCTTTTTAAAAGTGATCTAGTCTCTAAGGTAACCCCACTTTTAATTCATGCAATCCCCAGCAGATTTGCCAGTTCTGTAATACGGTGGGAGAACTGACTTGGATGTTTTGTGTTTTATCGCAATTATTGCAGATAACAAGAGTCGCCATCGACTTTTATTTTATCTAATAAAGGAAAGGGTGAAAAGAACAGGAAAGATCTTTTGAGAATTTTCTTGAGTTCGGGGGGTAGGTTATGAAAAGGGAAGGTGTTAGCACCCTTTCATCCGTAGTTATCTACGGGCTCTTAGTTGCTAAATCACTTTGAAATTCTTTGTTTGAAATGTGTTTAAAATGTGTTTGTGATGTTTTTGAAAGTATATTTGAAAGTTCCTTTGCTTAGGCAAACTTTGTAATGATTCTCTTCTCTATAAGAATCCATACAAAGTGTTGAATTTTGAAAATATTTCATTTGAAAGTGTTTTTGAAAGTGCCTTTTCTTAGGTGAACTTTGTAATGATTCTCGTCTCTATAAGAATGCATACAAAGTGTTGACTTTTGAAAATATTTCATTTGAAAGTGTTGGTGTGTTTTGAAAGATGTTTTGAAGATGATTGTGAGCAAGCAATTACGAGCGTTCGACCTACTCAAAAAATTTTAGTTCTTTTCCTCCTCCTTTAGATGTTGCTATCTTACCATTGATTGGTAAGAAGCCCTATGATTGGATGTAAAGGGACTGGTGTGGGTCATCGTATAATCTTAGAAGGAAACATTGTAGGATACCTTAACAATTTTCTTAAGGGTCTAAGATCGTTTACCGAAGGCAACATTGAAGGGTCATCGAGAGACTACGATCTTGTATTCGAGGGTCATTGCTAAAGTATCCCATGTTCGAGGGTGTGATACGGTGGGAGAGAACTGACTGTTTTTGGAATGCTGGTTCGCGTTTTGCGTTTGTTTTCGCAAAATGTCGCGGTAAGCAAGAGTCGTCACCGTCTTTTATTTTATCCAACAAGGAAAGGAAAAAAAGCACAGAAAAATTCCTTTTTCGAGATGTTTCTTGGGTCCGGGGGGTAGATTATAGAAAGGGAAGGTGTTAGCACCCTTTCTATCTGTGGTTATCCACGGGCTCTTAGGTACTTGCTCAAAGTGTTTTCAAAAATTGCTTTTCTTTGTGTTTGTGGGTTTGAAAGAAGTTTTTGTTTTGAAAGGTGTAAGTGCGAAAAGTTTTTATTTTGAAGGAGCAAGTACTTAAGAACCATCTACCTACTCGAAAAAGGAATCAATATGTGCTAATGTCCTTTAGACAATGCTATCCCACTATTGATGAGTAGGTAGCATCGTCGTTGGAGTTTAAGGGTCAATTCGATTAAGGGACGTGTGGTCACTAAAGCAATGTTAGGATGCCTTAGCGGTAACCCTAATGTCTTTGATCATTTTTTCGAGGCAATGTTTTCGAGGCAACTATGATCTTTGGACAAGAGGGCGACCTCTAAAACTTCCTATACTCAATGACCACGTTCGAAGGCAACCGAGTGAGGTGTACCCTAAGAGTGCGCATGTGCGAGTGTGTTGTTTCGATTAATTTTATCTTTATACATGTCAATGGTTATCTATGTTGATTTTAAGTTCATACATTCGATCTTGTCATGCATTCCCTATTATCAAACATCTAACAGTTTATAAGTTACGGGAATTAAATTTTTGGAAATTAAATCTAACTATTACAAGGCGTCGGGTATTTACATCGCCAAAAACAACCCTTGAAATTAAAATGCGAAAAATAAAATGAAGCGATAAAATAATCAAAGTCCTAATTTAACTATTACATTCCGAGAAACAATTACATCAATATGGTAAACTGGATCGCGTGCGGAAAATTAAATCGAATGCGAGTTTTTAGGGTTTTGACCCTTTTTGAAGAAAGTGATTTTTTTGGTTATTTTTGGATTTAAAAGAAATTAAATTAAGTTAACAATTAAATTAATTAATTAATTAATTAAAAAAGATATTTTTGGATTTTTTTATATTTAAAGAAATAAAAATAAATTGATTAATGTTAATAAAACCTAATTATCTACATTAATTTTAATTATTGCAAAAATATTAAAGTTATTTCCTAATTAACTAAATTAATTGAATTAATATTTATTTACAAAAATAAAGTGTTGAATTTAATTTTAATAAATAAAATATATTTTTTGTATTTTGATTTTATGAGAAAAAAGTTTTAATTGGTTAGTTTAAATAATAAAAATAATAATACAAAATAATTAAATGAAAGAAATAGGAAATAGAAATAGAAATACTCAGGGGGTTCTGGGCCCAAAAGGAGGTGAGATAGCAATTTTCAAGGCCCAACAGGCGCTGGCCTGGGCTGACTTTCTGGAATTCCCTGCATGCATGTTGACTAGGTCTTATGATGGACTTCCATTCTGAGTCACCAGATCTGGCCTTGGGCCACCTGGTGCTTTGATATTTGATGGTGTATGATGGACCACAGCTCATGAGGCACGCTGGAATATCTGGAAGAAAAATACAACAAATATATTGGGGACCTGGGATTCGAACCCAGGTCCTGCAGGCCAATGCAAACGCTCCACTACCACTCATCCAACGTGTTTTATTTGTTAGTGGAATAGATAACAATTAATATATTGGAAACAAATTAATATGCCTGAACAAAAAGAAAAAAAGCGCGAATATTTGAATGATTCAATGGGATGGGGACACATTGTCGTCCCTGTCCTCAGAATTATACAGGGATTACCTGCGGATTTAAATCCGCAGCAAAAGGCATAGGTCCATTCCAAAATTCATCCCAAGCTATATAAATTTCATCCAATGCCATGGTTGTGATTGCCTCTTCATCCCGGTCTCAACCATATCCATCAATAGGCCTAATTTCACCTGCATCAAAAACCCCTAAAAAAGACCTAGGAAACCTTACAATGGTGTTTCTCGATACAAAGCATGAAAACAAAATTGGTTATTGCAGAAAGTTCATAAATGGAACGATAAGCATGAATATGTAAAGATTTTGCCAAGAAAGTGCAAGAATAATGATATACAATTTCAAATGCCAAGCGGTTTTCAGAGGGACTTACAGCACGATTGAAGGGGTCTGGGAGCTTGCTTTTGATTGCTACTGACTCAGTGAATGTCCAGCAATTGATCCACGTTGAGTTTTGGTTCTGAATTAGCCTCTAGGTGTGATTTCAGTTTCAAGTTTTTTCAAGTTTGGTTTTGATGTTTATGCAGCCTCTAACCTCTCAAGCTCGTGCCTTTGTGTTGTATATGTAACATGGAATGAATTAGGTCAACTTCTTTGGGCTGAATCCTTATGCATTGATGTTTGGAGATATGATTTGATCCTCCATTGAAAAGCTTCTAAATTTGTCCCAAAATCCAATATTTTGTGCATGATATAGCTTGATACGGATTTGATCATGTCCATAATGACAATTAAGACCTATATCAATCAAAAAGATCCTAAATGATCAATATTTGGATTTTATTTGGATTTAAATTGATTTAAAATGAATTAATTCAATAAAAATCAAATAAAATAGAAAAATCAATAAATGGACACAAGGATGGATCTAGGACACGTGTGTAGTGTGACAAGACCAAATCAAGTGAAAAAGAATGGGCCCATTTCACAAAATTTGAAGTTTTGGGGATAGTTGACTTTTGGCAATTTTGCAAAAGTTCCCAACTTCAACAATGCATAACTTCTTAAATTTTGAACTTTTGGAGGTGTTCTTTGACTTTTTAGAAACCTTGAGATGTCCTCTAACCAACCCTTTTGGTCTCATATCATTTTGATATTCCATTCTCAAGTTATAAGCTTTGGAAAAAAAGGTGTTTTTGTTGACTTTCAAAAATGACCTATAATGTCCAAATTTGTAATTTTTTGTGGGTGCATTTATTGATCTTGGGGTGTGAATATGGATTGTAGGAAATTTCATCCTCTTCAAAATGAGCTTTGGATGGGTCATTTCTAATAAAGTATGAGAAAGTTATGCCTGGTCAAAGTTGAGTTGACTTTTCCTACAAAACCCTAATTTAGCAACTTTTGAATCTTGATGAATCTTGAGAAATACTTGATGAATCATGATCAACACTTGATCAAATGATGAAATATCCTTCAAAATGAGAATGTTGACAAAAAATCTTGAAGTTTGATTGCATATAGGTCACAGTTGATTTTTGCCCTAGCACGGTCGATTTTTGGGCCCTTTGAGTAATTGACTGACCAAACTTCCTCTACAAGGCTTAAAATTTGACATGGATGAACTTGAGAACATATTAGGACATTGGGGAGCAATTGAGGTCATTTGGATGCAAGGACATTGATGCAACACAAAACCCTAATTTTAGGTTGATTGCCTTAGGAGATGACTTGACTGTCCAACTCTTGAGCAACCTTGAGCCATTTGGAGATTATTCTTGCAATATCTTGGGAAATATGGGAGGGTAAATTTTGGGGTACAACAGAGGGACATGACTATTTTTATCCGAGGAAACAAGTGTGGGTTACCCTAGAGGTGCAAGTGTAAAAAGTGTTTGTTTTCATGCATTTGTTCTTAAATTAGGGTTTGCAACTTGTTGATTTTATGTCTTGCCATACAAACCCTAGTTACTAGCATTTATATTGAAAACGGTAAATTATGGAAATTTAAAGTCCTACGCTATTACATCATTTAGGGGATGGGGATATAAATTTACAAATAGGGAATGAAAGAAAATAAATCCTAATTACTATTACAACCATATTGAATAATGAATAACAATACAAATATGTAAAGATAATGTAAAAAAAAAAAGGAAAATTGTTTTAAATTTTTTTTATGTATTGACACATGATCTTATGCATTGATACGAAATTTGTTTATGCATTGGCTCATATCTGTTTTATATTGGCTCATATTTGTTTTGTATTGGCTCATATATGTTTCATATTGGCTCATATCTATTTCGTATTGGATCATATATGTTTTGTATCGACACATACACTTATGCATCGACACATATTATTTCTTGCTCTTGGAAAATTATAATTAACTCAATATGAGTCGACGCATTTGCATTTCGTATCGACTCATACAGCAGTTCGTATCGATGCATAATGGTTTGCATCGGCTCATAACCTGTTTTAGACATAATATGTGTTGACTCATAGTGTTTCGTATCGACTCATGCTGTTGTTTTTTGCCTCTAACATTGTTCTGCTAGATATATGAGTCTGTTCTCAACACATGGTTAGTGAAAATGAAAAGCAAGCATATGGTTAGCTTCAAGGGCAATAATATTTACATTTATCTTCACAAATGGACCACAAATGATTCTTGTATGAAGAGTCCAAATTTAAGAAAACTTACCTTGAAACTGAAATTTGTGCTTTGAGTTTGAGTTGTTGTATTGTCTTGGAGAAGTCAAGTTAGAGGTGGCAGTTTTTTAGTTTGGAAAATAGTGATGTTATAGAAGTTGTTCTTGAGTTTGAACAACTTCTATATGATGTATGTGGAGTGTTTGTATGGTTCTTTTGGAAAGAACTTGCAAGGTGTGAGAGGTTCAAAGATTTGGACTTTAAAGCTCAAGAGTGGAGGTTTTGTGGATAATTATGGCTTTTTTAGAGTATGAGATTTTGAGGGCTTGTCTACACAATAAAAACTTTTAACCTCTTTAGCTTGTAAGTGGCCTCTCTATTTATAGAGGAGGTTTGAGAGAATGAGAGAGTTTGTTTTACAAGTTGTCTAAATTTTGGTTTAGCTGAGATGAAACAACCAAGTTATTATGAAAATTGGTGTTCCAATTCATGGTACAAGCATGGTATGAAGTTGCTAGGATCTTCTAGGCATGTTGCTTCTTTCTTTGACATTGTGTTTGCATAAAAAACATTTTAGAGGCTCAAAGAGAGATGACTTTGTATAAAGCATGCTTTATGTGAATGGCAATGGTGCCTTTGTGCCATAAATGGAATGATGCAATGGACAATACTTGAATCATTTGGATAATGGTTCAATCAATTGTGTAAACATCTTATTATGGATAGATTTGCAAGTCACAAGGCCTGTAAAGTAAGATTATGCAGCATATCATGCAAATTGGATTATTTGTTCTTCAACAAAATGACTTGCAATTCAAGAATGGATACCCAACTTCAGGCCCTTGAATATACTAGCTCAAGTATGATAAACTTCATGCTCTTGGATGTTTTGGAAAGCTTTAAAAATAATCTACAACTTTCATGTTGGCCATTTTGACAAAATCATCTTGAAACTATGTGAAAAAATGCCAAGAAGTTGGGATAAAATCCTGACCAAAATCTGTTGAAAATTTCTCTAAGTGTTAAATGAAAATGCCATGACTTCATGAATTTATAACTCCAAATCTAAGCACTTCTAGGACTTGATCAGCAAAGTAAAGTTGTAGATATCATCAAGATCTACAACTTTCATGTTGAAAGTTTCCTTTGAATCATCTTGCATCTTAGCGAAAGAATGGCATGAAGTAATGAAATTATCATGTATAAAACACTTAGAAAAATTTCTAAGTCTTGAAAATTTTTTACTTTTCAAATTGACTTTTGACTTTCTTGACTTCTTGATGATCAAGCTTGATATTATTGAATGTCTTGATGAATTTTGATCTCTGAAACATAATGTTGACCAAAAAGTCAAAGTTTGACTTTTTAGTGTACAGTTGACTTTTTCATCAGTTGACCAAATTTCATCTATCAATCCACTGATCTTGAGAAATGTTTTGAGCCATGAAATTAGGTCAACATGTTGTATTTGAATCCTTGAGATTGTAATTTAATCCATTAGATCATGTATTAGGTCAAAAAGTCAATGATCAGTTGTTCTTAGTCAAAACCCTAATTTGTGGTCTCAGTGTTTTGGAGGTGATTTTGTCTGATCAATTCTTGAGAATCCTTGAGAATTGGAGATCCTTTGTGAGGAATTTCTTGAGAAAGAGAGGGAATTTTTTTGGGTACAACAGTGTGCCAGCATCATTTCAATTTGAGAATATATATAAACATGCCCCTGTAACCATGTGACTGCCATCAATATGGTGTATAATTTACAAAATTATTGCTATCATTTATATAATCATGAGGATTCCTTATGTTAATCCATTTTTACATTACCATTCATACAATTTTAGATGACAATATTATGTTTGACATGCTATACAATTGGACCCGGAAGAACATCAGGCATATTATTCTGCTTGGTGGAGCTTTTGCAGGAAATACCATTATGGATCCAGCTGCTGAAGCAAATGTAAGTATTTCCATTTTATATTCAAACTCTTAATATAAACCCCATAAAAATATTGCACCTTTCACTACATGATCTATCTAAATATTAATTTTGACGTAATTCTAGATGTTTGCACCCCTAGATGTTGTTGATGTTGTATTCACAAGGAACATCATTCTGAATTCTATAATCAACCATGGTAAGATTCATGTTGATTCTTTACCTATTCTCTTTATGCTGAGGAACACTAGCATAATAATTTTATTGTTTGGTTATGACCCAAATGTTATTTTTTTGTTAAAGTCTTCCATGTATTGGTGTCCTATGAATCATATGAAATATATTAATTTTTTTGTGTTGTTTTTTGTGACATTTTCAGGGCTGAAGATGTTGTCATTCGATACTTGAACCATAAAGCTACTGGAAGAGATGTTCCAGAGGGTAGCTAAAAGATGCTTGCTCCATGACAGTCCAATTGAATTATGTGATTTTCTTTACAAGTTTCTTTTTTGGTGGATCACACAAAGGTCTTTGTTTATATAACTTATAATTTATATGAATAATTAAACAATTTTACTTATAACTTATTTTGCAGAATTCAAGTGGATCAAAGAAGAAATGGTTTCATAAGAGAAAATTACACACTTCATACTCATATCCAAAAACTGATCAACCATCTTCTTTTCCTCCTCAACCTGAGGAGATTATTTTAACTCGTGTTGAGAATGAAAACAATCATGGTCATGTTGAAGTTGTAAAAGATGTGGATAATGATGTACCTGTTCGTGATGTTGTAACAGAAACTGCTGAGGTTCAAGTTCAAGCCACTCCAGTTGTTCGGATTGTCGGTAAACCAAATGACGAAGTCGCGGCAGTCATGATTCAAACCACTTTTCGGGGATACTTGGTATTTATCTTGCAAACTTATACTTAAATTAGTCTTTGTTTTGATAAACAACATAAACGCTTATCATATAGTGATATATAAGTTATTTGTATAACAAAAGATAAAAGCAAAAGTCATATTGTTTCTATATACGCCATAACTTGTTTTTATAAACTATCTTGGAGATCTTATGGGAATAAGTTAAAAATCACTTATGGATATGTCATAAATTGTTTCCATAAACTTTGTGAAACAGTCTCTCGAGTGTTTATGTTAGTAGATAAGTTCAAATAATGGCAAGTTATATTGTCATTAGTGGTAATCAACAATTTCTGCCAAAGAAACCCTATTAATTTCTATAAATTACTAATTTCAAGTTGTCTTTCGGGGAAGAATCAACAAACTCGTTAAAGCCAACATCACCGTGCCACAACCGCTTATACCTCCATAATCTATATCGTGTACCTCTCTTTTGTTGGTGCACAAAGAAAAGATGAATTGCAAAAGGAATATATTAAATGACGGCTACAAAAATAAGGAATAATGATTTACAATGAATTACATTGAGCTACCTCACTAGGCTATTTATACACAAAATAAAATCTTAAATATCCCCTAATAAAGATATAAAAAGATATAATAATATCTTATAAAAAGATATTCCTAAAATATAGATTAATATCCAAAATATATTCCTAAAATATAGATTAAATCTACCACCATCCCTTAATTTATATTTTATCCAAAACTGACAACACCAATTTCATCCCTCAAGCGAAGAAATTGATCAGTCTTGATAGCCTTTATTAGAACATTTGTCAGCTGCTTCTGGGTGCTATAGTGCATAACTTCTAATATTCCACTCTGAACTTGATTCCTCATAAAGTAATATTTGGTCTCAATATGCTTGCTTCTCCCATGCAGCACTGGGTTCTTGGCAAGATTGATTGTAGACTTGTTATCAATCATTGGCTTTAGAGGTTTATCTACTTCAATCTTCAGATCTTGCAGCAAGTTCAAAATCCACACAGCTTGACATGCAGTCAGAGCGCCTACAATATATTCAGCTTCATAGGTTGACAGCGCAATAACATGTTGCTTCTTGGAACACCAAGAAATAGGACCTCTCAAAAATTTGAATAAGTACCCATAAGTACTTCTTATATCAACTTTATCTCCGCATCAATCAGAGTCTGAATAACTCAAGTTCTGATTCGATCTCTCTTCCAGACGGAAATAACACTCCATACTTCAGAGTTCCCTTCACATACCTCAGAATCCTGACAACAGCTTGGTAATGAGACCACTTCAGTTTACTCATAAATCTGCTAACCATTCCAACTGTATAGAAAGTATCAGGTCTGGTATTACACAAATACCTTATAGAACCAACCAATTGTTTGAAGGTTGTAGCATCCACATCCTCTCTATCAGAATCAGAGTCCAACTTCAGATTTGTATCAGCAGGTGTGATAGAAACTTTGCAGTTTTCTAGATTAAATCTCTTCAGAAGCTCAAGTTCATACTTCATCTGATGCAAAATGATTCCTTTCTATGAATACATAAACTTTATCCCTAGAAAGAAACTCATTTTCCCAAGATCTGTCATCTCAAAAGCATTCGTCAGAACTTTCTTGAACTCAGCTATTTCTTGTTCAGAACTTCTTGTTAGCAATATGTCATCAACATACAAACATACCAGAATCATATTACCTTCTCAAGTGTGCTGAACATAAACACCATACTCCATCTCACACTTCTGAAATCCTTGTTCCTTGAAAAATGAATCAATCTTCAAATTCCAAGCTCTGGGTGCTTGCTTCAATCCATACAAGGCTTTGTGTAATTTGAACACCATCCATTTCTGATTATTTTTCTCAAACCCAGGAAGTTGTGATACGTATACCTCTTCTTGTAATGGACCACTCAGAAATGAAAATTTTACATCTAGATGCATCAGAGGCCAATTCCTGTTAGCAGCTATTGCAATCACTAGTCTGATTGTTTCTTGTCTCGCTACAGGTGCAAACACTTCAAAGTAATCCAACCCATGCTTCTGTAGAAAGCCTCTTGCTACAAATCTTACTTTGTGTTGGTCAATGGATCCATCTGGATTTAGCTTCTGCTTGAAAACCCATCTAACGCTGATGGCTTTCTTGCCTTTTGGAAGTTCTGCCAGCTTCCAAGTCTTGTTTCTCTCTATAGTATCAAGTTCTTCTTTCATGGCCTGTAACCAAACTTGCTGATTAAGAGCCTATTTCATCCTCATAGGTTCAGAGTCTACTAACATTGCACACTGAATAACTTCTCCTTCAGAGTCTACTTCAGTGTCTTGCAACATGTCAAACTCTACAAATCTTCTTCGGATGCTTCTGACTCTTTGTTGCCTATGAACTGGAAATTCAGGACCTTGGACACCAGAACTTTCCCCTTCAGAAGCGCTTGCTTCAGAAATTGGATTGTCTTCAGAGTCTGGATCACCATTGGAGTCAGAGTCAGAATCATCTTCTCCTTCTGTATCTTCTTCAGAGTCAGAGTCTTTACCAGCTTCAGAAACATGTGTTTCTGACTTTTCTTCAGGAGTTCTCTCATCAGAGTCAGGACAAGACCTTTCCCAATTCCAAACTTCTGATTCTTTTACAATGATGTTTCTGTTGAACTCAACTTTGTTAGTTTATGGACAATAAAGTTTGTATGAACTTGTACTGTGGTACCCCACTAGTAACATTACTTTACTTCTATCATCCAACTTCAATCTTTTGGCTTCTGGAACATGTTTGTAACATACAGAACCAAACACCTTCATATGACTAACACTTTGCTTATCTCCAGTCCACTTCTGGATATGAACTATTTCCTTCAATTTCTTCGTTGGACATCTGTTGAGAACATAACATGCAGTTGCAACAGCTTCTCCCTACAGAGTATGAGGAAGCTTCTTCTCTTTCAGCATGCTTTTCACCATATCAAGCAAAGTACGGTTTCTTCTTTCAGCAAGACCATTGTGTTGAGGAGTATAGAGAGCAGTAAACTCATGCTCAATTCCACTCTCCTCATAGAAACTTCTGAATTCTGTGGAGTTATACTCACCACCACCATCAGTTCTAAGAATCTTCAGAGTCTGGCCACTCTGATTCTCATCCTTCAGTCTGAACTTCTTGAATTCAGCAAACACATCGTGTTTGAACTTTATGAGAGATACCCATGTCATTCTGGTGAACTCATCAACAAATGATACAAAATATTTATTCCCTTTAGTTGATGCTACTGGAAAAGGACCGCACATATTAGAATGTACTACTCCTAGGCATGTTTTGCTCTTAGGGCTACTTCTAATGCAAATGGTAATCTTGGTTGTTTCTCTTCCATGCACACCTTGCATGACTTTTCAGGCTTCTTGATTATAGGAATTCCATGTACCAGATTGTTTGATTTCAGATGCCTTAAACTTCTGAAATTCAGATAACCAAATCTTTTGTGCCACAACTCACTCTCCTTGATAACACTTGTTGCACTACGAGATTCAGAGTCTGCAGTTCTAACATTCACCTTAAATGTTCTGTTCCTTCCCTATTCTGACTCCATAATCAGCTTCTTATTACAGTCATACAGCTTCAGAAGATTGTCCTTTATGGTAACTGAAAAACATTTCTCAATCAGTTGTCCCACACTCATCAGATTGCTTTTCATGCCAGGTACATACCATACATTCTGGATCGTTGCTTCTTTCCCATTGTTTAGAATGATTCTGACATTTCCCATACCTTTTGCATTGAGGTATTTATCATCAGTACATCTGATCTTTGTACTCTTTCCAGAGTTAAAATCAACCAACCATTTCTTGTTTCCAGTAAGATGGTTTGAACACCCTATGTCCATATACCACCATTCGGATGCATTCAGATCATCATGTTCAGAAGCCAACAATAGAACAGGTTCATCATCTGACTCTCCTCTAGCTATATTTGCTTCTTGACTTCCTTTCTTTGTTTGACCAACAATCTTTGGCATAGTGACCAAAGTTCTTGCAACAATAACACTGAACATTCTTCTTGTCAGACTTCTCCTTTCCCTTCTGGACATTCTTCTGCCTATCAGAGTTTGAAGCTTCTGACCTTTGACCACCCTTAGTTTTCTTCCTGGCTTCTGACCAAGTCTGCTTCTAATACTTCTTACCAGAAGTTACTTTCAGAGCCTGCTTCTCTACTTCCCTCTCATAAGTTCTCGTAGTCATATGCAACTCATGCGCCTCTAGACTACTTTGCAGCTCTTCAACTCTCATGGTGCTCAGATCTTTGGAATGTTCAATTGCTACCACAATGTAATCAAACTGAGAAGTTAAAGATCTCAAGATCTTCTCAATGATTATTTGTTCAGAAAGAGTTTCTCCACAAGATTTTATCTCATTAGTGATTAGAATCATTTTAGAGATGTACTCAGAAACCTTCTCGTTGTTCTTCATGTTGAGATTCTCATATTGCTTTCTGAGAGACTAAAGCTTCACCTTCTTCATTGATGCGTCACCACCGTAACATCTAACCAGTGTGTCCCACGCAGCCTTTGCTGTTTCAGAATCAACAATCTTCTCAAACACATTTGCATCCACACATTTGCATCCACGCATTGATGGATATAGAACAACGCCCTCTGATCTTTCTTCCTTAGCGCCTTCTGTGTTATCTTTTGTGTCTTTGTTGCGTCTGCTTCTAACAGATCATAGCCATCGGTGACATGATCTAACACATCTTGAGAACCAAATAACACGCACATCTGAATCTTCCAACGATTCCAATTTTTGTCATCAAATACTGGAAGCTTGGAATGGACATCGCCGTCGTTTCCGTTCATCTTCTACCTTGTGCAATTTACGCAGAAACTCAATAAAGCAGTGTTTCCCAAATCCCCATAATTAGAAACAACAATTATCACACAACACCTCACTGTTCTCTCGTGTTTCCCGTTTTCTCGTGGATTTCGAACCGGAGCTCTAGATACCAGTTGTTGGTGCACAAAGAAAATATGAAAGACAAAAGAAATATATTAAATGACGGTTATAAAAATAAGGAATAATGATTTACAATGAATTACATTGAGCTACCTCACTAGGCTATTTATACACAAAATAAAATCGTAAATATCCTCTAACAAAGATATAAAAAGATATAATAATATCTTCTAAAAAGATATTCTTAAAATATAGATTAATATCCAAAAGATATTTTTAAAATATAGATTAAATCTAACATCTTTCTCTTTCAAATTTGACTATTCTTTTACAATTTTGATTTTCTCAATTATTTTTCCTTTTTATTGTTTCAACACATGAGTATAAATTTGTTATTTTTTTTTATTGTTTCTGCACATGAGTAGATTTTCCCTTATTAGTAGAACTTTATTTATTCGTCAATTTGTTCGTTAGAAAATTTATAAGAACTTACATTGAAATCACTGAGAAAGGAAAATGATTTGAATGTAAGTGAGAATTTTTGCTTGCTATGTACTGCAGACAGGAAGGAGTGAAAAGTTTCGTACGACAATGACACATTCATTGTGATTATAATCTGTTAAACTAAAATTAAATTCTTATTAATGGAAGGAGCAAGCAGAACATTTTGTGAGAAGGAGTAGAATTAGTTCAAGACGAGAAGCATGAACTAGAGTCGTCGTCACCAACAAGGATAAAATCTGTTAATTTTTCGTGATATGAAGCACAAGAAATCATGTTTCCTATAGCAAGATGTATGAGACGATGTGCAACTATCTGGCTACGATAAACAATTGGAGGATTTAAAATATTGAACATGGACTGCACTAAATGACGTTGTTATACATTTTTCAAACTGGTAATTCGAAACAGGTTCTGTCTTTCGGTTTCAACTTTACCACAAAGATTTTATTATATAGTCTAAGAAACAAATCATTATGCAACCAGAAGCATTAATTACATAAAAATAAAAATATGATAGAATATATAATAACTTACAAAATATTATAATTGCTCCTAACTCAATTATAACTAAATAGATTATTTTCCTAATTTCTGCTAGGATTTGAGTTTTCTCTTTTTTGAGAAGTTTGATCTATTTTCTTTTCCTGGATTTCGATTTAAAATAATATTAATCAGATTTTAGCAATTGATTATATATATATATATATATATATATATATATATATATATATATATATATATATATATATATATATATATATATATATATATATATATATATATATATATATATATATAAATCGGATCTTAAGATTGATTCTACGTATAATTTTTTTTTTAAATTGATTATCTCTTTTCTAAAACAAAATATTTTCAAATTAACTTTATAATATATTTGATTTAAATTAAAATTCAAATTATTCTTATATTTATTGAACCATCATTTAATTACCATCATTTAAACTTAATTCAAATTTTTAAGTTTGTCTTTTCTTCTATACAATATTTATTTATAAATGTAATTAAATATGAGATACTTATTTATTATTATTGAATAAATAAATTTAAGATGATATGACAAATATTTAATTTTACAATTATTTTATAATCATAAATAAGTTATAAATATTTTTATAAATAATAAAAATTCAACTATTGATACAATTGTTTTTAACAGAAACAAATAAGTTAAAAATATTTTTATAAATGATCACACGGGTACAAAGTACTTAAAATAGGAAAAATTTACGTATTGATATAATTATTTGTATAAACGAAAATAAGTTACAATAATTTTTATAAACGAGAATAAGTTACAAATATTTTTATAAACGAAAAAATTCAATTATTTATACAATTATTTTTATAAACGGAAATAAGTTGCAAATTTTTTAACAAATAAACATACATGTTCAAGACGTTTACTATATTCGTAATTATATGAATGTTAACTAACTGAATAAATGAATGCAAATTTGACAAATGAAAGTGAGAGACATATAATATGAATTCAGACAGGACTCGTGCTAAGGACTCGTGCTATCGCACGAGTTTCTTACTTGTATGTTTAAAACTTTTAATCTATTTTATGACTAACCGGCGAGTCAGTGGATTTATCGGCCAAACTACTGTAAAAAAATTAGTAATTCAATAATATGTTAAAATACTGTAAAATATTAAAAAAATAATAATAAATACAATTTAATAATGTAAACAATAAGAACACTAAATATGTAAAGTATTATTAGAAAAAGATAACAAGATAACCAAAATAAAAATGAACTGAAAAAGAAATTTTTTAATATAACAAGATAACAAGCAAAATACTTAAATAAAATAATTTTTATTCTCTGAAATTAAATCTAAAAGAAAAATGTAAACTATATTTTTTTACAGGGATTTTAACTGTATTATAGTTTACAAAAATGAAGTGAAAAATAAACATTTTAAAATACTTAGTTTGACTAATCAAAGTCAATTAAAGTAGGGGTGGGAAAATGTATCACTCACTCCGCTCCGATTTAAGTCTGTTGATATATTTTAAAAGTTCGTAGTGAAAAACATGTAATGTGAATTTTGGTTCATTATACTATTTGGTTCAAAATAGATTGAATTTTGATTGAATTATATTACATTATCTTTGATATATATATATGTCATGTTCGTACAATTATATTTTTAAAAGGGAGTAAGTTACAAATATTTTTATAAACGTTAAAAGTATATCATTGATACAATTTTTTTATAATCGGGAATAACTTAAAAATATTTTTATAAACAAGACAAATCTATTGTTGATACAATTATTTTTATTATCGGGAACAAGTTACAAATGTTATTTTCAATTAAAAAAGTCTATTATGGATAATGTGTAATGTGTATGTCAAAGCGGGTGACTTTGAACGTATCTATGAGATGTCAATTGTAGACTGTTCAGAATGTTCATTTTAATGAACATCTCTAAAACTTTTTCTCTGTTGTTTATATAATTGAAGTTAAAGAATCAGATGTACAATTTATTATAATTACGAATCAATTTTTAAAATTTAGTGGATATTATTAGTCTATATTTGTAACTATGTGAATGTCAACCAATTGAAGAGTTAATTCATATTTTGTAA